>CAOLHI010001270.1:0-600000 GCA_948474755.1 Ctenosaura bakeri
CAGGTAGGCTGGCCCCAAGCCATGAAGGGCTTTAAAGGTAAAAACCAACACCTTGTACTGTGCCCGGAAACTAATAGGCAGCCAGTGTAAAGACTTCAGAATAGGTGTTATGTGGTCAGTTTTAGATCTTCCGGTGACCAACCTGGCTGCCATGTTCTGAATTAATTGAAGTTTCCGGACTAAGCACATGGGTAGCCCTATGTAGAGCGCATTACAGAAGTCAAGCCGTGAAGTTACCAGCACATGTACCACTGTTTTTAGGTGTTCCAAGTCCAGGAAGGGGCGCAGCTGGCGTATCAGCCGAAGCTGATAGCAGGCACTCCTGGCTGCTGCATCAATTTGAGCTGTCATCTGAAGCGGCGAGTCCAGGAGCACCCCCAAGCTGCAGACACAGTCTTTCAGGGGAAGTGTGACCCCATCTAGAACTGGTTGACAAACCTCCATACCTGGGCTAGGGCCCTTAACAGCAAGTACCTCCGTCTTATCTGGATTCAGCTTCAGTCTGTTTTTCCTCATCCAGTCCATTACTGCTTCTAGGCATTCATTTAGAGGTGAGATGTCTATAACCCATTCCTTGCTAATCCTACATCTAATGTTCAGCACAGTAAGTACAGAATGGAAGATATATCTTGAGCTTCTTGCCTGATAGGTTCCTGGTGCTTAAATTGCCCTGCAACTGAGAGTGTACATCAGATGTGGAAACCATGAGGCCCTACAACCCACCAACTTCTGGATGGAGGCATTATGCTTCCCACTGACATAGACCAGGCTACTATCATGTGATAAGAGAACAATTATCATATTCTTAAGCGTGTGGTTTTGTCTTCCTTTGTAAAGAAAATTCCAGTGCAGTGACCAGAGTCAGAGTGTTGTAAGATATTGGATGCTGTAGGAAGTGATGGAACTTGATTCACAAGGTCTCACATTTCTCTGAATCTCACATTTCAGTTTCAGCTATGAGTATACAGCATGCCAACAGTTTTAAAAGTTACCTGTTTTCGATTATAGTTCCCTGAATTCCTCATCGAACATGGCAGTGGCCAAACTGGCTGGAGGATTCTGAGAGCTGTAGTCCAGAAAAGTAACTTTCCCAAGCTCTGAAGCCTATGTATATCTTTTCCATCTTCACTCTACCTCTTGCTTCATTGTGCAAGCAACCTGAGCAGTTGTAATGGACATTGATATTGTCAGAACTCCAGTGAAGTGGTATGAGATCAGACAGCTGGTCTATAGCAACCTTCACTAGCACCATCCCCATGTGTTGGACTACAACGTACATCACCCAGCTGACATGTTTATTGGCTTCTCACATGTCTGATATCACGTGGTGCAGGTGCACGGGGTGGCAACAACATTTCTAGAGCAAACCATGGTTGTATATTGGCACATAGAATGGAGGGAGAGGGAAAACATTCTCCTCTTAGGAACCTAGATAAATCATGCATAATCCTTAAAGGCTGCAATGTGATACATCACCACCACCATGTCCCCACCCCATGCCTCAAATTATTATTTGAGCAGCAAAAGCTTCTCACCCTGTTACCCTGCATGTTGGGGGTCCCGGGAGGGGCACCCAGATAACCAAATAAAATACAAGCTGGGGGAAATTAAGCTTGAGCACTCTCTTTAGCTAGCGAGAGGCAGGGTAACTTTAGCTGAGATCTTTAACCCTATGTATACAGCGTCAGGTCAGAGAGTGGCTAGACAAGGTTTTAAAAGGTAACAAATAATGATTTTATTAAGAACAAGCAACATGAAAGATATGACAAATACTGACTAACTTAGAAATGGAAACGGAGAGATTCAAGGGAGCGGGTAATAAGACACCTGGTCTCGCAGTCCTGGAGAAAAAGACGGGGTTCCGGGAGAGAAAGCTCAACGGGGTTCACTGAGGGGAGTTCCTTCAGACTACTGGCAGCAAGGCGGGATGGAAGTCCAAAGTAGTCCGAAGTGGTCCCAAAAGTGGGGACTTTTTATAGGGTGGAGTGTGCCTACAGGCTATGCTCGGTGAGAACAAAGGAAATTTGGAGCTGGACAAAGGATTTGGAAAAGGTCAGGTTTTGCATGATTAGCTTAGTACTTAACGACAATAGAGTGGCCAGTACATTGATGGCTTGACATAAAGGAATGGCTTGGTTCTTGGTTGTGTGGCTTTGTGTGGATATGCCCCGAGCAAAGCCAGTTTGCAGGGAGGGTTTTCCCTAAAGCAACAGAGAGGCTTAAGTTGCCTGCCTGAAAGAGGTTTGAAATGTTTACCCATTAACGGCCGTGCCCCAGACGTGCTTGTCCGGAGGACCTCTGCAAACACATGGAGTAGGGTGGCAGAGAAAGGTCAAGCAAAGGCCGAATTATTTGATATCAAAAGGATATCTAGTGCTCTCACCTGACATATCATAACTGGAGTAACAATCCTCCTAGGAACCACAGGGACCAGTTTGCTAGTTTTGGGTGAGCTAAGTTTATTCTTGCATTTCTCTGTCAGACTCCAATTGCATGCAGCACACTGCAAGATTCAGTAGATGGCACTCCATCCTTATTTGAGATGCCCTGGTATAGTCAGGCAGCTTTTCTCTGGGGTTGTCCTCTGAGAGCAAAGCCCATTTCTCACAATAGGACAAAACTGAAGATTTTACTAATCTAAAAGGAGATGCATGAGCCAGCGTGGCATAGTGGTTTGAGTGTTGGACTATGATTCTGGAGACCAGGGTTTGAAACCCTGCTCAGCCATGAAAACCCATCAGGTGACCCTGGGCAAGTCACACACTGTCAGCCCCAGGAAACTTTGTGATAGGGTTGCCATAAATTGGAAACAACTTGAAGGTGCACAGCAACAACAGGAGATGCCTCTACAAGCCAAATATTTTCTTTTGGCCACAGTTTCTTAGGGATGGATCATGATAAGGAGCTAGAGTGAGTTACAGCTTTAGGCCCTTGAGTACTTTTATCTTCCAGAACTCTTCTACTTATAGTTACTGCTGCTATTACCGAGTCTGGTTCTGGTTACTCATAATATAGACAGTAACCATAAAAATGGGCTTGAAGTGATCTACAGTTATGTTAACATTCATCCATATGACATGCTGATATATGAATGACCATTCCCCATTTTATGTATGAGGAAGTGAGGCTGAGAGGCAGAGTGGATTTATTCCGAACTGCCTTGTAAGATAAATGACTGAACAGCTGTTTGATTCTACTAGGTGTAAGTCTGAAATCTTTCTCTTTGAACACCTTGAACCACCATGCTCAACAGGAGAAAGAAAGTTTAAGCAGTTCTAAGTTGTTCTAAGTTCTAAGGTGTTGTAGAACACCATATCCCATCATATCACAGGTGGTTATACTGGCGAAGACTAATGAGAGTTTTAGTCTAAGAACATCTGGAGAGACTCATGTTCCCCACACTTAATCTATAGATTATCCCATAATGAAGACCACCTAGATCAGGGATTCTCAACATCTGATCCTCCAGCTGTTTTTGTACTTCAATTTTCAGAAACCTCTGCCAGCATGGCAAATGATGATAGATTATGGGAGCTGAAGTCCAAAGCCTGGAAGTCCAAAAACATCTGGAAGACAATGGTGGAGCTTGGAGCGTGTGGAGAGTGGGTGGGTGGGCTACAGCACGAGGGGTGTGGCCACTGTTCCTGGGAGTGTGGCCAGGGCACACGGGGGCATGGCTGTGGGCCGGGATGCCCCAAAAATTGCCCCCTGGGGTGAACGGCTACCAGCCCCCCTGGCCCTACGCAACTGCTGGAAGACCAAAGATTGAGAATCACAGTGATCTAGGTCAACTTTTATAATGACAGTGGGCACACATTAGCCCACACAATATAATAAACAAATGCAGTCTTTAACTTTATTGATTACGGAATTCCTTCTGTAATGACCAGGAAAAATTAAGACATGCCAAGGTCTTGACTAAACCAGTAGTGTTTAGTCTTTGATTCTCTGCATGTTTGGGATTCCAACTCCAAGAATTCCTGACCATTGGCAATATTGATTGGAACTTTCAGGAGATGAAGTCCAAAACGTCTGGAGGAGCAAAAGCTGAGAACTAGTGATCTAAGCAGACTTTCCCAGTCTAGTACTTATCAGGTATGTTTAATTACAACTGCCACCATTCCTACTCATTATGGACATTGGGGATGATGGAGGCATTCAGTATAGGAAGACTGGTGTAACAATTCAGAGATAACTAATAGCAGTGCTCATTTTAATACTTTGACAAGCACTGTTAATTGTTAAGAGAATATGAACTGAGATACTGGAACAAGATGAATAACTCTGGAATAATAAGCATCTACTCGTCTTTTAACATCTTCAGTCTTCTAATGGTAGATTTTGTTGTTCCTGCTGGTGTTGTATGGCCTGGAAATACCAGCCACTGTTTATGTACATGAGCCACAATTCCAAATATTCCCTGCTTTCCTTTTCATTTTTTCCCCCAGAAAGAACAGAGCTAGCCACTTAACACTTACAGTCTTGTTCACCATCTTCCTCAGGGAAGGGCATCAAATTTACCCACAACCTCAACCTTCTTGCTGCGTGCGACCATTTTGCTGTTCCCAAAGGCTGCAAAGAGAAAGGAAACCATAAGAGTGATACAAATAAGATAAGAGATAAGGGATAAGAGGTGGCAATGCTATTATATTTGACACCTGGTGCAGATCATTTTTAATTGAATGTTTATTTAACAAAGACAAAAAAAGAAACAAATAACAACACATCAATATATAAAACTAAAAATAAGTTAACAATACAAATTTTTAAAAGCCTACAAAGCTACAACTAATAAAAAGAACTACAGATAACTAAAAATTGTTTCCCACCCTTGTTGGGTGCAAATCATTTTTTTAAACACTACCTTCCCAACAAAATTATTTTCAGTAAGAATTATGAAATGAATAATAATAATGGCCAGAAAAGAAATGCAGATAGTGAAAATCCTCTTTTATTGAACTTGGTATATATTATCACGCCTTATTTATTTATTTATAAACTAAATATTATAGTAAAAAAGGGAAAAAAAGATTAATATGTTTAAATTACATTAATGTACTTAAAAGGAGAAATACTAATCCAACATATGTTTGCAATATGATTCCTGGTGTCTCTTCCTTTTCTGAATTCAACTTGAGTATCTGGCATTTCTGGCTCCATACATAGTAAAGGTCTTTGGTGTAAAATTCTGGGCATCATTTTGCTTGCATGAATGGACCAATGGTGACTGCAATCGCTTGTGGCCTGTTTCCCAGGGGATGGAATATATAGTGAATATCTCTGATCAGTAGGCCATTGTTTTTCCATATTTGTTGGCAGAATTTAGTTAGAATTTGAGTGGATTCTTATTTCTTTAACTTGAAACACCTCTATTGATATGCCATTTGTTCCTGGTGATTTATCTCTCCCAAGTGCTTTGAGTGCAGCTCCCACTTCATTTTCTAAAACTGTAGGTTCATTTTCAAATGGTTCCTCCTTGAGTAAATATGTCATCCTTACATCTCTTGTATAAAGTTCTTCAGTGTATTGTTTCCATCTTATTTTTTTCCCTTATCATATAGTGTCTCCTCCTGCTGCTCATATAGCATCCCCACTCTTGGTTTAAATGTCCCTTTGATTTCTCAGATCTTGTAGATGAGGTCTCTTATTCTACCTTTTTTTGTGTTCAATGTCTATTTCACTGCGTTGATTATTATAGTAGTTTTCTCAGTTCCTGCACACAAGTTGCTCAACAGTTGTATTTAGGATTCTGACCCTACTTCTTTCACCTGTTTATTTTGCCTCTTCTCTGTCTTTAACTATTCATGGTCTTTAAATTCTATAGGTATGTTCTTCAGATTGCATTTTGGGCTGGGAATAAATTTAGTGTTCTTCCTTTGCTTTACTGTAGCTTTACTCAAATTTTTGATATTAACAGTTCATCTTGTGCGTTACAATTTGTTTCTGGCCTTATTTTTGCAGAAAGAATGGAGTTTATCCATCTTCTGCTTCCAATTATGTAGTCTATTTATAATTTTTGCAGTTTTGTGTTTTATTACCTTCTTGGTTTAATTTGTATGTATTCTGTTAAGATGGGAGAGTTATAACAAGTCACACCTACCAATTCACCACACACACACACACACACACAACCTTAGATGGGTGTGATGCAAAAAGCCAGAAAAATTCCACAGGAATCACCTCCTTGGGCCCATCTGGACATGGTTTCCCAGAAAGTTGGCATTTGGGGCCAGATATTTAGCTCTGTTTCCTATGATATTTTTTTTCTGGCTTATTGCATCACTCCTATTTATTCTTCTGTAACTGGTAAATTTGATAAACATGACTATCTGAAATGTTGGTGTTGTGGGCTGTTTTCCGAGCACATATGCTTTTGCCTTGGATAGGTAGTAGAAAGTGATTCATGAGCAATTTCTATGACTTTTGGCATCACTTCCATCTAGTTTTGTGTATGTATTGAATTTCATGTCCTGAGCTTCTTGAAAAGTTGGCATCTTTGGCCAGTTCCTGGATGTTTTGCCTGGAATGGATACAAAAAGATATTTTCATTGAATTTTTGTGGCTTCTGGCATCTCTTCCACCTAATCTAGTCTGTGGCTGATGAATGTGGTAGGCACCATACCTCTATACCCTTTCTGTTTCTACTTCCAAATAGGCTAGAGACTTACTTTTTTTAAAAATGAAAAAGTCCAGTCTAGGTAATGGCCTTAACCGGTATTGGGCACAATACCTAGAATGTGGATTTAATCTGGCCAGTTAGGTCATATGGGAACCTTACATTATGGATCATGGATACCACCACCCCAATTGAAATCTCAATTGGACACATTATTGTGCAAAAAAGAAAAGGCACCTGAGAAGAAAAATTATAATTCATATCTGAGGATGAATGAAAAGGGGAAAAAAAGGAGGGGAAGATGAATCCAGAGCCCCCTTAAGACTAACTGTTTCATATTTTAGCAGGAACTTTTTAGGATATCAAACCATTTCCTCAGATGCAATGACTGAGGAAGGGGACTAGTATCCACAGAAGCTCATACTAAAATATACCAATTAGTATTTAAGGGGCTGACTGAATCCTTTCCCCTCCCCCCGTTTTCCTTCTGGGGCTGCAGACTAGCATGGCTACCTCTTTGAGGACAAAGGGTTTCATTTTCCAAAGGAAGCTGCGCTTACCATCAAGCCCTCCTCTATCTTCTCTCTCCTTTTCTACCTTAACTCATGGAAATTCCAAAGGAAAGGAGGAGGGAAGGGAGGAGGTCACCTTGATTTTAGGCAGGTTGCTTTACTTATGTCTTCTCATGGAAGCAAAGCAACTATGCTGTGAATATTTGCTATAATCGTTCCAGTGCCTTTAGGCACTTACATCTCAGCCACTGGCAGGGACCTGGAACTGTATTCAAGGTAGAGGGGCTCAAGTTTGACAGACAGGTTGTTATTAATTCTGCCCAGGGATGTAGCCATTGAGGGTCAAAATGAAGGCATTGCCCTCAGATAAGAATTCTGCTCTCCCAATGAAATTTTTCATCAGCCTCCAAATTTCTAGCATTGCAGAGTGAGATTGAAAATTGTTCCTACTTAGAACTCTTTTATTTTCTGTGTTCATATTCCATTGGTTGTTTTGCCTGCTCCATCTCTCCAGATGTCTAAACTTAAATGCTTAGGTGAAATTTTAAGTTACTGGAATGCTAGAGATTTGCAGACTGAAGTAAAATTACATTTGGGGTAGGAGAATACTTGTTGTGGGGCAATGTCTTCATTTTGCCACCTCTCACAGTAGCTATAGATGTGCCTACATCCTGCTTTAATTTTGAAATGTAATTTTGAAATATGTTATGGTGACTTCTGGGGCTCAGCCGCTCCTGGGAGGTCTACTATGTTCCTCATTCTACCAATCAGGATATCCAAGGACACCTTCCACAGAGCATTTTCATCACCAGTGTTTAGTACTGGACCATACTTGATAGCTGACATGCAATGGTATTTTGTATTTGACAGTTGTAAACATTTGACAGATTTCATATGTGATTCCTGCCACAATCTGATCAGTCAAGAAATCCCAACAGGTCATTTTAGCACAATGACTTCAGATATGAGCTTAAGATTTAGGGGTGGACGAGTGGGTGTGAAACACAATGTGGAACATTCAGATTTGAACCTCAGTTCTGAAATATCATACCTGGAATCTGAATAGGAAACCTCTTAGAATAAATATTGAACATTTATGAATACTCATTTCAACTCAAATATGTGAGAGACTTCAGGATGATGACTATAATTTGGATGTGTGTGTGTGTGTGTGTGTGTGTCATTTGGACTAGCCTTCCCCAGTTAGCTGCCCCAGTGGAGAAGAAAGACCCCTGGTAAAGATACCATAGAATAAAACAGCTGGGAAGCAAAGAACTAAAATTTAGCTCAACTTTCTCTAACCTGGCATTGGCAAGACACGTTGGACAATACTTCTCATCAGCTTCAGTCTGCAAGGCCATTGAGGAGAATGGGTGGTGTGACTGAAACTGTAGTCAAAAACGCCACTCCTGGTTGGGAACAGTTGAGCAGGGGCACATAAACATTGAACAATTAAGACACTGTAGTTCCACTTTAACTGTCATGGTTTCATCCTATGAAATCCTAGGATTGTCAGTTTTGGAGAGGCATTTAGAGTACTCAGCCAGAGCCTCACCAAACTACAAAACCCAGAATTCCATAGAGTGTAACCATGGCAATTAAAGTGGATTAACAGTGCTATAATTCTGTCATGTGAATGGGTTCCTGGTCTTTAATTCCTTGTCTTTTCTATTTTATATGAATTAGCAGTGGTCTTTCTTCTAAAACACAGGTATTGTTTTACTGTATGCCAGAAAAGCTGAGTTTTAAATGTAAATTTCTTGACAACCCATTATTACACAGGCGCCTGGTCCCCAAGACTGAGAATAGAGGGGGAAAAACCTCACCCATCAGCAATAACTAAGAAATGTAGTCTCTTGTTTCTAAATTGCTATTTGGATGCAGAGCAGGCTGGGAGAACAGTTGTTTCTGAATTTTCATTGCTACTTGATGGCTTTTTAATCTGGTAGCTCAGCTAGCAGGGTGGCTTGCAATCCTTCCTAACCTTCCTTCAGAAGCGTCTGCTCAAACGCAGGCAAAAGCACAAAGCCAAAGCCCTTTGCTCACATTTGGCTGTAAATCAGACCTCGATGGGCCTGCAGTGTGTGTACCTGGTAAATTGTGGAGAGATGCTGTCACTCACAAATCCATCCTCACGGACACAGCGCCCCGTGAATCACAGCGGCCATAAGAAGGAAGTTATTTGTGAGTTATAAATTAGACTTTGTGCAAGCTGCAGACAGCTGATGCTGTACAACTAGGTCCAGCAGGAGGGGTTGTTTTTAAGTTCCCTTGCCTGTTACTCAGCCAAATCCACCTCCTCCTCCTCCTCCTGATCCTGTCAGTTTTTAACTCCCTTTCTATCCCTCATCCTTTTTCTTAGAATGACATTTAAGATAACGTAAAGACTAAATTCATTTTTCCATGAAAACTTCATTATATTGCTTTCCTTTGGAGTATGATTCACACTTGGGTATTCTGAGCTGATTTTAAAGTATTGCTTTCATTCTCAGAGACAATGCCCAGGACTCAAGCAGAGTTATCCCTTGAAAGCAAGCTCACACAGATCATTTAAGTGACATTCAGAAGCATCAAATAGACAATTATATTATTACATCTTTATGCCTTAGTACCATAAAACCATGGTCATTCAAATATCTTTTAAACCATTTTCATTAATTCTCAATGTATGTGGATAGGCTAAGGTCTTTCGATGGTTAGAGAAAGGTACTCCGCACATGCTCGAGAGGTATTTTCTTTGTTATGGCTTCATTCATTAAAGAGAGGGTGACTGTTCAGGGATCAGTTTTCTGTAGGAGCTTTGCAGACTGCCAAAAATAGCCCTCAAACAGAACTCAGAAGTGAACTTGAAAAACAAGATTTTTTTCCCCTTATGGTAAATAGTATGGAGGTTCAGCCTACTAAAAAAGTGAATTGCTGCTCCCAGAGATTTCCAGGAGAGACAAACTTTTTTGGCCAGAAAAAAGGTGATCTTGGGAATCTGGAGGTGTTGTTGTTGTGTGCCTTTGTTTCTGACTTTTGGTGGCCTTATCATGGAGTTTTCTGGGGCTGAGAGTGTGTGTCACACTCAAGGTCACCCAGTGGGTTTCCATGGCTGAGAGGGAAATCAAACCTTGGTCTCCAGGGTCAATTAGACAACCACACTGTCTGGTTGAGGCATTAGGGACCACAAATAGCCCCAGGCCCAGTTGTTGCTGTTTAAAAAAATCAGATTCGAGGTTCAAGTTGATTCCTATCCTGTATGGAAACATGCTGTACAACAGAAATAATTAGCAGTGTTATGCTGTCAAATTCATGATCACCATGGCCTTCCTCCATCCTTTTGCTGATGAAATAAATAAGTAAGTAAGTAAATAAATAAATAAATAGATAGATAGTGCTTTTCAGTTGCCTGCTGATAATGGAGGAAGGAAATGAAAGACACAATCTCATAAACACTTCACTGGGAATAAATTGCCCTGAATTCACTGGAGATGACTTTTGAGTAGACATGCTCAGGATTGCTCTATAAAAGCAACAACGCTGATGCAGACATTGCTGAGGAAACACCCCTGAGATATATAAAATAATAATAATAAAGGCACTGCAAGAGCACACATTTCACCCCATTTACTAAGCCATTTCTTGAATTTGGCAGGCATCTCTGGCATGGAGCTGCTTGTTTGTGCCTGGTCTCTGCTTGTGGCACACTTTAAACTGGAAGAGTGTTAATGCATATTGAATCCTGGCTCAGGGCAGGAGATCTCAGGAGCAGATCTTTGGGTCCTTTCCAGGCCTAGGATTATAGAATCAAAAATAACGTGGAAGATAGATCTATTTGTGATTGTAGGGTTTACACAGTCAGAAAACTGAATGCTTGATCTGATCAGTATCTTAATGTGACTCAGTTCTAAATATCACTTCTTCTATCTTTTTGCCCTCCCTTCTTGTAGGAATGTTAAATTATTAATCACCCTTAATACAGCCTGTAGTATTTTCTTCAGCTGGTGTATCATTATATCCACAAAAACCTATGTTTTAAACCATTCTTTCCAAATGACTGCCCTTCCCATGTGTTGAACCTCGGATGGAGATACGGGAATTGTACTCCAACAAACCAGGAGGGTGTTAGAAAATATATCTTACACATAGTCTTTCAAGACTTCCAATTAAGTCATTTAGAGAAATCTGTCCTAAAGACAGTTGGTCAAGAGTTAAGCCTCATTGCATCTGTTTACATAAATTATGGCTGAAAAGCATCACTCTTTCTAATATGAGTTTTCCAATGCCCATGCAAATGTAACCCAAGAAATTATAAGAAAAAACTTATACCCCATAGCAATTCAATAACATGCTGATAGGTAGAGAGTTAAAACAACAGAAAATTGAAGGAAGAGAAATAATAACACTGGGTGGGAGGTGAGAAATGGAAAATGGTGTGAGAAGATGGTGAACCTGTGTGGACAAGGAAGAGAGAAGAGGGAACTCAAATAAATAAACAGAGTAGACTGAACTACTTTATTGTTTGGATAGGCCACTTCTTGTTTCAAACTGAGGTGCTATTTTAAGATATCCCTAGGAACAGAAGTGACCTCTACTTATAGACATCAATGGATAAAATCAAGGACATACTTGGGATTGGGCAAAATTTGTCAACTTCCTTTCACTCCTCAAAAATAAATTATCAAAATAGAGACTAAAATTTGGAGTGGCTGGAACACTGAACAGAAGCTCTCTATGCATTTTATGGCATGTCTGCTTTGATTGGTTCTAATTTGCAGTTGAATAGTTGCAATGCCCCATGGCTGAAGAACTACATTTTTTCCTGGCACCATCTTCCTCAAATTTCAGTGGGTTCTGAGAGCTAAATACAGTTTCTTGCTCTGATGGGACAAGTGGAAGTAAGTTGGGGAGAGTGGTGGGACTCTTCTGCAGGCACCTGGACAGCCCACTGACCCGCTGCTTCCAAAATGGCTTGTCCAAATCATCCATGTTCTTATTTCTTCAAAGAGCCAAATAAATTATGTGAAAAGATGAGTTTCCATTCCAGCTTGGATTATTCACTTTATTCCATTGTAGGAAAGTTAAATTGTTTTATATTTTTTTTTCATAAACATGTAAAAGAGGAGACAAAATAAGCTGGATAATGGCTTCTGCTTTCCATTCCAGATTCTTGATGTGATCCTAGCACTGTGAAATGACTGTTTGTGTCTCTGTCAGACCAATCTACCACTTCATTCATCACTTCTGAGCACTTCGTGTTCAGAGGCAAGGCAAAGTGACTGCATGAAAAAGTTTATCTTTGGTGATAAAATTTCTTCTGTTGAAAGCACACCTTATATACATTTGATTTAGATACACAGTATATGATTTTACACACACCAGTGCTTCATAAAATGTCTTATGATTAATGAGCAACAGGTACAGGTTTTGTGTCACTAATTAATCGGATTAATAGGAAGCTTTTTTTAAAAAATTGTTTAATTTTTAGAGAATCTTTACAGAGCCAGGTCGATGGACAGATTTGATCATGACTCTTAACAATGGCTACTCCAGGTCCTCTTTTGGTAGCAGAGATGAAAGGCAGAATTGCCAAATATCCATCAATCAGTTTCTGGGAATGAGGTATTTTGGGAATCATCTACCAGAATAACTGATACAACTGATTTTTAATTAGTGATAAATAAAGTAATCAATAGTGAACAAGTCCTACATTTACAGTGCTTATGTTAGATGTACTTTCAAAAAAAATTTTTTTTCAGAATACAGCTGGTAAAGTTATCCAAACTATTTTAATTTCAATCCACACATCATTTTCTCTTCAGAAGATTCATTTATTCTAGTGAGAATAAAATTAAGTGTTTCCTGACTGATAACGGACCACACACATACACACATGAACAGTAATAAATTCCCTCTTTGATCTCCAATAACATTGTCCATGAGTTTGCCATTACTTTTGTGTTAAAATATCTGTGGCAGCTACAACATTCTTTTAAGTGCATCTCTGGTGTTCATGATTTTATACATTTTATCTCTCTGCTCCCCTTTCGTGCCTTGTTTGGTATACTTACTACCCATAGTAGGGGAAATAATTTTTAATTTTGTATAATTGTATTAATTTTGGTTTTATTTTTATATTCCATATCTATTCCCCAAAATGCAGTGTCTCACTGATGTCTACCATCTAGTGGACAGAAGAATTTTAAAAAATCTAAAAAACAGACAGGATTGTAACAAACAAAGCAGTCCCTTTTCAACCTAATTAGCAAGTAAGCCCCACTGTCCACTATGGAACTGATTTCTCAGTAGTCAGGTACCAAGGTCATTAGACAGACATATATAAAATAGACAAAAGGAGGAAATCAGTGAGGTCTGCCTGAATGATGAGTTCTACTCAACTGGAGAAGAACTGGAGACATTCTGTGAACTGATCTTTCCAAAGAGACATCTGCTGGACTGGTGATTGGATCATGGGTTTGTTTACATGAGAGACAGAGAGATATAGAAATGACATGCACTAAAAGGAGCCTGGTGAAACCAAACTCTTTTGCAGCCTGGATTGATATGTAATGGATGAGTTTTCCATCAGTGCTCTTTTCCACACGATTTGGTGCCAATAATCAAGAAGGCTTTATGCGGTAGATCATGGGGCTGACATTCAAGGGTATATGTAAAGAGCTGGGCATGTGGCTGGTGGTACATTAACAGGAATTTTAAAAAATACTTTTTCAAATAATAATTGATGGTCAAACATTTGCTTTAGTCCTGGGGTTATTTAGGAGGCATTTGTCAGCCAGGGTTATAGGTAAAGACATGCATGCATTTAGAACACTTATATCCTCCTGGATGCTCACAGTGGTCTTTAAAAATACAAGCCAGCACAAGAAGAGAATTACACTAAAGCTCACCAGTGTGTAGCCTTCCAGATTGAGCTGAACGCCCATTATCCTTCACCATTGGCTACGATGGCTAAGGCTGAGCTGGAGGTCTTCTGGAAGGCCCCATGTTCGTGTAGCCCTTCTTCCCTCTCTCCATATTCTTCTTACTGGTATGCATGTGCTTGGAGAAGGAAACTAAAAGCATGTTAGTGTGGCCAAATTCAAGGATGGGCTTTAGGACATCAGACATTGAGAGGTAAAGTCATCTGCAAATGTGGTCAGAAAGAAATGTCAACCTGAAATCTCACATATAGTTGGGAAAGGATGGATTGGGGTGATATTTCTTCTCAGTCATGGAGCAGCCTTGACAGCCTTATTCAGCCATAGATCCCTGGACGTTATAGGAGTACAACCCCCATCATTCTCAGGGAGCATGAAAATAGTCAATGATGATTGGTGATATTGTGCAATGGCATTTAGGGACCTGAGGTTGAGAAAGAGTACCATAGGGAATGGAGAGGCACTAGAAGAAGACCTTGTTTCCTTTCCAGTTCTGGAATCTGTCCACATTTCCTTACAGGAGCACTTAACTTTGCATATAGAGAACCATTGCTTTAAACTAATTAATTAATTGAGAGTTTAAATGCTATGGCATATTATAACACGTTATAATTAGAAACAATTTAGCATAGCAATTTATCTTGATCAAGCAGTATGGAAAAAAACCATTTATCATCTGGAGCAGCATGTAAAGTGTATTCTGAACACAGAAATGCACATAGATTGTTTACAACAGTGGTGTTAAGTGCTAAAGCCCTTCCACTGAAACCTCAGCCACTTCTATTATCATCATTAAAATCAAATTTTAAAATTCAATGTTCTACCATCTGATTAATAAGCTATGGTGCAGTCTTTATTGTGCTGAAATAAATGCTTAAATTCCCATTGATTTTGATGGTTGCTGATAGCAGATCTATCTTAATCAAGCCAGCCAACTATTCATTTGATTATTGCTTTGAGATATAGGGTCGGATCCACCAACTGATACACAAATACAGCTAATCCAGAGTTACCCATTTCCTATATAGTTCAAATTGTTTTTCATTTCCCTTTCTAAAATTATGCTTTCAATAGCTATATTGATATCTACCTTCAATTTTGTTGCAAAAAGAGTTTATTCTTCCATTTGCTTTCTGCGGAGCACTGGCTTGTTTTTAGTCATTCCACTTACACAGATGGAGTCTTTCATTTTTAGGTATCCCTTTGAGTTCCTCATGGTCACCACTCTATTTTTTAAAAGAATCTTATTAAACCTTCTGCTCTCTCTGTGTGCATTCCTTCATTCAGTCACACACACACACACACACACACAGGCAGTAGGAATCAATACCATGTGAAAAGTAATTATTGAGGCATAAATTTATCATAACGGTGATCACCAATAAAACATTCTTTTGGCGACATTTTAATTTAAAATCAAATTCAAAAGTGGGAAAAGAGAAAAAAAAATCCTTAACAAGCAGAAAAATAACTGCAGCCTCTGGAACACTTCATTATATGTTCAAAGAGAGTTCCATCATCTTCCTAGGGCCCTTCTCTCTGCTGGACCCAACGCTTCTGATTTATGGAAATGACTTGCAGATCCATAGATGTGCTTGGCAATGACAGCCTTGCATAACACAGGTAATTCCTTTAAAGTATGCAAAGAAAAATGATTCATGTCTGGCTGGAGCTGGAGGACCCTGCCTTTTTCTAAGGGTCGCTACTATGAGACTGTTGGGGTGTACTGGTTTCCATAGTGATGCTTTTATTAGTATTAATGATGGTTTGGGCTGAGATGAATGTAGGGGTGGGAGTTACAGCCTGCTGCACCTGTCACTGGGATCTACTTTATAAACAGTGAAGTAGGAGTTAAAACCCCAAAGGAAACTCACCTTGGTTCAATTAGTGTTTTCTTTTAGGTGGTGAGAGCAAACTATACTGTTCCCTCAGTATTGTTACATAAAGCTCTGAAAGATGACCACAGTGGCTATGGATAGAGAGATAGGTATAATAAATAAACAGACACCTTCTATATATGCTGTATTATAACTCCCATCATCACATAGATAACTATCAACCTTGATTAAGTGGATATAGTGGAGAGTATGGCCCAGCACATCTGAAGAGCACCCCTTGGTTGATGCAATGTTTTAGAAGACAGGGGAGAGAGAACACTTGAGAGGCCATAAAAGTTAGACCATTTCTGTACTACACTGTTATAGTGCTATTATTCCATTTTCAACATCCTATAGAGTTTGCAGTTTAGTGAGAGGTGTTTAGAATTCTCAGTCAGAGAGCTCGTTGACCTCAGTAAACTACAAAACCCTGAATTCCATGGGATGTTGAAAGTGGAATAATAGCACTACAACTGTGTAGTATGGAAAGGCCCTTAGTTTCATTCTCACTTACTTTTTATTGCCAATTACCCACTTACTCGAACAATCCAAGAGAAAGAACTACAATTGCTTCCAAATACTGCAGTCAGGTTTGCAGGATACAGTTGAAAGATTTTTAATAGTTCTTGTAAGAGAACTGTATCTTATGCAGGACAAACCAGATACTTCTTTATAAACAATAGGTTCACCTTTTTCAATATGAAAGTAATTTCCCATAATGCCTCCACCACCTGCCCACATTTCAACCTTCAGTCTTTCCTAAGCAGACTGAGAACACCCAGTGTGGACTTCTCATGTGACAATAAGGCCACCAAGTAGCATGAGCCATTTAAGAAAACCTGCATGGATTGAAAATAAACTTCCAATTGGAAGCTAGTCTTACATGTGAGTGGATTTGTATCATATTAGAAATAATCACAGCTGTTATGAAGATAGAATGACCCCAGTGATTCTTCCTTAATTATTTTCCTCCTCCCCACAATGGTCAGTGTATTTGTTAGAAGCACTGAGGGCAACTAGACAAAATCAGTCTCCATTCAAGTACTTAGCTTAGGGTATTCTTGGGCTAGGCTGCATGCCACACAGCTTTCTTCTCTGGCTCTTTGTTAGGTCTTCCAGCATCTGCTACCTTCCATGTTATTTTGTTTAATGGCTCTGCTTCCAAGTGACTACACATTTTGAATATTCTTGTTTCCCCACAGAGTGATATGTATTCTGTTTTAGACCACTGTTGAATGATAACCACCTTAGACTGCATCTTACAATATGATCCTGTCCATGTATATTTTGCAGTAAACCTCATTAAATTACACGAGGAGTGTGCATAGGATTGCAACCTAAGACCTCAACACTGAGGTCCTTTCTGTACTGAACTGTTATAATGCTAATATTCCACTTTCAACATCCGATGGAATCCTGGGATTTGCAGTTTAGGGAGGGGCATTTAGAATTTTCAGCCAGAGAGCTCTTTTGCCTCAGGAAACTACAAACCCCAGAATTCCACAGGATGTTGAAAGTAGAATAACAGCACTATAAACAGTGTAGTGTGGAAAGACTCTAAGTTCCCTTTGGATGAGGGGTGGAAAACTGATGGCCTTCCAAATGTTTTTGAACTCTAGTTCCCACCATTTATGAAGATTCTCTGTACCTTCTGAGGCTGATGGTTTGAAGTCTACTAACACCTGACAGCCACAGATTTTCCATCTTTACTTCAGACAGTCACTTTTTAAGTCTCCTTTCTCTCATCTGGGCATGTTGGGGAAAACCAATCTCAAATTACCTTGATATGTCTGAACACAATTTAGAAGTCAGAATTAATGTTCTTACAGCTCTGGATTAGTATATAAATCCATCTTTCCTCCAAGGAGCTCAACATTCTCCAACCCTTGCTTCATCATGATCTTCTGAGGCAAGTTAGACTGAGACCAGTGATTTGCCCAGCTACCTGGTACTATATAGTATGTGGCTGATACCAAGGCCACACTGTTAATTGTTGTTGTTGTTGGTTGTTGTTGTTGTGTGCCTTTAAGTTCTTTCCAACTTATGACAATCTAAGGTGAAACTATCATGGGATTTTCTGGGGCTGAGAGTGTGTGATGTGCCCATGGTCACCTAGTGGATTTTCATGTTTGAGTGGGGAATCAAATTCTAGTCTCCAGGGTCATAGTTCAATGCTCAAACCGCTGTCTCTAAAGAAAATGCCTTGGTTGTATCAAACGTTGTCTCAAAGATGTTTCCCCTCTTCATTTTCAAAGGCCATCTGAAAAAAGAGGAGGATGGAAGGATCTATGATGCAGCACCAGGAAGGCACTATTGGCTCTTATGAGCATCTTCCATTGTTCGCACACCTGGCCACTCTTCCTTTCTGCAAATCTGCAAGCTACCCCTGATTCCCTCAACTTCATGCCTCACAGATATGCAGGATTACAGCTCCCATCAACCAACCTATCTGGTGGGGGACAGTAGGCATTATAGTCTGACATATCTGGAGATCAGCAGATTGGAGAAATCTTGTCTTTACATCATGTGTTTTTTTAGCCAGTATTGAAATCTCTCTTTTAAAATATTTTTTAAAGAATTACTGAATTTTTAAAGTGTGAGTTTAAAGAACAGAAACAGAGGAGAATGAGAGAGAGAAAAATTCTTTGTGTAAAAACCACAGTAGCTATAAGAGTTGGCTGCCTTACTGGTGCATGACCAAACTTCATTCCAGCTCCTAGGAAAAAAGAAGACCTTTTGAACAAGACAATGATACTGCCTCCTAATCCTGTTTAATTAGACTTTTACTTGGAGGTATATGCCTGCACCTGGTTATAGAAAAGACATCTACACATCAGGACTCACCAGCTAAAGTTTTGTTGCTGTTGTTTATCAGCAATCCTGCCTTTCATTAACATTTTATTGCTCACTAATGTTGAATAGCTGTTAGAAGCTTGTTATGCCTGCTGGAATGGAGAGGAATAAAAACCCAGGTACTTGGTTGAAGGAAGCCAGCCTGGTGTAGTAGTCTAAGCAACAGACTACAACTCTGGAGACCCAAGTTCCAATCCCCACTGGAGCATGGAAACCCACTGGTTCTCTTTAGAGAAGTCACACTCTCTAAGCTTCAGAGAGAGAGGGAGAGGCAGATCCTCTCTGAACAAATCTTGCCAAGAAAACCCCATAATAGAGTGGCCTTAGGATTTGCCATCAGTCCAAAAAGACTTGAAGGCACACCAACAACAAACTCAGGTGTGGATTGCTCTGGAATATGCTGATAGCTGATGTATAAGGTGTCACTGGTTGTTTAAGGCTGATGGACAGTTCCCTTGGTTGGTAAGACAAGCCATTTAAAAAACATGAATGCTAACCACGTTCTTTACATCACAAGGGAGCAGACAGTTAATAGGCTTGTCATCACTAAGGCTAGGCAAGATTTAGCTTCCTGGTAGTTATGGGTGGTTCTGATAAGTTTCTAGTCCTCAGGAGCAGGGAAAGGTGCTAGAAGGCTCTCCTTACAACTCTAGTGGCTTTGACCTCAGCGCATGCTTTTCCTCCACTGGCCCCCCACCAATCCCAACACTTAAGCAGGTTTCCAATGCAAAATTAAAACGAAGAGACGAACATCTGATGCCCAAACGGTGGCGCACTCTGTCAAGCACGTGCTGTCGATTCGGCGAGGTTGTTCTCTTTTCTCCCTAAGAGAAGGGCAAAGGAAACACTCGGTGGTATGTCCCCCCCAAGGGCCCCCGCCATACGCCAAGATTTACTTTTTCCAGAGCCCCCAAGTCAGGTCTTCCCTATTGGACTCTTTACTCCGAGGCAACTCTGCTTACCAATTCCCCCCCACCCCCTTTAACTGGCGAGTAATTAATTAATTCATCGCCCCATCAATCTATTAGCTCTTATTAAACGTCAACCAGGAAAGCAGGGGCGGGGGAGAGAAGACCCATCCAGCCCCGAAAGCCTCCTGCCAGTTGTCTGCTCCGATCCCCGTTCGGGCGCGTTTGTATCGCCTCGTTGTGTCTTCGGCTTTTAAAATTAATGGCATGCGGCGGAAGGACGCCCAGCGATTTCCCAGGTGCGTGCAGACGCCTTTTCCACCGCCACCAATCCGCCTTGCCGGTGCATTTGCGACACTCGTGATATGCAATAAGGAAACCTCGTCCTCTCTGCTCTTAACCATCCTCTCTCCCTCCCTCCCTCTTCCCAGAGTATTTAGTTTAATTCTTTAACAACAGCCACATAATTAGAATTTGGATTTCCATTAATTTTCCTTGGGCCTGCCTGCAACCATTCGAAAATCACATTGGTAATTAACGTGATACATCACTAATTTTGCCAAGCGCTGGCTCGCGACGTGCATGCGCGCTTGCGGGAGTCTCCCTGCCTATTAGAAGCGAGGAAGGGCTGGGCAGGGAGAACTGGGGGATCCACGATGGAGAAGAAGGGTGCTGTTGGTGCGGCTCCCCATTTCCCCCTGAGGCCGGATCTGAATATGCTTTCTGTTCCCCAGCGCTGTCTCCTATCACAGGGGGACGGCGAGTCCTTTCCTGGTTTTAATCGGAACTCTAAAGGAGCTGAACTTATTTTGGCACTAAGCCCAACGGTCTTTCACGGGGGGGGGGCATTCACCTGCAGTCCTGATATCTTCTACCGCTTCCTCACAAGGCCCCCGCTGGATTTCAGTTGGGCTTTCTCTAGAGTAAGGGCACCAGGGACGCCATCCAAGGAGGTTTTCTCTCCCCCCTCCGCCTCTCCACCCCTCCCCCGCTTCGCGTTGTCACCTCACGTGGGTTCGGCAAGGCAAATAAAACTTTCTTTCCAGTAAATTTAACAATTAAAAATATTTATCGGTAGCAGATTTACGTTTGCTGTGTGTCTCCAGTCTTGGGGCATATTGGTAGACTATTAAGACTAATTAGCATCCTTTTCTGCATGCAGATTTACTAAGTTGATTGCAATATAACTCATCCCTAAAAGCCCCGCTTCCCCCCTCCCCGTTTGGCGCTGTATCGCTGGAGGCAAAACCAACCCCCCCCGCCCGCCGCCCCCTCCCACTCTGCAGCTTGCCAACGCCGTTCACGTTAGCCGGGCCTTTTGCTAAGTAAACTTTAAAAATGGGAAGCAATAACCATTTGAGTTAGAAGCTTGCAATGCACTAAAAAGGAAATATTACCGCGGGATCCTGAGTGCGGGGAGGGGGGAGGGAGACTTGGGTGGTCGTGGCCTGGGAAGGCGGTGGAAACCCGCGTCTTCTGCGCTCTCTGGAACAAACCCACGGAGACGTCAGCCGCCTGTTCTTGCAAGGTGAGACTTCCTTCCGCGGAGATTTCCGCAAGAACAAAGGCCATCGGGCTTGCAAGGCGAGGGTTGTGGCGAGTGAGTTCCAAGCCCCACGGCCCCCTCAGGGGAGACGGAGGAAAGTTTGATTTGCCTCCGGTACAGCCTGGATGGGACAGAGGCCATTTCCTTACTGGACTGTTATAGTGCTATTATTCCACTTTCTACATCCTCTGGAATCCTGGGGTTTGTAGTTTAGGGAGGAACCTTTGAGGCCGGTCCCTAAACTGCAAGCCCCAGGATTCCAGAGGATGTTGAAAGTGGAATAATAGCACTATAACAGTGTAGTGCGGAAGTGGCCAGAGAAAGAACGGCAGGGGAGACAGGAGGCGCTGAGCTCTTTTGGTGTTGCAGCCTTAGAAGGGCTGTTTAAGGGACCAAAATCCCAGCTGGAAATTTTGTAGAGAGCTTCCCTGGACAAAAATCTATCTGCTTCCCTTCGCCTTCTTTGCTCCCCCTCCTTAATCGCGGAGGGTGTGACTGTTAAGAGCCCACGTGTCCTACTTTGCATTTAAAATATTTAAGCCCTTGCAAAATAATAAAAATAATTAAAAAATTAAAAAAATACAACCTCCTCCCCCCCTCACCAACCACGCCACTCGGCGCGCCTCTTTCCAAGTATATGGGAGACCCAAGCTATTAGGTTTGCTTAAAGCATACACTCGCTGGGTTATTATTAACACACTGGGAAGTATATAAGCCCCACAACTTTATTCTCTTTAATGAGCCTGGAAGAGCACACTGCCCTGAAGGGTTTTGTTCATTAAAGATGTAAGCTGGAGGAATATTGTCTCATTAATTATCTGGTTTTAATTACACTGTTACCCTTTGAATCCACTGATAGGAAGGTGGGGGGGAGTTTACACCGACTAGACCCTCGCACACTCTTTAGGAGAGGAGAGACGGGCCTCGTTGTCTTTTTGTTTCAGTGGGCGAAGTTGGCTTGGAAAGGAAAGGGGAGGAGGAAGAAAAGGATCTCCCAAACAACCTCTCGAAAACCTCCTCTCGAAAGAAAGTCCCGTCGAGTTCAGCCAGACTTACTCCCAAAGGGCGATGGCAGTCCTGGGTAAGCCTCGGGCCATTTCCTCAGTCGTGTTTCCACACTACACTCTTATAGTGCGATTATTCCCCTTTCAACAGCCTATGGAATCCTGGGGTTTGCAGTTTGGGGAAGGGCCGGCCGGCCCCTCCCCAAACTGCAAACCCAGGATTCCATAGGATGTTGAACGGGGAATAATCACGCTATAAGAGTGTGGTGCGGAAAAATGACCTCACTGAATTCAATCGGACTTTTTTTTGAGAGAGAGAGAGAGAGAGGTGTGAGAAGGTAAGACTTTAAGATCCTCAAGGGGTCAGGCTAAGACGGTGACGGGTCAAAGGGGGACACCCAGGAGCAGGGATCCTGGGTTCTGCTTTTCCAGAAAACGTTTTAAAATTAAAGCGGAGTATAAGCAAGGGCATGGCTATGGAGGAGGAGGCAATATGAGGCCATTGCCACCCTATAATCAAGAGTTCTGCCTCCCCAAGTGAAACTTTCCTGCAGTGCCCCTATTTCTAGCACCGTACAGGCTTCTCCCAACTATCTGACAGGTTTGGGACCTGAGCCCTGTCAGAAAACGGAACTGGTTGAAAAGCGGGACCCATGTACTGTACTGTAGGGAGCCTGAAGGGTTTAAGGAGGCTCACTTGGGACCCACAGGATCCGCGCTGCTTGCAAAGTCTCTCAGCCGGCTTAGCGCCTGTTCCCTCCCTCCTCTCCCACTGCAAGCAGCGCCTCCTAGCGGTTCCAAGCGAGCCTCCCTGGGTAAAAGGAACTGATGAAAGCGCAGAATACCCTTCCGATTGATGGAACTTGTCCTTAATTCGGAAGCATCCAAAGAGCGAGTGGTCAGATAACCGCAGTCAAAACGTGGAGCCTTCCTGCAAACTCGAATGGAGCCTTTAAAAATACAGTCTGGGCAGCCCTAGAAAGCAAACAGGCAAAGTGGCCAAGGGAATGGGAACGCAGTAACTAGAAGAGTTCAATATCTCAGTCTCCGCAACGCTGGAAATTTGCTGACTGAATTCATCGGAATTCTTATGGGGGGGGGATATTCTAATCCTATATCCCCCTGGTAAAGAAACAAAGGGTGAAACAAATGGCGAAAGACAGCCCACTGGCTGTCAGTAAGCTAATTGAATTCATTTTAGAATCCGTGGATTCGAGGGTCCTTCGGGCCTCAGCCTTCTTTGGATGTGGATTATGTTCCCTACGTCAGTCGTCTGCTTCCCCGCACTTCTGCTGGACCTATTGAATGAGACCGAATAGCTACCCAAAGTCCCATGGGAAACCATCCAGAGTGAGGTTTTACTATCATTACGTCACGTATTAATATAAGAAAAGGAAAATATTCGAGCTTGGGACCTCTGATGTTCTGGAACGGATGAATGCCTTCCCCGTGTCCAAGAAAAAAGAATGGTGAATCCCGTTCCTTAAAACAAAGCTCATTCTTGGAGGTCGTGGGATTGTCTCCCCTCTTTCCTTTTGCAGCGCTGCAGATCTCTTCTAGTGCATGCCTATTGTCCCTCCACCTTTTTAGCAAAGTGAGGCGCATTTTAGGAATATCCTTCCTGGTTACAGTTTCTCAGGTCGTTGCAAGCCCAGCTTTCTCCAGTTAATTTTATTTTACTGTTCTGGTCTTCCCATTTAGGAGCAGGGGCCATATAGACTTGTCTTACACACAACTGCAAAGGAATATATTACTTTTCAGAAGAATGTGTGGAAGGTGGAGGGGGGAACGGGGAAAAGGAGAGAAGCCACCAAAAACAAAAAACACCCTACCCGTAAGCACCTTTTTTACACAGTGCTGTGAGGAGTGGCGGAATAATAAAGGCAGGTTTTTCTAATTTAAGAGGGACTTTGGTCATTTCCTCACTACACTGTTATAGCGCTATTATTCCACTTTCAACATCCTATGGAATCCTGGGGTTTGCAGTTTAAGGAGGGGCCGGCCGGCCAGCCCCTCCCGAAACTGCAAACCCCAGGATTTCCATAGGATGTTGAAAATGGAATAGTAGCGCTTTAACAGTCTTGTGCGGAAATGGCCTTTCTCTCTCTTCTCCCCCCGCAGCGCCCCGATAGCAGATACAGATACTTGGTAACGCTCTGGGGCAAACGCAGGTGTTGCTACAATTCTAACTACCTGGGTAGTTTGTCATTAATTACTCAGCGCTAAATTGTGCCGTTTTCCCTTTAAATCCCAGACATTTTGACAGGACGCATTAAAGTGCAGGCTGCTCAGGCTGAGAACATCATAAAAACTGGACAGGCAATTTCTGTTTTCACCAAATAGCCAGGCTAACGCGTTCTGCATCTTTGATTTTAATGCACTAAACTGGCAGCTAAGCAGTGAGGGACCCAAACCGGAGAGAGGGAGGGGGCGTGTGTGTCGCGGGGGGGGAGCCGAGAGGGAGGAAGCGAGCTTACACCAAACCAAAGGCTGCCTTAGATCAATACACTTAAACGCCTTCGCCCCACACCGCTCCCCGTCCCCACCCCCCCTCCGAAATCCACCGCACCAACTGAATTATCAACTAGAATTTGATTAATATGCAAATCCGCGGCAAACAGCTCCATATAATTCTTTCAGTGGAGAGTAATTAATCAACAGTTAAAGCAAATTAATACATATATCAATTTTGTCAGGAACATGCTTAGTTCAATAGCCCGTAAAATTGAAGTTTGAAGTATTAAGGGGCTCTACAGAAACGTTATGACTAAAACTTTCAAATTGATCCTATTTAGTAATCAATCAAGCTCTCCCCTCGGGTTAATCTGTCTAATTTTTCATCTCAAATCATACACTTTAGTGGCATGCCATCTAGCAAGCAGTCGATAAAAAGTTAACAAAAATGATAACGACTCCTGCACACCGTGAGCTCTGCATGAGTGTGCGGTGAGAGAGGGAGAGGAAAGGGGAGAGGGGGAGGTCGGACAGTATGCGTGTAGGTGGGCGTGTAGACTGTATATATATATATCTAGTACAATATATAGTATATGTACACATATAACCCCCCCACACGCATGTGAATTGCGCGCGCAGGCACACTGCGCCCAGCCTGCTCCTCTGTGCCTTCCTTCCCCCCCTCTCTCCATTTCCAATCCGCGCATGGGAGGCTACACTTCAGCAAGTCCCTCGTTTTGCAAAGCATCTCATTAAATATGCAATTATTTCCCTCATCTCCCTTCGCAACCTCCGCCAAAGAGGCTGTGATTTAAAACACTGACCCGTCGCGCAAAACGCATTGCCTGGATGGCAGGCATCCTTCTCGCTCCCCCCTCCCCCTTAGGAAACCGGGGCCTGGACGTGTGGCACCCCTCCTTCCCGCCCCCCTCGCTTCCCCAGGAAGGAGGGACGGAAGGAGCAGGGAACGAGGGCAGAAGAAACGAGAAGGCATGCCTGGATGATGGAGAGGTACAGTTAATCGATGACGTCATTAATCGCCCAGCCAAAGGCTCGTTTTTAACCAGGGCTGTCCCAGGTGGAAAAGGGGAGAGTCGCTCGGTTAAACCACCTCCTTTGAGGCCACAGGCACCCAACCGTAGGATACTGGAAGGAAAAGCCCCATAGGAATTTAAGGCCGTTTCCACACCACACTCTTATAGTGCTATGATTCCACTTTCAACATCCTATGGAATCCTGGGGTTTGCAGTTTAGAGGCCCCTCCCTCCACTGCAAGCCCAGGATTCCATAGGATGTTGAAAGTGGAATCATAGCACTGTAAGAGTGTTGTGTAAGTAAATGGCCCGTCTTGCTTCCGAATAGACATGGCGAGGAACGCTGTCTTCCTTGCGCTCTTCTATTTCCTTTAGGGCGTCCCATCTAAGCCGTCCCCTCCATGTTGTCTTTACAACCGTCCCCGCGAAGTAGGCTGAGAAAAGAGGTCATGCTAAGCAAATGAGTTTTGTGGCTGAGTGGGGATTTGAAGCGGCGTGGAACAAGCTAGCCACTGCATCATCCCAACTCCCGTCGGTTCCTGAAAGCATCCCTTACTTCTAGGGAGTAATAAGACAAATTGCTGTGTTCGGTTCAAAGGATTCCATGAATCGAATACAGACTTTCATTCGTCCCTTTTAAACTGGCCTTATTTCTGCACCTTCAAGGGGAACTTGGCAGCAAAAAAACAAAGAAAAAAGGCAAATGTAGCCTCTTCCGCCAGAGAAGTAAAAGCGGCTTGAAAATCCAGCTTTTAGGAGATACTTGCTAAGATACCGTGCAGTAAAAGGTTACTGCAGAAGAGAGGGAACCAAGAGGACCTTAAAAGACAGTGGCCCTAGACTGGATCATCCCCAAAGCGAACCCACGTAAGATTTAGTACTCTTCACAGTTAGGACACTATATATAATGTGGTGTACTGTCTGGAGAAAGCAATAGACAGATACTGGTGATACAGAGGAATATATTCCTGTTCTGTCGCCTATCTGTACACATATATTTCTTTGAGGAAATAGCTGCGGCAATGAACAAATTGCTATTGTTCATCCTCCATCTGTGAAATGGGTAGATTGTTGCCACAGTTATTGGGAGATTAGATGAACTCATTATTTTGAAAGCATGATTCACCTTCTCAAGTGCTAGAAAAATGAAGAGCACAATAAAATGGAAGACAATTTTATACGCACACACACACACACTTGTAAGAAGGCATTTGGGTAACTCTTATCCTCTTAAATAAGATGATTTGATCCAGACTTAGTCAAAGCAGGTCCACTGAACTGAACAATACTTCAGTTCGTCTTGGCTAATCTTACTGGGACTTCAGTAAGTTGGTGCCAGGGGTTTGTTCTGACTAAATCTGGATTCAATCCTACATAGCTTGTGTAAAAACATGCATATTATGGTTTAGTGCCTCTGCCATTCCATACAAACAACAGTCTAAATCTTAGTGGTAAATCCCAGGTAAAGAAGAACTATTTAATCACCTGTTACATGATGAGTCACTATTTATGTAGATTATGTAGACTACTCTTGCTAACCCAAAGGATTTAGACTGATATTTACACACATGGACACTTTTGGCTCTATCTATTCCTCTGTGCAGGTAGAAGTAGCAATCTATAGCTAGGGGAAGAGATATGCAGTTATCTGTATGTATGTGTTTTTATTGTAAATGTGTCTTCCAGTGTCTGTACATGCATCTCCCACTTTTAGGAAATAACTAAGGATGCAACAGTGTCTACAACCAGGATGGGCTGAAAAATAGATGAAGGTTGGCTGGTAAATTGCTAGATGATTTTCAGTTTGCTGTTGTTGTGTGTCTTCAGGTCTTTCGGACTTACGGTGACCCTAAGGTGAAGTTACCACTGGGTTTTTTGGGACTGAGAGTGTATGATGCACCCAAGGTGAATAGAGCAGCAAAAATCACAAACTCTTCATCGTTTAGCAACAGCAGTATGAAAAAGACACAATTTCCTGGTTTGTAGTAACTCAGAAATAGCCTGGTATTTCTATGTGAAAGTCATTCCAATGAATGGCACAAGTGTAAAGACGACGAAGAGGATGATGGTGATGTTGATTAGCAACTGGCCATACCTAGCAGACCTCAGGGCTCTAGTATATAGTGCCTCCTAAACCCAATTGTAATCTCAAGTAGAGTAGAGCAAAGTGGCTATTCACTACTTGTGTAAATTTCA
Source organism: Ctenosaura bakeri (assembly GCA_948474755.1). Taxonomy (NCBI): domain Eukaryota; kingdom Metazoa; phylum Chordata; class Lepidosauria; order Squamata; family Iguanidae; genus Ctenosaura; species Ctenosaura bakeri. The sequence goes on from CAOLHI010001270.1 coordinate 27,921, forward strand.
CTTATTATGGGTCTACTCTAATTGGGACTAACAATTGGATTTAGATCATAGTTCGTTGCATATGTGTGACCTCTCCTTGTCCGAGATTTATAGAACAGAGATAGAGAGCAGTTGTGGCAATAAAACACAGAGATATATATTTTCTGATGACTTCCTCCTCTTCCTTGTGACCTTCCTGAGGAGATCCTTTTTTTGACCCACTTCATCATATCTGTTTCTGCTCCTAGCTGGACTGCAATCGATTGTCTGATTACTGTCTCTTGGATGTTGATACATAAAGGAAAGGGTGCATTTGCATGGATTATGCAGATGTTACAGTTTCACCTTGAGCAGCCAATGAAACAGAAGTGAAAGAGAAAAGCAGTTCGTCTCTTCGTGTACGTCTCAATAGGAAGCTTGGTATTTCACTTCAACTGCCAGGCTACAGAAAAAACATAAAGCTGGTGCCCAGACCCTTTGTGTTACTGGTGCAATTCCCACGTGTACCAGCCATTACACCCCCCCCCAAAAAAAGTCCCTAGGTAGACAAATCGGGTGATGATATGTCTTTCAGTGGGACTGGTAGGAATGGGATGCTTCTTAGATGCTAGGAGCAACTGGCGGGCCGGGTTCTTTGCTTCCCTCACACCCTGACTGTGAAGTTCTAGAAGAAACACACTGACTACAGTGGAAACAGAATACTGGTATACATGGCATTGATCTGACCTGGCTTTTCAGTTCTTATGTTTATACTGAATTGACTTAGGGGTACAAAGGCCCTGTATTACCCTTGCAGATGCGGAGACTGCCAGTGTGTCTCAGGGCTTCATTGCTTGTGATTAACTTCTCAGCTGAAAGGCAACCCAACACGAAGCCCTTTCTTAATTGTATGGACTGTTGGTTGTTGTTAGTTAAATTTTGAAGGAAAGGCAATCTGCATGTGCTCAGAGATATAATATTGTTCCTTCTCCTCTTCCAGGGCTAAGGTCTAATACCGAACAATCGGTTCAAAGGCTAAACCCTGGAAAGCCCTCACAAGATCTGTTTCTATCTTGCCTGTTTGCCAGGGAACTCAAGATGACACACATGGTTCATGGCCGTTTTCCCAACAATTCTACGAGCTAGCTTAAAGTGGGCGATAGTAACCGCTCCAGGTCACACAATAAATTTCATGACTGGATGGGGTCTTGAACCTGGAACTCCAAATTTCAATGAACTGCTGACTCTTCTTCAGCTGAGCTTCAAGAGAACGACTTGAGATCCATCGATTGACTCCTTCGTGTGATCCGGAGCTTCACAAACTATAGAAGGCATTGGCCTTACCCTGATTTCAAGTACTTCGTTCCGTCCTAGGTGATCACCACTCTTCCTTCCTATTCTTTTTCCCTGGTTACCAAGACTTCTTCTTTGTGGCTGAGAACAGTTGTTTCTGTAAGTGGAAGCTCTTCACATAAACTAATCGAACATAAACTATAAAAGCAAGCATATGTAAAGCTTGGCGAAAATCCTTTTCTGGACAGCAGTTCCAGAATCTCTTGCCACTATGCTGCAGGGCGATTCTGAGCGTTTTACTCCAGAAAAAAGGGGAAGCCCCTCGAATCAGAGTGTAGTCCGTTTTTTCACCAGGAATTTGTAGCGAGAAAGAGAATTCGCCATATTGTTCTGATTTCCATGTATTCTTAGGCAGGTGTAGTGTAAGAATACTTGGAACCCGGCTAGACCTGGTTGGGCAAGGTCCTATTCTAGAGAGTTTGGCCTGCAGCTTCTGCCGTCATTTAAAGGTCCCATAGGCTACGTCCCTCCCGCAAAGCTCCGCCTCCGGAAGAAGACTCCCATTAACTTCCCCTGGAAAAATTTCCGTGGAAGTTAACCTGAGCTGTGGCTGTTCTCTGACCTCTGTGCCACGGGAAATTTTTCAGTCGCCTACGTGGGAGCTTATCCTTAGTGTGTCTTTTTAAATCTTCAGTGGTCCAATATCGCAGTGTTCAATAAGTGGATTTGAAAGTAATGGATCTGAATGGAAGGCCTTCAGAGAGGTCTTCAGATGTGAAAAAAGTTAAGCGTTGACTTCTTGAACCTTGCATTTGATTTTTCCCGATTCGAAGGCGATTTTATGGAAAAACATTTTTATTGGTCTGGGGGAGCGGGTTCCTTTCCTGGAAGGGAATGTTAACACCTCACCAATCAAATATTTTGGCAAACTTTCTAGGTTTGGCCCATCAGCTTCTGTCCATCGCGTTCAGCTTCTTAGCCAGGTGGAATCCAGAAAACAAAAAATGAATTTTCTTATGATTCTACTAAAATATCAGAGGAGATGCAGGTTAAAGAATACCGTAACTTTTTAAAAATCCTGCCTCTTCTTCACAGCTCCCCTTGTTGATCTTTAAAAGAAAGGAGGGAAATGGGTGAAGATTTTGAAAGGAGAGGAAACTCTCTTATATTCTTCAACCTTCACCAAGCAGGTATCCTCCATGTATTGGACTACAAATTCCATTCTCCCCAGACAACACATCCGGATTGCATCACCATAGAGAAGGTTAGCCTAGGAGATAGAATGTTCAAACTCCGCACTATTTGGGATCCAGGTTAGTTAAAGTATTACTATTTGTTATAAAGGGCCTTTCTGCACTACACTGTTATAGTGCTGTTATTCCACTTTCAACATCCTGTGGAATTCTGGGGTTTGTAGTTTACTGAGGCCAAAGAGTTCTCAGGCTGAGAATTCTAAATGCCCCACCCTAAACTGCAAACCACAGGATTCCACAGGATGTTGAAAGTGGAATAGCAGCTCTATAACAGTGTAGTGCAGAAAGGCCCATAAAGATTATATATGTATGTACACTCCTTATTTCTGTAAGGGACAACAATGCTTTTTTTCTTTAGATCTTTAACTTGATTTTAGAGATGCTGTAATTCACTGAACGTTTGCTCATAGTCCTATAGGCTGAATATAGTCGCAGAAAAGCTACATTTAATGGCATCCTCTGCTACTGCTGGTTGTCTTGGGCACGACTTTTATCGCTTTGAGGTGAATGTGAGAATGAGAACAAGATTATAAACAAAACCCACACAGAGACAAAGAGTTATAAATTAAAGGAGATGGCCCTACGCTTCCGTTTCTTAATTTAATAAGAACTCTGCTTGAGGTAGAGGTGGGGTGGAGCTTGAAAACCGACATCATACTAGCGGTTATTTCCTTCATTCTCAGCAGAAGTGGAAACGGAGAATACTCTGCATATCAGGAAAAGAAAGTGAGCATGAATGACAGGTGAAGAAACAGCTTTAATTTACAACACGGATGCTCAATAACATGCAGAAGAAGATAATTTATTGTAGTTTCAATGGATAAAAGAAATGTGGAACTTACCAACTTGGAGGAGAAAGAAATTGCAGGACACAGTTCCTATGGACCACACCAGGAGCTTAGGTCAAACGGTCGCTGCAACAATGGCCTGGTTTTTTCACAGTAGATTAAAATGCAGAATTAGGAACCTCAAATCCCAGCCGGAAAGGAGTTCCCAGAGCAGATGCTGCTTACCTTTCCTGACGATTTTGCCAAGGATGGCTGAAATCAGTCCTTGCTGGTTTCCCACACACGTCAGCGATACTGAGGCAGCCTTCCCCAACTTGGTGCCCTCTAAACGCGTTGGACTACAAAGCCAGCCATCTCCCACCAGAGTCGGGAAGTTCGGCTGGGAGCGATGGGAGTTGTACTCCAAGACCTCCGGGAGGCGATGGTTTGGGGAAGAATGCCTATAGGTGAAGTTCAGCCTAACTGTCTCAGCTCTTTGAATAAAGCAACATAAGAGTTAATCAGCTGGAATCAAGGCACGTTCATCCCGGGAAGGTTGCAGTCATCCTAAATACGTTTATTCAAAATGAGCAGATGGCTGAAATCCGATAATCCTGTGAAGTAAGCGATAACTAACTTTCGCCCAGTTTAACTTATTTAGCATTAATGTATTAGCCAGCATAACCACACGAGAAATTCCCCCAGTGCCCTCAGACCGACGTGGCTTTTGCCTACCGACCAGAAATGCTTAATATGGCCTCAGCTGTATGAATCGTTGAAATGCAGCCGGCGCTCAGGCATCTCTCCAAATCAACATGACAACTCCCGGTGGCTCTGTCCTGTTTTAGATGCGGTCATTCAAGTCTAGATGCAAGGCACTGGACAGATGACCAGCTCAATATTTATCCTTATATATTTGAGACAGATAAATTTTCTCTGCCTAGTCCTAGAAGCCTTCATAGTTGTTCTTGCTTCATGTCTTCACTGAAACCATTATATCAAATTATTGTAAACTGCCTTGAGTCCTAGTTGCGGGAGAAGGCGGGATATACATCCAATAAAGAAAGTAACTTGGACAGGCAGCTTTGGCCAAACCAAAAATGCTGAGCCATCATGACTGAGAAATCAGTTGATGGGGGAGACGTGCTTACATAAATTAGCTAATGAATGAGAAGTGGAGTCAAAGAAATGCGCACACATGCGCGTTTGGCTGTGTGGGCCTGGTAGTGACGGGGCTGGGCTGGCCGTCGTTAGAAATTGTGAATAAGATCGACAAGGGATACGGTCGTTTTAGGAGGCTAAATGTCTTGATGTGAAACAGATTAAAGCTGCTTTGTTTGCCGATTAAAATACTCTAGGATCTTAACAGCACAGACAACGATTACCGTACTAAATATAGCATAGGGTCTTTCAGCACTAGACTGTTATAGCGCTATAATTCCACTTGCAACATCCTATGGAATCCTGGAGTCTGCAGTTTCGGCAAACTGCAAACCCCAGGATTCCATAGGATGTTGCAAGTGGAATCATAGCGCTATAAGAGTCTAGTGCGGAAATGGTCATAGGCTATCACATGTTCTTCAGGGAAATCGTCGTCCAATTCGTTGTAAGGGCACCTAGAGATACACAGAGATTGTTTACATCACTCAGACGGCTCCCATTAAAAAACAAGGAGGAGGAGGAGGTAGTTAGTTGTAGAAAATGATGGCTCATTGTTTTCATACCGACATGAGAAAAAATAATTGAAAACAAGATTACTTTCTGCGCCTGTCTGTTGTGTACCTCCAAGTCGTTTCCGACATATGGCGACCATAAGGCAAATCTATCACGGGGTTTTTCTGGGGCTGAGTGTGTGTGACGCGCCCAAGATCACCCAAAGGTTTCACACCGCCCAGCAGGGAAGCGAACCCTCCTCTTCAAGGTCTTAGGCCATTTCTGCACTAGACTATTGTAGTGCTATTACTCCACTTTCAACATCCTATGGAATCCTGTGGTTTGTAGTTTGCCGAAACTACAGACTCCAGGATTCCATAGGATGTTGAAAGTGGAGTAATAGCGCCATAACAGTCTAGCGCGGAAATGGCCTTAGTCCAGCGCTCAAACCGCAGTGGCTCTCTCGTCTAGCTACTCCAGTATATTTATTCTTTTGCTGTAGATTCCCTCAATTTCTCAGCTTGGGCCTCCCCTGAGTGTATTTCTCAGGAGGCCTTGTTCTTTGAAGCACGCCCCCTTCAAAACCAGCGAGATTCGCTTTTCACAGTGGCCTCTGCTTACCATAGGGCGAGGTGGTGTTTTTCTGGACTCAGATTTGTAAAAGAGAGAAAATAACACTAACGTAAGGGTCATCAGGACAGAAACGGTTTGATGTCAAGGGTATCAGAAGTGGCCAAATTTAGACTTTGCGTCATTCCGTGATCCGTTAAACCAGCCTACTCCGACCTGGTATCCTGCATATGCCATTGGACTACAACTCCTATTACTCCAGCCAGCAGGGCTAATTGTTAGGGATAAGAGGGCTTGTAGTCCAAAAGTATCTGGAGAGAGGCACATGTTACCGAGACTTAATAACTATGTTTTAAATATTTTAAACCTTTGTAAATGTGTATCAATTTTTATATATAGTTTATCGACCTGTTTTCAATTCAATATTACTGATAGTTAGCAGTATTCTGTGTTAACCTTTGTTGTAATTCGCTTTGGGTCTTGCAGGAGAGAAAGGCGTGGTATAAAGGAATATATACAATATATAGGAAGAGCTACAGCCTAGGGGAAGGGTTTGTGTCTGGGCTATACCTCATCAGATTGGAGGCGGGGGGGCAGAGACATTCACAGCCTTGGATGCTGTTTTGCACAACAGTTTCCCTCTAGAAGGGACGAAGGATTCTAGTGAAACCCAACACACCTGCTCTAAATTGCATAGGAATTTTTTCCTTCCCCTCTTGGAGGACCACTTGATCTTGGAAACCCTCATTCCTAAGCAGAAGTGTTCCAGGCCATCAGCAAAAGTTTATCAAGCCATAGAAGACCTAGTTTATGAGTTATAAGTTAACGAAATTTGGGACTGAAAAGGCTAGATGAGGATGCTGCTGGCATACCTGTGTTCACCTGCAAACTTTACAATATTTACTGTATCCAGAATCTCGGGCAGGTCAGGCCCAAAGTGCTAATTCTTCTCCGAGATTGTAGGACTTCAGGATGAAGAGCGTACTTTCCACGTCCTTCCACGAAAGAGCCCAACGTACAGAGGAGAGGGCTAAGCAGAACGTCTGTCTGTGGAGTCCATGTCGTAGTAAGGTTTTCTTTACATAGGTGGAGTGAAAGAGAGAGAAAATAGAGAGTATACAAACATCCCTGCCTCCATGTCGAAGTGGTCCAGCCCACTAAGCCAGGGAAAGACCTATATTATCTTTGGATTCTCTGCTTCGTGCAGCCGCTGGGCTTCCCTTGTGGAACTCAGCCAGGGAAGGGGGTCTTGCTCAAACCCTAGGCAGAAAACTCCCTGGCACGAGCAAAGAACTGGGCTGACCTGTTCCAGGATAACTTTGATTTCATTTTTTTTTAAACAAAAACGTGCCTGATCGATTTCTGTAGATGGCGACTCTCTCTCTAGACACAAAACGCCTAAGTTCATCTATCAAAGGAGACAGAAAGCAAGGATTAAGGATCCCAGAGTAACTTGATTCCTCCTCAGTCTGCTCTTGTTCTGGCAGCCCAAATAGCAACAGTAAGCACGACAAAAATCTGCATCCGTATATATATATATATATATATATATATGGATGCAGATTTTATACACACACAGGCACACCTTTGATGTACTGAAACAAATGTAAAAGGTTATGTCATGGAACTTATGCATCTGCTTACAAGGATCAGCTATAAGGGAGAGAGGCCGGGGCTCAAGATTATGTAACGACTAGAAGGAAGTGTCCAAGGCCGGCCATTAAGGCCCTTTGGAATTCTGACTCGGTGTGTGTAGATGAATGTGTCGTGTGTCCCCCTATGAGCAGCGTTCTGATGTCTAAATCTTCCCGCGGTGTGTCCGAGTATGTGCTTCTCTGTGGGTGCACGGCCGGCCCCTCTCTAAACTGCAAATCCCAGGATTCCATAGGATGTTGAAAGTGGAATAATCGCTCTATAAGAGTGTAGTGCGGAAATGGCACAAGTGTGAGAAAGAGAGATTGAAAGAGAGAGAAATGGCTATGCAGCATGCATATTTTTTCATTTGTAGACATATGGATATATGTAGATCCATAAGCCACAAGTATATACTGCACCTATCCGCACAAAAACCGAGTAAATCATAAACATCACAAGATTCCAGCTATTTCCAAGCAGGTGCGCGCATGTTTGCATCTTTCTGTGGCATCTCAAGTTTTTAAACTCCGAAATCAATCCGGAGTGAGGGAGTTACTCGCACTCTAAAGGGCTGCAGTTGACAGGCTACACCTAGTGGGACTGACTGCTGAGTAGACATCCATGGGGCGACACTGCGAGCGTTTGATCCGACCGCCTCCCTGTGAATTAAGGGGAGCGTGATTTAGAGGGTGCCTGCGCGTGTGAACACACAGATGTGACCAAAAGGGGGAAGAGAAGAGATGCGACTTCAGCCTCAACCCCAGAATCCGAATGAGGGGAGGGAGGGAGAGAGGGGAGGGCGGCGGCGGGGGGGGGCGCCGTTGTGGAGAGAAGCGCTTTCCCTTTCAACAGGGACTCATGCATCAAACTTCAATTTTCCGGACGATTGAATTAGTGATTTTTTTTCCTCCTGAACTAAAATACACTTAAGTCTTTGGGATTAATTACCACGTTCTGGTCTCTCAGACGGTAGTATTAGTTATCGTTGCCACGTCTGACATCAACCCTGACACCTCATAAAATAAAGAACTGAATTTCACTGACTCAACCGTCTCCCTCAGCCCCACCAGGAAAGCGAAAGAGGGGAGGGGGAGCAGGAGAGGGGCCTCGCTGTTACCTTTGGGAGCCCGGGGTGAAGGGAAGCCGAGCAGCAAAGGCGAGCCTCGAAGACAGCGGGAACAATATGGGGTCTGCCTTCAGTTCCCAAAATGTAGGCGTTGGAACGGAAGGGGGGGGATCTCGTGTGTCTGTTTATGCAAAGGGCAGGAGGGACCCCAGTCGCAGTCTCTGGCCCTAGAAGGAAGGAAAGAAGGAAAGAAAAGAAAAAGAAAGAAAGAAAGAAAGAAAGAAAGAAAGAAAGAAAGAAAGAAAGAAAGAAAGAAAGAAAGAAAGAAAGAAGCGAAAGCAAGCAAGCAAGCAAGCAAGCGGCCTTCCAGGATCAGACCCGTGTGGATTACCCGGGCCAGGAGAGGTTCAGATAAGCATCAGCCCAATACACCAGGGAGTTTCCAGCCAAGCTTGGCGGCGCGTGTGCGCGCAAGCCCGGGCACGCGCGGGCACACACATCCCAAGGAGTTGAAAGGAGCAACGAAAGCCCAATGATTAGGGGGATTCGGACCAGATCCTCCCCTTGGATAGGGAAGGGAGTCCGGATAAAACGGGAGAGGGAAGGAGCTATAAGCACGCGCAGGCTTTGTTTGACCGCCTTTTCTGCAGCCTCTCTCCTTCTGATGCGCCCGAAAGTGGGGTCGGGTGTCAGATTCGTCCCCCCCCCGCAACGGCTGCAAGGAGGAGCGCGGTCCCGGGCCGGCGGCTCGGAGAAGCCGCGCCTGCTGGTGGCGAACAACACCCAGCGCGGCTTCCGCTGGCAAAACACGCGCTCCCAACACGGAACTGAGCTAAACTAGCGCGTCCTGCAAGAGCCAATGACCCCCAGTCTGAGGGACGGCCAGGGGCGGGGGAAGGAGCGAAGAAGACTCAGCCATTCCAGGTGACCCTCGGCCGGCGCTTCTCCTCCTCACTGGCCTCCCCCAAAGCCGGGTTCCGGCCAGGCCGCCCCTCCCTAAATTAGAATTGATGGGGTGAGGAGGGGGAGAGGGGTGACGCCAAGATGACAGGAAGCAAAGTCACGTCTCAGCTACTGTGTTCTACAAAGTTCAATGAAATTATAAGGGGAAGAGTATTTCCCCTCTTACTTGCGGGAGGGGGTGTATAATTTTCCCTTACTTGTGGGAGAAAGCCAGTGCTGGCCTGTTGGTTTGAGCGCTGGACTACCACTCTAGAGACCAGGGTTCGAACCCCGCTCAGCCATGGAAACCCACTGGGGAAGTCACGCTTTCTCAGAGGAAGGCAAAGGCAACCCTCTGAACAAATCTTGCCAAGAAAACCCTGTGACAGGTCCGCCATCAGTCGGAAACGACTTGAAGGTACGCAATACAATACAAACATTTGTGGGAAGGGCTAGGAAGGAAGCAAGCAAGGAAGGGAAGGTCCCAATAAATACAATGGCCTCCTTGGGATTAGTTTTAGAAATATTTCTTACCCCTCTGCTCGGTAGTCATTCCTGCCTAGACAACATCTCATAAAAAGAAGAGTTCTCTGTAACTTTAATGACGCCCTCGTTTGCATTACGGAGAGCTGGGCCCTTGGACCAGCTGAGATTTACATCTGATTTAAGAGGCCTGTATAGTTGGGCGCGGTGCGGGGGAGGCTGAATACTCCAAAGGCGACAGATTCTGTCCGATCTCAGAAGCTAAGCAGCGTCAGCACTGGTTAATACTCGGATAGGAGACCGCTAATGAACACCTGGTGCTGTAGGCCGTATTTTCAGAGGAACTGGCAAAACTACCTCCAACTAATCCTTGCCTAAGAAAACCCTATGAACTTAATGGGGTCGTCATAAGACGAAAGGCGACTTTGAAGGCACGTACGAGCACATAGGCTGCGGTCCGAAGCTCCCCGTTTGCCAATGAGCACCACTGACATCGACCCGACCCTTCAGCTTTAGGATCCTGATGTAGAAACTTGTTGGATTTTCAAGAGGTTGCCCCAGTCCAACGTGTTCTCTCAGGGTTGAATACTCTGCAACGCAATCTCTTCCTAAACACGATTATCCAGAAGTTTGAGGTCAACCGATTTTTACCGGGACACCCTCCCGAGAGAGTGTGGGTAGGGCTGGAGCGTTAAACTCACAAAGCGCTAATCTGGATTTTTGTTTTTTCAAAGAGGGGGATGCATGTCGCTTATGTTTGCACACTGTCAGAACTGCAGTGGTGCAAGAAACCTGGATGTGTGTAAAGAAGTGAGCAAGACGTCTCCCTAATAGGCCTGCCGCACATCTCGGTCACTGAAATAGGTATTCAGTTTAGAAGTAGGGAACTGCATTTTCCGCGTGTATTCGCATCATTGAAAATGCCAGCTCGCTCTCTCCCCGCCCCAACTCAGCCACACCGCCCCCTCCCTTTCCCGCTGCCCCTCTTTTGGCGAGAGATAAAAGTCTCCCTTGCTCGGGGCCTTGTGTCGAGTGGTAATTTCATCAAACGTCCGCGCCTCTTTGGCACGTCTGGGTGTCAAGATGTCTCTTGTTTCGCCTCAAACACCCCTTTTCACCAATCTCCGACTGTCTCGGGAAATATATAACCCTTGTGCTTCAAGTTTGGCCTGGCGGAGAGAGATACAATATATTCCGAGACTGAAACATGTTTTCGTTGGAGGTGTCCCCCTCCGCTTTTATTTAGATAGTGCGGTTGTAGTTTTCCTGATTTGTTTAGTTCGCCTAGAATCAAGGGCAAGAAGATTGGAGAACCCACGCCGAATAGTTTCGATCACCGGTTTCGAGAATGCGCCTGATTAGCGGCGAGCCGAATCTATTCGAACTCTGCATATACTTAACCACCTCCTCCTCCTCCTCCTCTTCCTCCTCCTCCTCCTCCCCCCTTTTTAAAAAAAGAATTTCGGGGGGGGGGAAAGAGATCGCGAGAGAAAAAGAAATAGATCTATCCCTCCGTCGCTGATAGAAAGAAGATAAAATATCCTCTTCTGAGGGTGCGCCACCCAAGAACCGAGACCCTTGGCCCTGCTAGGTTCAAAGAGGGATCGAAAGGACGCGAGCGTCCCAAAATTAAATAGAAACCTTTAGACGCTTCCCTTTCCCGACCTTGAACCCTGGAGGCAGTGGGAAGACTCCCACTCGGGGCGCCCCGTGATGTTTTCCAGGAGTAGTGTGTCCCTCTTTGGCAGCGTGTTGACAAACAGCGCAGGGCACCCCGCCACCTCCCCAAAGGTCTTTGTGTCCCTACCGGACCAAAGCCGTCGCTGCAAACCGTGAGCCCAAGGCTCTCCGGTGGCAGCCACGTGTGGCAAACTGGCGAGTGGGTGCGGGGGCGGGATATCTTTGCTTCCATCCATCTCTTGTGTTTGCATACTGGGGCTCACCACTTCGGAGGCCGCCTGAACTCTGGGCTCTGGACTCTCCGCCAGCCCGCCCGCCTCTCCTCTGTCTTTCTTTCCAAAAAGCAAACAAAACAAAAGGCACATTTCTTGCTCGCGCTCTATTGTCGCGTTTTTTGTAGGCTCATTAAATTCATTCGAAGACAAAAGAATAAAAGCTTTCCTTTGGGGTGGGGGTGGGGGAGCGCGAGCGACTCGGGAGGGGAAGGGGAGGGAAGGAACAGATAAAGAAAACAAATAAAGCCCTTTAACTAGATCTTCACATAAATGTCACAGTTTCTCAGCCTTTTACGATTTGCCTGCTTAGCATAAAAACACTTAAGGACAAGATTGAAGGCTTCGCGTGATATCTGGACAGAAGTCAAACAAATCCATGGCAAACGGAGCCCCACCGCCCCTTAAAAGGAAAATGTGGGAGGGAGGGGGAGAGGGGAAGGAGGGAGGGAGGGAAAGAAAGACAAGTGGTCTCCCAATAACACTAAAGAAAGTGCCTTTCATTGTAATTCATATACTTGTTCCAAATGCCAAGAGAGAAAGGAGAAGAATGGAAGCCCCATCTAAAGGCACAGATGCCCCACTGCAAGCGGGAGGGGGGCGAAGGGTGATGGATCTGGAGGGGGGCGCGCGGAGGGAGCAAAAAAAGAGAACTCCACTCCCATTATTGTGGAGTTAAACAGTGGAAGGGAGGGTTAACCTAATCCATCAAATTGTCTGGAAATTGTGAGGAAAATTCAAAAACCATATGGTCTCCAAGCGGTTTGGTCCTTTCCGCGACGGAGGCGCACGCTTGTTTCAGCATGGCGAGCCGCAGGAGGCAGAGCATGCTCCATTGTCGCTTGTCACTTCACAGAAGAGGCCTCATTTGTCCCCAGTTTTCATGCTTTACGCTAAAAATTACAACGCCATCCATTTTCAAAAGGCGGGGGAGGGAGGGGGAGGGAGGAAAAGGGAGAGAGAAAGATTGATTTCGCCTCAGAGAAACTGGCCCCCCAAAAAACCCTCTTTCCTCCCCCGCCCCGTCCAAGTCACACAGTTCCGCTCCCCACACTGTTCCGCTCTTAGCTGGAACCCAGCTCTTTCTCTTCCTTTCTCGCCCCCCCCCCGCACTTCCAGCCCTTTTAACTCGGTCACTATCTGTACACCAGATTTGTGTTTCTCACATAAATTTTACCAAGAAAAGGGAAACACACGCTGGTGGGTCAAAAAGGCAAGAGGCGCCATTATTGGGAGGGGAGGGGTGGCTGGGTGGGTGTTTGTGTTTAAAAGAACACAAAGAAGGGGCGTAAATTATACAGGTAGATACGCGGTGACGAAGAACGTCATCCATACCTGCAGGTTCGATTTGTGTTGTTGTTGTTGTTGTTGTTATTCCCTGCAGAAGAATACATAAAATCAACCGTTTTCTGTTTCCCTCCTGCTCATCCACCTCCATTCAAAACCAAGTGGTTTAAACTTTTTCGCCTCTTTTATACTATTTAACACATGGAGGATTCCACCCTGATTTGGAGGAGAGAAGGGTCCCTTTAAAATAATACTAACACTCATAGCGCTAGGTGACAATTAAGCGTGGAATACTTGCATGCAAATATCGTACTCTGTAAGAAATGACATGTGAGTTTTACCAGAGCAAAGCTGGACCGCTATACTTTGGAAACACAAATAGATGTCTCTTAGGCGCGCTCGCCTGTTCCCATTTCTGTTTCGCAAGGGAAGGTTTTTGCCCCCGCAGCTGCTTGAGCAATTGGTGACAGACAGACAGAGAGACACGCGAACACACACACGTAACTAGCCTAAAGGCAATATTACTTTAGGACTTAATCCACACAAAACAGAGTTGGCTCCGGGTGGATTTCTACGTCCTAGTTGGAATTCAAGCTTCTTGCTGACAGTTCAGCCCCTTCCCTTTACAGCTAACTGGCTGTACTCTTTCCCCGGTATGTAAAAATGATAAATACATTTGTACAACTTCTCCAGCGACGAAAGAAACCCATTTTGAAACCACGGACAAATGGCCTCCTTAAGGATTTTCATTTCCAAAGAAAACCTTTAAAAGGACATATTAAAATTGGAAAGGTTTTATTGTGTCGGAAAAAAATCTGTACAACTCTAAGCGACAGGATATAAAGCAACATTGTCCCTGTGGTAACTTAAATAAGCAGACCTTTAAATTTTATTTTTTTACAGATCAAAGAGAAACATGTTTAAATCTGTACATTTGTATTTATAGAGTTAATATTCCCATCTGCTGATGGCTTGATCTGTTCTTTTTTGTGATTGTTGCTAATAAATAGCAGTGGTATTAGTCATTTCCGTAGCATGCAAAACAATTCTAAAAAAGAGTAAAAAATAAGTCTAGGTTCTTTTGTTAAAACCACCTTCATATAAAAATACGAAAGGTAGCTTTTTTTTTCCTTAATAAAAGCACAACAATAGCAGGAAATGGTAAAAATAGCTTTTAATTGGTAAAACGAGGGAGAAATCTCATCGGAGACAAAAGTCCTAGGTGCTGAGGGGTTGGAAGGGACAAGAAAAGATATATTTAAACTTGCAGTAGAACCCCTACTCCCACAGTATCCCAGAAAAAATAATAATAAAGAATTAACTAAACCAATGAAATTTTAAAAAATTAAGAACGTGCATATAGGAAACATGCAAGGAAAAAATAGGAACCAACTAGTAGCCACAGTCTAACTTAAATCTCACATGAGGTGAATTTAAAAAAAATAATAATAATAATAATAATAATAATAATAATAAAAAACCTTTTCAGAAGTACTAACAAAGAATCAAAGAGGATATGAATTCTTTTATAAACAAAAAAGTATATCGTTATATATAGATATATATATATATATATATTAAAATCAAACCCTCAAAAAATGGAAGTACCGAGTCGATATGCTTAAATATTTATACAGAAGCTATCCATGATTGCACCGTTCCGAAGGGGGAAAGACAGCTACCAGGTTTGGCGGCCGTTGTGATACTCCTACCTTAACAATAATAATAATAACAATAATAATAATAATTAATTATCGTCATCATAATTGTGATTATTTAATATTCCTTATTGCTTTTGTTTTTTTGTTTTTTAAAAAATCGCTCTGCCTTGGAGCTGCCAGGGGCGCGGAGTTCCAGTTCTCCCTACAGTCCGGCGTCTTTGCGGATGTTGCAACGGAGGCCCAGGAGGGACAGTTCTCTCTCCTTGCGAATATGTGGAAAGGAGTGGGAGAAAGGGTGGGGGGGTTGCTGGGAGGTTTGTCAATTTCTTCGTTTGTTTTTGTTCGCGGGGCAAAAGAGGGGCGGGCGAAAAGGGAGGAGAAGGAAGCCACCCTCGCCGCCGCCTCTACTCAATCATCCACGTCGATTTCCACGTCTTCGTCTTCCGAGCAGTCCTTGCTGCTGCCCGGCTGGTCCGTGAGAGGAGAGGCCGGGGAGAGGTGGAGGGGGCCGCTGCCTTCCAGTCCATGCTTGGCGTGGGTGGCGGTGGGGGAAAGGGAGCGGGACTTCGCCCTCCCTTCGGGGTTGGACTCCAGGTCGGCAATGGCCACAAGATCCATCTGGCCGTTGGGTCCCATTTTCTTGGCAGACTCCACGTCTGCTTTCATCTCTTCGAGGTCCCGCTTGAGCTTGGCCCTGCGATTCTGAAACCACGTTATGACCTGGGCATTGGTCAGGCCCAGCTGCTGGGCGATCTGGTCTCGGTCAGCGGGAGACAAGTATTTCTGATACAAAAACCGCTTTTCCAGTTCGTAGATCTGGTGGTTTGTAAAGGCTGTTCTAGACTTCCTCCTTTTCTTGGGAGTTTGTCTCTGGCCAAATATTGTCATCCCATCCCTTCCTGCAAACAGGCAGAATAATTCTTTTCAGTCCCTCTCTCTCACACACTCACACACACACCACATCACACAAGAACACACACGCACAGAGAGACGCACGCAGCCCACTTCTCCGCCTCTCTCCCCGAAGCGGAGGGCAAAAGGAGCCACCAATTGATGGAAGGCGCCCTACATTTCTGCGCTCCCCCCAACAAACCAGCACCAGGCCCCTAAACGAATACTTGCGACACCCTCCCCCCAAATCTTTTAAGTCAGTTTGTGCATTTGATGGAGGGTTTGCTTGTTCGTTTTAAAAAAAAGCAAGTCAAGTACCGGTGCGCGCCGGCCCTTTCTCTTCCCGCGAGTCCTTTTAGATTTAGAAAACAGGCCTAATCGTTGCCTCGGCATTTTAATAGCCGTCGGGACGGTGGAGACCTCAGGGGAAACCAGAGATACCCTTCGTGTGTGTGTGTGTGTGGGGAGGGGGACAGGAGAACCGACGGTGATGCACCAGGAAGGCTACGAAAAAGTACGCACAGAGATTTCACGCGTGGGTTGCTTAATCTATAAATACAAGAGGTCCGGGGGAGGGTGCGAGGGAGGGAGGAGAAGTGTTGGCCGGGAGTAGGACGAGAAAGGGTTTTGTGGCGTCTTCCAACATTCCTTTAAAAAATAATGACCCAGGGTAAAGTCTTGGCCAAGCTGGGACACATACACACACACGCCACCCGTGGGTCCTTTCCCCAGGCCAGAAACGCTTCTCTCTTGGTCTCCTGGCCCCAAGCGGGCAGGTGAGGTTCCTTCAGTGGATGCTCTTCCCCAAAGCACCCCTCTCTCTTCCTCCTACCCCCTCCCCGCATCCCCGCCACCACCACGACCCCCTCCACCCCCTCTCCAAGCGCCAGAAGGAAGCCGGGAAGGAAAGCCTGGCGAGCCTGCGGGCCGGCGAGCTGCGCGCGGGGCTCTTACCTTCGGCGGCTTGGAGGACGCTGACTTCGAGCCCCTTGAAAGTCTTGCTGGCCAGCTCCTCGAGGGCGCAGAGGGGCGAGGTCTGCGAGAGGAGCGCCCGGCTGGAGAGGGGCAGGGAGGCCGGCGGGTGCTTGTCGGTGGCGGCGGCGGCCGAGGAGAGCAGGTGGGCAGTCCCGCAGATGGTGTAACTTCTCCGCACCGAGGGCTTGTTGAGGATGTCCTCGATGCTGAAGGGCGTCAGGGGCTTGTTGGAGTTGGCCGGCGGAGGCAAGTGGTCCAGCGGGCTTCTCCGGCGCTCCTCCACCACCGAGGCAGCTTTGCCTTCCTCTTTGGAAGTCATGCTTGGCGGCCGGCGGCGGCGGCAAAGGGAGGGGGGCGGCGTCGGCGGTTCCTTCGCCTTCCCCACCACCACCGGCAGCACCACGGCGCGGCACCCCCTCGCTCCCGCTCTCTCTCTCTCGCTCTCTCTCTGGCGCGCTCAGCCTCAGCTTTGCCTCGCGTGACCCTCCCGCCGCCGCCGCCTCCTCTTCCTCGGCTCTTTCCAGCCGCCACCCGACGCAGAAACCCCTCAAAATGAGGCGCCGAGGGGGTGGGAGAAACGGGGAGGGAAACACTCCCCCCCGACAACAACTTCGGGACCTCAACTCCCTCAGAAAACAGGTCGGCTGGCCGGGAAGCGGAGAGGACGGTGGCGGCGGCGGACGGGCCAAAGAAGCTCACGGGAAGCCGTCCTTCGACGGCCGCGGAGCTCCGCAGTCTCGCCGGGCGAAAAGCGGCGGCCGACGCGCCTCCTGTCCCGCTTGATTTCTCGCCGGTTCTCGCTGCTTCTCCGCTCTCCCCCGCTCCTATTTTAGGAGGCCCCCCCAATCGTCCCAGCTCTGCCTTTCACCCCTACCTCTCTCTCCCCCGCTCTTCCCCAGGCGGAAAAAGGAAAGAAAGGGTGGGAGCTCTTTTCCCTCTGAGCGAGCGAGGGAAAAGGCAAGAGCCGCCCGAGTCTCTTCTTGGGGCTGGGGGGAGAAAGAAAAGCCGGCGAGAGGCAGAGGCGAGGTAATTGACTCTTGCTAACAAGTTATTGTTGATTGGGAGGCGATCCCGTCGCCTCCGTGACACTTTTCGCCCCCTCGCTCCCGCCGCCTGTCTCTTGCTCGCTCCCTCTCCAGTCTGGCCAATGCAGGCTCTCGCAACTTGGTTAGGCCATTAATTGGGAGGCGGAGGGTAGGTGGAGCCCACTTGAATTATCATGTCGAAATACACTTGTCATATTCTGTCCCCACGATTTGCTTGGACGTATATATTTTAAAATTACATTACCGCCTGACTTTATTGCATCAGGATAATACAGTGTGGTTGGAGGGGAAAAAATTAAATAATCCTCCCAAACCCCATCAATATTTTCTTTTCCTAGGTTCTCTTCTCGTCCCCCCACCCTCGAAGTCTTTGATTATGATGATTATTAGTCATTTTAATTTTTTTATTATTTCCAACCAGAGAGAGAGAAGGAACGAACAGATCATCAGGTAAGGGGAATTTATTTTCCTTGAAAATATAATTTTCATCTTGTGGACGCGGGTTTTGTTTCCTTTTCCTTTCAATTGATATATGCACGATGTTTTTCGAAGTTATGAAACTGGACCTTTTATTCAGCACTTGAAAATATAGATGAGCAGACAGAAAGACGATGTGTGATTTAAACGGTAGGAAACCACAAAGAACCAGGAGCCAGGAGATAAACTTTCTGTGGATGCTTTGCGAATTTCGAGGGGACATTTTAGAAGGACTGATTATTGTGTCCAGTTATCCACGGGGATAGATGAAGAGAGGTTTGCGCGTTTGTTTGTGTAAGTTATTAAACTCACTCTAGAACAATTTATGGCTGAGACGCATGTGTATCTATATACATATAATCTGCTTTTAAAATATTGACGTATTGTTTGATGTATTGGTGTAGGAGTTTGCACCCTGATCCAAGTAACATGGCGACCTCCTGCTTTTTCCCATTAGTATAACAAAATACGCGGCAGCTGTTTTTGGTTGCTACTGTTTCTTTCCAGCCTTTGTGTAAAAGCACTAGGCGAATGATGATGATGGTGGTATGTTTCGAACATCTGATAAGGCAGAGCGTTCACAGAGCTGGGCACAGTCCTTAGGAAAATATATCACCGCTAGTAATACCTAGAGGAGAGCTGGGGGGAGCGAACGAACGCGGCGCAGGGTCCCCCTTCAGCTCCAGCTAAATCCTTCTGCGCTATAACTCAAGAGCAAAGGGCCACCGAAGAACGGAAGGGACATATTTCATTTCCCTTAAAACCTCCAGATGATCCTGACAAGGAAGCCCCCCGCCCTTCTCTCTCTTCCTCTTCGCCCTCTCTTTTTCGATGGCTTGGCTCAAAAGCTTAACCAGAAATACGGCTCTTTGGAGGGTGGGGGGCATGGAGGCAGGGAAGCAGCCAGACTGAGACATTTTCAGTTTTCCCCAAGTGAGTCGGGGGTAGCCGAGAAGCCACTGAGCTTCGGGAGTGTGTGTGTGTGTGTGTGTGGGTTGTTCTGCTCACTTAAGCGGAGAAATGAGGTAAGCGGGACAAAGGAGCAAATCGCTGTACTCTTGATTCTTACTTCGGAATGGGATGGGAAGAGGGAAACGTCCGATCCTTATCTTGGGGAGGGTTTCATGACGTTCGGGCGACCTTAGGAAACTTGTGCGTGGGGTGGAGAATCGTTGTAGTAATGGAGAAACAAGAGAAGGAGAGCAACCCCGGTTTCTTTCCGAGGCCCTTTGTTTATAAACAGAGGAGACTCCCTCCCCCATGGAAACCCGTTCACCTGGAAAAGAGCGTTTATTTCCCTGCCCAGGCCAGCGTCGCCACCCGTCTGAAGGAATCCAGAGCCCATCTCGGCCGGGATGATGGAGGAAGGAGGATGAGCAGGGGTGGAATCGAGCCGTTCCCAGCAAATTTGGAACGAAACTCTCCTCCCTCTGCTATACAGCGCTTGTCTGTCTTGAGAGCTTTCCACAAATGATTACCTGGGATCCCCCTTCTCGTCTCCCTCCTTCTTTCCCCCGCTAGTTCTCTACCCCTCGTCTCTTCGCCCTCCTCTTTTCACTACCAGGTTGGAGTGAGAGCAAATATACAATTCCCCAATCCCCCCATCGCTTCTTATTTATTCTCTGTCTCTGAAACTTCATGTCTGTAGAGGTAAAATTCAATAAATCTCTCCCAGCGCTCCTCTCGCAAGCAGGAGCAAAAGTAGAAGCACGAACGATATTTATAAACGAAACCGCTCTTATAAAGTGGAGGGTCCCCCCTCCCCAGTTCCGTTGTCTTGGACAGGGAGAGTCAATATTTAAGGACTCCTATCAACCCTGGACTTGTTCCAGGGGGAACAAAGAAATGAACTCAGAAAGAGCGCGCGGGGGGGGGTGTTGACAGGGAAAGACGACCCTAAGGTGAAATCCAAGGGGTCAAATGCAGGCAGGCAGCACCTAACCCGGATTAGTTACTCCGCAAAAGGATTTCATCCCGCCTAACTGGCTGAACTATTAGACTGAGTCGAAGATTTCCCAGAGTGTCCTCCCGCTGCGTGAATGGGTGAAATGGGGCAGGGAGACCACTTCGGGGAAAATCGACACTAACTGTGGTGTCACAGTTATTTCGGATTAAGTAATGCGGATTGAAAGGAGTATTTTTTTAAGAGCTGCGCCCCAAAGATCAAAATACGCTCCCCACAAGGGAGCACTCGATTCCTTTTCCGTTCCACCTCCCCACCCGGTTCCCCAACCTGGACCCTCCGTGCCATAGGGCTGAACGACGGAGCAAGGGGAACGGATGGACCCATCACCTTCCTCCCACCCCAACGTCTCCCCCCACTAACGCCTCCCCCGCAGAGCTGCTGCTGCTGCCGCTGCTGCCGGCTTGTCCTCTCCCTCTCGCTGTCAACCAACAGTCCCCGAGAAAGGCGAAGGGTTTCTCTCCTTAAAGCGCCCTCGCACACCTTTTTTATTGCTCTCTGGGAGTCTCTTTATGCAGTGACCTATTTTTAAAGGCCTATATTGGGTTATTCATCATATCAAATACTGCGAGGAGATTAGGGGGGGTCGGGAGGAGAAATTACCCTGAATCTCAATCGTTAGGCTGCTTTCTCAGCTTCGCCGAGAGGGGTTGTTTCCCTTTCCTTCGCCTTCCTCTACTTTGACAAATGATTGCGCTCTTGATCTGCGCGCGCCCTCTCTCTCTCTCTCTCTCGCACACACACACACACACACACACACACACACACACACACAAGCACGCACTGAAGCGAGTCCGTTGGAATAGTTAGTGGATTTCTCTAGACTAAAAAAGTCCCGGGCCTTGGAGACAGAGCGGACGGCTTTTCGGCCACTCACAGAGGCCTGCGGGGTTCATTCGCCCTCCTGAGAGCTTCCAAAGGGCGACTGGGGCCATTTCCACACTACACTGTTATAGTGCTATTATTATGAGTGCTATTATTCCGCTTTCAGTATCCTATGGAATCCTGGGGCCTCCCGAAACGGCAAACCCCAGGATTCCATAAGATGTTGAAAGTGGAATAATAGCACTGTAACAGTGTAGTGCAGCAAGACCCTCAATCTAGAGCATCATGGCGACGCTTCCGTCGAAAGAGGCTCCCGGAAACATCGGCTCAGGCTTCTATGTGCATGGTTGGGCTGGAAGCCCCTTTGGTTTTATGTCGTGCCTCGGACCATTTTTGTGTTACCAAAGAGAGGGCGTCCGATGGAGAGGCCTTGTTGTTCTTAACGGCCATCAAATCGGTTTCAATTTATGGGTACTCTATGCAAGAAGAGACCTTCCAAGTCACCCTGTTATCAGCTGCCCTGCTTGGTAAGCTAAGGGCCGTGGATTCCTTGGTTGAATCTGTCCACCTATAAGGCCGTCTGCCTCTTTTCCTACTGCTTTCTACCTTACCCAGCATGATGATTGTCTTTTCTAATGAAGGAGCCAAGACTCCCAAAATCTGGATGGGGAAGTTGAGGGGGCGAGGGGGACCACTTCTCTCATTCTGTCCCCCTGTACCACAAAGGACAAGAACGGGTGAAAGCAGCATAATAGGCTTGACACACACATTCGCACACACACGCTCACACACGCAGACACAGACTGTAGACGGGCCCCTGACAATCCGGTCCCGCTAGGTATCTCAGGAATTTTGTTTCCACTTAACTGTGCTTAGGATCAGAGGGCCTGCGAGCTTCGTAAGCGCCTCTGAAATAACCAGATCAACTTGTTCAGCCCAGTAGACCTTGGGAACAGGGTTTGCACAACCTTACACTTCGCCCTATTAAATTAAAAGATATCGACTAAATATACCCACGTTGGCACAGTTCGTCGGTATATTGGCGAAATTCCGAACATACTCATCTCCTTCTCGCGAGACTCCCGATAAGACTCAATAAAATTTTAAAGGTGAAAAATAAAAGTAGATCCGTATTATCTCCTGTGCTGGTTCTCTCCCACAAAACATGTAGTGTTCTTTGTGCAAAGGCTGACGCTGTACAGAATCAACCCACCAGCCAAGCAAGAAATATTTTTTAAAGGGTGCTTAGAAACCTTTGGATCATTTCATCCATGTTTTCCACCCTTGGCTTGTTCGTTTTTCCATAGCTGCCTTTACCCAGTGTTGGAAACGGGTGGCGAGAAACAAGCCCAGAGAGATCACGGGAAAATGTCAATGCCCAGGTCTGCAGTAGGGATAGAGGAAATCACCGATTTCCTTCACTGATAATACCTGGAGTTCTGGGAAGGGAACTTGGTTTCACTCTTAAAAATCTGGAGGCCATGGGTGGGACAAGGTACATCCTGACTTCTCACTGCTGTCCTTTTGGCTGCGTAGGAAAGAAGCAGGCAAGACTGTTGAGTCTTGTTCCGCGCCAGACTGTTATAGTGCTATATAGTGCCACTTTCAACATTCTATGGAATCCTGGGGTTTGCACTTTAGGCCCCCTCAAAGGCCCCTCCTTAAACTGCAAACCCCAGGATTCCACAGGATGTTGAAAGTGGAATAACAGCAATATAACAGGCTAGTGTGGAAATGGCCTAGAACTCCGTGAGATCAAAGTTGGAATCCCAGGTCCGACATGGAAACCCATTGGATGAATATCTGGATCTTGGGTAAATCAGGAGAAGACGATGATAATGCTTCTTCGAATAAATCTTGGCAAGAAAACCCTAGGACAGACTCCCCGTAAGTCGGAGTCGACTTGAAGGGACAACAACAGCCGATTCATTTGGGGAGACTTTGATTCTGAAAAACTGGAGAAACATGAGTGCATATGGAACAAGCATGTTCTGGGACGAAGCTTACTGAGAAGAACCAGTACATGTTATTGTGGTCCTTGGGTTTTACCTGGGTTATTTGGAACTGGTTTCCTGTTCATCTTTTTACTGAAGGATGGGAAGCCCTACAGACGTTGGTGACCTGCAACTTCACTATAAGCTAGAGCTACTGAGTCTTGCAATCCAACAACATCTGGAGAGCTGCATGATTTCAAATTCTTTTCTACCGCTAAGGACTGTGAAATCATAATTATCGTAAAGATGTCTTTTCTTCTGGCATCTTTCCACTGTCTTGATTTTAGACTCTTTGGATCCGATAGAATATTCGACTTTGTCTTTAATTATTTCGATTGCATATTTGCGTTTCTGTCCTCTGGCTGGAGAGGGAGACATTTCAAATACACAGCCATTGGCCATGTCTGTCGAACTAGGCCTTGACATCATTTAACCAGCAATCCTTCAGCCTTCTAATAATGGTCCTGAGGCAGACTCAGTTCGGGCAGTCATCCCAACCTGGCACCTTCTAGATGTGCTGGATCACAACTCCAATCATCCCAGGCTTCCAAGTATTGGACCGGTGGGAGTTGTGTCCCAAACGACTGGAGAGCACCAATTTGGGGAAGGCAGGTTGGACAAAGGCTGAAGTGGCTGCAGGTTAACCTAGAAATTAACAGGGCTGCAGAAGACCGTGGCCACAATCCTAAGAAGTCAGAAAGACAGAGCATTCAAGCTACAACTTCCTCTGGTATCCTGGAATAGAGACTTTTGTGGGCCTGATTGTGTTTTTCAGGATCCCCAGAGCTTTTATGATAGAACCACTCTTTTATTGCACTAAGATTTTTTTCAAAACGAAACAAAACAAAGGCTCCTGGAGTCTCTGGAGTCACTTCCTTTGGAGGTTTTTAAACAGAGGCTGGATGGTCACTTGCTGCGGGTGATTCTATGATTCCAAGCAATAGGGCAAACCAGATCGAGGGCGAATGGAGAAACTGACTGCTACGATCTGACTGGGGAACAGAGACAAACCAAGTCCACCGCTCTGACACAACAGGGTTATGAAGACAATCTGGACTCTCAAGCCTAGAAGTCTAGACAGGGCCACAAAGTCTCTGTATTGTGTTCCCATGGGAATGGCGGGTGTTCCGTCCCACTCCAAAAAGCCTCTCAGTTCTCTGGGAGCAGGGGCTTCAATTGCCAAGGCATTTACTCTGAAATGATCCCACTGACTTCAGTCTCGTTTTGGTGGGAGCCCTCTTGAGTCTAAGGATTGCCAAGAAATCTAATCACCCAGCCAGAGAAAAAGCGTGAAAGGCAAAAATCTTAAGGCCGCAGACTTAAGCACCCATACTATGATGTAACCTTTAGCCCCCTAAGTTGTCAGCAAACGAATTGGCTTCTAAGACCCTTCAGCTGTAAGCTGCCTCCAAATAACCGCTTTTATCTAAATTGATCCAATATGATTTCTAAAATGCCAGGAGAAACTCTTGAATCAACTCCCTTTTGAGCAGATTTTCAGAAGCCCCCACTGACGATCACTACAAAACCACTGGCCAGTAAAGATGCCCTGTGATTCCAGGGGGGATAGGAGAGTCCATGGCTTGGGGATCTGGCGAATGTTCAGTAAGACGTACTAACAGCAAACACCCCTATAACAGTCAGAGGGATCTTGTAGCACCTTTGAGGCTAACTGAGGGAAAGAAGTTGGTAGCCTAAGCTTTGGTAAGCCGAGTCTACAGTACTTCGTCAGATGCGTGGAATGCAGTTAGTCTCAAAGCTGCTACAACATCCTTTTGCATACTGATCCAGACTAACAGAGCTATGGTTTTGAAACCTATGGATAGTTTCAAAGCATCTGAATCTAAAGCTGATTTACTCTCATCAATTTCTATGGGTCCTACGCCCACAAAAGGGGCAAGCCTATGCATTTGTACTGGAAATAAAGTTCCAATCTATTCGAGGGGGTTATTCTCAATTAACTATACTGCCCACCCTCCACATTTGTGTGTTTGAGTTTCAGGGATTTGCTTATTTGAGAGTTTCTCCAATTCCTCCCCTCCTCCACCTCAGGTACTTCTTTTCCAAGGAAACCTTCCCACTCCAAGGCTTCCATTAGGTCATGCAGCCCTTTAAAAACTTGCCTGTGGTCCTCCTCTTCCTCCTCCACCCGCTGCTTCTTGGTCAGCTAAGGATGGCTCACAGCCCAATTTCTTACACCACAAACCCTCTCCCGATGTGTGAGAGAGATGAAATATAGGGCCACCGTGCCAACCCACCCCTCTTCCTTCTCCTTTCCTTGACCTGGTTTGAAGCCTGGATGTTCATTGTTTCCAACATGCTTCAGCCCCCTTCCCACAGGACACACGTATTCATTTTGATATTTACAGGTTTTCCACTTTTGCGAGGGTCCTGTGCCCCTAACCTTAGTGAATGTGGAGGGCCAGCTGTACTTAGAGACCCAGAATGGTATAGTGGTTTGAATGTTGGACTGAGACTCCGGGAAACCACGGTTGGAATCCCTGCTCAGCCAGGGAAACCCACTGGGTGACCTTGGGCAAGTCACAGTCTTTCTGCCTCAGAGGAAGACAAGGGCAAACCCACTGAATAAATCTTTAAAAAAAAAAAAAAAAGCCACAGCGTTGCCTTAGCTAGAAATGACTTGAAGGCACACAACAGCGCTTAGCATTGGCGATGAAATGAGACTGTACGGTAGGCTAAAGCTGATAACTATAGGCCATTTCTGCGCTAGACTTTTATAGCGCTGTGATTCCACTTGAAACATCCTACGGAATCCTGGGGTTTGCAGTTTCGGGAGCCCGAAACTGCAAACCCCAGTATTCCATAGGATGTTTCAAGTGGAATCATAGCGCTATAAAAGTCTAGTGCGGAAATGGCTTATAGAGGTGTATCACGTTAGTTCATGCAATCTGTATTCCTGTTTAAACCACGAGTTCTTAAACAGGAATACAGATTGCAGATGAGGGAGAAAGAAGAAGACCCTTTGATGTGCAAATTCTGCTCAGCAGTTTAAGACAGGACTCAGAAAGGTGGCTTTGTTAGACTGCAACTCCCCGCAGCCCTAACCAGCATAGCCCATGGTGAAAGGTCAGGGAAGCTGCAGTCCAACGACACAGAGCTGCAAGAGATCCAAGGGCCATCTAGTCCAACCTTTACTGGGGGAAGACTCCACCACTAAACCACTTCCTCACCCCAGGGACCTGAAGAGCAGATCTGTTTGCTTTCTTGTGAAGAACAGATCCTTTCCTTTGCTCTCGAATTAGTAAACATTCGCCTCTCAAGGTTAGGTTTCTCCTCCCCTTCTCTCAATAGTCTTTCTCCTGAGGTATTATTATCCCTCTATTTATCATGCTAGAATGTCCAAGGAGCTAAGAAATGTTACCTTGATTTGGGAAGAGGCCTTGCACTCGGGAGAGCCAGGACAGCGCAGTGCTTGGAGCGCTGGACCCTGGAGAGCAGGGTTCGATTCCCCTCTCGGTCAGGGAAACCCACTAGGTGACCTTGGGCGCCTCACACGCTCTCAGCCCCAGAAAACCAGGTGATAGATAAGTTCTCCTTAGGATAGTCATAAGTGGGAAATGACTTGAAGGCACACAACCACAGCGGCGACGACAACACCTACACTTGGCTTCGATTTCCCGCTTCCCCAAACCCACTCCAGAGCCTTGTCAACGCGGGGGCCAGCTGGACCTTCTGTGGGGCTGGCTGGACCTTCGCAACCGGCGCGCTGTTGTATTTCAGGGTTGATAAACGGACATTTCATCTTGGCTGACCTCTGCTCACTTTTGTCCAGGGAGGTGCCACCTGTCACAGGAATATAATTAAAGGCGAAGGCATAAATCATTCAAGTGTTGATCGCCAAAGTGACTGCGTACAAGTGACACCTCCTTTCCTAGCCGGGGAGCTGATCCCTCCCGCTTGTCTCTCAGTTAGTTAGGTCTGCGTCGTGGAGCCACCCAGAAACGTTGCGAGTTCTCCTGTCAGGACCGCGGCGCTAAGCACGCCCGTTTCGGCCCCGAGGGCCGAATAACCGGCCTCCACCCCTCCTCCCCCGCAACACAATCCGGCTCCAAGCTGAAGGCGGGAGAGGGAGGGCCAGGCCAAGGAGTAGAGCCAAAGCCCCGAGAAAAATACGGGGGGGGGAGAGAGAGAGAAAAAGAGAGGTGGGGGGGGACAGCCCGTTCCAGGATCCCCCAGGCCAAGCAGCCCAAGGGACAGACGACGGCAGAAGGGAGCCAGGGCCGCTGTGAAAGAGATCATTTCACATGCAGTGATTTGGCCAGTTGCTAAGGTTTTAAAACACGGGTGCACAGAACATGCGGAACGTCAAGGCTGTTGAGGCTCCTTTTGCTGCCCTTGACACCTTCAGCTCCCAGGACCTTCCTTTCCTTGGCCGAAAGAGAGACAGAGGTGTACATTCTCTCTCTTGAAAACTTCCAAGAACTGCAGTCCTCCTTTGAAATAAGTTGCTGCAACGCCCTCATACTAGTTGTTGTTGTTGTTGTTGTGTGCCTTCAGGTGAACTCCAGCTTATGGCAATCCTATGGGAAGGTTTTCTTGGCAAGATTTTTCCAATGGGGGCTTGCCATTGTCGTCCTCTAAAGCTGGGAGAATGTGCCTAGTCTCTATTCTAGCCTCACCCCAGTGGGCTGAGAAGGGGTTTCATTCCTAGTCTAGTATTCAGACCACTACAGTACACTGGCTCTCTGCACTGTTTAGACATTTTAATTTTTTTTTTCTTTCAGAACCAGAAGTAGATTTCTAACTGCTTGTAGATTTTAAGATGAGGAGGCATTTTTGGCAACCTGTACACCCAGGAAGGTCATGGGTCAGAAATCTGGCACCTGGACTTACTGTAGTTGCCCACCCCTGTTTTAAAAGCAAAGCTTTTCAGTTTTGAAGTTATTAATCCTCTGACTGTAGGCTGACAGAAGCTTTTGGGTCTGGGGAAGGTGATTTGTTGAGTGTGTATTTTATGTTGGACATTGCAAGTCAGGTGCTGAGTGGTTTACAACAACCCTGCAGTGTCATCCAGTGGCACGAAGCTGGGATTTGGGTTGAAGCTGAGAAAGTACAACAGCCCTGTAACCTTATTCATTGATTTTATACCCACTTTGCAGTTTGGGCTAACCAACAACATTTGAAAATGAATTCAGTGTTAGATACATAGTTACACAAGTGGGAATGGTGGGCTAGCTGAGACAAAAAGAAAGGGGGCACAAACAGCTTAAAGAGGCCATGCAGTGTAGTGCGTTATTAATACTGTTGGTCTGATATGTAGCTGAGGTTGGTTTAGAGTCCAAGTGAAAAATTCCCCCTATCTCTTAGGTTGCAGCAAATTCAGCCTGCCTCTGTTGCCCACTCAGATCTCCTCCTGGGCTAAATCAAACACTCAATAGCATTCAGGAAATCCATGGTCCATGCACTCGCATGCGCACTGGTCACAATTATATGTGTTCCAAACTCAAGAATTATGTGTAAGTAAAATATGCACATGAAGTGAAACCAATGTTAGAACAAGTATTTCTGTCTTCAGTGCCAGCTTTTGTTTTATCCAGTCACTCATAGGTGCAATAACAGACCCATGCCAGGGATACAATGCAACATTATGATACAGGCCTTGCTTGTTGAAGGCATAATTCCTAATGTTAGAGCTCAGCCTGAAGCAAGTGATCTAACAATAAAGAGGAGAGTGTCTTTGACCACATGCAGAGTGCTCATCCTTTGATAGGTAACACTTATTAAAAATATAATATTTTCAGGTATAAAGGCATTGGTTCAAATTCCAGCACCTCCCTTTTCCAAATGAACCATGATTTATATTAAGATGTGGTTGTATGTTGTTTTATTTATAGTGTTTGTATATTGCCTTCCAGCCCAATCAGGACCCCTGAAGTGATACACAACAGTTAAAAACATTTTAAGCAATATAGAAATAAAAATCTTTTAAAAGAAAATAAAATATTCTTTACGAACTTTTTTTTGGAAACAAACTAAAATAGGCTTAAAATAATTTAAAAACAAAACGGTTTCAAACATTGAAAGCAATGCAGACCAAGATTTTTAGCTGCTGGCCAGAAGCTCAACACATATGGAATCTCACCATCTTCCTTTTGGAAGGGAGTTCCACGGTCAGAGTGCTGCTTACAGAGAAAGCCCCATCACATGTACAGGGCAGCCTAGCCTCATGAGGACATGCAACCTCTGCAGAAGATCTTGGATTTTAAACAGGTTTGTATAGGAAGAGGCGGTCTTTCAAATATCCTGACTCCAAACTGTTCACTTCTTTAAAGGTTAAAACTAGCAGTGTGAATTTAGCTAAGAAGCAAACTGAAGCCAATGCAGGTCATATAAGATGGATGTTATGTGGTCTCCGAAATGCACACCTGACCCTAGTCTGACTGTTGGATTTTGCACTAGGTGGAGCTTCCAAATACTTCCCCAGAGCAGCCCCACATAGAGCACATGACTATAGTCTCATCTGTTATTCTAGTCTACTGTTGTTATTTCAATAAATCCTTGTAGTCTATTCACCGACATTCTGAAATGTTCATTCATCTTTATGAAAACTTCTCTTCTCCTTCTGATTCATAACCTCCTGCAATTTAATTCCCATATCTATTGATCTACTTCTCTGTTCTGTATACCATGTCATATTTTGTTAGTCTGGTCTAGTCTCAGTCTATAGTGTAAGTGTGGGAATTATTCAGGCCTCCAGAGGTTGTGGAATTCCAAGTCCCAACAGTCCTAACCACCACAGCCCACAGTGAGGAATGCTGAACACTGCAGTCCAACCATCTCTGGAGGGCTGCATTCTCACCCTACCACAGTCCTTCTATGATTACCCTTTCAGCCTCAGTTCAGCTAGGGAAGTGGGCCTTGGTTTACTAAAACTTCTGTCATTATAAATCTGTTTCAGCTTTAAGGAGAAACCATATTTCTTGTTCTGTGCCTTCAGGTCCTTAGGGGAAACATAAGGTGAACCTATCTTTGCAAGATTTGTTCAGAGGGAGTTTTGCCTTCGTCTTCCTCTGAAGCTGAGAGAGTGTAACTTGCCTAAGGTCACCAGGTGGGTTTCCATGGTGAGTGGGGGAATCAAACTCTGGTCTCCAATTCTCAATCCACTACATCATGCTGGCTCTCGAAAAGCCAGATATAAGCTCCTAAACAGAACTTTTTTGTGTAGGCATTCAGACAAACAATGCAACTCTGGATGTTTACTTGGGCTGCATCCTGTTGGAAAAAACAAATCTCAGCATTCTCTCTCTCCCCTCTCCCATCTTGTTGTTAGAACAAGTGGGCAAATAGTCAGATAGGGCTCCCTTTTGTCTCCTGCATGCCAGATCTTCTCCATTTGCCTTTTTCTGTCTTTTATTGCATGATCATAAATACCTTTGGTTCTCAGGTGATCAGATCATGTGACCCAGGACTGTGCTTGGGTCATTGGTCTTATAAAAGTTAAGACCTCTCCTCTCAGATCTCTCTCTGATCCTCTTTGTTCTCATGGCTGCTTTCTCTGAACTCTTCGCATGATGGTGAGTTAAGACCGAAGATTCTTCTATTCATTAGTTAGACAGGTAGCAGGCTCTCAATACTGATGTAAATGAAGAAGCCATTAGTAAAGTATTTTAAGTCTTTTATCCAAAGCTACCTGTGTTCATGTTTATTACATCAGCCAGTCTAAGCCACAAGTCATTAGACAACCTTTTAGATGTTTCTCTGTGTAACTCTGCTAAATGGAGGCTGAATCCTAACAGTTTTAGTCTCATTTTCTTACAAAATTTGGGTTATGGACCCAGAATAAAAGTCCTTTATTTGATGACCACGTGGCACGCCGCCACGGAGACTGACTGCTTGAACAATAGAAGTTTAAAAAGAAGACGGCTTCACCTCATCCAAACCAATTTCTTACTACTGAAAAGTTAAATGGTAGCAATTGCTGAAACTGGTCTTGGAATATGCAAATACAATTAACTACAATGGGACTATTTAATGCTGTGAAAGGACAGCAGCCCATAGAAGATAGGGCAAAACAAGAAAAGTTTGATCATGATGATGAAAAAGCTGCAGCTCACATTTGCCTAGCTATAGATTCAAGCGTTACTTATCATATCAGAGATTTGAAAAGTGTTAAAGAAATATGGGAAAAACTGAAGAAATTATTTGATTCTCCCAGTATTGCAAAGCAAAGTGGTATTATAATAAGCCTTACAAAAACAAAACTGACCAATCCTCGATTTTTGAATGAGCATATTAACACATTCATGACTATGCTATCTGAATTTCAACGTTCTGGAGAAAATCTTCCAGAATCTGTGAGACTTGGGCTATTTTTGGGTAGTCTGCCTGAATTTTATGGGCCAATAATTGATGCTCTACAAATTAAGGGAGATGTGAATTTAGAAACTGCTGTTGCTGAAGTTATAGAATATCAAAATAGGAAAAATTTGACGAATTGTAAATTTGGAGCAATATCATCTGCTGACACAGCGTTGGCTCACCTCGCTGAGGAGAATTTGCATATCAAAGAGTCTTCTTCACTGAGGACAAAAGGCAGCCAAATTAACAGATCAAAGGCTAAGGTACAGCAACACAAGCAACAGAAATGATAAAGGTGTTTTTAACTCCAAGAAGAAATCTTCTACAAATTTTAATGTTGGTCTAATTAATGAACAGTCACTGCAATCTACTGAATATCAAAATCACAATGTGATTGTTATTGACAGTGGTGCTACTAGTCATTATTTTAATAGCAGAGAATTGTTTGTGGATCTTGATACAAGCATAAATTTTCCTGTTTACCTTGCTAATGAGCAATCGGTGCTTGCTAAAGGGAAAGGCACAGTCCTTTTGTAAACAAATCTTGGCCCCAACAGGATAGAAACTTTAAGAATTCCTGACGCCTATTATGTGCCAGATTTAAAAGCCTCTCTTTATAGTGTCAGAACCACTACAGCAAGGGGAAACAGAGTCATTTTCAAAAGGGAGTTCTGCTTTGGCTTTCATGACAAAGATTTAATTTTTTGAGGAATCCTAAAGGGTGACTGTTACCAAATGCAAATTTTGGATTCATATGCAAATAGTGTAATCCAATGCACTCACAAAGACTGTTTGAAGCTGTGGCATCGCCGATTTGGCCACAGAAATGTAGAGTGCATTAAGAGACTGGCTAATCAAGAACTTGCTAGAGATTTTAACTTCAAAACATGCTCTAACAATGAGAGATGCGCAGAGTGCTTACAGTCAAAAGCTGTAAGAGCTTCACCTCCGCCAGTTACTGAGAGACTATCCACCAGACCATTGGACCTTTTGTATACTGATCTTTGTGGTCCATTCAGCCAAAAGTCTGCAGGTGGAAATTCTTACTTTATGACTATTATTGATGATTTCAGCAGATATACATACACTTACCTTCTCAAAGAGAAAAGTCAAGCTTTTGAAAAATTCAAGGAATACTTTAATCTTGTCTCTAATAAATTTGGCTACAAACCTAAAAACCTACGCTCTGACAATGGAAGTGAATTTGTTAATGCAGAGTTTGATGAGTTTTTAAAGGAACATGGCATTGAGCATCAAACTACACAAATTTACACTCCAGAACAGAATGGAGTGGCAGAACGTATGAACAGAACTCTCAAAGAGATGGCAGTCACAATGCTTTTAGAGGCTAACATGCCTAAACGCTATTAGTCTGAAGCTATTATGACTGCTACATATTTGTGCAATCGTCTGCCAACCAAATCCAGAGATGTTACTCCATTTCACTTATGGAATGGAACTAAGCCCAAACTGAATCATCTCAAAGTCTTTGGAAGTAAAGCATATACCTACATTCCCAAGCAGAAAAGAGACAAATTGGACTGTAGAAGTGAAGAGGGAATTTTTGTTGGTTATGCTAGAAATGGTTATCGAATTCTGAATCCAGACGGGCATACAATAAAAGTAACAAGCCCAAATCTAATCCAAACCAAGATGTCTATCCAGATTTGTTTGCAGTGGAAGGAGACTCCCACCAGCAACCAGAGTATGTGACAATCTACCACCCTTCAGATGTCCTACATCAAGAAGGGGCTACAGATGTGGTGATCCAGCTGGAGGACGAGGAACCGGACAGCGCTCAAGAAGCAGAGCCAGGTGTCCACGTCCAGGCCAGGAGATCTTAATGCAGCAATAGAGGAGTGCCACCTGACAGATTCTCTTATCTAGCCACAGAGGAGAAGATTCCACAACCCTCTGACTGGCAAAAGATCAAGGGACTACCAAAGTCAGATTCACAAAAGTGGGTGGAAGCTGCTGTTGAAGAGATGCAATTTTTATATAAAAATAAAACATGGACTTTGTCAGAATTGCCAAAAGGAAAAAGGGCAATTGGCTGTAAATGGGTCTTTACCACAAAGCAAGATGCAGAAGGGGAAATTCAGAGGTACAAAGCTAGGCTTGTGGCAAAGGGATATACGCAACAATTTGGTGAAGATTACAATGAAATTTTTGCCCCAGTAGCCACACACACAACTGTCAGGACTTTGTTAGCAGTTGCAGCATCTAAGAAAATGCATGTTCAACACCTTGATGTTAAAACAGCTTTTCTTTATGGACAATTAGATGAGGAACTGTACATGGAACAGCCTCCAGGATTTCAAATTTCTGGAAATTTGTATGCAAATTGAACAAGAGCATTTATGGCTTGAAACAGGCTGCCAGAGCATGGAGTGAGAAGCTAAATCAGCTTCTTGTCAAAGAGGGCTTCACTCCAGGCACTGTTGACAAGTGTGTTTACAAAAGATTCAGAAACAATAAATGGACTTATATTACATGTTATGTTGATGATTTGATCCTGTGCAGTCAAGATAAAGCAGATAGTGAGGAGATAGTCAATAATCTCAAGAAAGAGATAGATATCAAGAATTTGGGAGACATCTCACACTATCTTGGAGTACAAATAGAAAGAAGCAGTGATGGAAGCTTCTATCTTAAACAGAAACAGAAGATAATAGATCTTCTGGACTGCCTTGCACTAAAGGATGCAAATATTGTGGCAACCCCAATGGAAGTGGGTTTCTTAAAGGACACTAAGAAATGTGAACCTTTGAAAAATGGAGACAAGTATAGGACTGCAGTTGGAAAACTCCTATACATCGCTAATTTCACCAGACCTGATATTGCAAATGCTGTTAGTATCTTATGCAGAATGGTTAACTCTCCTACTGAAAAGGATCTCATTGCAGTAAAAAGAGTTGCCAGATATTTGAAAGGAACTGCAGATTACAAGCTGATGTTGCCAGCCTGTGACCAACCGCAACTGGTCACCTACGCGGATGCAGACTGGGCTGTAGATCTGGCAGACAGGAAATCAACCAGTGGAAACCTGATCTTTTATGGTGGAGGAGCCATAAGATGGTCAAGTAAGAAGCAATCCACAACTGCAGATTCTTCCACAGGTGCTGAGTGTGTTTCTGCAAAAGCAGCATGTGATGAAATAAAGTGGCTGCATAATTTACTTCTGCATAGCAGAGCCCAAGCCAACCATTTTGATGCAAGATAACCAAAGCTGCATCAAACTTTCTGAAAGTGAGAAACCACTCAAGAAGAATATTGACATTGCTTTCCATAAGGTGCAAGAGATGTGTCGCAATGGACTTGTTCAGCTAGAATATTGCAATACAGAAATGATGATTGCTGATATTCTTACCAAGCCTCTACCAAAAGACCAATTCCAGAGACTACAAGAAGGCATGAAGGTCATCAATGTGGGTCCAAGAGAATGAGAAGGGGACTGTTGGGAAAAAAAAATCTCAGCATTCTTTCTCCCCCCATCTTGTTGTTAGAACAAGTGGGCAAATAGTCAGATAGGGCTCCCTTTTGTCTCCTGCATGCCAGATCTTCTCCATTTGCCTTTTTCTGTCTTTTATTGCATGATCATAAATACCTTTGGTTCTCAGGTGATCAGATCATGTGACCCAGGACTGTGCTTGGGTCATTGGTCTTATAAAAGTTAAGACCTCTCCTCTCAGATCTCTCTCTGATCCTCTTTGTTCTCATGGTTGCTTTCTCTGAACTCTTCGCATGATGGTGAGTTAAGACCGAAGATTCTCCTATTCATTAGTTAGACAGGTAGCAGGCTCTCAATACTGATGTAAATGAAGAAGCCATTAGTAAAGTATTTTAAGTCTTTTATCCAAAGCTACCTGTGTTCATGTTTATTACATCAGCCAGTCTAAGCCACAAGTCATTAGACAACCTTTTAGATGTTTCTCTGTGTAACTCTGCTAAATGGAGGCTGAATCCTAACAGTTTTAGTCTCATTTTCTTACAAAACATCCAAACTGCACAGTTCTAGCACTTTGATTCCCTGTAATTCCCATGGCTTCTTCCTGTAGAATTGGGGGATTTGTAGTCTGTTGAGGAACTTAGAATTCTCTACTATGCCTCCTTGAATTACAGTATTAGATATCTTTGGTAGAATATTCTAAGCATGCCATAGAACTATGAATCATGTAGTTCCAAAGCACAGAGCCAGGACCAAATAACAATTATAAGTGTTATGAAATTGATCTAAGTGTGTAGTGTGGAAACACCCATAGAAGTAAGTTTCATTCTGTTCAATGGACTTTCTCTCAAACAATTAGGTATAGGAAGGACAGAAACCGTAGTTATGGCACAGTGAAGGAGTCCAAGGAGTAGGTGGGTTTAGCCTGACAAAAAGAAGGTTAAGAGGTGACATGATAGCCTTGTTTAAACATTTGAAAGGATGTCATGTTGAAGAGGGAGCAGGCTTGTTTTCTGCTGTTCCAGAGACTAGGATACAGCACAACAGATTCAAAAGTACAGGAAAATAGATTCCACCTGAACCTCAGGAAGAACTTTCTGATGGTAAGAGCCATTGGACAGTGGAATATGCTGCCTCAGAGTGTGGTGGAGTCACCTTCTTTAGAGGTTTTTAAAGAGAGGCTGGATGGCCATTTGCTGGGGGTGCTTTGAGTGTGTGTTCCTGAATCACAAGAGATTGGACTGATGGCCATTGTGGTCTCTTTCAACTCTATGATTCTATAAGCCAGAGATAATGTTTTCATTTTTCCCCCTACGGTTCATTCAAGGCACCTTACAATAATGCAATTAAAATGCATTGATACCACTTAATCCCAGGGGACTTGAACTAAGAGACTGGCTCAATTCCTTAAATCAAAAAGAGAAAGGCTACTTAAACCAGGTGGAGAATAAGGTGGCCTGGCTGTTTGCACAGCCACTGACTCCTCCAGACTCTCCTGATCATCTTTTTTTTTTCTGGCTCAGAGGGGGTGTAGATTTCTTCTCCTGGAATAGTCTAGAAGCAAGATTTCATTTTAAATAGGTTGCATAGGGCTCCACAGTTTTAAACATCAAAACATGCCATTTTTTCAAAACTGCGCTGTCCACTTCCAGCCACCTCCGAGTTGTTTTGTTTTGTTTTTGCATGTGGAGCGGTCTATACAGTTTCGCGAGGGTTTCAGGAGTAGAAGAAGCTGCCCCCACCCGGCCCACACTCAGCACAGCTTTCCACGTAGACCTAGACAAATCTGAATTTGCTGTGAATTGAATTAGACGAGGGGTGTCTTGGTGGGAAATCCTATGTAGACTGTCTGCTTTTAGTGGAACTGCCAAATACATGTGCATGGTTTACAGCCGCAAAGGTAGGGCTGTTAGGTATAGCTGTTGTTATTGTTGTTGTGCACCTTCAAGTCGTTTTCGACTTATTCCGAATCTAAGGCGAACCTATCACGGGTTTTCTGGGGCTGAGTGTGTGTGATGCGCCCAAGGTCACCGAGTGGATTTCTAGGACGAAGCGGGGAACCGAATCCTAGCCTCCAGGGTTGTAGTTCAATGCTCAAACCACGACACCACGCTGGCTCTTATATGTGCATGTGTATGTGCCTTGAAGTGGCCTCTGGACATATGGCAACCCCATACATTTCGTCGGCCATTTCTGCACTACACTCTTATAGCGCTATTATTCCACTTTCAACATCCTATGGAATCCTGGGGTTTGCAGTTTCGGGAGGGGCTGGCCGGCCCCTCCCGAAACTGCAAACCCCAGGATTCCATAGGATGTTGAAAGTGGAATAATCGCGCTGTGAGTGTAGTGCGAAATGACCTATAGTGTTTTCTTGGGCAAGGAATACTCAGAGTTGGTTTTGCCAGTTCCCTCCTCTGAAATATTACCTACAGTACCTGGCATTCTTTGGCAGTCTCCCATCTAAGTACCAAACTAGGTCTGACCCTGCTTAGCTTCCAAGACCAGAGGGGATCTGGTGCCTTTAGGGTATTTAGGCCTCTCAGTAGCGCTGTTAACTCAGAAGTTAATCTGAAAGAGACCTATCCTCAGATAAATATTACACCAGATTACAAAAAAGTTGGAAAATATTTCTTTCTGCTTTCACCCGTGAGGGAGTTTCGGTCAGAATTCCTCTCTATGGAAAGTAAAGACGTCCTCCGTGCGCTCTAAATAATAATTTAGAGAGTCTGGAACAGGAGAAACTCCTTTAATATATGCACCGAAACAACATTTGTGTAGTTTCATCAGAGTTACTCAAAAGTTGTTTCATCGGGTCCAAAATATGCGCCTCCACCGGATACCACGGGAGGCCACGGAAAAATCTAAAATCTCCTGTTGTAGTCCCCTTGCAACGAATATTTTATAAAACCTCAGTTAACCCACAGTGCCTGGGGAGAAACGGAAAGGAGAATGACCCCACCGTAAAAGATCTCCTCCTCAAGTTCCGCTGAACTGAATGAGAACTACGCAAAAGTATCTAATTCCTGATCCATTGCAAGGAAACTTGCGGAGGAGAAGCTACCTGTGGTTTTCTCCAAGGTGTCTTTGCTACGGATTGAAAACACCCAGGACTGAGAGCTCAAAGGCATACGTGTGTGTGTGTGTGTGTGTTTAAAAACCTTTCCAGCGAAGCATTCGCTATGTTGTTCAAAAATAAGATCAAGACAGCAAGAGGTATGTTTCTATTGCGACCTTTTGCATCGCCCAGGATCGATTTTTAGCTCAGCCACAGATAAACTTTCAAAAAGCTGTGTCTGGACCACATTGGCTGCCCTGTTCTTATTCTCACGGCCGCGGTATTTCTCTTTGAAAGAAACGAATGGGGAGGGTGTCATAGACGTGTAACCTCCTCAATGTCAGCCAGACGACAAAGGGCTTTTAAAATGCAAAAGGAAGTCAAGCGTTTTCAGGCAAGCCCATTTCTGAGTTCTCCCTCAACACTGTTTGCAATAAACCCTGTAATCCTTCGTTCCATTCCTACAATACAAACTGTGCTCCTGGTAGCCGGGCGGAGGGGGGGGATTGCAAAGGCCGAGAACGATTAACACCTGGTCGGAACAGAAAGCAAACCGCAAGATCGTAGCCTTCGAGTGCTTTTCCAAGTTAGTTTATGTTCGCAAACCTACAAAAAGATGACATGCTTTCTCTGGGTCTTCAGATATTTGCAATACTTGTGATCTCAGCTGCACAAAGGGAGTCATTTTTTTAAGTTCCCAGAAAGCCCTGCCTGACATTTCCCGGGAAGGAAATTAGCATATATTTGGACCGAGTTTAGAGGTTAATCAGGATCAGGTCTGGATGGAAGACCACTAGGGAAAAACCAGGAATGTCCAGATAGGGCCAACAGCCAATGTGGTACAGTGGGTCTGGACTCTGGAGATTAGAGTTCGAATCCCACTTTAGCCATGGAAACTCGCTGAATGATCTCGCGTAAATTACCCTCTCCCAGCCACGGAGGGAGCCAATGGCCTGGGAAACCCTCTCTGGACAAATCTTGGCAACCATAATGCGTTTGACGTAGGGCTTCCGTAAATCAGAAACTTCTTAAGGCAACTACCAGGCAGGGCTAGGAAAAAATCCTGCCTAGAGCCTTGGAGGCAGCTGCTGCCAGTCAGAGTTGACAGTACTAGGCAGGATGAGCCAGTCGTCTCACTCATTATGAAGTAGCTTCCGCCATCCGGGTTCAGTTGTCTCACTGGGACCCCATCTGGATATTGTACTCAAGGCCTTTAGGGTTGCTTTGACTTGCGAATGGGCGGCATGGAACTTGGTGGGACTTACTCCTCCGTAAACAATGGACAGGATTATGCCTCAGCGTTAATCGGGCTCCCGCAGATTTTGGGGTGAGGGGTTGATCTCCAGACCCTGGGAGACGGGAGGGTTGCAAGTGAGCATGACGTGATTGGAATCCATAACGAAGTGGCAACGGAGACGCCGAGTCCTCCAAGTCTGGTGGCCCCCACAGTGAGGTAGGCCAAGCCTCCAAGGTCACAACCAACCACCCTTTAAGGCGAAAAGCCAGGAACTCGCTCGTTTTCGGGCCGGGCAGAAAGGAAAGCCCTTCAGAGTGGTACCCGCCAGACAGGGGGCTCGGTCTTTTCCTCTCTATGCAGGTCGCCCTTTTCTCGGCTACTGAGCGCACATTTGTTACTTTGTAGAAAAGAAATCTCATCCAAATCAGCAAAGGCCTCCCTAACAAATTTTGAAGGGAGGAAGTAGGCTTCCTTCCGTCTTCTCCCAGTTTATAATCCAGGCTCAAACAGCAGCCGTCCACCGAGGGCCACTTTTTGGTAGATCACTCTCCTCCCCATATTTCTTATGCGGGACCTGAGTCTAACTCCCGAAACTCTCAGTGTATGCTTAGCATGCCCGAATGCTTTTAGTTTTGGAAACAAATCTAAAGTCGTTTCCGCATTAGACCGTTCCAGTGCTATTATTCCACTTTTAACATCCTATGGAATCCTGGGATTTGCAATTGAGGAAGGCGCCTCAGCGCCTCACTGTAACAGTCTAGTGAGGAAATGGCCTGACTCCCGAAACGCTCAGTGTGTTCTTAGGCAAGCCCGAATACTCTTAGAATGGGAAATAAATCTAAATTTGGAACGCCAGAGTATAAACCATCACCACCACCACCAATAATACCACTCAAGCCTGATAACAGGCCTGATCCCCGCGATGCTTGAGCCACTCCAGTTACTTTTCCTCGGACCTTGGGGATGGGGAAGGGAGGAGACGCGTTTCC
The DNA here is from genome assembly GCA_948474755.1 of Ctenosaura bakeri. Lineage (NCBI taxonomy): Eukaryota > Metazoa > Chordata > Lepidosauria > Squamata > Iguanidae > Ctenosaura > Ctenosaura bakeri. Next base: position 67,663 of record CAOLHI010001270.1, read on the forward strand.
AGACAAAAGCGCAAGTTAGAGAGGCAACATACCTAAGTCTGGTTTCCCTTCACGGGCAAAGGGAAAGATAAAATTCAGCGGGATTTCTGAACGGCCAGGTGATTCGCTTTCCCTTTCTTTTCAGGATGCCGGCTGTGTCGCTTTCCTTCGTCTGCCTTGGACAGGCGGACGCCGCGCCCCGACCAAAAGGAAAAAAACTACTGCTGAACCACGAGAACCGATTCCTTGGGGCGTCCAAGAAACCAGTTGAGAAAAAGTGGTTGGAAACCTGGCCCTTACACCAGAGAAAGAGTGCGTGAGGAAACTGTGGAGAAGTCACACGGGAACCAGAGCCTTGCAATAATTTTGTGAAGGTCCCGGTGCTCCTGTCCAAGGAGGTGAATCCGGACTCCGATTGCAATAGGAAAGGACACTTTTCCGAAGGCCTCCTGGTCTGAATGTTGGGTTTTGGAGGTAAGGGACCAAGAAAAGCAGAGAAGGAACTCTTCGTTTCCATATACGGACGCGAGGACGGTCCAGAGAGAAAAAAAAGCCGGGTTTCATTTTGGCACTCGGAAGAAGACCTGCTCCGCTTTCCCTTTGCTCGGAACTTCTCGGCGCCGCTCTGTTTCTCCAAATCCAAACACTGCAAGCGCCCCGCTAAGCGCGTTTGAAAGCTCTTGGCAAAAGATGGCCAGAAAAGAAAACCTTAAACGAGACGAACAAAAAACCTATCCAGGAAGATGTGGTGGATTAACCGTTTTAATTTCCACACTTTCAGACATCTTAAAATGCCTTTTTTTTAAAAAATTGACAACCCTCCAAGCTCTCTCAAATAAATAAAGGATTTTTCACAACTTCTACAACGAGAATCCCGACGTATAGATCCCCCAAGTGGCATTCTAGCCATTTTAACTTTCCTTGAGTACTGAGAATGTTGCCTTGCCTTGTTTCTGATCAGTTTTGTAGGACCTGACAACATAAGAAACAAAGGCCGGACATTTCGCAGGCACATTAAATTCCAAACTTTCAATGATTTTTATTTGTTCTTCCCGCCTAAACGACTAAACGACGTCAAACGGCTTTTTTTAAAAATCATTTTTGCACCCTAACAGTCGCGCCGGAAACAGGCTAAGGTGCGACGCGTTCCTATGCATTTTAACTCCGAAGTAAGTCTAGCAAGAGTAGTGGTGCTTATTTCTAAGTAACTGTAAAACCTAAAAATAGTCAGTGTCTGTGAAGACGACCTTAGAACCAAGAAATGGGCTGGGGGAAAAACGAAGTCGAAGTTCTTCTCAGAAGGAAAATAGTGTTAAAAGAGGAGTTGTTTAGGAAGCATTCTTTCTTTCCTTTTCTTTAAAAAAGGAATTGCAACTGCTCCCTTGCAACGGTACTCCTTTTCCTTTAGGTTCAATGCAGTTTACATTAGAGTAAACACATTTAAGATTGGAAATTGCAATCCAGATTGCTGAGAGCCAAGCAAATGCCGCTAATTTGACTTCGCAGTCTGCCTCTGATAAAGAGAGCTTTAAGTCCGCGAAAGTTTATTCCCTAATTAAATGGGTTAGACTTCAGGGTGCCACAAAATTCTTGTTGCTTTCGCTGTACAAGATGAATACAGTTACCCTTAGCATCCCTTCTTGAGTACCCTTAGTACTCAAACTGAACTTCTGCCTATCCTTTCCAGATTTCAAAATTACATCCTGCGAGTTCCCCTGATGTAATCCTTACAGCAGTCTCCCCCATACCGGGGCTCCCCAGACTTTTGGACTACAACTCCCATCAGCCTCGCCAGCAGGACTAGTTGCAACGGGTGATGGAAGTTGTAGTCCAGGACAAACACCGGGTATGGGATGTCTTTCTCCCAGTAGTATTACAGATGGGGGAGAGGAAGATGCTGCGAGGATTGTCGAAGGCCCGCTTAATCAGTAAATTCATAGCAAGGGCCAAATTTCTCTGGGAACCTCCCCATTCCTTTACTTCTTGTTAGGTTTCTTATTGTTTTTTTAAAAAAACCCACCCTCCCGCCACCATTTAATTTGTATTGGCATATCCCATTTTACTATAATCTATGCCACAAAAAGCCTCCAACAATGACCTCCTTGTTTCTGTACCCCTGACGCGTTTTCCCCCTCTGGATCTCGGTGTTTCTGACTACACATTCGTGCCAAGCGTTGACCAAAGTTTGGTAAGACCTTTTCACAGCTCTGCCCTGTGCCTAGCAGTGTGAAGCGAAAGGCATAAGGTTCCCTCAACCCGTCACTGGACTCCAATCTTCATCATCCCCCACCCACCGAGAAATCCTTTAGTGGAAAGGCGAAACGGTGGCGAATGGTTCTTGAAGTGTCCACCGATGAAGGAACAGCGCTCGGTTTCTTCGGCTCAGAACGGTGAAATTCGTTGTGGTGGCAGCATTTCTCTTGATTCAACCGAGGCGTTTCACATTTTATCCCAGCCATTCGTGCTCTACTTTACTGAACTGTTTTTGTAAATGATGGAAACGATATGTCAGACTCCAGTGTTAACAGTACAAAATCTAGTTTTGCTCCTACAGTTTCCTAAGCAAAGACGGACAGCCGGATGGAAGGAAGGATTGTTAAGGTCAAATAATTGCCTAGTATTCCAAACTATATTGGAAATCTAGTTTTTTGATAGGTGAATGGAAAGTCACTCCACCAGTAAAATCTCCAACGTCGTTAAAACCAGCGTTATTTTCAAGTGTGAGCTTCTCTTTTAGAAAAAGCAATTCCGTGACTATTTAGTCTAGAAAAGCTATGGGCAAGGTTCAAACAAGTCTTGAGCACGCTTCAGTAGGTGCGCTGAAACGAAAGGGACTTAAATCTATGGCCATTTCCGCACTAGCCTGTTATAGCGCGATGATTCCACTTCCAACATCCTCTGGAATCCTGGGGTTTGCAGTTTCGGGAGGGGCCGGCTGGCTCCTCCCAAAACTGCAAACCCCAGGATTCCAGAGGATGTTGAAAGTGGAATAATCGCGCTATAAGAGTGTAGTGCGGAAGAGCTAGGCACCCGGCTGAATGTGTTTGCACAGAACAACAAACGGCTGTCCTGTACAAGACTACTTATATGTAAACTCAAGTGAATTCAATGCTCCTTATTTCTAGCCAAACAAGTATAGGGACTGCGACCAAAACGTTCTGTTTCGTCCCTTAGAAAGGAGTGGATGGCCGACATTTGAGTAGATCAGGACTGGGTAACATTTCCGCCTCTTGTAGATTAACAAACTGCCTTCTTTTGTGACGGCCATCTCCGAATAATACTCCCTAACTCTTTCAAACAACAGCTGCGGACTCAGTAATCTAAGCCAATAATGTCTGGCAGTGTTTTGAAGTTTGTTTACATATTGGGGCTCGCCTGTTTTTTTAGTTTAACATCTTGATTATATTTCCAATCCTGTCCTGGGCATTATTTTATTCGGATTTAATCCCTGTGATTTCAATATATAGCTTAGTTTTCCTGGATGCTTGTACACGTGTTTGATCTAATTAAGGATGTTACCAAAGCTAAATTCCTCCTACCTTGTTGCTATGTGCCTTCAAATTGATTTGGACTGAGCCACCCTATAAAAGGATTTTCTTGGCAAGATTTAAGGCCCTATCACACTACACAGTTATAGCGCTATGATTCCGCTTTTAACTGCCATGGTTGCATCCTATGGAATCCCGAGATTAGCAATTTAGGCAGGGGTATTTAGAAATCTCCGTCGGAGAACTCTAGTGCCTCATCAAAGTACAATGCCCAGCATTCCACAGGATGCAGACATGGCAGTCAAAGGGGAATCATAGTGCTATAATGATACAGTGGAGGAGGTTTGTCATTGTCTTCCTCTGAGGCTGATGCCATTTCCGCACTAGACTGTTGTAGCGCTATTATTCCACTTTCGACATCCTATGGAAGCCTGAGGCCGCTCCCTAAACTGCAAATTCCAGGATTCCATAAGATGTTGAAAGTGGAATAATAGCGCTATAAGAGTCTAGTGCGGAAATTGCCTCCATCGTGGCTTGCTCAAGTCACCCAGTGGATTTCCAGGGCTGAGCAAAGATCGGAACCCCGGTCTCCCAGAGGCCTAGTCCAGTGCTCAGACCGCTGCATCTCGCTGGCTCCCACTTAAAATCTCACCTAAAATCGCTGAAAGATAAATTGTTCAGAAGAGGCACTCAAGGTTAAAGGAGCCGAAGATGAACTGGGCTGCTATCAGCCTTCCTTTGGTGGTCATGATTTGCCGGCGGACGGCTGGATTCAGGTTTAGCTCTGTTTAGAGAAGCCCCACTCAAACCCATGAGATCTAGATTCACTGTGGACAAATTAAGCCCCTTCGGTTTCAATGGGTCTCCTCGAAGTATGGGTTACTGTGACTCAAGTTCTCGTTCCTTTGGTCCTTAGGGGAATTTTCAATACTTTTATTTTATTTTAGATGAACGTTGGAGGAAGGAATACTCTATGAAAGCACGGCGGAGAAAAATACCCTTTGCTAGGATCTATTCTAGACCTTCTATTCTGCTAGTAGCTGTGTGTATGTGCCTTCAAGCTTATGGCGATCCCATGAATTTCATAGTTTTCTTAAGCAAGGAATACACACAAGTCGTTTTCCCTCTGAAATGCATGCCATTTCCGCACTAGCCTGTTATAGCGCGATGATTCCACTTTCAACATCCTCTGGAATCCTGGGGTTTGCAGTTTCGAGAGGGGCCGGCCGGCCCCTCCCGAAACTGCAAACCCCGGGATTCCAGAGGATGTTGAAAGTGGAATCATCGCGCTATAACAGGCTAGTGCGGAAATGGCCCTAGTCTACAGAACCTGGTATCCTCTTGCAGGATTCCATTCAAGTACTAACCAGGCCTGACCGTGCTTAGCTTCCAAGATCAAACAGGACTGGAGGCTTTTAGGACATTTAGGCTGGCTTCAAGCAGGAAATTATTAATACTTCTCCTGCGAACTTTGTTTAGCGAAAGGAAAACCCTTTTCTCTTTGACAAGCTCGCTTTCTTGGAGAGAAAGTCAGGGCGGGAGAGTGAGTGTGTGAGAGAGAAGAGTTGTGTACGTGTGTATTGTGACCTACTTGCATAATTTTAAACCCTGGATTTAATGTTCTTATGGGAGAGGCCTCTGAATGATAACGCCTATTACTTCACTTAATTTCCCAAAGCGGCAAGTCAGACCTGCTGTGTTTGCCTCGCTTCTGCCGAAATGGCCCCAGAATTCGCCCCCAAGTCCTGCCAGGGGGGTTCCACGGGGAAAGGGAGCTGGGCCAGAAGGAGACCACTAGGCATTTGGGTTTGTTGGCACGTCCTCTCCAGGCTGAATAACTTTATTGCCTCTGTGTGACACATGACCCTTGGAGACTGCTTTGAAGAGTGGCAGCTGTGATATAGGCCATTTCTGCCCTAGATGATTCCACTTGCAACATCCTATGGAATCCTGGGGTTTGCAGTTTAGGGAGCGGCCGGCCGGCCCCTCCCTAAACTGCAAACCCCAGGATTCCATAGGATGTTGAAAGTGGAATAACAGCGCTATAACACTGTACCGCGGAAACGGTTTGACGCGCCTCCTTAAACTGTAAACCCCATGATTCCACAGCATGTTGTTAGTGGAATAATAGCGCTATAACACTCTACTGAGGAAATGGCCATAGTGGTCTGCGGTTTGGTCTTGGGTTCGAGTCCCCCGGTCGTCCAAGGAAACCCACTGGGTGGCCTTGGGCAAGTCACACCCCTCTCAGCGTAAGAGGAAAGAAATGGCAAACCTTCTCAGAACAAAGGTTGCCAAGAAGCAGCCAAGACAGCTGTCCCTTGGGGTCGCCGTAACTGAAATCCCTTGAAGGCACACAACAACTAATACTATTTTAACTGCCCTGGCTCCATCCCGTGGAATCGTGCGATTTATAGTTTCACATAGTTTTCAGAGTTCTTTCCCAGAGAGCTCTAATGCCTTGCCAAACGACAAATCTCAGGATTCCATTGGCTGGAGCTGTGGCAGTTAAAGTGGTATAAAAGTTCTACAGGTTTGTAATGCGAAAAGGCATTAGGTCGGATCAGACGTACTGGTTGTTGAATCGCATCCAGCCCCTTTTCCAGGACAAGTTCCCACCGTCGAAAGACGGAAGACTCCGAGCTGCAGTACTCTTACTGCAATATTATGTCTTTCCACCTCTTCTCAGCCAAAAATTCTGGTCATCTTCGCTTGCAAATACCTTTTGAAAAATCCCCTCAATCTTTTTTACATTAGGTAATAAATCCACAAAAGTTGTGAACTTATTAGTGAGGGAGGGATTGTCCAGGTAATCATGTGTCGGTGTGGGAGAAAATAATTTGAAAATAAGGGGAATTTTCCCTACTTGGAAAGAAAAGAGATTTTAGATGATTGTACCGAAGCAAACCGGGGTGGGGTGGGGGCGAATCACTCTTTTGGACTGCACCACCCAGAATCTCCAACCGTCTGGCACATTCTGGGAGCTGTAGTCCAAAACACTAATTTCCCCCCCAATATCTGTAAAGCAAGAAATAGAGAAACCTCGTTTTCACTTGGGACTGTTTCTTTCGGTGTTACCTGAAGACGTTCAATACGGCCTTTTTATCACTTCTTCTGGGGGAGAGGGGATGAAGTTCTTGTGTTCAGTCTGGTTATTCAAACACAGATCGAAATGCAAAACTAGCATTTCATTTCTGAGACCTTTAATATCTGCTTCCTTCGGCGACTGCGAGGACGCGTGAATAATTTATTCCGAGTGCCAAATGCAACTAGCATTTCTTGAAGAAATTAAGGAGTTTGGTGTATGGAATGTTCTGATTTTTATTCATTTTCTTTTGTTTTAGGGAGCAGGAAGATGTGTTAGGAATCAATGGAAACTTAATAAACGGGGGGTGGGGGGTAAGAAATCAAAGAAATAATCCAGCCAAACCTTCTTATAATAAAACAGCTGGCGTTAATAATTCAGAACTCCCAAATAAACAAATCATTGGATTATAGCACAATATGAGAATTGATGCATTTCAGTGGCAATCCGGACAGACAGGGCAATAATATTTTATTTCACCTTCCAATAAATTATCCCAGGAAAAAGTTCTCCCTTCAAGTAGCTCTTCATACTGCTCAGTTCATGGGAAGGCAACTTCCCTCCTCCTCCTTTCTGTTAATTTTCTTTTTTGCAGTTCTAACAACTGTGGTGATGAAATTAATTAAAAAGTAATATTTTTCTTACCCGCAGAAATAAAGGCGAGATAGAGGAAATGGAATTAACTGTCAAAATTTACTCCAGACTTAATAATAGAAAGAGAAAACTTTGTGGATTCTAATGCCAAGAAAAGGCCCAGGTTTGGTCCTTCCCCTTCTTAGCTCCTTTTCATTTTCCTTCCTCACCCCTCCAGCCCCTTAATCTATTTTTTGAGACTAGGAGTACTGTTATTGTTCTGCAAATATTTCCTATTAAGGCTCCCAATCCTAACTGCAGACATACAACAACCAATAAAATCATAATTTGCAAGTGTACAGAGTCTTATATTTGGGAAGTATTTGAAACACAAAGCTATGGCTTTCTCCCAACCAGAGTAGACACATTGAATCAACTGTTGAATGATAAGTCAAAATGTAAGCAAATCCCATTGATTCAATGGGTTTACTCTAGTCAGGAGTGACAATAGGTTGCAGGCCAGATTCTGCTTTTTAAAAAATAGGGGTTAAATTAGTCATGCTTTTAGTAAATTGTTGCTGAATTAAACACCTTGTTAGTAATTCGTAGGAAGGCCTCTTATGGTAAAGGCCCTTGGACACATGCATACAGTTAAAACTTGTAGTAAGCAGTTAGCTACTTACCAGTTTTTAAGAAAATGTGGAAGTTAACCTAAAGAGGGTTGGGGCAGAGATACATTTTTCCATTACAGTCTCATATTATACTTCAGATCTAGGGTGACGTTTTTGGAGTATGGATATGTTTATAGGAATCAAGGGAAATAATAAAGGTAGATTTACGTTTTTTAAAAAGTTCGTAATGGAACTTATATAAATGTTGACTTACTAAATTGTCATTGATTTTATGGGTCTATTCAGGATTAAATGTTTCATATATTCTATTACAATTACAATTTAGGATTACAATTAAATTCTGACGGGGTACTTCACTAGCTATTTTTGCAAATGTACTTCTTTCTCTGTTGACTTGGATCACAAAATGGGGTTCTTTGCCTTTAAAATGTGTACTATTTACCTCAGGAATGGGCACAAAGAATTGAATGATAGATCTCTTTAGGAAAATGGAAAGTATTTCTGGCTTCTCATTGTTTTAGCAGCAGGAATGGCAAAAGTGGCCTCCTTCTAAATGATGCTTTTGATCCATATAAAAAAAGTTGTGTTGGAGGCTGGTCAGAAGTGGAGTTTTGTGCTGAAGGGTTGTGAGCACTCTGGGGACCAGGTTCAAAATTCTTTGATCTGAGCATACACTTTTTACACTAGACTCTGTTTCCGCACTAGACTGTTATAGTGCTATTATTCCACTTTCAACATCCTATGGAATCCTAGGGTTTGCAGTTTAGGGAGAGGCCTCAAAGGAATGGGAAAATATCAAAGGCCCCTTCCTAAACTGCAAACCCCAGGATTCCATAGGATGTTGAAAATGGAATAATAGCACTATAACAGTCTAGTGTGGAAATGCCCTGGATGTTAGGTTTCAGATTTTTTTTTTTTAAAGACCCTGTGAGCTTAAACCATGCACCCCTGTTTTGGTTTGCTTTAGTAAAGCACATGGCCCCTAATTAGGGCTGGTTGATACATTTCATGAAGAGTTTTGTGGCCAATTATTTCCAGAATAAGAGAAATGGAAAATAATTCCATGGATATATCCATGTTGTCCATAGGTTCTGAGCCATTAAAACACTGTGATTTGATGGTTTTGAAATTCAAAGCTTTTACTATTTTAAACCATGAAAAGAAAGGGCAAAGAAATTCCTTACATAAACCAAATGAAGGAATTTAATCAGTCTAGAAGGCAAAATCTTTTCTAGCCCTAATCCTAGTCAGCACACTTGAAAAAAAGAAGGTTGTAGAATCAATTCTTAGAATCTAGAATTTCACTTTTCTTTAAACAATTGGATGCGCTTTGAATTAATATAAAAATAATGGGTTACATTCTTTCTTCTATAACCACCTCTTAACTATATGCTCAAGAGACACTTTTACAAGAATTTGTTGAAACCTCAAGATATGTGCACCGTACCTTGGGATAAATAAAGGAATAACCACTCCAGAAGATAAGAATTTATATATGATTGTGATTCTCTCTACTTTTATCTTTTTTTATGGGTTTTTTAATACACAAAAAGCCAGAATGTATTTCCAGACATTCAGAGGAGGCTGTAGTTTCCTCCTCTAAAAATCTTAGGGGAAAGTAAACCTCTTCTCTGTCCCTTGATGCACTTACTCCCGTAAAGGAAAATACAGCTGTTGCTAATCTCCTCTGGAAGCCCTGAGCCCATTGTTATTTACTTTAGACACAGATAATGTTGACAGGGATTTGGAGTTAAGAAGGGCAACCAGATCAAGAATGCATGCAAATGGGTCTCCTTGCAGCTGGGGCCATCTCAAGAGGGTCCAAAGAAAGTCCACATATGAGGTTGTTTCCCAGCAGGTGGTGAGTTAAGGAACTAAGATGACTTTTGCATTTTCCGCACTAGACTGTTCTAGTGCTATTATTCCACTTTCAACATCCTATGGAATCCTGGGGTTTGCAGTTTCGGGAGGGGCCAGGCAGCCCCTCCCGAAACTGCAAACCCCAGGATTCCATAGGATGTTGAAAGTGGAATAACAGCACTAGAACAGTCTAATGCGGAAATGGCCTTTGTCTGTGGCCCTTTCTTCCAAGTGCTTACAGTGGAAGTCTTCATCCTAATAGAAAGACGTGCCAAACTGTGACTGTGAATCTAACATTTAGTAACAGATAAAATATTAAAGATAAATTCTTCTCATGCAAGGGAGAACACTTCAGTCTAGACCATTTCTTCTTCCTGCTATTCTCCAAAGCTTGGAAAAGATACTATCTAGGACTGTAATGCCCCAAATCCCTCAGCTACCATGGCTAGCTAGATGGGGGATTCAGGAGGTGGCATGCAAAAAGGTAACACTTCCAAGTTTTGCAACTCTATGTGAGAGAGTAAAGTCATTGCTTCACAAAGGTTATGAGAATGATGCTGTAATAACTGGACCTCAGAAGATGCCTACCGAAAGATGAGATAGTATGGTTCATCTACAGCTAAACGCTCCCTCTTAATACATTGGTTTTCACATTCAGTTCTGGACAGGAGCTCAGGCATGATGCACAAGATGTGGTGGGTAACAGGCTACCCACCACTAATGTTTTTATGCTTCTGAAACACTCAACTGTAAGGAAATGTTGGAAGACCCTACAGCACACTTTTCATGGTGCCCAGTGGTGGTCAAGAATACTGGACAGGAGGAGGAATAGACTGACTGTGGTCCAAAATTCATTGCAGTGTGTAGTAGTTCCATGCAGGATGTGTTGGTTTATTTATTTTTAGTAACATTTATGTCCTACTTTTATTCAGATGAGTTCAGTATAGTCTCCTGCTTCCCATTTTATACTCACAACAACTCCGTGAAGCAGGACAAGCTGCGAGAGTGTGACTGGCTCATCCAGTGAGTTTCATGGCTCAACACAGACTTGCATCTGGATCCCCTTAATGCCTAACAAGCATTATAATCACTGTACAATGCCAAATGTTCCACAAAGTAGAATGCTTGAAAACAAACAAGCTATGGGTCTAGCAGACTACTCTGTGCTTCTGTTTTGGAAAACAGCTTGCTATAATTGGCCCTGTGATGTACCAGCCTTTGCGGGCTTTTTTTGGTGGGGGCGGGTCACCATTTTCACTCTTTGCTGAAAAGGAAGACAGAGGGGGTATCATGCCGTCAGTGTCATGATAACACAATTTTGGGGAAGGTAAGGCTGAGTTAATGTGGTTGGGGCTCAAGGCCAGCTACAAAAACAACCGCACCCTTTTGTGCTTGAAGAAGAGTTTTCTCTTTGGAAAACCAGTTTGCACCATGGATGATCAGTTTGGTGGTCTGCTGGGCCTAGAGAAATCTTTCCTAGGGTCAGGATCAGCCTATTTCAGGCCAATGGAGGGATATCTCTACACATCATCCTGCCAACCTCTCAACTGCTGCAAACCAGCCCAGAATTTTATTGGCAGCAATGCACCACCTACCTCTTCACTGGTTCTGTAGCTGGGAAATGGGGCTGGGTTGAACAGTATATGCCACCAACCGCCGGAGAGAGGAGAAATCTCTGTTCTCCCCAGGAGGATTATTCTCTTTATGGAGTAAGGGCCACAATAGGGTGGCCAGGTTAAATAAGAGACTGGGCTCTTGTCCCTTTAATGCAGGGCTTTTCAAATGGTGTGCTGTGACACTTTAGTATGTCATCTGAAGTATGTTGGTGTGTTGCCTACAATCTTGGAAATGTATGTTATTATTTATAAATCATATATTTTTAAAAATCTATGAAAGGTTTTCAGGAGATATGTTGTGTCCCTATACATTTTGTTATTATAATTTATGTATGTGTCTGTGTCTTTTATAAGGGGTTAGTTTAACCTCTGGTTTGCTAGTAAAACTGAACTACTGTGTTGCGAAAAGATACATGTTTAAAAAGTATGTAACCAACATGAAAAGTTTGGAAAGCTCTGCTTTAATGGTTTTGCAGAATTTGCCAATATATAAGCCAACACAATTCCTTCTTCTTCCTCTTTCATATTTGGCTTGGCCCACCCTCTAGCAGCAGAGTTAGTACTACCATCCTCTGGTTCAGTGGTTCTCAACCTTCCTAATGCTGCGACCCCTTAATACAGTTCCTCATGTTGTGGTGACCCCCAATCATAAAATCATTTTCGTTATTTATTATTTATTTATTTATTTAGTTAGTTAGTTAGTTATTTCCAACATCAAATAGATTGGAAACACTGCCCTAAATCACTGCTCTGGATAGACTTCTAATGCCTAAAAACTGGTAACCCTCCCCCCTATTCTTAAGCACAGAAAGCATCCATCAATGCCAGAATTAAGGCAGTAGTTCTAGTTCTGAATGTTGGGTTTCCACAGTTCAAAAAGCCAGTCACTCCCAAAGGCAATGCCGAAACAGCCCACATTTTACATGAGGCGCAGGGAGGAAAGGACAGGGAGAGAAGAAAGATGGCGGCAGCATAAGCTGATGCATTTTGTTTTACTCCCTCCCTCCCTTAACGGGAGTGCGGACACTGAACATACAAAAAGCGAGGAATGCAAGACAGTCAGGGCGAAAAACACAACACGTGCGTGTGGCAAGCACCAAGGGTCCACGCACAACAAAAACGAGAGGAGAAAGTCATCCTGGCTATTTCTGCACTAGACTGTTATAGCGCTATGATTCCACTTTCACCATCCTATGGAATCCTGGGGTTTGCAGTTTGAACTGCAAACCCCAGGATTCCATAGGATGGTGAAAGTGGAATCATAGCGCTATAACACTGGAATGTGGAAATGGTCAAAGTCCACAGGACGGATCAGAGCAGCACTTTCGGGCCAAAAAACCAAACAACAACAACAACAACCAAGGAGCCTCGAGGGCTCTTGCTACACAAACCGAAGCCCTTGGCTGACACCCCCTGCTCCTTTCCCAAGTGAGTTCTCGGTCTTGGAGGGACCGATCTCCCCCGTCAGATAGCAGATCCGCCACAGGAAAGTTTCCCCCTTTGCCTGCCAGACCAAAGGTGACAGCCACACCGACAACTCCCACGGAGCGGCGTGCCCAGAATGAATGGGCGACCGGGTGATCACCGCTCCTGCAGCCCCGCCACTTTGGGAAGCAAGTGGAGCTCAGCTGCTCACTTGCCCTGGCAAGCAACTCTGTTCGCTGGCATGAATGAGTGTGAGGCGAAGAGGGTGAGGGGACGGGGTCTTACCTCCCAGACGTCTCGCTGCAGCACCATAAACCCTGAATGGGAAGCCCTCTGTGTGTGTGGGGGGGTGCGGGCACAAGTGTCCAAGCAGCGCCCGGCTGCTCACTCGCCCCGGCAAGCAACTCTGACTCTGCAACCCGGCATGAAGGGGAAAGGGAACACTAAAGGGGAAGCCCTCCGTGTGTGTGTGTGTGTGTGTGTGTGGTGCAGGCGTGAGCGTCCAAGCAGCGCCTGGCTGTGCCCGGCTGCACACCTCCTCTCCCCTCCCGCCAGCACGGGGTCTCCTCTCCTCACCTCTGCCTTAACACTCCGGCTCCAGCTCTCTCCTCTCGGTGTTCTCACCTCTGCCTTAACATTCAGGCTCCAGCTCTCTCCTCCCGCTCCCCGCACCTCCGGCTCCACCTCAGGCTCCTCCAGTGCTTTCCCACCAGGCAGGGAAAGACGGGGAAACGCCCAGCATGCCTCCTCTCCCCTCCTCCCAGCGCAGGGGTCTCAGAAGCACTGCTCCCATTGGCTGTGAGGCCACCTTCTTTTAAAATGGGGGGCAGGATTGAGGAGTGGCGACCCCTGTGAAATGGTCATTCGACCCCCAAAGGGGTCCCGACCCCCAGGTTGAGAACCACTGCTCTGGTTAATTTGTAGCTGTGTAGACAATTCTGCCCTCTTGCCAACCAGTTTTAGAGTGATGTTTATTTTTTGCACATACCCCGCCCCCTGTACTTAGGTAAATCCTGAGGCTGACTAGACCGAAGGTGCTATTAATAGTTTGGTCACTGGAAGGTAACGTATTTGTGTGTGTGTGTGTGTGTGTGTCTGTCTGTAGGGCTTGATATTATAAGCAAAGGTAAATACCCTAAAGTGCCATAGGCATCTTCAGTTTGCTCTTAGCACCTCAAGCTTGGACCCCCCAGAGCAAGGGGAGGAGGATCAACCCACCCCCAAGACTAGGTTGGGGGAGCTGAACCCTTCCTGAAATGATCTGTTAAAACTGGAGATTACTACAGAATTGGGCCTCCTCAAGAATTATGAATCAGAAGTGAACTAAATGATCAAGCATCAAGATATATTAAGACAGCAGTTGTCATTGTGCCCTCCCAGGAATAATAACGGGTGCCTACAATCTATCCTGTGCACACTTGTTTGGGAATAAGCTACACTGAGACCCACTGTGGTGTAGTGGTTTGAGTGTTGGACTACAACTCTGGAAACTAGGGTTTGAACCCCCACTCAGCCATGGAAACCCACTGGGTGACCTTGGGCAAGTCACACTTTCTCAGCCTTAGAGGAAGGCAAAGGCAACCCCCCTCTGAACAGACCTTGCCAGGAAAACCCCAAGATAAGTTTGCCTTAGGGTCATTGTAAATTCGAAATGACTTGAAGGCACACAACAACAAGCTACACTGAACACACAGGGAGCACTTCTGTGTGCACTTTATGCTTGTATGAGTCTTCATATTTGAGGATGTTTGAATAATAATGGATGAGAAAAATAATTTTCTCCCTGCAAGGCCAGTTGGCTTCTTTTGAGTTTTGGGGTGTGAGGACCTGAGGGTAGCTAAGTGTTCCCTTCCTAGTATTGCTAGAAAGGTGGTTTGGATATGACGCCCCAGTTGCTTTGTCCTTGGCATAAGTGTGTGTGTGTGTCTGTGTGTGTGTGAGAGAGAGACCTGGGGGGGGGCAGTATTCCCAGGACCATAGTGTTTCTCTCCTTCAGATCTTGTAAATAGTTTAATAAAGCAAACTATAGGCTGTTGCCACACTATACTGTTATAATGCTATTATTCCACTTGCAACATCCTCTGGAATCCTGGGGTTTGTAGTTTAGGGAGGGGCAATTAGAATTCTCAGCCAGAGAGCTCTTTGGCCTCAGAAACTGCAAACCCCAGAATTCCAAGGGCTGTTGAAAGTGGAATAATAGCACTATAACAGGGTAGTGCGGAAATTGCCATAGTTCACCTAATCTCTGTGTCTATCTCCTTCTGAATGGATGGGCAAATCAATACATCAGGGAACAGTGCAGTGTTCTGTATTCTGAAGGTGCTATGATAAATGAGCAATGCCCTCTTGAGTTTGCTTGTACATTAAGCAAATCTTGGGATGTTGCAGAATTGGTTTGTTTGTTTTTCAAACAGAGTGGGGCCCACTGTGGGTTGGGAAGGTACAAAAATATGCCAAAAGCTATTTTGTCATTACAAATGCCATCCCTCGAAACTTTGTATTTATACATAATAATAATCACATCCTTTCTGTGATGCCATATGGTTTACTGCAATATAATCTGAGAATTTATTTATCACATTAGTATCCCAGCTTGCCTCCAAGAAGCTCAACTCAGAAGCACATAGCATCATATATCAAAATGGCTAACATTTTAGCTTTGCAAAGGCTGAAGTCCTGCGCACGTTTTCTGCCCCATTTCATTCAATTAGGTTTACTTCTGAATAAGTGTTCACAAGATAAAACAGTCTGTCTTTATCAACCCAATGGGACACCAAAAGCCACATCCATTCAAAGGATACCACCAAGCCCAGTTTCCCAGGGAAATCAGGGCCATTTCCTCACTAGATTGTTATAGTGCTATTATTCCACTTTCAACATCCTATGGAATCTTGGGGTTTACAGTTCAGGGAGAGGCCAGATTTTGGTTTCCTTGGGGGAATTAGATTGCTTTCATTATCAGCTGCTGCATCCCCAGTGAGATCAGCAGAGGAGGTCTACTCTGGTTCTCTTCACCAAAGGAAGCATTTTCTCTTAGAAAGGGGCAAGAGGGATGGATAGGAACAAGGCAGCCTTCTTCAAGCTGAAGTCTCAAAATGATTTGTACTACAGCTCCTACTAGTCCTGACCATTGTCCATCCTGCTGGAACTGATGGACATTCTCATCTATCTGGAGGATACCAAGTTGAGGTCTCCCCTGTTATGGGACCAACTCTTGAAATACTTTCTCCAGAGAAGCCTCTCCCCATTTCAAAGTAGTTTTAGAACGAACAAACAAACAAACAAACAAACAAACAAACTTAACTCCCCTCCTTGATGCTTTGTACAGTGAAACTGTACACAAATCAGAGCTGGGAAGTAAGTAGCTTTGAAACAAACTTTTACTTGTGTTGCTTTTTCCCCAATAACAAAAATATAACTCTATTACATTACCATTACATCACACTCTGCTATAAACAAGAGATAATTCCATTCCTTTTATTGTACAATTGCAAATAATAAAGGATGCTCTAACAGTTACAGGTCTGTAGCCTCACTACCTAGTGGAGGAAGAATATCACATGGTTCAACTGGTGGCTCGTGCTATGCCTCTTGCTGCTGCTTCATGACCTCTTTGTGAGGTAACACCAGGATGAAGAACAGGCAAGTTACAGAGTCAAAGAGTCACAGAATCATTGAGTTGGAAGGGGACCCATGGGCCATCTAGTCCAATCCCTTGATCAGTGCAGGATCTCCAGCTAAGGCCACTTCCTCACTAGGCTGTTATAGCACTATGATTCCACTGGCCGGCCTCTCCCAAAACTGCAAACCCCAGGATTCCATAGGAGGTTGAAAGTGGAATCATAGCGCTATAACAGCATGGTGTGGAAGTGGCCTAAGTTGTCTCCAGCAGGTAGCTGTCCAGCCTTTTTTGCAGACATCCAAAGGCCAGCAGCTTGCGAAGTCTAACTAACTATTTAGTTATTTTGGAGATACATGAAAGTAGAGAGATTTTAAAATTATAATTATAATTATTGTGGCATAAACACACACACACACATTTATACACATACACACATACACACACAAACTATATTAGATCCTCTGCTTATTGTACTTCTTATATTGACATCTCATTGCTTTGGAGATTTGGCTTTTTTTTTAAAAAAAATGTGATTATCCCAGCATGCGGAAGACCAGGGTTTGAATCCTCACTTGATCACAGAAACCCACTGGGTGACCTTGGGCAAGTCACCCTCTCTCAGCCTTAGATTAAGGAAATGGCAAACCTCCTCTGAATAAATTTTGCCAAGAAAACCTGATGATATGTCAGAGTTAGCTTGAAAGTACACACCAACAGATATTGTGGCAATTATTTGAGAGGTATTGGAATTATAATTGTAACTACAGTTGGTATTCCTCATTCACTAGGGTTAGAGACACAGAACCACTGCAAAAGTGGAAAAATTGCTAATATCTAAATGTCTGTGTGTGTCTGTGGGAAGGGGGCCAAGGCAGTGGTGGGGAGAGAACGGGCACCCAGGGTCTAAACCAGGACAGGGAAAGGGAGTGGGTTGGCATGGTGGCCCTATACTTCCTCCCTTATGCTGATCTCCTTCCTTGGTGTGAGGGGGGCATTGGGAGAGAGTTTGTGGTACTGAGAGATCAGACTGTAATCTATCCTTACCTGACCAGGCAGCGACTGGTGGAAGAGGAGGAGAACCAGAGGTAGGTTTTGAAAGGGTTACATGGACTCATTGAAGCCACCAAGAGGGAAGAATCCCCTAGAAAAGAAACACTTGGGGAGGTAGAGGTTGGAACAACTCACAAATAATCAAATACATGGAAGTGAAACCTGCAAATGTGGAAGGCTGACTGCATTTCTTTTATAATAACTTTCTAAGCACTATTACCCTTATACTAATTGAGAATTTTTGATTCAGAATTTTTTTAAACAATTCAACACAGAGACAGGCACATAAACTCACTGAAATACATTAAACCTGTTTCATTCTATTAGATTCTGATTATAGTATTGTTTTAATAATATTATATTTAGTATCTTTGTGGAATTAAGGTTTCAGTGTAAACACCCCATTGAGAAGAAACCCCACTGAATGCACAGAGGTTGACGTCTGAATGAACATTCCTATACAAGCATAAGTAGCTATATTTCTGAATATGCATTCTGTTGAGGAAGTTTTTAATAGTGAAAAGACCGTTGCAGTTTTAAAAGAAAAGCAGCACAGAATACAAAAATAGGTACATTGAAAGGCTGCAGCTCCACTAGACTCGCCGCAGCCACGTTCAGAAGCCTGTATGCAGCCTTTCTGTCACCTTTTTGCTTTTGTTTCTCTCCTATTCCCCACCCATTGATAGATTAAAAAGCATCATCCCTTTACAGTTAGATACAGACCTTGGTGGTTATTCTCTTTTATATATGTCTGGCTTAGTATTCCTCCTTTCCTTTTAAGCAGTCCAGTAATGAGCATCCCTTGGCTGCTTGTCCTCCTTATATTGACATCTCATTACCTGCAGGATTTAGCTCTGACCTTAATTTGCACAGTTTTGCTCTCCCACTGGTATTTGTGTTTAACTCTCCTACTTTCTGGTTTAATGGCAAGGGAGAAGATGAGCTGAAACAGAAGTTCTCGTCCTTCATAACAGTGAATGCCTTCTTTCAAGGAAAAAAAAATCTTTCTAAGCCTCCCCAAGGATAACAAGACAAATTAGAGAGTTCATCTGGCAGCAATCACTTTTAACCTGCCTCTGGGAACAGAAAAGGAACGGAACACCATTCTGTATGCAGATGTCAGGGTGGCTGGTGGTGTAGATGTCAGCGGGGCAGTGAAACCACTCTGGGTTTCAGTTTGAAATTTAAGGACCTGTCCAAGTGCTGAACCCATTTGTGGCATAGAATTCAGTGCCTTCGATAACTCAGACTGAAACTGAGAAGGGACTTATTACTGCACTGACATGGAAACTACCAGCCTCCTTTGTGTAGACAGAAGCCAAAGATGTAGAAGCCAAATATCTTCCTGTTTAAGCCTTTAACAGATTAAGGTATAAGGATGCACAACAAGGCTGCAGTTATTTTAATATGTAATATGCATTTTACATATTTAATTGTTTTGTATTAATGTTGTAAAGTAACATTATAATCTGATTGTTTAATGCTTTTTAATTTTTGTATCTAATATTGCTTTAGCTACTTTGCTTTAACCACTTTCAGTTGAGTTCCATTTGGGGAGAAGGGTGGGATATAAACGAAATAAATAAATATATTCTCCAATACTAGGAATCCCACCCACCCCTTTTGGGGGGCCCTAGTATGGGCAGAAATTGCACAGAGATAGATGCCACAACTTCAAAAATTTGGTACTACCTCTTTCAGTTCTAGATGTTGAGAAAAAAACCCAAAATAGCTGTCTGCCACATCTTCCCACTTTGTCTCCTTGGCTGCAGACTTTAGCAGTATGGCAGACTTTGTGCTCTTGTTCACAAGTCTCCCATAAAATGCCTCTTCTATGATTCATTACCTCCACACAACAACTTGCTGAATTCCTGAGTATTAGTACAACATATGTAGCTGTCTACAGAACATCAGTGCTTTTCCAGGCTCACATAATGGGTCAATCTCTAATTTCTAGCCACTCAAAAAAATTGAGTAAGTATGGCCCAACAATATCCCTGACAACCCAGTTCTTGAAACAGATACAGTGTGTAGTTCTTGAAATGGCATCCTTATCATCTCAGGCACAGGGCTGTTTGCAAAACTAATCATCATCATAAATAATAATTAATAAGGAGAAATAATGAATAATAAATATCAGACACCCTGTGGCCAAAAGCCCCTTGGGACTTCACACTAGTGTAATTAACAATATGGACAATTTACTGCACAAATAAACTACAAGCAGGGATCAAGAGTTCTCAAGGAACATGACAAATGGGAGAGGTGAAAATGTGAACAGTTTTCAAATCCCCAAGATAAAGGCATTTTAGCACTTTCAGTATTCACGTCTAAACCCACCTTTGGTTGTATTTGTTCTTTGAGGAAATTCAGTGTGTGAGCTATATACCTCTCTTCACCATCAGATATGTTGGTTACAAGGTAAACCAGAAAAGCTTACATCAAGTCAGAGCAACGAGGGTCTTTCCTCTATATAGACCCTGACAGAATACTGCAAAATGGGTGGCAGTTTCTTGAAACAGCTTGTTAAAGAAGTCTTGCAGTGTCACCACTGCAACAGATGAAGAAAGCAAAACTGTTAACATTTCTGTGTACAATTAGAAGATCTATGGGGATTACATGGATTTATTTCAGAGCTTGGAAAACCTGCTTTTTGGATTGCAATCCTCAGAATCCATCAGCCAGGATAACCAGCAGTGAGGTCTGGTCTATAAATACAGTTTAATGAATATTATTGTGAAGTGATCAGTCCCTCCTGATCCTGACATTGAGTTAACAGAACTCCATTGCAAATCCTTCAGAAGTGCTGAAAAGCCCAGGGAAAATAGTGCACTGAACCCTACAGAATTCCCCCAGCTCATGATATATTTTGGCTATCATTAATTGCATGCTGATCCCATTTTCCCCCCACAGAATTCAAGTCAGAATACGTTAGGCTTCCTGACACCAGTGCTTCATAACTATGATCCTCTGATGTAGGTTAAGCTAAGGTATCATCACTGGGTGTAGATACCCTAGTGAGCTTCATGGCTAAGTGGGGTTCCAAATCTGACTGAGAAACCAAGTCTGACACTACATCCATGAATAGTTTTTCTTACATGTAGCAATCAGAAGAGCTTGGGAAAATTCCTTCATTTTACAACAGCTCCTCAAATCTGTTGAGCTGTAAAATTTGACATGCAGGGGCAAAAAAAAAATCTGTGAACTACCATCCTCTGAACGAACTTTTGCACTTTTGATTGTCACCTGAATATGAAATTATGCATTATGGATAATTCATTCCATTCTGAAAATTCAGTGCATGGGCTGGAAGATCAAAACCTTGGGAGACTGGATAGCGCACAATGGCTTCTGAGGATGACTCAGCAAAATAAAGGCAATGGGAAATGGAATGTGCTCTTCCAAAATAATTTGCAAGTCATCCTTTGTGCTCACAAACAGACTCGTTAGGGTACCAGTACTGATTGCTTGCAGTGGGAGTAGGGAGAAAAGTTAAGCTAATGAACATTCTTCTTTGCAGGCGCTCATGTTTACGTTCACAAGGCAGATGTTATATAGTCAGTGCAGTTCACCAGTACAGTCATTATGTTCTATTTATGCTTCACTTTATTGTTTGTTTGTGCCTTCTTTTTTTAAAAAGAAAATTCTATTATTGTTTTTCTGGAGGAGAGGAGGAGGATATAATATATTCATCTTTATTATACAAAGAAAAAAATGGGTAAAGCAATTCACAAAATGATTTCTCCCTCACCCCCGCCCCTGCTGCACAGCCAGGAATAGTACAGTTAGCTATTCTTAAGTTAATGTTCCTATTAAAAATGGCTGGTGGTTACACTGGCCAAAGCAAGTGTGGGCCAAGAAAAGGCATGCTGCGAAATAAAGTCATGTGCAGCACTTTTATAGATTTCCTGATGCCTTATGATGAAAACCATCAGCTTAGGCAGAAGCTCTGTTGGCACAGATGCTTTGCGGTGCTGCTCTTCCTCCTTGCCATTTTAGCTTTCAAGAGTGATCTTTGCTGAATGAGAGGAAGATCTGTCCCATTAGAAGAAAATTGGCCCAAGGACGGTGGCATCACTCATCACATCATTCCACATGATGACAAGCAAGATAAACCCAGATTTTAAAAACAGCTAGACTCTGACCTTCCAGATGGTTTTGCCCTACAACTCCCATCATCTCTAGCCAGATAGCAAGTTGTGTGACCGCTGTGGTCAAAAAATATCTGGAAGGTCATAGCTAGCCACTGATGGACAAGGCAAATTAATGGAAGATAGATGACATTATCTACAATAATCAAATAAGACAGTTAGGAAATATATTTTCTTCTCACTTGTTATAGCAGACAGTTTGAAGATGGAAATGGTGACTACTTGTTTAGAAATGACTGGACAGTAATGATGATCAACTGGAGTCAGTCTGCTAAAGCAGCTGGAAAAGCATCTCCTTTTTATTTTTGAGGTGTATTTCTGGCGCCCACATGGGACCAAAGGGCATTCCAGGAAAGGCAGATGTGACTGGATGCTGGTGCTTCAGTCCAAAGTACACCAGACTTCCAATAATTATTAATTCTTAACCTGCCCAGATCAAGAGGGAAAGGAAACCTGGTGGGAACCATATAGTGGTTTAGATCTGCATATTTTTGGGATAGTGAATCCACTCTGGGTTTTAGTTTGAACTTTGAAGGAACTATCCAAGGTTCTGATCCCTATCCTTAAAAATAGGCTCAACAACTTAGCTCTTTCAAGGTTTAGATGAAAACCCAGAATGGATGAAAACTCACAGCAGGTTTTCTGTCTCACTGACATGGAAGCCACCTCATCATGGGGGGGGGAGTGTATCTGTGGACAGCACTTTTGGTGGCCCTGGGGTTAAAAAAGGAATAGTTATGGGAAACATTGGGAAAATTACTATATTTCAGAGCTGATAAAACGAATTTCTCCTCAGAGTTCCTTGAAGGAAGTGGGTGATGCAAATTAAATTTACATCTAAGATTTTTTTTTCCTATTCCTATTTTTTTCTTATTTTTCCTGCACTATACCGCAGCTCTGATTTGGAACAATTCAACAGCAGCTTGGTGCTCTAATTGGAATAGTTTTGCTATCCTGGTATATATGATTATAGAGTGGAAACTCCTGCTAGGATCAAAGGGAAGAGAAAGATAGAATATGGAGATGTGACTCCTTGTTGTTGCTTCAGACATTCTAAAAACATAGGTCTTGTTTGCAGTGATACTCTATTGTCCTATTGGGACAGAATCAGGAAAAAGAAGTGTACGTCACTTTCTACCACACTTGTGACCTGTCTCTGGTTAAACTCGAATACTTCAGCAAGTGATAATCCACTCTGGATGATGTAGTGGCCCCAAATACTTATCAAAGTGTCAAGTTATATAGGTCAAACACTGGATGGGCACACAAGCCCACAGGTCTGGAGATAGCAAACTGTTCTAAATTCATAATGCTTGGTTCAGATCTACATGTCTTCCTTCCCAGTTACTGGGAGTAGAAACACATTCTTAATTGTAATGTGGAACTTCATATTGATTCTACTTTTTACCACAAAATCATATCCTTCCTCATGCCAACCCTGTAACGTAGACCTCATAACACCTATTTTACTAAGGTGGAATGATAAAAATAGCAGCTTATGCAAAACTTTCCAGTATGTTTATAGCTTCGTTGGCTTGCACTTGTGTTTTCTGAATGCAGGGCCAAACTAATGTTGTCTGACTATGAGGTCATACCGTAATTATGCATTCTTTATAGTACAAATGCCACGGTACATTGAAAAAAAATTATATTTTTGATAATAATCTCCAGAATCCCCAGTCAGGATGGCCACTGGCCATGGTGGCTGGAGATTATGGCAGCTATAGTCCAAAAGGTACTTTCTTTGAGCTTTGCTGGATATATCATTCAAGACTGTAATAACAGAAGCAAGCCATGGACATAGCTGGATATACATGTCTGCTGCAAGCAATAGCACAGAACAAACAACTGAAAGCACTAAACATGTAAGGAAAAATGGAGGAGCTGTAAGCAGCAAAAGATAAAGAGTCCCAATCAGGGACAGGAGCCCCCTGGCATTGCGGTTGGCATAAGAACAAGAAATGGCCAAGCAAAAGTTGTAGAAACTGTAATAAAAGTCTATCCTCTTTGAAAAATGTCCAAGGTAGAAATGGAAAATGTGTGCACAAAGCCTGAATGGTGGCTTTATTCAAGAGAAAGGGATGAGCTGTCTAGTACGTGGCAGGGAGGGGGGAGAGGGAGAGGGAGAGAGAAACGCAAACACTATTGATGCTTACTAAAATTCAAGCCAATGACCTCCCTTCTCCATGACCTATAGCAGTGCACAGGAAACAGGAGCGAAGCGGCTCAAAAGAAATCACAGCACTTGGAGAGTGAAAAGGTGAGATTGAAATCCTACTGTAGGTTCTTGGGCCAGTGTATGTAGCTGTCACTCAGATACAATAGTCAAGCAATCACAGAAAAAAACTTGCATGTCAGCATCCACTAGAAAGCAATTAGCCTTGGACTCATACATTGGTTGGGTTCATGGCCTAGCTGAGCAATCAGTACATGGTGTATCGAAATGGGAGATAAAAGCTAATTTTCAAAGGGGAAATTGGAGGCGAGTGCCATCATTATTAACATCTTGAAAATTATGTATGCTCTCACAGAGAAATGGTTTCAGGAACTTGGAAATGTTATTTTTTGGACTAAAATTCCAGGACAGTATGATGGGATTCTGGAGGCAGTAGTCCAAAAAGTAGCTTTCCTTCCTCCCATCCAGTTTTAACCCTGCAGAACTTTTCCAACTCCTGTGTAAAGAAGCACTTGCTTTTGCAGATGCTGGAAGACCAGATACAAAAGCCTAGGATGCTGTGAAACAAATATTCACATTTGACCACTTAACAGCAATTGTAATGTTAATTAGTCTACGTATCAGGTCAGTGATGAATCTGCTCTAGGCTCTAGTCTGAGTTTTAAAGGTTCCTGTTCAAGATTCTGAACCTGTTTGGAGGATAGGTTTCAGTACTTGCATGGCTCCTTTAAAGCAGTAAAATTTGGAGTGGGTTCACTACTCCACTGACATAGAAACCACCAAGTGCCATTAACCTGACAACAAATTTCCAAGTGTAAAGATAGATTGGTATGTCCTACAATGTTTGGGAGAGCATAGGCCTAGGCTAGCTGCTAGGGAGAGCATTCTGTGTTTTGTGGTTAATTCTGCCTTTCATCTGATTGTGCCCTTCAACATAAATTGCCTTATACTAAGCCAGACCATTTTGCCCTGTCTTACTCCAGCCATTTCCTCACTACACTCTTATAGCGCAATTATTCCACTTTCAACGTCCTATGGAATCCTGGGGTTTGCAGTTTAGGGAGGGGCCTTTGATATTTTCCCATTCCTTTGAGGCCTGTCCCTAACCTGCAAACCCCAGGATTCAATAGGATGTTGAAAGTGGAATAATTGTGCTATAAGAGTGTAGTGTGGAAATGGCCTCCACTTCACTCATCCGAATTGGCAACGGCTTTTCAGGGTCTTAGGCGAGAGTCATTCCCAGCACTGCAATCTACAGTCTTTCAGATGGAATTGCGAAGGAGTAAATATGAATCATATGGTACAAAAGGTACAGGCTCTGTCTTTAAGTTAACAGGTCCACCCTCCACGTTTTTATGCAAGTGCTCATGACAAAATAAAGGTGGCAGTGTTTCAGATGACATTGTGCTCCTGGGTATTTTACTGGTATACTTTATTGTCTTTCTCACAAAAAATGAGAGTTAAGAGTAAAATGAATGAAACAAACATAAGATAAAAACAAACAAAGAAGAGACTATTTAAAACAATTAAGGTCAAAATAAATTAAAATGGTTCACTTTTATTTCTTTAAAAGATAGCACAAATTCAGATTTAAAAAAATTATAGCAATATGGCTTAACTGCTAAATGCCCCCTTGAGTTAAAAAGCCAGTGAAGAGTCAAGTGGGAAGGGACTAATCTTATTGGGAAGTGTGAGCTGTAGTAGTGAATCTCACAAATAAAGCCATGAAATTGTTTAAGCAGAAGCTGAACAACAACTGGTCCTCCCATACACCCATGGTGTTCAAAAGACAGAAGAAAGAAACTTTTCCTTCTTCATAAAACTTTCCAAAATATCTTTACTTATTATGCTTGTTCACAATCATATGAGCTAAGGGAAGTAAGAGAGGGAAGAAGAAAATGGGTGTAAATTAGGGTGATGCAGGAAGAGAGTGGTTGTGAAAAAGCAAATAAGCATGAAATCAGCAAATATACAAAACAGGTCTTACTAAGTATAGGCACACACAGGTTGCTAAGTCTAGAAAGCCTAGCCTATACTTTTCCTAGTCTCCCTTTGTAGGCAGTTATAATATTGATCTGCCGTTGTTGTTGTCGTCATTAGGGCTATGTCCTTTTGTGTGGTGTAGTGGTTTGAGCATTGGTCTATGATCCAGGAGTCCAGGGTTCAATTCTCCACTCTACCGTGGAAACCTACTGGGTGACCTTGGGAGCCTCACCTACTTTCAGTCCCAGAAAACCCTGCCATAGGTTCATCTTAGGTTTGTGATAAGTCAGAAACAATCTGACACAACAACAACAAATGCCTTTTTTAGTTTTTGCTAGAGCAAACTAACATGGTTACCCTTTGGAATCTGTACAACCTTGAATGACTAGGATCTCTTTCTTCCTCTTCTGTGCATCAGTGTGAAAAATCATTACAGGTTAAACAAACCTGGGAATGTTACTTTCCAAAGGTAATTTTTAAAAATATGAACCACTGCAGTGTTTTTAAACCACCTAATTCCTCTTGCACATTGCGATCTTGGCAAAGTTAATTGATTAATATTATATGTTGCACTGCTTTTCTGTTATTTCTGTTATTTGGCTGGGGGTGGGGGAGAGAAAATGTAATAAAACATGAAGCCTTCCTGCTAAAATGCCTCTTCAAATGTCTTTAAAAATAACAACTGAAAATAACTAAAAAGTGTTTCTTGCTACAGCAATAAAGTAACATGCAAACACATGTCACTTAACAGATTGCACTTCAACAATCAGGCAGCATTCTGTGGCCGCCAAGCAGGCTTAAACTTGATATGGTGCCATTTTGGCCACACTCAAAGAGTGAGTTCAGTATTATTATGGAAAATTCACCCCAGAGACCATCAAAGATATAATAACATGGGAACATAGGAAGCTGTTTTGACAAATACTGATTTCTCTTATAAAAATGTTTACAACAGCATAAAAGCAAATGACTGAAAAATAACCTTACACATTCAAATTAGATATTAGACACATTAAAAACATTGTAGACATTAGATCTCTAGAGTCCCCAATTCAAAGAATAGCTGGAGTCTAGCTATTCTTTAGCTAGACTCTTTAGCTAGACATGAGTTAAAGTAAAAATTGGTTTGGAGAAACAGAAGAATAGATCACCTTATGAAACCACACTGAATGCATCTTTTCTCATTTGAGTTTGGAAGACAAATAGGACTGGTTTTATTTGGGATGCTGCTGGACAATCCAAAGGATCTCCAGAGCCCTTTCACACTGCACAATTATAGCACTGTGATTCCACTTTAAATGCCATGGTTCCATCCTATGAAATCTTGCGATCTGCAGTTTAGGAAGGGATATTCAGAATTCTGAGCCAGAGAGCTCTTGTGCCTCAGCAAACTACAAACCCCAAGATTCCTTAAAATGTTACCATGGTTGTTAAAGTGGTATCATAGTGCTGTTACGGTACAACATGAAAGGGCCTGAGGTGAGGCTAGGGCAGAATCCTGCCTCAAACCCTGGAGAGCTACTGCCAGCCAGAGTTAATAATATTGAGTTAGATGGACTAATGTTTTGATTCCCTATAAAGTAGCCTCATTTGTTCCTGTATTTGAAATGTCATACAAATAAAATTTGAAAAATGAAAACGTAACTTTGAAACACATGTTTTAGTGGTGGGTTTTAGGCATTGGTAGCTAAAACTGGGTAGCAAGATCCAACATTCAGCAGTATTCACACTTTTAAGGCTTTCCAGAAATTTTGATCTGAATCCTGAACGTACATATACATATACATAGAATTTCAAATATAACGGATATTCTAGCTCAGCGTGAAACTGAAGAATAATTTAACTGAAGACATTTTAGTGATGAGATGTGGTAAGAATGGAGGAAAATAAGTTCATGGACAGTTAAAAGGTTTTATTTAGATAAGTAATAAGTTAGGCTGACAGCTCAGCAAGGACAACATATTAATGTCAGTCTTATATGTTTTGTATTGGTTCTTTTTTTGGGGGGGCGGGAGTATTGGGCATTTAGATACTTGGCCAGTATAGGCTGGAAAAGTCAGTGGCATTGCCATCAAGTGTTCTTTATCAAAAATATATTGTAGGTTGACAATAGCTCTCAAAAATAACTGTTTTCATTTTATAAAAGATACATTGACAAAATCCAAAAGCATTTTAAATGCCATGTATTTTAGAACTTGTTTAAATTTCTTGAACTGAAAACAAATTTTCTATTTTTGCTATCTCATTCCCCAAGTTTGTATCCCTTTTGGCGGCAAACATAAATCTGCATGAGAATGCTTAGGCAAACTCTCTGGAGTCAACAGAAATTCTCATCACTTAGATAGAAAGCTCTAGTGCCTTGTGTGTCTTCCAGATGACAAACTCAAGCAGAATAAATGATGCAAAGTAAATACGCATATGCACATACCAAGGTCCTGCATCAGAGCATGCAGAGAATAATGTTCCTCATGGGCAATTCTGTAGTCCCACCCCTGGGTAGGAGATTTCAAACAGCAGGGATGCTGCCATGACTGTTTACTGGTGTAGGAAAAGGGAAGGCCAGACAACCAGACAGCATTCTTCTCAGCTAGGGAAGACAAATGAGATCTCTCTGTATAATCTCTGGAGAAAGCTGACAGCAAATGGTTGCGCAGGGAGCTAACCCTGCACATAAGTCACCAACAGGATTCCAGCTATAGTTTCATCCTGGTACTGTCAAAACTTGGGTTTGTATTAAAGCCTGCAGGGCTTATTGATTTCACCTGGTTTTTAACTGGTTTGGTTTTTAACTGTTTTGATTAAAAAAAAATATATTCAGTGGTTTAATATGTTTTTAGAATGTTTAATTTTTTTTAAAAAAAAATTGTATAAACTGATTTTATTGTGAACCTCCCAAAAATCTTACAACATAAGAGTGGCAAATAAATAAATAAATTTCCCAAGATTTGAAATTGGAAAAAAAAGTGGGCACTATGCTGCCACAGAAGGCTCATTGCTTTCAATTGGAGAGTTTTAAGCACTCTTTTAACCTATCATGCCAGACTAATCTGATCTCTTTTTATGATAGAGTTACTAGCTTGATAGATGAAGGGAATGCTGTGGATGTAGCATATCTCGATTTCAGTAAGGCCTTTGACAAAGTTCCCCATGACATTCTTGCATCGAAGCTAGTAAAATGTGGGCTAGACAGGGCTACTGTTAATTGGATATGTAATTGGTTGACCGACCGAACCCAACGGGTGATCACGGATGGCTGCTTTTCATCCTGGAGAGAAGTGACTAGTGGGGTGCCACAAGGTTCTGTCCTGGGCCCAGTGCTGTTCAATATTTTTATCAATGACTTAGATGAAGGAATAGAGGGCATGCTCATCAAATTTGCAGATGACACCAAATTGGGAGGGGTTGCTAATATGCCAGAGGACAGGATCAAAATTCAAAATGACCTGGATAGATTGGAGAGCTGGGCCAGGGCGAACAAAATGAAATTCAACAGAGAGAAATGTAAGGTCCTACACTTAGGCAGAAATAATGGAATACAGAAATATAGGATGGGGGACACGTGGCTGGATAGCAGTACGTGTGAAAGGGATCTAGGAGTCTTCATAGACCACAAGCTGAACATGAGTCAGCAGTGTGATGCGGCAGCCAAGAAAGCCAATGCAATTCTCGGCTGCATCAACAGGAGTATGGTGTCTAGATCGAGGGAGGTACTGGTACCACTCTACTCTGCTTTGGTTAGACCCCATCTTGAATACTGTGTCCAGTTCTGGGCACCCCAATTCAAGAAGGATATTGACAAGCTGGAGCAAGTCCAGAGGAGGGTGACCAAAATGGTGAGAGGCCTGGAAAACATGCCCTATGAGGATAGACTGAGAGAGCTGGGTATGTTTAGTCTGCAGAAAAGGAGGTTAAGAGGGGACATGATAGCCATGTTTAAATATTTGAAGGGATGCCACGTAGAGGAAGGAGGGGGCTTGTTTTCTGCTGCTCCAGAAACCAGGACAAGGAGCAATGGATTCAAGCTGCAGGAAAGGAGATTCCACCTGAACCTCAGGAAGAACTTCCTGACAGTCAGGGCTGTCCGGCAGTGGAATCTGCTGCCTCGGAGAGTAGTGGAGTCTCCTACCTTGGAGGTTTTTAAGCAGAGGCTTGATGGCCATCTGTCGGGAGTGCTTTGAGGGTGTTCCTGCATGACAGGGAGTTGGACTGGATGGCCCGTGTGGTCTCTTCCAACTCTACATTTCTATGATTCTATGATTCTATCCACTGAGGCCCATGGAACATAACATTGGATCATGCATGCCCAAAGAATTCACAAAGAAGACCCACATGGTAGCTTTCAGAGACAGAGCTGTGTTTTTGCGGGCCAATCAAAGCTGCTTAAAGTGGAGGCAGTAGCAATGGTTTGAAGTGGCTTTGTTTATACATCAAATTCAAGCTGGGAATACAACCCTAACTGGCCTAGTCCCAAGATGCAGAGTACTACCTACTGACAGACTTCGCTCACATGATACCCAGCCTCACTCATCCACCCCCACGCCCCCCATTAGTGGGTCTGTCAGTGGTGAAGACTGGAATGAAACAAGCAATGCTTGATTTATGTGCCAGAGTCGCTGCTTTGCCTAATTCCAGCAGAGCTAAAGTGCCGGTTTTCCTGTACTGGGCCCCATCATGGTGTGAGATCCTGCCAAAGTGCGAGCGAGATGTGCGGTGGGGAGTGTATCAGGGGTGGTATTGTCTACACGCAAATGCTCAACTTTATGTACTTTTAACTAGAGGTGTAACAGATGGTTCCGTTTCAGTCCAAGCAGTGGAGAACCGTGCCCATTCTGCCTGTAGCCAATCAATCCAGCCACTCTGGGGGAAAACGGCAAGCTGGGCTTGGAAGCCTGGCTGCCAGCAATCCAGAGGAAAAAAAGCTTTTACACAGGCTAATGTGGTCGGCTGCCATGTGAAAACTGGGGAAACGAGGAGGATGGGATTAGAAATACGTCAGTGCAAACAACCTCATGCTGGGTTTTGGTCAGGAATAATGGCTGGAAGAGAAGAGAAGAGCAACCACTATTTGGAAAATTAAAAAAATGTGCATTGGCCTGAACCATTAACACCCGATCACTTTAAACTGGCAGGCATAAGGGGAAAAGGGAAATTAACTCGTTTATGAGAAGAGAAGCTGCCAACAGAGGAGTAAAAATTTGATGTTTCACAAAATGGCTGTAGCAGGTTGTCTTGGCCTTTTAAAAGCTTAAGCATCTGCACAGGGCTGTTGGAGCCAGCCTTCCCAGTGAATTGTCAAAGCCAAGCAAGGCCTTACTCTGTCACTCTCTTTGTTTGCATGTCTACCCTATGATAACTTTTTGGAATGGTGTCAGATCCATTCAGATATTTCAGCAGATGCCCTGATCATCAGTGGATAGCTCTCATTTTCCTTCTCTCTCTCTCACAGCCTCTCTGTTCTGAGAAAGCCTTTTGAAAAATACTGTACCAAAGAAGTGTTTTCCTCTGTGTGACTTGCTATTATGTTGCATAAAGAATTTAGGAAGGACTGGGTGGTCAAGATGGTTGCAGTGAATGAAGGCAAGGAACAACAAACACATGAAAAGATTGTAAAGATTTTTTTACAGACATGCAAACTTCTTTCTCAAAGGTTTTCTCCTGGCATGGTTGCTCCTGGGCTCTGGAATTTCCTACCAAGAGAGACTGCTCTGGTCCCTGCCCTGTTGTCCTTCTGTTGGCAAACAGAGAACGTTTTTTGACATTCAAGCAGCCTGTTGCAACTGACCAAGGGACTTGTTGCCAGTTTGGTATTGTATTTTTCTTAGTGATAAACTGTAAAATTATGTTTTACATTGAACCCTTAAATCTGTCTTAATGTTTGATCATGTTGTGAAACATAATTGCACTTTTTGTTTAATATTGCTGTGAACTTCTTTGAGAAAGGTGGGATATAAATCCAATAAATACTTTTGACCCACAAGCTGAATATAGTCCATTCGTGGGGGTTCAACAAGGTCTCGATTTCCTGGGCTTGAAAAAAATGAGTGGGAGGTGTTAGCTTCGCTGGCTGTAATACATGGCTAGTAGGTAAGGTTAGAAAGCCATTGTGGTATAGGAGTTGTGCATTAGACTACAATCCTGGAGACTAAGGCCCTTTCTGCAGCTTACCTGTGTCCTGTGCAGTCGTACGGGGATCACGTGAGCAGCCTCTTCCATGAGGCTCTCGCTTCCCCTCTGCTCCTGCTCTGCAGCAATTGTTGGAGGCTGGCCGGCAGGCAGCATGAGGGCTCCGCCTCTTCCTTCTGCAGCATAGCCGAGTATTTTCCCAGGCTACGCTGGGGGAGGAAGTGCGAGGACCACGGCTCCAGAGGCCCCGCACAGACACTAAGCGCGTGTGGGGCCCCATAGCGATGTGTGATTGTGCATCATTTTCGGCTAAAAGCTGTAAATGAAATATTCCGCGATCGGCGCTTGCTGGCCCTGGCAGTGTAGCGCAATTGAGAGGACGTCTTGTGAAATGCTCCTCGCAATTGCGCAATGCTCCGGATGCCCTTTCGCATGACAAATGCTGTGTGAAAAGGGCCCAAAGTTCAGTTCCTAGCTCAGTCATGGAAACCCACTGAGTCATGGAAACTCACTGAGCCACCCACTCTCAGGGCCATTTCCGCACTACACTGCTATTATTCCGCTATCAACATCCCATGGAATCCTAGGGTTTGGAGTTTAGGGAGAGGCATTCAGAATTCTCAGCCAGAGAACTCTTTGGACTCAGTAAACTACAAACCCCAGAATTCCACAGGAGATTGAAAGTGGAATAATAGCACCAGAACAGTGTGATGTAGAAAGGCCTCAGTCTAATCAGTCTTTTAAGTCTTTTACTCTGTTTCAACTCAAGTCTCAAGTCTCTAACTTCAAGTCTCAAGTGGAGTCTCAAGTCCTTGAAGATACTTGCAAGACAGGTCTCAAATCAAGTCTTGAGTCTGGGAGCCAACTTTATACCTCAACCTGTATTTCAGAATTTCTGGACAGAGTCAAATAAAGTCAGTTTTAACAATTTAGGTGGGGTCGGCCTTCCTCGTTTGTGATTTTGCCATTTGCAGCTTTGGAAGTGGGGAATAGGATCCTTCTTACTTCCCATTACTGAAACTTCAAGAGCTTTAGAAGGAAGGATACTTTCTCCTCAAGCCCATTGCCTAACACATTTAGTGTTCCCCTCTAAGATACATGCCCTGTGCTCTGGGCATGAGTCTTGCCTTCTGGTTTTAGGAAAAGTGTTAGAAAACTCCTCCTATATGTAGCAGGGAAAGGCTGCTGAGCAGACCTGAACACCACCTCAAGCCCGTTGCCTAACCCATTTGCTGTTCCGTCTGAAAAATGTGTCCACATTTTGGGCTTGAGACAGATCATCATGTGACCAGTAAGTTGTAAGGTTTCTGAATGAATGTATTATGTTACTGAATGAAGGGCAGCAAGTCACTCAAAATATGCAAGTCTCAAGTCGAATTGAGTCAGTGTGTAATTTTTTCCAAGTCAAGTCCAAGTCAGTTCACTGAAATAACTTAAGTTTGACTTGAGTACAAGTCACTCGACTCAAGTCTACATCACTGCCTGTGATAGATTCACCTTAGGGTCTCTGTAGGTCGGAAGTTACTTGAACATTGCAACATTGCATAAGTGCTTTTACTCTGAAATTGCTCTTGATCATCCTAAGAAATAAAGAAGACAATCTACACTCTAAGATCTGGGAACTATACTGTAAGGTTTGGTGAGTCACAAACATAATGTGTGACTGAATCAGTCTAGGAGGTTGCAGATAGACCTGGAGGGGCCGTGCTTAGGATTCTGTTATGCCGGCTATGTTACCCCAGATGGGGGCCCCTAGATATCGCTTTGATATCATTTAATTTGGCCTTTGCTAGACCCCTTTCCGTTGCCCCGCTACATGTGTTTGGGTGTTTTCCATACAGACACGTACTGGCTGAGGCTGGTTAATAGCTCAACATTCCATTTTCCATTCAGGCCAGCAATTCCCAAGCCTCACGTGGCTTTAGGGGACTCCCATACCCACACTCCACAATAGCGGCCCGGCTTTCCGCCAAAGCATACCTTTTAGAGGGCCATCAACCTACCGGCCACTCCATTGTCTTGCAATGCAAATCCCATCATGCTAACGATGACTTCACCAAATCCTTTTATCTAGCGCCAAAACTGCTTTTGTTCCTATCTGGTTTGCCATAGCCGACAGGCGTGTTCCACCCTATATAAGGTCCTCATTTTGAGACCTCGTTGGTTCCCCTTGAACATCCATCCCGTCCTGCTGCCAGTTTGTTCAGGAGTTCCCCTCAGCAACCACGCTGAGCCCCTCTTTCCGCTCCAGTTTCTTCAGGACAACGCGACCAGGTGTCGTATCACCCGTTATCCCTCTGTATCTATTTCCTCACTCTTTAAGTTAGTTAGCGTGCGTGTTGTTTGTTTTACTGTTTATGTTTAATAAAGCTTCTGTTTGTTTATTTAAATCCTGTTGGCTGTCTCTCTCTGACCTGAAGCCATAGACATAGGGTAAAAGATCTTGCTCCGTTACCCTGCCTCTTGCTAACCAAACAGCGTTCTGGCTAATTTCCCCCAAATTCAGTATTTTAATTGGCACCCCGGGCACCCCTCATGGGACCCCCCAATTCTCAGGGTAACAATTCCACCTCTGGAAATTCATGGCAGGAGCTGAAGGTGGAGACCTGTAACAAGTAGTGGTCTGCTGGCTAGACAAAAAGTCTTCTCTGTAATCTGACTCTCAGTCCATTTCTGCATTAGACTGTTATAGCACTATTATTCCGCTTGCAACATCCCATGGAATCTTGGGGTTTGCAAAGGCTGCAAACCCCAGGATTCCATAGGATGTTGCAAGTGGAATAATAGTGTGGAAATGGCCTCAGTCTATCTCAGAGATTGTGCTTCATGCAATGCAGTCTCTGACAAGCAATTTGACACTGCTCCTCAATTTTGCCAGTTTGTGCCAACTGCTTTAAATTAGCCAGTTAACACTCTATATGAGACCTCTTTTCTCTGAGTTTCATATATTAACATTTCATCAAAGTTCATAGTATGCTTGAAATACATTAGTCAAAATTTGATTCTCATGCATCCATTAACTGAAGTGTCATCAAACTGAAAATTACTAAACAATGACCTGGCTTCTTCACCTGCAACTGGAAAGAATAGTGCTGCCTGTAGCCTAGCACCTTTGCAACCTGTTGGAGTTGCAACCAGTTGCAACCAGTTGGAGATAGTTTAGCTCCTTGTTTCCATGTCCTTCAGTTATCTGAAGGAAATGCTGCAGAGAAATGGAGAAGGTGGAAACAAGGAGTAGACCAGTATTGCATAGTAAATAGAACAGAGCACAGAAAGTTGTTAGACTTCATTATCTACTGTACAATTTTCCTAGACGTTTTAGTTGCTCAATTTTTATTTTGTACTTTATTCTTTTGTATGTAAGTTTTACTTTCAGTTTCTCGTGTAGTACTATGTAATATTTACTGCTGTAGATTTTTATTAACTGGCATCAGATGGGTCAAACTATATGGTTTTGTGTTATCAGTCATAGAATAACAACTGTAGGAATAATGTAATGTGTGTGTCTGTGTCTGTATGCCTTCAAGTCACCTGTTGACTTATGGTGACCCCATTAATTTCATAAGGTTTTCCTTAGGCAGATCAGTCCAAAAGATCTTTACGTTAAGGCAAACAAACAAACTACATATAGCACTGCAAGACTTACTACAACTGTTAAAATGTTCAGCATAAGAAATTATATTTTACAGACTATTACAACAGGCAAGAGATAAATCAACCAATAATCATTATAATGAAAACAACAACAACAACAACAACAACAGTTGCTTACAACATGAGACTCAAGAAAAGCAGTATATGAATTAGATTATGGCAAGGCATAAATTGCTGACTTGCATTAACTCTCCTTTGATGATCTGCTTGCTAATAGGAAGTCAATCTTCTGAGAGTCTATCCAGTTTTCCTCAGCTGCCCACAGCTGGGGAAGAAATCAGTTTTCAAATGGCAATAGAGAAAGTAAAAAGATAATGCACATTGTCACCCTCAGTTTCTCCAGTGCTAGAAAAACACAAATAGATTTCATGTAGAAGAACATAGACTGTTGGCATTAGATTTGACTCATAGCTGGATAAGAACTCCTCTCAATGAGAAACAATTAATTTATGCAGAATAGTCTTTTAAACAATGTTCTTTTAAACACACACACACACAAATGTAGTTCAGTTTTGTAGTAACTACAGAGGCTGTATCAAGATTAAATGAGTGGATATAAACTTGGATATAACTTGGATATAAATTTCTTGGATATAAATTTCAACTTGGTCAAATGTGTAGGATTACAACCCCTATTTTTCCCATCCAAAAGAGCCACTGGCTGGGGCTAATGAGAGCTATGATCCCATCCATTTTGAGGAGAGCTGATTGCAGATGTTTGTGCTAATCTTCTAATATCATTATATTTTCAGGCAACAAAAGCAGGTTTGTTTCCCCTCACCCCATGGGAACTACAAGTCCAAGGATTCATTTTTCCCTTATTTTTGCACAAGACACTGGGAGATGTGACCTTCTTTACCAATTTTTGTCTTTAAAGAAACAGAGAGACAGATAGAACAGTTTCAATGCTTCATTTACACCATCCAGTGATGATAAATCACAAGAGTAAAGTGTGATCTACTTTTGTCTGTTTTGGACACAAGGCCTGTCAATACCACATGTCTGTCCTTTTCTCCTTTCCCTTCTACTACGTGGCACAACTTATTTACACCTAGGGTTTTTGATAATTCCTGTGTGAAGCTTGGGAAGATACCTCTAAGAAGAGGAATTATAAAGACACACCAAAGCCACCTATAACAAGGAAATGGGCAGATGATACTCTGAGACGCAGAACATCATCCTGCTAATGTTCAGTTATGCATGACTTCAGCATGTCATTATGGGAAATCATTTTGTCCAAAATGCATCAAGACACACAAAATAAAACCTAAATTTATGCATGCTCTGTCTCAAACAACATTGAACTGATACTTTTAAAAATTGTTTGTTGTCTGCACCTTCTATCACCTCACTTGTCTGATTCTTGATTTTTTTACTTTTTAACCACATAAAACAACAGCAACATTATTTTAAAAGGTGAGATAAACAGAGAACACTGGAACTCATCCTAATGAGCTGAGGGACATTTGAGAAGCATGTCCCTGGATTTCCAAGTTCTCTCCCAGACTGATCCCAAATTCAACATGGCTGTCAAGCTGTTCCTGACCTCATTCATCAGTTAGGTGAGTAATGTACTGCTGATGGGAGAGAAAAGAAAGAAAGAGGGCGTAAGCGGAGATGGAGTGTCTCTGAAAACTGAGAGGAGGGCAGGGGGGGTGGAGAGCAATGGAGACTTCTGACCTGGACACTGGAGCAGTAGATAAATTAGAAAGAGCATAACCCCATGGAGATGCATGCTCCCTCTCATGCTGCTGGCATTAAGGATGAAATATTTTCAGAGTAACAATTCACCTTTAACTGGAAGGACAAGACTTGCTGACACTTTTGGCAGTGAACACAGCCTGCTGGTGTCTATCTCCTGCAGACTTTGAGGGATCAGACATGGGGCTAGAAGTGAGTAGCAAAAGCCAAAGAGGCTGGAATTCCTTCTGTTGGGCTCCATTATGTATCTGATCCCAGTTCCATAAGTTCTGGGTCATACTTGTCATTCAAGACATTGCTTAAGTAAACCAGTTTTATAGAGTTTTGGCATGGAAAAAGTGGGATAAAACCCCAAGTTCAGCCTTCCTCAAACTGGTACCTCTGGATATGTTGGACGATGGTGGGTGGTCATTGTGGTACAACATATCTGGACCACATTAGGTTGGAGAAGTTCTAATTCAGTGAAATCTCTTGCTTCAAAGAACTAAAACACAAATAATGAGGAATATCTGTGATTAGACATTGTTATTATTTGCCTTCAAGTCAACTCTGACTTATGATAACACTTTCTTAGGGGTTTCTTGGCAAGATTTATTTAGAAAAGATTTACCACTGCCTTCTTCTTAGGGGTTGAGAGTGTGACTTGCCAAATTCACTCAGTGCTTAGTGAGGATTTGCACTCTAGTGTCCCAAAGTCCTAGTCCAACATTCACACCAGTAAGCCATGGTGGCCATGTGACTAGACATCTTGAGTTTAATTATTTTGAAGGGGTGGGGAGCTATTTAGCCCATTTGTCCTCACCATTCTCCAAACTGAAATTGCATAGGTATGCATCCAAAGCTGCTATCATCCTTCTTGAGACAGGTAGGATGGGGACAGTATTGTGCTCTTCTAAATGCTTTGCATATTTATCTATCTAAATAAATACTTATTCAGTATATCCTTTAAAAAATGAAAAAATGATTTGCTACTAGAGGAGAGGGAAGTGCCCTTGAGATTTTCACAATGGCTACCAATCAGTACTGTGCCTTGGGTGGCAGGTAGGATCTTTCCCTGAGTGCAGCCCATGGCGAAAATTGTATACCTGGCCAAACTGTGATGAGTGTGCTTCTACTGCAGGAGGTAGGCCAATGTGTGCGCACAAGTGCACAACCCCAGGATTATGGTGATTGTTTGATTTGTAGCATGGTGTAGTGGTCTGAGTGTTGGACTAAGATTCTGGAAGACCAGGATCTGAATCTCCACTTGACCATGCAAACCCATTGGCAAAGCCATGTGACAGATCTCTTTGCCAGGTTGGCCCTACAGTTCCAACTCTGGGTTCCTGTTATTCATCTTGTCCTTTTCCCTTCCTGGATTGCATACTAGGGCCTCAAGGTGACACCTCTATTGTGGTCCAGTGTCTGTGTTGTTTTGTGGGCTTGTTGTGCTAAGTGTGACTTGACTCTTTATTAGACTTGATAGAGACAGCCAGAAATAGTTTCAACAAAGAATAACAATTAGAGGTTCAGTAAGACACATAAAATAACACATTAACTCTTGTACTTCTAAGGGCCTTTCCGTACTACACAGTTATAGTGCTTTTATTCCACATTCAACATCGCCTGGAATTCCCGGGTTTGTAGTTACTGAAGCCAAACAGCTCTCTGGCTGAAGGCACCTCCCTAACCTGCAACCCCCAGAATTTCAAAAGATGTTGACTGTGGAATAATAGCACTATAACGGTGTAGTGCAGAATGGCCCTTATTCATAGCTCCCCCAAACCAGTGTCAGTTCTTCCCTCTCTCTGACTCTCCTGTTTCTATTCTATTTACATCTGTCTCTTTGAAATCTGTTATATTTGTATCAGCTCTTCCCTATCTCTAGGCCATATTTTCCCTATCTGCCTTGAATCAGAGACAAGCTTCAGTTTTGTAACATTTCCTTCCCTGAGCTGTGATTGACTAACTTCAGCCAGACTTGCTCAGCTCCTCCCTTCACAGTGACCTTGGGCAAGTTACACTCTCTCAGCCTTAGAGGAAGGCAATGGCAAATCTCCTCTTAGTAAATCTTGCCAACAAAACCCTATGATGTGGCCCCCATAAGCCAGAGCTGACTTGAAAGCATATAAAAATAACAATGATAATGATGTGTCTATACTGCCTCTTTCTCCCTTGCTCTCATTTCCTCTCCCTCCCAAGTAAGAATACAGCTGATGAAGTGAACTGTAGTCAAACAAAGCTTATGCCTTACACATCTCTGAGTCTTCATTTATTGACTAATGGATTTTATTAAAATATTTATATCTCAACTTTTATCATGAGATCTCAGGATAACATAAAATTAAATCAGTTGAAACAATTTAAAAAAATACAGAGTTTAAAACAGTATAAAATTTAAACAATAAAAATAGTTTAAACAAACTAAAGAGGTATTAAACAGGTTAACAAGTTAAATCAAGTTAACAAGTTAAATCAAGTTAAAGGAGTAAAATAGTTTAAAACCAAGAATATGTACATTTTAGACAGGGGAATCAGTCAGGACCCTAAGGATTCAATAAAAAGGGATGATTTGAACCCAACAGTGGAATGAAGCCACATCAGCATCAACTGGACCTCCAAGGAGACGACATTCCACAAACAGGACAATCCAATTCTGTCACACAGTAAACTCTTCCCACCCATA
The DNA here is from genome assembly GCA_948474755.1 of Ctenosaura bakeri. Lineage (NCBI taxonomy): Eukaryota > Metazoa > Chordata > Lepidosauria > Squamata > Iguanidae > Ctenosaura > Ctenosaura bakeri. The sequence continues at coordinate 107,446 of CAOLHI010001270.1, forward strand.
GAGGGACCCTCTCGATGACTTCAGTCCTTGGGTGGCTATAGTAGGGAAGATTTTACATTTCCATACTATGAGCCTAAGATGTTCTCTTGGTGAACCTAAAAAATGTCACTTAAAACTGTGTATGAATGTCAGCAACCCTCTTCTCCTTCATTCTCTGTGGGAGTTTACACAATTGTGGGGCTGTGAAATCCACTCTCATTTTTAGTATGAATTTTATAGAAGTAAACCTTGGTGCTGAATCCTATTTCTAATAGTACTTTGAACAAGTCCTTTAAAGTTTGGGCTAAAATCTAGAAAAGATTCACCACCCCATTAACATGGAAGCTGCCAGCAGTTACTGCTCATTACATCTCAAGACAAGGGCCATTTCTGCACTAGATTGTTATTGTGCTATTATTCCACTTTCAACATCCTATGGAATCCTGGGATTTGCAGTTTTGGGAGGGGCCTTTGAGGCCCCTCCCAAAACTGCAAATCCCAGGATTCCATAGGATGTTGAAAGTGGAATAATAGCATTATAACAGTTTAGTGCAGAAATGGCCAAGGAACCATGACTTCAGCTTCAACAGGTTTTCTCCATTTGTTGGCTGTTAAAGTGTCACAAAACTCTTTTGAAAGGCAAGGGATATATTTTGTGAAAATGCATCCAGATGTCCAGAGCAAGTGCACCGTGCTGCCGGCTGGCACCAAAAAAAAAAAAGGCAGCCTAAGCATGCATATCTGTTTGACCTAAGGCAAAATATCTGCGCATTCCCAGCTATCGTGGCACACAAAGCAGTGATTGGTTTATGCAGAGAAATTACTGTCCAGCCTTCCACTTTCAGACCCAGTAAGAACAAACATGAAACCTGGGATAAAAGACAAATCAGGGAAAGATTAGCATCTCCTCAGTGACTGGCTGCATCTTCAAACTCAATAGTTTGAAAACTGTCAAGTCAGATAGATGTTGAGTGAACTTGATTTAAGCATGTCATGCCTTTTTGCCTGAAAGCACACCTTGCCTCTCTTTGAGGTTAAAAACAAAGCAACAGTCTCAGCTTTTGATCCAACTAGCTAAAAAAAACAAAAAAACAAAACAAAACCCAAGGGGCCTTTTTCTGCTCATGGGATGGACAAACTATTGTCCTCAGGCCACATGCAGCCCCCATATGTGTTTTTGTGGCTCCTGCAGCCACAAAACTCGCCCGGAACACCCCATTTCTGGCCACAGAAGAGTGAATTGCCTTTTAAAAACCACTATTAGAAGCTGTTAAATAGGTTGAGAGCTCCCCCACCATTCAACATAAAAATACTTATTTCCCTCTCTCAAAAAGTGAGCCTCCTGCTACTTCCAGTTTGTTTTTTTGTTTTCTGTTTCTATGGCCCTTTCCACACTGGGCTATTAAAAAGAAGCAGAGCGACCTCCAACAGAGGTCTTCTGCACCGTGGAGTGGACTGGGGTGGACTACTTTTTGTAGTTCCGCACCTCAGTCTGGTTCGGAGCAGCCAGAACTGGTCGCATAGCATGCTTTTTAAAAACATCTTTTAAGAGGTTTTACAAAAGCACAGAGCGCGCAACCCCATGTTGCTCTGTTGCCCGTGCTCCGGTGCAGATTTGCAGGCACGCACTAGTGCGTGCCTGCAGATCTGCTGGGGGCAGGCTTTAGGCTGGCGAGCTTCTCCGGTTGGTGGAGAGAGAGAGAGCCTCCACCAACCAGAAGCCGCCATTTTGGACGCCGGAGCAGTGCGGAGCGATGAGCTCACACTGCTCCTCGTCCCGACGGATTCGCCCAGATGCTGAAGAAATCTGGTGAGTCCCGTTTTTGCACAGTTCCTTTCCCACGTGCGGAAAGGGCCTTTGTCTTTTTGACCATTTGTGTGGCCCTCAAAGTGTTGAAGGGCAGAAAGTTGGCTTGCTGCAGTCACCCACCTGTGATGTACACTATGAGACATAAAGCAGCTTAAGAGTCAGAGTCATTCTTTCTCTCCGGGAAATCCTGGGAACTGTCATGTCAAGAAGTAGTTAGAAAACTGCAAGGGGCAATATTCAACACTCAGACCAATCTACAGCAATGCTCCTTCCATTAAGCAAAGTGAAGCAACTGTATCAGGCAGCTGATGCTCGTGGTCAGCAGGCAGCAGGTAACATCCACCTCTTCTGTTTCTCATGAGCTCCCCAATCTTCACCTCTGTTAGAGGACAATGATGTGTGTGCCATGGACAATGATGGAGTGGAGCCAGGGCTTTAAGGGTTGAAGACTCAGGATTTTTTGATGAAGAGAGATGTTGACATTATCTGCCATCTCGCTCGGACTCCCCTGCTCCCTCTAAGTTTAGGTGCATACCCACATTAGCAGGAGGAGGAATGGATTTTCCCAGCAATAGTATTTTGTTATGAATCATTCTTGTTGTAATCCAAAATGTTTTGAGTTGGCTTAGTCCTGAGTTGGTATGCTCATCAGTTGAGTTGGCATGACCATCAGAGTTAGCCATCAGTTTTACAAAAGACCTATTGCTTACAGAGAGAAGACTCCTAGTAATTTTTTTAGATCAACACAGTTGCCTGCATTTTTAGAGTCTTTATGGGTGTGATGCTGCAGGAATTGTCTTGCTGAGTGCCTGAGCTTCAAAACGTACCCCTGCAAAACTCCCAATCAACTTAGTTTGCCATCCTCAAGATGATAAAGCAGAATTTTCCAAACTGTGTGCCATGACAGGTTAGTATGTCGGCTGCAATTTGTAGGTATGTTGTGTGAATATAACAAGTGGAGAGGCTGCCTTTCCTGCTGCTGCAGTGGGCCAGGCCCAGGTGAAGGGTCTGCCTCTGCCACCACCACCCTGGGCTGAGGAAGACTCTGGTGAAGGCAGCAACAGCAGCAGCGGGCCAGGTCCGGGTAGAGGGGCTGCCTCTCCTGCCGCCCCAGGCTGAGGAAGATCCCAGTGATGGCAGTGGTGGGCCAAGCTTGCGTGGAGGGGCTGCCTCCACTTATTGAATTACTTACTGAATTAGTGTGTGGCAAAATGATGCATGTCTAAAAAGTGTATCACCAACATGAAAAGTTTGGAAAGCTCTGTGGTAGAGTATATCACTGCTAAGAGGTGAAGAAGCTGCCACCAGCCATTCAGATCAGTATATAAAAATAGCCCCATTGAAACAGTTGGAGAGTAGTATGTCAAAGTATTTTCTGGACAAAGGAGATGCTGACAAGTGAGTATTTTAGCTGATGGCTGGCAGCCATTCCTCTAAACAGATCTCCCAAGCTGAGCAGTAATGTTCCAAGGTCAGTTTTAGGGTGGGAATATCCTGAGGGCAGCGGGAGATGGGCTGAATGAATTAATACATGCTTAGAACTTAAAGTGCTCAGTCTGGAGCACCTAGCAGAGTCTTCTGTGGTTCAGGTTAAAAGACAAGGAACACTCTCTTCTTAGCTTTTATTATTTTTACTTATATGAATATTTGTCTGAAGAGTTGTATTAGCAATATTTTATTTTAACCTTATACTGCAAGCCACACTGGCAGAAAGGCAGGCTATTAACATAAAGGGGAGGAAAGGAAGAAGCACATCCTGTCTATTGATTCACAACACAGATAAAAAAAATTACAGTAAAACAAGATAAGAAAGCACTTAAAAACAAAGGTAACAACTGAAACAGATAATAAATGATAGACCAAGTGGCAGTAGTACATTTCAGACGAAAGCTTTTTCAATCTCTTTCAAAAGATCATCAAGGATAGAAGCCAACAAATGGATAGAAGATTTGGGAGCTGAGGTGACACAGCACAAAAGACTCTGTTTTTTGCTGCCACCCACCTTGCTTAACTTTAAACAGTGGCCCTGAGCATCATCATAGTAGTTGGGTTAGTTTTGGGGGTGGGGCTGGGGGAGGAAGATACTATTAGATGAGGTTACTTTGTTGTGCACATGCCCAGCTACATTCTGTGTGTAACTCTTCTATGTTTCTGGTAATTTTTTTTAATTACATTTGTTCTTACTGCAGAAAATCTCTAACAAGAGGGAAACAGACAAGCTGCACAATGTCTTTTGACTAGAAAGTGTCTATCTGGAAACATCCAGAATCAGAAAAGGTCGGAGTCTGGTGTTGGAGTGAACTGTTTACACTTGCATCAGTTAATTCTTGGAACCTCCAGCCAAACGATGTATAGTAATAAACCCGGGGAGACAGCTTTAACTAAAATCCAGGAGAGAGTGGAAATAGTTAGCAATGAGCCTAAGAAACCAATGAGTTGTCCCAGTTGTAAGGATCAAAAATGGCTGCAGTTAGTAATCTTAAAAAGGAATACAGTTCCGAAACTCCACATTGTGTCTTAATTACTGGGAAAGGAATTAATTTCAGTTGACTCAATATTTGTACCTGGTAATTTCCAAGCTCAATTATCTTGGAAATTTAGAAAGAAGTACTACAATTACTATGTGCTATACATATTATAGAGTGTTATTGTGGTGTAGGGTTTGGACATTGGACTAGGATTCTTGGACACCAGGGTTGAAATCCCCACTCAGCCATGGAAACCCACTGGGTGACCTTGGGCAAGGCAAACGCAAAAGTTTGCCAAGAAAACACCATGATAGGTTCACCTTAGGGTTGCTTCAATACCCAGATTATCCAACCTACTGTAAAGCATCAATGATGAAAGCTATCCAGAGTTACACTAGAAGAGCTTTTGGCCTGTAGTATGATGCCACAGCTGCCGTGAAATCTGTTATTGAGCTTTAATATATCCACAGGAATTTTTATCCCATTTGGTTCATTCTATTTTATCTTTTTTTCATTCTGTTAACTTTATCCTATTGATTCAAATGTGCTTTCATTCCCCCAGATGGTCCCCTTTTGCATTTGCTTTTTCACAAAAAAGGCTTTGGCTGGAAGCAATATATAACAAGGCTTCGCTCGGAAATCCACCAGGACTCTGCCCTCCAACTTTTCATGCTTCTGCATTCTCTTTCTTTCTCTTTTAAGACCACATTTTGAATGCAGAATGGAACAAATAAATGAGAACATAACTCCTGAATGCAGAAAGAAACCCCAAAGGTCAGTGGGTTATAGGTATGCAGATGACAAGCTATATGATTCGGTTGATGCAATTGCTGTTCCTGGCCCATTCCACACCTGCTGTTTGCTTTCAAACATTAATAAAAGCTGTTAAAATGCCACCATATTGACATTCTAGTGCTCGTTTCCTGGGCTGTAGCTCTTTGGCAGGCTTGCTAAAGTTTCTGCAGTAAACCTTTTTAAAAAATTCTATAAGCCATAAGATTGCATTATTTTTGCTTACATCCCAGCATGTTTCTTGACATTTCAACATTTACATAGCAATACTTCTTACCATAACATAACAATGAATTAACCAGAGCTTGGAAAAGTTATCTTTGTGAACTACAGCTCCCAAGCATCTCCTAGTCAGTGTGGCCAATAGGCAGCTTTTTCTCACTCTAGTGCAATGCTATATAGTCATAAACTTTATTGTATTCAACGGGACTTAATCTCAGGTAAACATGTGTAGGATTGTACTTACACTTAGTTAAAGTTCTAATTACCTTACAGGGTGTACAGTGTTCAACAATGCAACAAGCTTAGAAAACATGTTGAATTTGTCACCACAAGGATGCAGGGATGGAAAATCATTGTGATCTATGCCTTTATCATTTCTCTCCTGAATTATTACAACATATCCCAAATGGGTCTGTCTTTAGAAATAATATAAAACATGGTGGACAAACTGCTATCAGACATAAGTTTACAGATCATGTGATATCAGTCTTGGAAAACTTTGCTTGCTTCCAGTTTGTTTTTCAGCCAGGGGTATAGCTAGAGGGGGGAAAATGGGAGAATTGCCAGCTAAATAAGAATTCTGCCACCTCCATGAAACTTTCTTTCAGTCCTCAAATTTTTAGCATTTCAGTAATTCAAAACTTCAGTTGAGCGTTTAGAAATACAATTCGGGAAGCCAAGGAAAAGGTGCAGGTAAAGTTAACAAGGAAAGACAAACACAGCAAATAGAAAGAATGCTAGGTGTGAATGATTTTCAGTATCTCATCCTCTGCAATATTAGAAATCTGGAGACTAAAGGAAAATTTCATTGGGAGGACAAGAGTTTTATTTGAGGGGCAATGCCCAAATAACCAATATCCCCAGTTTTTACCCATAAAGTGCTAAATGGCTGGGGGTCAGGATATCTGAAGGACTGTCTTCTCCCATATGAACCTGCCCATAATTTCAGTTGTCGTTGAAGGCTTGTCCCATTCTCTAGAGAAAGGGTCTTTTCTCTGAGAGCAGCCCAATTCTGGCACTCCCTTCCTAAAGTGGTCAGACTGGCCCTCTGCTGGTCTTCTACGACTTCAGATGACTAGTGGAACACTATATTGCTCTGTAATGCTTTCAGCAGTTTTTAAAGGCTTGGTCTCTAACCTTTTTGATTGCATAGAATGGTGTTTCCCTCCTCTCTGGCCCTTTCTGCACTACCCTCCCAACCTGCCATAGGGACAGAAGAAGACAGGACTGTGATGACGCTTCTGCATGACATTGTCGCAGTCCTGTCCTTCTCCCGTCCCTAGGTGGTGCAATCATGGATTAAATCATTGATGGGTTTTCCCCATCAATAACTCATGTGGCCCTCCACATTTGTGATTTTGCCATCTGCAGCTTCAGAAGTGGAGAGTAGGATCCTTCTTACCCACCTACCCCCAAAGCTGGAGACTTTTGTGCTAATGGGCATAAAAGAGTCTGCAGCTTTGGAAGCGGCGAATAGGATTCTTCTTACTTCCCACTTCCGAAGCTGCAGGCTTTTTCAGAAGTGGGGGATAGGATTTTTCTTACTCCCCACTACAGGAGCTTCAAAAGCTTTAGAAAGAAGGATCCTTCCTCCTCGATCCCACTGCCTAACCCATTTGCTGTTGCCCTCTGAGAAATGCACCCACACTTTGGGCTTGAGAGAGATTGTCATGTGACAAGTAGGCAAAAAGAGATGGAAGCATTGTTCAAAGCTGTAAGTTTCTAGATGAATATATTATGTTACTGAACCAAAGGCAGCAAGTCAATCCCTAAAAATGTACAAGTCTCGAATCAAGTCGAGTCGAGTCAGTGCATCATTTATGGCAGAGTCGAGTCCGAGTTGAGTCACTGAAATGACTTAAGTCCAACTTGAGTCTGAGTCAATCGACTTGAGTCTACATCACTGGAAAAAGACATGGTGGACTTTGATCCAGAAAGACAGCTGGCCTGAATCCTGTGTTACTTCCAACTAGAATAGATGCACTGAGTCAACTGATACACATACATAGACTTTGTTGATTCAGTGGGTCAACTCTAGTTAGGATGACCCGAGGGGGGGGGTCTCAGATCAGGTCTTTATATTTTGTACAGAACTTAGTTGAATATTTCAGTTTTGTTGAGATGATACATTTTATTCAGAAAAAGAAAGAGTGCAGCAAGATCTCTGTACACCCCTAGTGATTGCATGTTTGTTTTTAAGATGTTGTTTAGCTTGGAAGAAATATTCATACTTTGGTAAGATGTGCCAGGGAGAGGGAGGCAGCACTGTCTACCCACTCATCCAACTGGGAAATGGAGACCAAATGCCAAGGCTACTCAGGTCTCTGATGACTGGGAAAATGTACATCGTTGTTAATTCTTGGCTTGTTTGTTTTAAACAGTTGCTTAAGTGGGAAGAATGCGTCGGAGACAGCTTCATAGAACAAAGTCTGTTCTGATGTAAAGTTGTGAAAAGCCCAAAAACATCATTCAAGGTCAAACATGGGCCTTGCTCCCAAGAAGAGCCAATGTGGTGTGGCATTTACTATGTTGGACTGGGTCTTGAGAGATCCAGGTGCAAGTCCCCACTGAGCCTTGGTGACCTTGGACCAGTTACCTTCTTACAGCCTGAGCAACCTCTCAGGATTGTTGTGAGGCTAAAGATACACTACTCCAAGTTCTTTGAAGAAAAGCTGGGATATAAATGTAGGTAATAAATAAACACACCCATCAAACTAGTAGGACATTAAGTATCTGAGTTTGAAATTGTACAATAAAGTTCTGTCCAGAGTTTGGAGGGCTATCATTTTGGGGCATGTCCCAAGAGCTATAAATCAGAACCTCCACCTCCCCCACCCACTGTAATCAGTGGGATCACTTGCTTTATTCTTAACTGATGGGAGATAAGCAGAAGTGTTTCTAGTTTGATGAATTAGGTGCATAAAATCCATGAAAAGATCATGAGTGAAGATACGTTTTCCATTCTTCATGGGGATAATATTTCATGATTTGGGGAGGGAGGAGAAGGAGGGGGGAAATAATTAGCCACTTGTGATTAGCTCTTTTCACGGGTATTTTGTTTCTTTGTTCTGTGATGCTGCCTGGAGCCAATTTTTAAAAAATGATCTAACAACAACAACAGAAATAATTCCTCTTGGTAACTTATGGCTTATAGCAAAACATGGAAAGCAAACCAAAGTTGACAAAAGTGAGACACAGACTGAAGATTTCTTCAGTCGTATCAAATGGATGCTCACAACGAAAAGCAGAAAGATCTGGTACAATATAAAGCAAGTTTTATTAACCTCGCTGCCATTGCTATAAAACTGTCTCTTATGTGCTTTGGTGTTGCAAAATAGATGGCATGATATGTATCTCACTTCCTCTTGATGCTGTAAAAATTGTATTCAGTCATGGTCATTTGGTCCTGGAACCAAAATGTTGACCTTGGTCTTTTCTTCAGCTGATACTATTAAGTTCTTTGAGAAACCCTCAGATCTTTGTCAGGATTAAGCATAAATCTCTCACAATCAAATCAATCAGACCCTACATTGTGTGGAACTTGGACAGCAAATCCTTTTGCTGTGTACTTTCTCTGCCCTTAGCAACCTAAAATCCTCACCTCAGGGTTAGATGGGGCAGATCTCTGAGTGACTTTTATTTTAATGGCCAATTTTGATGTGACCTCTGGCAGTTTCATCCTCACAGCCAGTGGAAACATGAGCCCAATGTGATCTTTCAACTTTTTCTATGCATGTGAATTTTCAGATACACTTTATTAAGATTTTTAAATGGTTCTCTTAATTCTTCCCATATCTATGCTCCTATGATTGTTCTGAGATCTGGATGTTGTATTACTGGATGATGCTATAGAATGGAACTCCAAAAGGCATTGGTCTGCCATGCATGGCTCTGGTGAGTTGTAGACTATGCTTTAATTCCCACAACTCCCAGAATCTTCACCATGCTAGATTGGTATTCTTGGACTTTTAGTCCAAAAAAGTAACTTTTCTAACTTCTAACCACTACCACATACTACAAGGACTGCATTTGATGACAATGGAGTAATTCCAAAAGCAGGAGTGGAAGGAACAACATGTTATTTACAGTCTGAAGAATATCCTCACATACATCCACCAGTTGACACAGGAAGTAAATATTTAATATGCTATGACAATATAATATACAAAGAGCTATAGTTAATGTAAATGCTTGGCATTTTCAAAGATCTATGATGGATTATACATCCATATTCATTATATCTTGCTGATAGTGTGTGTGTGTGTACGCATTATCATGGATATACATAGTTATATTATTATACAAGTGGTCATTTTGCTAATTATAAAATTAAACACGATCAGAAGTAGCTCTGAACACACTTGTAGAATTTCAACTTATTGTATTAAGGTACCCATTTCTTTTTCTCTGTTAGCTGACTGGATCCCCTGTTTATGCCAGTTCAAGTGTTATCACAGTTATGATATGTCTGGTGAGAGCACTAGATATCCTTTTGATATCATATAATTTGGCCTTTGCTTGACCTTTCTCTGCCACCCTACTCCACATGTTTGCAGAGGTCCACCGGACAAACACGTATTGGGCGCGGCCGTTAATGGTTGTACATTCCAAACCCCATTCAGGCAGGCAACTTAAGCCTCTCCGATGCTTCAGGGAAAAACCTTATTGCAAACCGGCCTTGCTCAGCGCGAATCCATACAAAGACGCACGGCCAAGAGCCGAGCCATTCCTTTATGTTGGGCCATTAGCATACTGGCCATACTATTGTCATCCAGCGCTAAGCTCATCATGTAAAAGCTGACCTTTTCCAACTCCTTTGTCCAGCTACAAATTCTCTTTGTTCTCACCGAGCATGGCATAGCCTGTAGGTAAAATCCACCCTATAAAAGGTCCCCATTTTCAAGTCCTCCTTGGACTGCTTGGATCACTCCTGAGTTTCATCCAGCCTTGCTGTCAGTTTGTCCAGTGAGCTCCCTCAGCGAACCGCACTGAGCTTTCTTCCCCTGCAACCTCAGTTTCTCTCCAGGACTACGAGACCAGGTGTTGTATTACCTATTCCCCAAAAGCTCTCCATTTCTATTTCTAATTAGCTGTGTGCATGTGGTCTTTTATGTTGTTTGTCCTCAATAAATGCTATTTTTGTTACTTTAAAACTTGTCTGGCTACGCTCTCTGACCTGAAGCTGTAGACATAGGGTAAAAGATCCTAGCTAGAGTTACCCTGCCTCTCATTAGCTTAAGAGAGTGCTCGAGCTTAAATTCCCCATCTTGTGTTTTTATTTGGTTATTTGGGCGCCCCTCCTGGGACACCCAACATACAGGGTAACACAAGCTTCTTCCACACCAGAATGAGGATCAAAAAGAATTTCTAGGAGTTGAAATACCAGATAAAAGTATCCAGCTTATACCTCTTGAAATAAACCTTACATAATTTTCACACTTGCAATACTTACAGTATATCTTGGAGAAACACAGCCCAAATTATGAGTACATTATAAAAAAATGTGGATGATTAACATGCATAGAGTTGGAGGGAAATGTACGTACACACACTTTAGTCAATGGAAAAATCAGTTTAAAAATGGAGTAGTGGCATGGGGAATGTGTGAGGAAAATATATTCAAATTTCCAGGTAAGAAGGAAAAAAACCAGAGTCTCACAAAACTGAATCCAAACAAAGGATTAGTTGAGAATATAGGCAGACTTTGAAAAGACTCAACACAATTGTGACTACAGCCTGAAACCTATTGGTTCGACCCAATAGGAGTAGATCCACTACATCTGTTGTTGAATGTTAACCCAACATCTAGGTAAATCCTATTGATTCATTAGATCTAGACTATTTGGGATTAATAATTGGATTCAGGCCAGTGTGTTTTTCATATCCTGCCCTCAACTCAAGCATGGAGAAATACAAACTGAGAGACTAACAGCTTGGTTCTGACTCTCTCTGGGGACAGCATATTTCAAGCTGCACATGCTAGAATGTGCAGCTAGTCCCAATAGACTTTTCATTTGCACGTATTGCGTCTGCGATTTCTCGTCCAGCAGAGCTGTTTAGGGTGGTAAGGGATCTGACTCAGATACCCACTCCCCTGAACTCGTTGTTAGAACCTAACGTAGCTTGCTGTGACGCCTTGAATAATCATTTCGCAGATAAAATCTCTCAGATAAGAGCCGATTTGGATGCCGGTGTTATAGCAGAGGTCACAAATGGAGCGTCCAGCAACCCCGTGAACAAGATTATACTGGATCAGTTCCAGTCAGTGAGTACCGAGGACGTAGACAAGCTCCTTGGAAAGGTAAGAAGGACAACTTGCCCTCTTGATCCCTGCCCTTCATGGCTGGTCGTCCAGGGAGGAGTTGCAATTAAGACGTACTTAAGACATATTATTAATGCATCCTTCAGGGAGGGCAATTTTCCAGCTTGTTTAAAAGAAGCGATTATACGGCCGCTTCTAAAAAAGCCCTCCCTAGATCCCCTGGATATGAATAATTACAGACCAGTCTCCCATCTTCCATTTTTAAGCAAGGTGATCGAGAGGGCTGTTGCCCTTCAGCTCCAAGCTGTCTTGGATGAAACAGATTATCTAGATCCATTTCAAACTGGCTTCAGGGCAGGATATGGAGTTGAGACTGCCATGGTCGCCTTAGTGGATGATCTACGCCTAGGTATCGACAGGGGAAGTGTGACCCTGCTGGTACTCCTGGACCTCTCAGCGGCTTTCGATACCATAGACCACGGTATCCTTCTGGAACGCCTGAGAGGGCTGGGGATCGGAGGCACTGCACTTAAGTGGTTCCGGTCCTATCTCTCAGGTAGATACCAGATGGTGATGCTTGGGGACAGCTGCTCCTCGAAAAAGGAGCTTAAATCTGGCGTCCCTCAGGGCGCCGTCCTGTCCCCAATGCTATTTAACATCTACATGAAACCGCTGGGAGAGATCATCAGGAGGCATGGAGCAAGGTGCTATCAGTATGCTGATGACACTCAGATATATCTCTCCATGCCTCGGATAACAGCATCAACTAAGGATGGCATCTCACCTCTAAATGAATGCCTAGAAGCAGTAATGGACTGGATGAGGAAAAACAGACTGAAGCTGAATCCAGATAAGACGGAGGTACTTGCTGTTAGGGGCCCCAGCCCAGGTATAGAGGTTTGTCAACCAGTTCTAGACGGGGTCACACTTCCCCTGAAAGACTGTGTCCGCAGCTTGGGAGTGCTCCTGGACTCGCCGCTTCAGATGACAGCTCAAATTGATGCGGCAGCCAGGAGTGCCTGCTATCAGCTTTGGCTGATACGCCAGCTGCGCCCCTTCCTGGACTTGGAACACCTAAAAACAGTGGTACATGCGCTGGTAACTTCACGGCTTGACTTCTGTAATGCGCTCTACATAGGGCTACCCATGTGCTTAGTCTGGAAACTTCAATTAATTCAGAATATGGCAGCCAGGTTGGTCACCGGAACATCTAAAAGTGACCACATAACACCAATTCTGAAGTCTTTACACTGGCTGCCTATTCGTTTCCGGGCACAGTACAAGGTGTTGGTTTTTACCTTTAAAGCCCTTCATGGCTTGGGGCCAGCCTACCTGCGGGATCGCCTTCTCCCATACAATCCGCCCCGCACACTAAGGTCCTCTGGGAGGAATTTACTGCAGCCAATCAGAACTAGGTTGGCTGCGGTTACCCAGAGGACCTTTTCTTCTGTCGCTCCCAAGTTATGGAATGGCCTGCCGGAGGAGACCCGGCACATTACCAGTCTTGACTGCTTTAAAAAAGCAGTCAAGACCGTTCTCTTCCGACAGGCCTTCCCAGATTAGTGTTCCACCGCCTCTCATCATTGTCTTCTGTGTTAATCTTGTTTTTAATTTGTTTTAAATAACTAATATGTTTTAGGGGGATAGAAGGGTTGGAGGGTGGGGAGGATAGGGTGCGTTTTAATGTTTTAATGTTTTTATATATTTTTGTAATGCCGCCTCGATCCATTGGGAGAGGCGGGATAGAAATAAATTTTTTTAAATTATTATTATTATTATTATTATTATTATTATTATTATTATTATTTGCCAGTTGCATACTTTTACCATGGAGAGCCTGTGTGGTGAAGTGGTTTGCATCTTGGACTAGGACCAGAGTTCAAATTCCTGTTCACCCATGGAAGCCCACCAAATGACCTTGAGCAAATTACACTTGCTCAGCCTAAGAGGAAAGCAATGGTAAACCTCATCTGAATAAATCTTGCCAAGAAAACTCTATGAGAGGATCACCATAAATTGGAGTTGACTTGAAGTCTTACAACAACTAACCATGCTTTCAACACTTTGTCCTGTGCCATTCACACTGGGATCTGTAGCAGCTTTGAAGAGCCACTGTAAGCTATAATACCATGCACTACTATTTAAGTAGCTACAAAAAACAAATCACTGTGCATAACAGCAAGGGCATCCTTCATTTAGCTTAGCCAGAGAAGAAAATAGGGTTTCCCAGTCTTCTCCCTTCTCTGAAATAAGGCAGAGAAAGAGTCCTTTCCTATCAATTCTAGCTTCCATTTTTTTAAAAAAAAATATAGGTAAGAGAAACCATTTCATTAATGGGGGTGGAGACTTACTCCTAGCACAATAGAGCACTTGAGATGAATTGTCCTGCTCCCCACTCCCACCCCTGTTTTGTTTGTTTTCCACTGGTTATTGTTTAAAATACAGAGATTATGAGGTCAGAACATTCACAGCCAATATTTTCCCTAATGAAAAATGTAGTCAGGCATAAGTCAATGATCAAATCCATATGCTGAGTGTTTCATGCTACAGTGATTTCCACCAGACAGGACTTCAATAAATCTAATTTTGAAAGAAATTATATGCATCTGATGCTGTTGTCTCAACAGCTGCCACCCTTGTACTACCCTTTTTCCAGATTTCAGTCTTTGTGCCAAATGAACTGATACCATACTGATGGGCATGATAAGAAGCATAAGACAAGTGGGAGCACGATCGGCAATAAGAACAGCTAGGCGCTTCATCTGGCAACATATCTGGGTTTCTAAGCCTGCACCACGCAGTAAATGATACTGCAATTATATCACAACCACTGTGAATCAAAGTAGTTTGGATATCTTACATACTTGCTGTCTTTTTGCCCTAGACTGTTATAGTGTTGTTATTCCACTTTCAACATCCTATGGAATCCTGAGGTTTGCAGTCTAGGCCCCTCCATACACTCCAAACCCCAGGATTCCATAGGATGTTGAAAGTAGAATAATTACACTATAATAGTCTAGTGAGGAAATGGTCATAATTCAAGAATTAGGAATTATGGGAATAATTCAACAGCAGCAAGATACCAAAAAACCAAATGCATCATTAATAGTTGACCTGTGAAAGTCATTGTCATAAAGAAACAGATGGTAAGGATCAGTAGGACAACCATAGGTAACAAAACAATCACATGAGGTCAAAGTTATTCACCAGTACTATTCACCAGAGTGTGCAGGCAGCAGAAATCCTAAATTTAAGATTTGAGAGGGCTTCTGGAACACATTGGAAAGGAGTGAAGCACTGTTGCTGCCCAAAGTCCTGTTGCTGCCTGCAACCCTTGTGCTGACCACATGTGGCCCTTAATCTAATTCCAAAAGTCCTATGCAAAATGATCCAAGAACAATTTGACCCTTCCTTCAACAGTTTGGATGAAGATAGGAGGAAATGGATAAACTCCAGGCTTCATCCTTTGCCCACTGTGGCATGTAGTGCCTGACAAATTACCTACAAGGGAATGTGGTCCTGAATAGAAAAGCAAAAATAAATGTATAGGAAGATCTAGACTGAGAACAGGCAGCCTTCTTAAACCACATCTGGCCAATCAGAATCTGAATTGAACAATCAGGAACAGCCAGGAGAGAAGCATTGTAGCAGAAGCATAGAAACTTTCGTTCTCCAGATGTTGTAGACTAGAACTCCCACAACTCCTTATTATTGACCATGCTGGCTGGAGCTTCTAGGAACTGAAGCCTAAAACTTCTGGAGGGCCACAGATCCAGCAACTCTGCTTTGTAGTCTGGCTGGGGGTAGGGAATAGAATGAAATACTGTCCTGGGGATAGAGAGTATTTGAGTGTTGGCCCAGTAACTGTACCATTGCTCTCCATAAATGTTTAGTAAATTCTGTAACAGGCCATCTATGATAGTATTTCATGTCTTGTCTGTGCAATCGATCGAACACTTCCATCTGCCATTAAATATATCCTTCCTCCCTTTGCATGCCATATATCATCCTTTCAAATGCTGCTGCCAGGAGAGAGAAATCAGCCTAGAGTGGGCTGACTACAGAAGTGTTTTTCAAATGCTGCAGAATAATTTGGTTAGTTAATGATAGTGGCATCCTTGCTGACAGAATCTAGCATCAATGCATAAAACAATCAGAAATGTATAACATTTCCACGAGTAAAGTCACTTTTCAGTTGCATACTGAAATAGATTACCCAATGGATCAGGGTCATACAGCCTAGGCAGCAAATTCAGAGCTTGGAAATGTTCCTTTTGTGGACTGTGTCTGGCTCTGGAATTGAGTGTAGTTCTAAACTTCTCCAAGGGTTCTTTTGGTGCCTGACAGTGGTACACATTAGTGCTATAGGATAAACTTTATTGATGGCAAATGATGTAGCAGACGGTACACAGCAGAGAAGTATTCCTGCCCTTTCACTGATGGGATCCAGCACCCCGCACAACTAGGCCTTCAAACAAATCCTACTCAGACTTATCTCTTCAGTCAACAATCAGATCAAATCCTTATCACTGAATATCTAGGTTGGGGTGCCCTCACAGGCTGAAACAAGTGGAAGATGGATTCCCAAAAGTTATATAATATAGAAGCAAATAAAGAAAATCAAAGTACACAAGCATGACTCATATGAACTGTACAAGTACATTAGCAACAGTGAAAAAATTCTCTCCCACAGCTGGTTCCCAGCCTTCATATCTTTCCCAGCCTCAAACTGCAAAGTACATGCAAAAAGTATCGAGCAAGGTCATTAATACAAGTTAGCTCTTTCACACTACTGGACAGCTGTTGGTATTCGGCCATGATGCTCAGTAGGACTCCATAACCCATCTGCCTGGTGGTTTTGGTTTAACCTAGTTGCAGCAGTTTTCAACTATTTTTCATCTTAGTGAGATCCATAAAGCAACTCAAATCTGAAGAAAGTTACATTTCTTCATATGTTTTTGGATGCATCCTCATCAGCATCTTACTATGCTGCTTCATCATATTGTGGAGATGACCCTGGGCTCTTGCAGGTTGGTAAGGCTTTGAGTACAGCCTCAGTGGTAGACTGCATGCCTGCCATCTGAAGACTAGGCTAGCTAAGTATGAAGAGAGTCATCAGCAGTTGTTGACTTGGCCGCAGCAACTATGAACACAAAGACAAAGTGAAACATTTGCAATCTGCTTTGCTGGGTAGAATACCTGCACAAATAAAATTATAAGATTTTCAAGCTATAGCATTCTCCATGTACACAAACTGAAAGTATAGCCAATGTGGCTTAACAACTGAAACAGCGAAAGTTTAGGAGCTCATCATGCAAGGAAAGTAAATTGTAATTATGGCAAGATAGTAGCATCTTTGGCTAGGACTTATCATATGAAGTTGGCCCTATTGTTTATAAAAGAAACACTTTCCAAACAGTTTCCCACTGGGAGAACAACAGAAGAGGAATGACTCTGCCAAAGATGCTATTATCCTGCTGTAATTATGATTTGCCTGTCTTGTGTGACAAGCTCTCAAGGCTGAAAACCGAAGGCTTTATCACACCAGCCTGTTGTCTCGTAGAAATGGCATTATTTAAGGAAATGAAAACATATCAGTATAGAAACAGTCACTATCACACCATCTCTGCAATAATGGTTTGGTGATGCACATTCCTGCAGTTGGTCTTCTGCACCAGTTCACTGATCCCGCCTCCCTTCCCCTTTCCACACTACCAAGTGCATGTGCTGTATTTTTTATTCTTTATACAATTTCAACATCTCAGGAGACTTCCTCTCTGTCATTTCGGCATTGTGTTTTCCTGTTGTGCTGCCACTTTGGCATTTCGCTCTTCCAGAGTTGTGGTTGGCTGCTTTGCCATAATGGTGTAATTGTTGCATGCTGGTGACCACCAGGGCAGTGCAAGTATGCAATTACATCAAAAGTCAAAAAGTTAAAAATGTACTGGGGAATGGAATGAAACAACATTGTTCACCTACACCATGATGTCCTCTTTGCCCAGACAGTAGAAGTGCAATGAGCTCACCCTGCTTGGGGATAGGGAAGGGGAAAGGCGAAGAAAACACCCACTGATACCACATGATTGCCACAATATCAGAACTGCAGCAGAATGGCACTATCGCACACAATAGTGGATATGCAGCATTATTGGAACCATTCACAGGTCTTTCCCCTAAATGAAAAAAAAGAACCCAATAATGATGGGAACGCAATTCAACAACAGGAAAGTGACAACATCATGTGATAAGGAGATATCAAAAATGAAAGTAAGCCAGTACAATTGTGCAACAAACCAGCATGTGATAAAACCCCTACTAGGAACATTTAGCATAACATGGAAGCCAAGCTACACAAAGTAAGGCTTACTTCTGAGCAAAATAAGTGGAATTTGAACTGCATGAGAATTATTCCATATGTAGAAATATTGCCAGTTGCTGGACAATTAAACAAGTCAATTTGATGATATGCTCTGACCTTGGTTCTGCTGAAAAGAGCAGGAGCAGGATAGGTTCTACTGTATCTGTTGGCACCTTAAGTACATTCCTTTTGTCATGATTCAGGTCAGAAACTGTGTATTAGGTGGACAGAGTGTAGACACAGTGATGCAATGACCTTTACAGAGGTCTCTAGGAAATGATCAGGACAGTGAAATGTGGCACTTGCACATAGTGGAACTGGAATAGATGCATCTTATTAAAATGCTGGAAAATTTAATTTTTGGATTGCAACTCAGCCAGCATGTTTCTGAAATACAAAAAAGCAAATTTTCAAAGCTCTGACACCAGTTTTAGGAATAATTCAGCCTTTGAAGGCAGGGCTTCCCCAATAAATGTGAGATTCACATTTCAGACACACCCTGCCTTCAGACTAACTGGCTGAACCTCCCACTGCTCAGCCTTTGAACCACAATTCACTGCTGTTCTTTCCCAGTTCCTATCTGCAGCCTTCTCTCCATGTTACATGGTTGCTACGAATGGAATCCATTGCTCCATGCTGCTTCTGGCTTGAATCCTCTTGGTGATTTGAACCAGTGTAAGGGCAACCTTCACTGCAAATATGTCACTTTTTTCATCGGGGCATAGTGACGTCTTGTCAGAGTGTTCTGGCTTGGCAGGGACAGTCTTGATCAAACATCTATCATTCCACTTTTTCAGAAGCTTTAAAAATGTCCCTGTTTCTCTGTCCTCTTCACACCTTCCCCTTTTGTCCTCATCTTACTTCAATTGCCACTAAATGAGCTCAAGGTGCAAAAATAGTTCACACTCAATTAATTTAGTAGAGGGTAGAGGAAAGGCACAGGTGGAGTCCTGTCCTTCCCAGCAGGCTCAGGCAAAAGCATACTGCTACAGTCTCTCCTAGCTGTCAGTTCTTCTGCATTAATAACTTTTGCCACCCTGACCACACACTGATGTTGCTTGGCCACAAGTGTCCCACTTTTATCTGTGAAACGTAGTGGCAGCACAAGATGGCAATAAAAGCTGTCCTTGTTAGAAATAAAACTCCCTTTCTGTTTCCTGGGATGTTTGGGCGCTACCCAGCCTTGTTACTGCAGTGCCCATAGCCCTTTTTTTCCTCAGCTGCCACACCTATTCCTGCCTCCATTACTTTCTCTCCTTCCAGCGGCACAGTTATAGCAGAAATGTGATCCTCCTGTCTGTTATTAGACTTTCAAACACACTTCAATCTGCTCCCATACACTCAGTGATGAGATGTGGCTCAAGGACCTGTGACTGCTGATTCTTAAAGGAAGGGCTTTTGAAAAGATACCAAATTTTCCTTCATCCTCAGTCTTCCTTAAGCTAGGTGGCCATGTTCTCCCAGTCACAGATTGTTCCCCTCCATCAAGAATGCTTGCAGTCTCCTGAGCACTTATCTGCCTCTCCCTCCTTTCCCCACTACCATTCTGTGCCCCCCCACACCTCCATTCCACCAGCTGCAAAGCAATTTTGAAATCAATATTTTTCTCCTCCAGATTGTAATTGTGTTTTAGGTGAATTAGGCTATAGATCAGGGTGGGATTAGTTTATAGATCAGCTTCTGGGCTGGATGCAGCTGATGTACACACATTAGCTCCCGCTTCCATCTGTTTGGCCAGTGACAGTGTATAGAAGCCTATACAGCCACACTGGGTGGGCAGGGAGGGTGGGGGGATAGAAGAGCCAGTTAGATTTTTGCAGACAGAAATCCCGCAACCACAAGACACTTTTGGTGCTCTGTGTGCAGGGTGTGTGTTTTATGAGTCTCTCCAGAGCATGAGAGCTCTAAAATAAGGGCATTCCCTCAAAATAAGTGACATCTAATAGTCCTGGGAGTAAAACTAAGAAGACTGGGAGATGTAAAGCTATGGGGAAGTAGGTACATTGGAGGGAGGAGCAAGTGGATATTACTTCAATAGCATGACAGAAGAAAGAAGTCTTTGCCTCCCATGGTGGTGTTGCAGCCACCATTCCTCTTTCCATCAGACTCAGAGAAACTGGAATCTATCCTCCATTTGGCATTTATCACATCACTCAAAACTCTAGTGGCCACTGTGAACATTTGCAGGCAGAACCAACAGCTGATGGATGCACACTAGGAGAGGGACAACCATGAAGAACATATACAGAAAGGACAGGCATTTTGTAATAAAGCTGCATAGCTGCACATCCACTGGTTGGTTGGAAAATGGCTTGGCCTTGATGCATTACTGGTGCATACTTTCCACACAGCCAGCAGGGGTGTTAGTGGTAAGTTTTGAAATGCAGGTGCTAAACATGAAAGTTTCCACAGCCACATATACCACCCAAGAGAGCCTCAAAATACAAGGAGCTATGTTGATCCAAATCAACAAAGCAGTTCTAGTAGTTTTCCATCATTACCAGGACCAGGTCAACAAGTCTTATTGCCTATTCAAATCCAATCCAAAGAAAGCTACTCTACATAATAAATGTGACGCTTCATAAAAATATAATGTTGCTGGGAAAAATTCATTTGCCTTCCCGCTAAAGGTTGCAGTTATGCACAACATGCACAGAGGAGTTTTGGCTGATGATATCATGGACCCTTCCAATCAAAAAGTGCTAGTACTTCAATCTTGCAAGCCCTAGATCTATCGCTAATTCTGGGTGTGGGCAGATCTTGCATTGGCTGAGCACTAAAGCCCAATTGAACCAGGATTTGTGGCCTTCCAGATATTGTTGGGCTGTGACTCCCGTCATCCCAAGCTAGTATAATCAGTGGTGAGGACTAATAGAGATCACAGTACTACAACTTCAGGAGAGACAAAGCTGCCCACCTCTCTTTTAAGAGATGTTCCATTTTTCTGGACAACATATACCAGAACATTCACGTGGAGCACAGATAGCCACTTTCATATTGAGTGCTCAAAAGAGGCAGCACCAAAAAGAGGAAAGAGATTTGCATTCAGTGTGTCTATGCTAATTTGTTGGGATAGTTCCAAATATAGAAATAATTACTATAAGCTAAAAGAAAAATGTGATATATTTCATCACAGTGGGTCTGGACTACCCTTCAGTTAGGGACTGTCCAGAAACAAACGATTGTTGTTTTTACAGTCTGTCAAATAGAAGACTGCCCTCTATAAAGTAGGATTTCTGGGCCTCTTGAAGACAGAGTTAAATTCTGGAATTTACTACTCCAGGATGTAGTGACACTCATCAGCTTTGGCAGATTAGACAAATTCATAGAGAATAAGGCTATCCATGGGCTATAGCTATGACAATTATATATTGCCTCCAGTATCTGATACAGTATTCCTCTGAATACTGATTTCTGGGGACCAAAGGCAGGAGGGTGCTACTGAACTCCTGTCCAACTTGTAGATTTTCAGCAGGCATCTGTTTGCCCACCAGGAAATAGATTTTTGGGCTAGGGAGGCCTTTGGTCTTATCCAGAATGGCTGTTCTTATGTTCTTGGGCTAAAAGTTTTCACAGACATAATTACTGCAGAAGTAACTCTACAGTATTCCTTGACTCAACTCTCATGCCTCTACTGTGCCTATTAAATGCTGAATTGGTACCTGAGGGTCATGGCATGCTGGGCTGCCGGCCTCCTCCAGCTTTCCTCCAGTCCTGTCCCGCGCCCGACTGCCCACCCCCAACCATCTCTTCCCTATTTTGGCACCAGGGCAATACAGGCTGATTTACTCTAATTAATGATGCCACCTGGGTTGGATTTCATTAGCTCCAATTTACATAACTGACTGGCTCTTCTCAGCCCAAGGCCTCGGGCCCTCCATGGTTCTGCCATCCTGCTACTGGTTAAGGATGATTCTCTGTAGGCCTGACTCCTATCCCGACAGGGCCAATCCTTCCCTTTTCCATTAAGCCTCACTTAGTTTAAATGAGGCACTGCCTCTGCAGAAAATGCCAATCCCGACCGCTAGCTGTGAAAAGCAGTTTCCCTCCTTTAGCTTCCGTGCACCTTCTGCTTTCTATAATTAGTAGTGTTCAGGTCTGCCACTTCAGGGGTTTCCCTTTAAATAACCCTCCCCCTCCTTTTCATTTTGAAGGGGGTACTCTCAGAAAACAAACTGCAGCTAAAATAAGCTGCTCTGTTTAAATCCGAGTAGCCATGCATGACATGTCAGAAGTTAGGAGGCATATGTGCAGCCAAGCCAACCCACCAGCTCATTTTGTTCTGATGGCTTCTATTCTCCCTCCCTCTCTTTTCTTTTCTTACACCCTCATGTTGTGGTTGTGGTCGTTGTTGCTGTTTACAAGCATCCAGGTTTCAAGGAAAGGAGAAACTTCTCTGTAACAAATGTTTTGGGAAATAGGATGTTATTGGGGAGAGGGTGGTGGAAAAGAGATGCCAAATTCCAATTGGTGGTGCCGTGCTGATTCCCTACCTCCCTGGGCATTTCTTTTCTGAGGAACACGTTTGACATGAAGCAGCAGTCATTTGATGAGATGAAATATGGATGGAGTTCAGCAAAATGCTGCCCCTTTGGTAAATGGATAGTGAGGCAATGACATGACTTGTCCCTGGCACTCTGCTCCAACTTTCCTAAGCCAGCCCATCTCCATATGCAGCTAGGAAAGATACCGGGCCAGAATTTCAGAGATCAGTTACACCCGTAAATCAGACAGGGTAGATAGCAAGCTCGGTTTCACCCCCCATAAATCCAGACTGATTCCAAAGGAGTCAGTGGAGTTATTTTGGATTTACACCTGGTGTAACAAGGACTGGAATCTAAGATCCAGGACTGTTGGTTTCTATTGGGAGGTCACTGCGTATGTATTCATGTTGTATCAGAGAACAGAATCTGAGAGCCAGGTCTTTTTGATATGGGTCCAGCAGACCAGCACAGTTTGCAACAAATTGCCGTCTCCATATCACATTCTCTCCTCTTGATTTCTCTAATTAGTATATGAAGAAATCAGAAAGAAAGAGGCCTAGCAGCACTTGTAGATATTTCTCCTTGCTTGCATCCAGTTTGGCTGAGATGAGCAGAACTTGGAAAAGTTACATTTTTGAAAATAACCTTTGCTATCTCCTAGTTTAGGAGATTAGAATGTTACAATTGTAACTTCTACTGATTCCCATGGACTATTCATAGGAACAGAATAAGCTGCCTCATGCTGTCAAAGCATTCGCTCATCTAGTTCTGTACTGTCACCTCTGATAGGTAGCAGCTCTCCAGGTTTTCAGAATAAAATCTTGTTTACCGGGGATTGAATACAGGACATTTTTACTGAAAACTAAGGCCATTCCCACCCTACATTGTTGTTGTGCTATTATTCCACCTTCAACATCCTGTGGAATTCTGGGGTTTGTAGAACAGGGAGGGGCATTTAGAATTCTCAACCAGAGAGCTCTTTGGCCTTAGTAAACTACAAACTCCAGAATTCCACAGGATATTGAAAGTGGAATAATAGCACTATAACAGTGTAGTACTGGAACAATCCAACATCAGCTCTAGGCCTCACTGCCTTGTCTGCAAAGATGATCATAATATGCTTTTAAAACAAAAGATTGTTGTAAAGATGAATAAGAGAAGAAAACTATATGCCTTATGAATATAATTGGATAAAAATCTGAATTGGTAGATTTATGGATTTGTATTGTGGTAATTAGCTGTTAGGACCCACCAGCACCAGGGAACAAAATACAATGGTCAGCTTCACCATTTTCTGTGGGATTTCTCCACTGTTATATCTGGTACTTGTGTACTGAGGGATGTGTATGCATATGTGTGTGAGTGTGCCTATGCCATCATGAAAATTATCAGAGCAAGCTGCCTGTTATTATTTAGTGCGATTTACTCTTCTCTCATTGAACTCTTTCATCCGTACACAAGGAAACCATGTGGAACTAAACCAAATAGAGGATTACAGAACTTCAGCAGGCGATGGAAAGCGAGAAGGCAGTTGAGTGAGGCCAAGCCCTGCAATGAGCAGAAAGTGGGAGGGGGGGATGATGAACTCAGCAATGTGTGTGTATTTAAAATGCTGATGATGGATGAGTGTCATCTTGCAGTGAAGAGAGAGAGAAAAGAACTGGGAAGAGGGAGAGAAAACAGAAAACTAAATGCAAGAGCCATGTAGCATTCAACAGCTCCTTCCATTTGTTACAATTCACTGAGAGAAGATAATGTTTAACCTAGCTGTGTATAAAGGATTGGCAAAGGTGATGGGGGAATTTTTTTTTTCTTTTTCAGCAGACAGTCTAATCCTGATTTTTATATTTTATTTCTCCACGTCCCCAAGACCACTGCATTAAAAGTAGACAAATGTGTCCTCATCCACAGATTGGTTAACAAGAGGGATAATGTTCTGGCTTTCACTTGCATGGCCTTACAACTGCTGGGATCAGGATATTTGGAGAACTGCTTCCCCCGTATTACTTTGCTTAGAATCTGAGATCCTCAACCAAGGACCTGTTGTACTAGACCAGTCTGATATATACACAGAACAGTTTTTTTTTTGGTTTTTTTTTATAGCTGTACCTTGGCTGTAGGTCTCCCGCCCAACGAAAAGTCAGGGTTTCTCTGTTTCCTTTTTGGCTTCTTGCCAGCAGGTAAGACTGTGCTATTTTGATATCCGCATATGCATATTTTTCTAAAACTGATTTTAAAGAAAATTGTTTTGGCTTGTTTTAAAAGTTTTTTCCCCTCTTCTGTAGATCACCTCAGGAGCCCTAGCAGCCTGAGAGGTAGTAAACAAATATTTTAATAAATCAATAAATATAAATGAGTTTGTCTTTGCAGTGCAGTGTATGCTTCTTTCTTTCTTATCAGAACACCAAGGTGATGACTGTATTTAGCCATTGGCCCAGAGTAAATAGGGTGCATTTCTCAAAGGACTGGAAGGGTATTTATTCAGCTTCATAGCCAGCTTGGTTTTAGTGACAGCATGGGAATAGCCTTGTTCCCCAAGAGCCACTATTTCAACAATGCAAGGCTATTCAGAAGTGTTCTTTGGATGTGTAACTATGGACTGCCGAGTAAACTGGATCAGATACACAGGACAGGGAGGGAAATTAACTATATTGCATACATCAACCACTTTCTGCTCCTTGGAGCAAGAAGGTCTCAGTCAGCACTGATTCCCACTGCAGACTGCCTACATATCAACAGTGATACCACCTAAAGAGGGAAGGAAGATGTCATTTACACTCTGGGATGCAACATATGCTACAGCTGAATGGAATTCAAGATATATTACCAATTTCCAGGTAGCATCCTATTCCAGTGTGCTAACTGGGAGGTCAAAGTGCTGAGAGGCAAAAGCTAATTAGGGTTCTGCCCCTAATCATTTAAAAGCAAGAACAGCCATCTTGATCTCATGATTCTTGTTGCCTATTTGTTGCCATTGTTCTCCCAATTTGCCACTGTTTCAGTGCCACTTTTGCTTATAACTGCCACCAGCCTATTAGAGTATTTTACTCTTTACAGCTTCCCATTTATACCAACAGAGGGAGATAAGTCCACATTTAAACATCAGGAGCGATGCATGAGATCATGTAGTTCAGAGGTGAACAGCCATGGCAGGAAGAGGAGGGGCAATTTTTGGCACACATGGCAAGATGTACTACGTTGTTTTTGATTACAAATTTGGCTGCAAATTGCAGCTGGAAGTCAATTCTGTTTGTAAGTTCCAGCTTTGTTGAACAATTTTTACAAGACTTGGGCCCTTACCGCACGATACCTCAATAGCACGTTCCATTTCAATCCCAGCATTGCCATTTCTGTCATGGTAGCAGGGTATGAATGCTCTCTACTGCATGTTTACAACTTAAGCTGATGAGTAGCATTATTGACACTGCTATTCCCACTGCATTACAGTGTCATTGGCAAGTCCTTTCCCGTGGCTCGTGATTGGTCAGGATTTTTTGGTTTTTTTTAAAGCCGTACTGGCGCAGCAATGTTGTAACATCATGACATGCTCATACGCCATTGCTTTTTTGCGCTATAATGCTAAAAAATGTATTAAAAAATTTAAAAAATTAACTCACAGGAGAAATTTAAAGTAAACACAGAGAGGTGATAGATTTTGAAGTTACCATGCCATGGGAGTAGCTGAGGGAGAGACAACCTGGGAACGACCAAATCATGGCTACTCCTGCATCAACTATGGAGGGAAGTGCTATCAAGTGCTGTTGAGAAACTGCACTCACACAGCTGACAGGATTGTGGAGGGAAAGGGGGTCATTACTAGATTATTCCCAGCATTGAAAAAGGGTGGATTTCCAATTGATTGCAATGTGATAGCAGTTGGTTAGTGATGACGTGCGATAGCAGAGATCCTGTACCGGGACCAATATGTTGCTCTGGCAGTATGACAACTTTGTGTGGTAAGGGCCTTCGAGGTGCTTTAGCGAGGGCTGAACTTTGGAGGGATTCTAGTCTGATCTCAGGCTCTTTCTGCACCTTACTTCTTTCTGGTGCAGGGGCGCGGGGATCAAGTGAGCAGCCTGTTGCGAGAGGCTCTCGCTTCCCCGCTGCTTCAGCTTCACAGCCACTGCCTGCTGGCCAGCAGGCAGCATGAGGGCTCCACCTCTTCCTTCCGCAGTGCAGCTGGGCATTTTCCCGGGCTGTGCTGGGGAAGGAAGCGCAAGGGCTGCATCTCCGGAGGCTCTGCATGCAAGGTAAGTGTGTGTGGGACACCAGAGCAATGTGTGATCGCTCACCATTTTTGGCTACAAACCAAAAATAAGATAGTGCACGATTGGCACCTGCTGGCCCCAGCAGTGTCACGCGATTGCGAGGACATCATCTGAAATGCTCCTCACAATCGCGTGATGCTCCGGAGGACCTTTCACATGGCAAATGCCATGCAAAAAGAGCCTCAGTGTCAATGCAGCATCTGCCAATTATCTCACCAGTCATTATGTTTGGTGAACATATATGTATAATGGACTTTGTTTCCAGTATCAATTAGCAGGTTGTGTATTGTTTAAAAATTCACCTCCTCCCAAGGAAGAGCAATTCAGCTGCCTGGTACAATGCATATTTCTATTTTTCATCAGAATTGGCCAAGCTTTGCACTAGTCACGCATCCTCCCAACCAACAAGTATAGATCTTTTGAGAAGTCATTCCAATCATATCATCATCTTTTTAACAACAATTAATATATGTTTGTCAGGCTGATCTTCCATCCTATAAGTCATGCTTGTAGTTCTTCACTGCATCTACTCTAGCTTTCAAGAACCTGTTTCAAAGGTGGCCAACTAGATCTTAATATTCAGAACAATATTGACCAGAAGCAACAAAGAGGTCTGAGGTATCTTAGAGATTAATACACACATTGAGGCATACCCTTTTGTGAACTGTAGTCTACTTCATCAGATGGGTGAAATGTTACTTCAAGATTTATGGTACAAAGGGTTGGGGAGAAGGTGTTGTAAATAGTGAGACAAATTAAATATAGAAAATATTGAGAATGACAGTTACTTTATTAAAACTTGCCTAACATAAAGATCCTTGTATAGATAAACCAATGAACATAAGTGGTATGATAGGAAATCTTGATCCTGATTCCAGGCTCCGGGGATAAATTAGAACTTCTTGTTGATTTATAAAATCAGCAGTTTCTGACTCTAATCTTCATTGGAATTTCCTTTGCTCTATTAAGGCCATCTTAGGGCCTTTTTGCCCTACACTGTTCTAATGCTATTATTCCACTTTCAATATCCTATGGAATCCTGGAGTTTGCAGTTTAGGGAAGGACATTTAGAATTCTCAGCCAGAGAACTCTTTGGCCTCAGTAAACTACAAACCCCAGAATTCCACAGGATGTTGAAAGTGGAATAACAGCACTAGAATAGTGTAGTGTGGAAAGGCCCGTAAAGACAGTGGCCCTTTTCGCACATCAGTCCTGTTGCAAAATGGCCTCGGGAGCACTTCGGGATTGCAAGGACCGTTCCACATGACATCCTCACAAATGCGCGACACTCCCGAGGCCATTCTGTGGTGATCATGCAGTATATATTTTTCAGCTGATTGCCGAATATGATGGGAGATCACGCATCCCTCCCCTGCCTCATGTGCACTTACCTTGTGTGTGGAGCCTCCGGATGCATGGCCATTGTGTTTCCTCCCCCAGCACAGCCTGGGAAATACCCGGCTGCACTGAGGAAGGAAGGGGTGGAGCCCTCACGCTTCCTTCCATCCAGCATGGAGCTGGTGTGGAGAGGAAGCGGAAGGGATACGAGTGCCTCTCGCAAGAGGCTTCTTGCGTGATCCCCTCGCGATGATGATGATAATGATGATGATTTATTTATTTATTTGTATCCTGCCTCTCCATATGGATCGAGGCAGCGAACAACTTACAAATAGCATGTATTTCGATACATATCTATACATGCCCCCAACAAGCTGGGTACTCATTTTACCGGCCTGCGGAAGGATGGAAGGCTGAGTCAACCTTGGAGCCCGGCAGGATTGAACTCACACCAGAATGAGGTAAGGTGTGAAAAGGGCCAGTGACCTACCCCTTTTTTACACTACACAACTATAGCACTGTAATACCACTTTAACTACCAAGGCTGTATCCTATGGAATCCTGAGATTTGTAGATATTTATGAGATATTTAGAATTTTCTAAGATATTTACAATTCTCTGCCAAAAACTGTGATGACTCACCAAACTACACATCCCAGGATTCCATAGGATGAAGTCATGGTAGTCAAAGAATTAGCCAAGTGCACAAAAAAGACCAAAGTGTTCTAGGAGACTATGGTGCTTTCCACATGGACATGGTGTCCTGGAATGGGGATGGGAGAGGAGTGAGACTATGACAACATTTCTGCAAGATGTTGTCATGGTCCTGTCTTTCTCCCATTACCAGCCAGCGCGATAGCAGGGTAAATCACTGATGGATTTTCTCCATCAATGATCTCCAATTGCTGATGCCACTGCACTTACCTTCCATGCAGAAGAGTCTGAAGTGCGATGGAGGCACTTTCTGCCCCAGCACAGCATGGGGAAGAGCCTGACTGCACTGCAGAAGGAAGAGGCACTTCACTCATGCTCCCCTCCGCAGGGAGCCAGTCCAATGCAGAGGGGAGTGTTCCTGTCACACTCCCCTCCCACCAAAGACACTGCTGGGATTGCAACCAGAGGATGGCAAGATAAGTTAAGGTACAGAAAAGGTCTATTTCTTATGTCTGAATTGTGTCCATTTATTCTGTCGTGTAGAGAATGGCCTATATAGGATGGAATCACTGCTGTCAGAAGTGTTCTGAAATGTATTTAGCAGGACATGAATATCCATGTTCACGCTCGCTGGCTAATACTGCAGAAGGGTTCTTTTCCCACTGTCATCCAGTATAAATCTGGCCCTTTTCTTAATGTACAGAAGATCTATTGAGGATATTCATTTATTTATTGCTTTCTGCTAGACACTGTACAAATGATATTCAAGACATCCATTCCACACATCTACACCTCCCTAAGCCCCAAACTCAACAGACCTGAATGTATTCATTAGGCCTGGTCAATATTGGCATCAGAAGACATCCTGGGGAAAGGCATAACAGGCAATGGTGTTGACAAGTCAGCAGGTGACAGTCATCCGTATCCTAGGTTCCCTGGTCCCAGCAGCTCCTTGCTTCCCTTCCTTCTCATGGCAGCTGTTTTACGGATCACAAAAACCCTGTGGAGCAGTTGTAAGAGGCAGAGGGAAGAAGACTGTGTCCAATTTAAACTGCAGGGGGTATTTAGGGAGGCAGAAGGTAATTTCCCAAGCTGGATGGTGTCCAAGATGCCAGGACTTCCACACATGAAACGTTTGATAGCTCAAGAGACAAACTCTCTAGCTGCACACACAGCTCTCCTGCTGTGCAGCCACTTACTCAGCAATCAGGCATCCTTGTTTGGGACATAGCCTACAAAGGTGGCTTGGAAAATTCCCAGAAACCCAGTGGCCATGATGGCTGAGGGGATTCTGGGAGTTATAATCCAAAAAACTAAACTTCCCAAGCCCTAGTCAAGTGAATGAATTCATGTCGGATGTAGTGCCAGGGCCTAGGGGAGAGATTTCACATAGTGGAAGAAGAGAAGTTCATGGCCATTTCCACATGACATTGCTATAACACTACAGCAGTGGGTTCCTACAGGTCCAGGAGCCGTTCTACTGCATGACATCATCGATATCCAGCTGCTATCCTGTCCCCAATCATTGCTGAAGCACCTTATACTATTTCCAGAAAAAATCTAAGTGCCTCCTTTAGTGTTCCTGCTGTTGCAGATCCAGCAGTGGTGGGGCGTGGATGTGCCCAGCTTCTCCCTCCCTCCCTGACTCCCATGGTGTGGTAACTTCAAAATCTATGACCTCTTCATGTTTATTTTAAATTTCCGCTTTGGGTTAAAACCTTTTGTTTTTTAAAAAATATATTTTTAAGCATTATAGCATGAAAATGCTGGCTTGTAGTACAGTTACAACAGTCTTGTGCTAGTGCAACCTTGAAAGGAAAAAAAAAAGACCAATCAGGAGCAGTGGGCTGAGGTGAAGGCAGGGCAGAGGAGTGGCCAAGGACGCTGTAGTGCGAAAGGAACACTGGTGCAATACCACTGCTCATCTGCTGAAGGCACTGAAGGTTAGTGTTCCTAACCTGCTACCATCGTGCGAGTGGCAATGCTGGGATTATAATGGTACAATGTGCTAATGGCATCTAGTGCAGAAACAGCCCATCTTTTGCAGACTGGCTCTACCTCAGATATAGACCAGTCTATGAAGACATTTGCTATTGGAGATGAACTGAAGGTTACATAAAATCAAATCAGGATCAGATCATGGAAACCAATAATTACTCATATTTTCTTGAAAGTATCTGAAAGATCTGCAACTCCAGATTCAGTATTTCAGAAGTCTCAAAGCACAGTTCCAAAGCATAAAGATTCTCATTGTGCAATCCAAGACAATTGCCAAAATCTGTTTGTGTCATATATGTGTGTGAGTTGACAAATGCAGAGAGCAGGGCCTAGTTTTGACCCTAATTAACAAAATTAATTTCAGTGGAAATAAATGTAATGTATTTTGTATAGGCAGGAAAAAAAATGAAATGTGACACCTGACTTGAAAGCAGTACATGTGAAAAGGTTCTAGGGGATTTAGTAGTCAACAAGCTAAATAATGAATCAGTGATGAGGTGGCAAAAAAAGCCAATTCAACTCTAGGCTGTATCAACAGCAGCATAGTGTCCAGATCATGGGAAGAAGTTGTGCCACTCTGTTCCAATTTGTACAGATTGCACTGGGCCACCTTATCCCTTAGGCACTTTAGGCACAGTGCCTAGGATCTACGAAAATTTTAAGGCATACAAAAACAGGATTTTTCGGACTATGAAAACATCTCTAGTGGTACTTCAAGGCAAGGCAGAGAGCGAAATACAAGAGTGCCTAGGGCTGATGAAAACCTTAATATGGCCCTGAGACTGCACCTGGAATACTGTGTGCAGTTCTGGGCACAACTGTATGTAATCACATGAAGATTCATCCTCTGAAAGCCCAGTGTAGGATCTTGGCTAACATTTCCCTAATCATTTCTAAATTCCTCCATTTCCTCCTTCCTTTCATGTTAAGATGTCAAAACACAAGAGAGACATTATTATTTTTTCTCTTTTCTGGACCTTCTAAGACTGGCTATATTTATCAGAACTGGGATAATCAGGTCACAATTTGTATCTTCATACCAGCCAATTTGTCTCTACATACTATCCCATTTGTATGTCAGTACTTGAGGAGCCTTTCATTTTGTTTATACGTAACATGCACAGTTTGTAGCAATTGTGCTTAGATCTTTCCAAAGTACAAACTGCTTGCTATGCACCAATACTTTGTAATGGCTACTGGAACAACTTACAGTGGCTCGTGCGTGGATAGAAGAGTAGGGAGGGTGTTTCTACATATCACAATATGTTACAAAAGTTCTGCACATTTTTTGGTGTTTTACATTTACTCTATGCAAAACAAACTCACCAAAAAAAGTTGTGGAATATGAAAAATTATTCAAAATTAACCAAAAGTCTGATAATTTCATCCAACAAGTAACAATTTTTTAAAAATTGTTTTGGCTAGAATCCTGTTGGGGGCTTATGTAAGGGGTCTGTAAGTGCACTTCATACACGGTAATTAGAACTGAGTGGTTTCACAACATGCCTATCCTATAGAGGGCTGCTGTTATGCAGCTATGTTGCAAGGCCAGCAAAGTGTCCAATGTACATTGTGCACTGAAGAATGAGGGGGAAAAAAGCTTGACTACCATTTCTTATTGCAAAGTTGGTAGGATTTGGAGGTTTGTACTATATTGTGTGCAGATCTTGGAAAAGTACATTTTTGCATTTCATATCCCAGATTTTCCCAGCCAGCATGGCCAGCAGCCGCTTGTCATGTTGGCCATAGGATTCTAGCAATTATAGTCCAAAAAAAAAGACTTCTCCAAGCTCTAGTTTTTTGTTAGAAAGAGTTGAACTATTCTCCTCCCATATGTGGCTCCTCTTGCCCTAAGGCAGTACTTCTCAGGCTATCAGATGCTGGTGACAAGTAGTGTTTTTTTTCTCAGGCCCTTTCTGCAGCTTACCTTTTTTTAGCACTAGGGTGCAGGGATCACACAAGCAGCTTCCAGCGAGAGGCTCTCGCATCTCAAATGCTTCTGCTCTGCCTGAGTTGCCTGCTCCTGAGCAGGTAGCGCAAGAGCCCTGCCTCTTCCTTCCGCAGTGCAGCCTGGGAGTTTCCCAGGCTGCGCTGGGGCAGGAAGCATGACCACTGCAGCTCTGGAGGCTCCGCACACACAGCAAGTATGCATGGGGCCCTGGAACAATGCATGATAGCACACCATTTTCAGCTGAAAGCTGAAAATGAAAAAGTGCATGAGTGGTGCCTGCCCTACTCTGGAGTGTCACGCGATTGTGAGTGCGTTGTGCAGATTGCTCCTCACAATCGTGCAACGCTCCAGGCACCCTTTCGCATGGCAAATGCCATGTGAAAAGGGCCTCAGTGTGCCAGGGACTGGAACCATATTTGTGTCCATTGACTGCAATGGTTTCTTCTTTCCCCCTTGCAATAGCTCAAGAACCAGCACTGGGTCAGGGGCCCTCACTTTCAATAGTACTGCCCTAAGATAGGGGAATTATGTGACCCTCCAGATTATTGTGTTCTGCAATTTCTAGCCAGAATAGCTACTGAAGAATGTTGGGAGATTACAACTAGCAGCTACTATTGATTCCCAGTCCTGCCCCAAGGTCATCTATGGAGGCACTTAACAATTCCAAAGGTTGGCTAATGGTGAAAGTGACTTCTTGGTGGTGGCTCTCTAGTATGGAACACCCACTCCAAGGAACCTTGCCTTTTGCTAACCTTGTTTAATTTCTGTCACAAATTTAACATTCCCCCCCCCCGAATTCTTGCATCCTTATGATATAATGGAGATTTTAACGTGTTTTACTATTTAGCTATTATTGGCTCTTTTATTAAACTACATTTTGTCAGACTGGCTTTTCTATTTTCATTTACATTTTTATTTAATTAGTTTTGTATTGTCATTTTTGATCTCTGTTACATATTATTGCATATTGTTGTATTATTGTTCTCTTGTCGAATAATTCTATGACACCTCAAGAACCTCTTTGTATAGACATCTTACACATATAAATAATAAACAAACAGAAAAGGCAGGGGCCAGCTAAGTGAGGACTGTCGATTCCAGTGAGTTGTAGGCTGCTCATTCTACAATCATGTGAACTGTACTACACCTTGCCTGCTGCAAAACTGTTTCTCTCAAATCCACACACCAGCAACAGCATCCATCTAAAGGAGAGGGTTCATTTGACTCAAAGTAGCAAAAAATAAACCCCACTGTTACTATAGGAAATATGGGGTGATAGGTGTGCCAGAAAATACAAGGCTTTTCCTTTGCCAGAAATGAAACCAATCCAACCCCAAGTGACCAAAGATATCTATCTCCAACTGGCAATTGCTGAGGTGCTGTGGCTTTTACAGTTTTAGCTGTTCCTTTGGAATGATGTGCCATGTGTCCTGGGTGTTTGGTCTTCATAGGGCTCTGAGCCAAACGTATACTGTTGCTATGATTCTTCTCAGCTTACCCTTTCCCTAGCTATGGGGTGGGTTTATTTGTTTATTTGTCTGTTTATGCAGCTGATAGATTTGTACAGTACATATTCCCCAAATGGGAAGTTCCAAGCTACTTTGGGAAGTTTACTGGCATCTTTGGCAAGACTTTCGTAAACATCTTGCCTTGCTCATCAATGGTGATGCTACTGCCTTCTACACAAGATAAAAAGTTAATGAGGAGGAGAGAAAGAAAATATCAAATGGTAAGGGGAAAAGGTTGGTGACATAGGAAGAGCCCTGAAAGGAGAAAACACGAACAGGCCAAGGACCTGCCCACCTCCACAGAGACAGAGTATTTGAGGACTTGGAGTAAGGTTTTTTTTTTAAAGTCAGGTAGTGGGGAGAAGAACTAACCTTTCCCATGGTTAGCACATCCTCTAGCCTTCATATTTCTCCATAGGGAAAATATTCAGACAAGTATTTAATTTAAAAATGGTCCTATTTCAGGATAATGAACATGTCTGGAAAAGGCAAGTCCTTTATTGCAATAACCATCCATCAATGCTTATTACTTTTCACAATATTTTGTGGTTCAGATGGTTTAGGCTATTTCATACACAGAATAGTTTCATGGGCCATTCTGGTGTGCAAGAGAGCTTGATTGTTTGTTTACGTTGTTTATATGTTTTTAGAGAAGGTTTAAAGCACTGGGCTAAATTCACCATTAGAATCACCTATAGCAGACTTATCAGATCAACAGAACATAAGTTAGTTGCAACCGGTACATCCTGTTAATTTGATTTGGTCTGTACTAGGTAAGGCTAGCATGATGTATTGGTTTGAGCATTGGACTACAACCCTGGAGACCAGTGGTTCAATTCCCCACTCAGCCATGGAAACCTACTGGGTGACCATAGGTGTGTCACATACTCAATCTCAGAAAACCTTATGATAGGTTCACTTTAGGGTGACCATAAGTTCGAAACTATTTGAAGGGAAACAACAAAAACAAGGAAGTGTTAATAGTAGATTTAACCCATTGTTTTGAACATAGGCCCTTTCCACAACGCACCTTTTCGTGGAGCTGGGGTGCGGGGATCGTGCAAGCAGCCTCTAGCGAGAGGCTCCTGCATCCTGGTTCCTTCAGCTCCATAGCTGATGCCTGCTTACGCGAGAGCCCCACCTCTTCCTTCCACAGCACAGCCTGGGAGTTTCCCAGGCTGTGCTGGGGCAGGAAGCGCGAGTGCTGTGGCTCTGGAGCGCCACACACACGGCAAGTACATGTGGGGCCCCAGAGCGATGCGCGATCACTCACCATTTTCGGCTCACAGCAGAAAATGAAAAAGTGCACAGTCAGCACCTGTCAGCCCCTGGAGCGTTGCGCGATTGTGAGTGCATTGTGTGGACTGCTCCTCACATTCGTGCGACGCTCGAGGGGCCCTTTCGCATGGCAAATGCCATGCGAAAAGGGCCATAGTTATTATTAGAGTCCCAACTTCTTCTTCCTCCTTTTGTATCCCATTTTAATGTATCTGTTAGCATTATTTCTCCCCACCCTCCCCAATAAAAGGTGGGAGGGATAAAAAAATAAAGAGAACAAGTTTGTAACCTAAGATATTTTGCTGCCCAAGGCAGAAGAACACAAGGTGCTTTCTTCTGCTCATAGGATCCCAAGCCAGCCTGAGTATTATGATATGTAAGTTAGAAAATTCCATAAACTCCTCTCTTCATTCCTGGGAACAGAAATACAATAACTACAAAGTAAATAATTATCAGTTTGCTGGTGTTTTATGACACCTAAAAGCTTCTGACTGAATTAGCTACCTCAGTCTGGCTAATGATAGAGCCACCCCTGAAAGAAACTGTATTTACAATGCATCTAAAAATTAGGTTAGAGCTGAACAATAGTGGGCAATCTGCATAAAGTTCTAAGAAATTCTATCAAATGTATTAGAATTTGTCCACATTGTTTCTGTTGGTAGCATGTCATCCACTGGCAAGCTACCTGGAGTTGCTAGACCTCAGGACCTGGGCCCCCTTTTCTTCAGTCCTCAGGACAATAGAGAAGAATCTCAGGGCAAGAATGCTGCCTTGAACAGTGTGTATGTGTGTGCGTATAGTTTCCTCATTTGTTATGCTTAGTGGAGCCCCCCCCGCATTTGAACAGCATGCTCTGTGCAACTGTCATTGATATATCATGCTTAAAAAGGGCTCATCCCTGCAACTCAGATTTTAGTGCTAAACCATCAGACCTGGGATAGTCTTGACCTGGCAACATCTGAGATGTTTTTTGCACAGCAGTCAACTTGTTGGTTAATTCTCCTTAGATTTCCAAGAGAACGTCTCACACAAAGGTTGCTGCTCTAGTTGCAACTATTGTTGGTTCTCTCCCTGGGATCTGCTTCCATAGCTGGTAGCAATCTACTGCATCATCCCTTGTCGAGCACCAAGGCAAGGAAGGGGATAACAAGCAGCCGGAGTCATCTCAGTGGCTATCCATCATAGCCTGAACTCTTTGTTCTGACAGCTGCATTTTATCTCCTAATTTTAGAGCAACACTCCATCAGAAGACCAGAAGGAGAAAAGATCCTTAGCTTTTGATTGAAGAGTTAGGGCAAGAAGATATATCCTCCAAACCACCTCGGGATACAAGACTGCTCAAAGTCACCATTCCCCTAATTCCCCTCAAGAGCTCCTGAAATGTCTCAGCATAGTGACTCCGTATAACTTCACAGTTTGTCTTCTTGTTGTTGTATGCCTTCAAGTCCTTTCTGACTTATGGTGACCCTAAGGTAAACCTACCATGGTATTTTCTCGGGCTGAGAGTGTGTGATTGCATCCAAGGCTACCCAGTGGGTTTCCATGGATGAGTGAGAATCAAACCCTGGTCTCCAGGGTCATAGTCCAACACTCAGTCAACTACCCCAGCTTAAAGAGCACCTCTTTAAACTAATGAACACCCATGAATATAGTAGCCACATACTTTAAAAATGTGTCATTGAATTTAATTTTTATACATTATACCACAGTAGTCTTGGTTACATTCTGTATGATCAGAATAAGGCTCTACTAAGTTTTCTTGAAATGGAGGACATCAGCTCATCCTAATGAAAACAGAGTGGATAAACATCTGGTGTGGATGGCTGGGATGGTGAAGTTTTGCCAATCCAAAGGAACCACATAAAAGTCCTTTCAGGTATTTGTCACCAAGATAAAAAGGAGAAACAATGCTGGATTGCACAGAATAATGCTTTGTTCCTGGGTGGGGGTAATGGTTGGGAGAAGAGGAGGAAGACCAGCAGCAGCATTTTCTAGTTTCAGGAGTTATACTTGTTGATTGCCTGTGGCTTCTCCTGCGACACAAACCAGGACACTTCTGTTTGTTGGCACTGTTGATAAACCTCACCCTAAACTTTTATGTGCAGGTTCATTGAACCTTATAAAAGGAACTGTAAGATTCATGGCAAAACATCTTTCTCTCACATATTTGATAACTGCTGTCATACATCTCTTCTTCATTTCCCTCCTCGAACCAACAGTACATTCACTTTCTGACTTTTTCTTCTTGACTTTCAAATTCTTTATTGTAATACTCTTCTGAACCATCTCCAATTTTATTTTAGTACTTTATTATTTTATTTTATCATCTTAATTTTTTTAACCCAAACCGATGACTTTATAAATCTATTCCCACCCTGATGTAACATTCAGGTGTTCATAAAAGGACCAAATCCTATAAATTTCACCAAACAAAGGGGTGGGGGGCAGCAGTGAATAAATTAGCCATATTGGCAGGGATCAAATGGCTGTACTGCAGGCATTCATGTCAGATCCGATAACAAGTGTAAGGCGTGAGAGAGGTTCCAAGCATGAGCCAATTCCCACAGAAACAAAGGGGAAGTGGGATTTTGTCACTTTCCTTGTGAAAAGTCACGTTTGCCAAGGGAAGTCATGAAACCTAAACCTCAGATCAGGTTCTCAAACACTCTGCAGAAACGCTCAGGGGATGGGATTTTTATGTCCTGTCTTGTGTAGTCCAAAAAATGGCCGTTTTTGCTGTTTCCCCATTTATTGCTATGGAAAATTCAAAGGGTCAGAATTCAGAGTTTGTGCAGATAACATCAGAGATGTATTTCTTCCCTCACCTCTTTGATTCCTGAAGTCCATCAGGATATCTCTCTCTACTTCTAAGTCCATGACATAAAATACTTCTGTGCTCACTCACTCCGATAAACATTATTTCCAGCTGCATGGATTGGTTCTTAGCATGGAAAAGAAACCAGATGTCTCACATTCAAGAGAAATTATGAGGATGAAGCATTTTCTATGAATAAACAAAGGATGGGAAATTTACTTTTGGAGACCATAACTTGAAGAATCCCTGGGCCATCGTGATTATTGACTTTTCCAAGAATTATCAATGAGATAGGTGCAACATTTCCTTCCTTATTTGATTGTACCTACAGACATCAGAAGAGGCCCTTCTCCATCTTCCATCACATGTACAAAACCTGACCAGACTGTTAAAACTTACTACAACAATGGTGACAGGATAGAATCCTTCACTGCATCTGAGGGCAGCAGGCTAACTTAAAGATTGGAACACAGGCCACATGGCACATCCAGTTTGGTTATGTCCCTACAGCCACCTTATTCTTCTTACTGGTATAGCTACCTCTGGATATAGTAATAGGAGTATCCAAACTATATGGTACAATGATTTCCCTGCACTCAGGCTCCCATGAACCTCTGGAATTAATATTGTCCTAAAGACTCACAGCACAGGTTGACAGCATTTATACTAGTTATTACGTTGCAGTTACGTAGTCTGGTTATGATCCATTATAGCTGGGTACATATATTAGGTTCTTTTGGTAGGGATCTGGCAAACTTGGGTTGCTCAGGTTTCCTCTAACTCCTTTTTAGACTATGGCTCCCATGATCCTGATTATTGGCAATGTTGGCTGGGGATGAGAACTGTAGTCTATGAACACCCTAGGATCTTAGTTACAGAGCCAGTATTTCTGACACTGTATTCCTGATGAGTCTCTAGTAAGAATAATGCTCTAAGTCAGTGGTTGTCAACAGCTGAATCTCATGTATTTTGGAATTAAAATCCCAGAAGTTCCAGGCAGCATGACCAATGGTCAGGGGGTCTGGGGATTGAAACCCAAAACATCTGGAGAGCCGAAAATTGACTAGTGGTTTGAACGTTGGACTATGATTCAGGAGACCAGGGTTCAACTCCCTGCTCAGCCATGGAAACTGACTAGGTGACCTAGGCGCATCAGCCTGCAGAAAACCCTGTGATAGGGTCACCTTAGGGTCACCATAAGTGAGATATGACTTGTAGGCACACGACAACAAAACTCTGGGTTATACATATCTCCAAACTATATGTGTGAAGTTTAGGGAAAATAAACTTTAAAGTTCAAATGTCAGTGTTCTGTTGATTGGACTACAAATGTTCAGTTTTAACTCACAGTTTGTGTTTCAGGTCTCATGTGGAATAATGTTGAAATCTTGGTATTCAGAATTGGACTTCTTTGGCCCTCTTCTACTCCATGTTTCCACTACTCACCACAAAGGCTGGCCC
This sequence comes from Ctenosaura bakeri, assembly GCA_948474755.1. Classification (NCBI taxonomy): domain Eukaryota; kingdom Metazoa; phylum Chordata; class Lepidosauria; order Squamata; family Iguanidae; genus Ctenosaura; species Ctenosaura bakeri. The sequence continues at coordinate 147,092 of CAOLHI010001270.1, forward strand.
TCAACACTGCACACAACCTCACAATTCCCACTATGAGAGAGTGGGAGGGAACATAAAAGAGATGTTTACTCTTTGAAGTTAATGGAGTGACTCAGTGTTTTAATGGGCTATTTACCACCACTGCCTCCTCTGTCTCTTGTTTTACAAGTGAAAATGGTTCATGGCTACTCTTTACTTTGAAGATGGCCTGGAAGAGATGTGACTCTGACTGTCCTCTACTCTTCATTCAAGCATCCCTGAATTAAGAATAGAGTTATGATTTTAAAAAAAAGAATAATGGAAAAGTGAGATCCCATTTTTAATGACATCAAAAGAAAAAATGTTACCTTTTTTCTTCTTTTCCAGACCTTCCAAAATTACCCCCTCTCCAATGTTAACCTAATTTTTGGGGAAATCAGCTACTACATTATTGCAGTAATCTTGTAATGATGAAGTGTCCATAAGTGGACTGATTTAGAAACAGTATTTTGGTGGAGCAAAGCTTGCAAGACTGAAGAGCCAGTCCACATATCCAGACAAATTGCAATTTAGCCAAAGAATTTTCCATAGAGATCTGCTACATTTGGATTGGAAAAACTAAGCAGGTGGTAGAATTTTTACATGTAGCTACTCAGAAGAAATAACAAGGTTTGTTTCCTACTGAGAATCTGAAAAGCTCAGCGGTAGAGAAGACCATGTTTTGTATGCAGATGGTCCCATGTTCAGTATCTGGACCTTTTCATTTAAAAAGATCAGATAGCAAGTTACGAAAAAGAGCCATGCTTGAAACTTGTGAGCTACTGCCAGGCAGAATACACATTATTGGTCTTAGTGGGAAAATAGTCAGAGCTAATATAAGGGAGCTTCTGATGAGGAATGGAACCTTCACAAACCTTTCTATAAAGCCACCCGATCATTCTTTATGATGTCCATTAATCCTTTATTTTTTTCATGCTCTCCACCTAAAAGAGTACATGCATATCTCAGAGCTACTCCTGTTACCATGGTTCTGTCATGCCTGGTGATAGCACTAGATATCTCTTGATATCAAACTTATTTGGCCTTCACTTGACCTTTCTCTGCCACCCTGCTTCACATGTTTGCAAGGGTCACCGGACAAGCACGTAAACAGGTGCGGCCGTTAATGGTTGGACATTCCAATTCCCATTTAGGCAGGCAGATTAATGCCTCTCTGTTGCTTCAGGGACCGTCTTCTTGCAGACACACCTTGCTTAAACACAACTTTACACAAAGACGCTCGGCCGAGAGCCAGCACTTTCTTTATGCTGAGCCATTTGCATACTGGCTATACTATTGTCATCCAGCGCTAAGCTCATCATGTAAAACCTGACCTTTTCCAACGCTTTTGTCCCGCTCCAAATTTCCTTTGTTCTCACTGAGCATGACATGGCTGTAGGCACAATCCACCCTATAACCCCCCCCCCGATTCCGAGTGCCCCTCAGATCGCCCTGGACTTCCATCTAGCCTTGCTGCTGCTCTGTCCAGTGAAGTTTTCTCCTCAGTTCCCAATAACTGAATCTGCACACCTCGGATCGCTCCTGAGTTTCATCCAGCCTTGCTGTTGGTTTGTCCAGAGAGCTCCCCTCAGCGAACCGCGCTGAGCTTTCTTCCCTGCAACTCTCCATTTTTCTCCAGGACTATGAGATAAGGTGTCGTATCACCCATTCTCCCCCCAAAATTCCCATTTCTATTGTAGTTAGTCATGTGCATGTGGTGTCTTATTCGTTGTTTGTCCTTTAATAAAGCTATCATCTTAGTTACTTTTAAAACCTTGCCTGACAGCTCTTCTGACCTGACGCTGTATACATAGGGTTAAAAGATCCCAGCTAAAGTTACCCTGCCTCTTGTTAGCTTAAGAGAGTGCTTGAGGTAATTTCCCCATCTTGCGTTTTTATTTGGTTGTTTGGGCGTCTCTCCCGGGACCCCCACAATACAGGGTAACACTCCCAGGTGAACAGTCAGCTCTGTGGATTGATGTATATCTGTTGGAAAGTGTATCCTTCATTCTCTTCTGTAGGCAGAAGCTACATAACAGAATCTCATTGCAGCCTTTTTGGATTACAGTGAAATGGATTGCTGTGAAAATCCATAGGGCTGCTCAGCCTGTTATCGCAAAGCTGTCCACCTGTGTCTTGCCACAGATGGGAGATTGTAAAACACCATGTGAGAGATTTAAGCATGTTTCCCTTCATGATAACACCACCTGCTAAGGGAAATAAGAAAGAGCAGGGGAATGTTAGAATGTTAACACACTAGCAAAATGTTTCCTGCATCATAAATTACACTACCGAAGAGAAGTAAAAACAGGAAGATGTCCCTTGAACGTATTGCTTGGCTGGTCACTAGGAAGTATGAGAGGATGAGTAAAGGAATAAGGCAAGCGGGAAGCAGAATCCAGTGCATGTATTCGAAAAGAAGAGAAAATCATCTCTTTAGGCTACATTTCAGGCTTTTGCTAGGTAGCCTGAGCTGCCCAAACAAGAGGAAAAAATTGTGTAAATAATGAAAGGAGCCTGAAGGTTTGTTTACTAAATTTCTATACTTTATTTCCACTAAAGATAGTACTCAAGGTGACTAACAGTAAAATACAACAAAAGAAAGGAATTTATAATCTTCTAAAGAAATCCAATACAAATACATTAATAAGAAATTAAAAATAGCCCCCACCAATTTAAAACTTACTCCGCATAGGCACATCGCCACTTAAATCACAAAAATGTATCTCAATAAAATATGGCCATTTCCGCACTAGCCTGTTATAGTGCCGGCCGGCCCCTCCCCAAACTGCAAACCCCAGGATTCCATAGGATGTTGAAAGTGGAATCATTGCACTATAACAGGCTAGTGCAGAAATGGCCTATGTCTTTGCTAGAAGAAGGACACCAGAGACAAAATTAGCATGGTCTCCCATGGCAGTGAACCCTGGGACCAGCCATCAAGATTACTCTTACATACCACCCAATGTACCCCTCATAGTGGCAGAAGAGACAGAGGATGCTCTTCTGAAGGTCTAAAAATTTGAGTGGCCTTACATAGGAAAAGGCAGCCTTTCAAATGTCCCAGGTCATGTAGGTCATAAGTGCTAACCAGCACTTGAATGATGCCTAGAAAGGGGGGCCCTTGGCTAGTGAAGCTGTTGTAACAAAAGAGACACAACAATTGAAAATAGTGCCCTTCTTTAATATACTAGCTCCAAATAGAGCATGTTACCATAGCTTAAAGCGTATGTCCAGGTGCAGTTAAACTGATTTTAGAATCCAAGACTTGCCTGGGGAGGGGGAAGGCTATGGGAATTTCCAAGCATTTAGAGAACCACTTGATTTGTAAATTGAGATATGCTGAGAGTGCAACTCCACTTGCGAGTTAAGCTTCTTCCCCACTGTAGCCCCATCCCAGCTGTGCTATTGCTTTCAGACAGATATTGGTGAGAGAAGGGGAGGAGACAGTTTCTTTCTTTTTGTTACTTCTTCCCAGACCTTGAAAGAGTTACCATTTTTGAACTACAGTTTCCAGAATCCCCTGCTTGATCAGCATCATAGAACTTGCAGTACACACACACACACACACACACACATTCTCACCCTGACATTCCCAAGCTCTGCTTAGTTCTAGGAACAAACCCTTGGGTTAAGCAGTTCTAGTGAGTCTTTGGATTGAGTCCAAAAGCCTCATTAAGCCATGAAGCTCCCTGGGTGGTCTTGGGCATGCCCATCTCTTTTTTGTCAATCAAAGTCTCACTTCTACATTTCTGGCATTTTTGCTGCTTCCCCCTAAAGTGCCTCATCAAATACAGCACAATATTCATGTTGTTTTTCCTTACCCTATGTGTTTTATTTCTTTATTTTTTCTTACTTAAATGTGCATTTATTGTCTCTCAGTCCTCCAGGGCTCCTGAAATGATGTACAGCAAATAAAAACAGAATAAACAAAAGCACTGTTTAAAACAGACAAAGGACGCATCCAGACTGATTGAAAAGTCACAGATTTTATTCCTGTTTTTTCCAGTTTTATACAGAATTAAAATAAACTGACCTGGGGAGTTGCTATAAAAAGTCTCCGATCATGCGAGGAGCTGACAGAAAATATTCTGGGACAAACAAAACATGCATGGATTTCCAAAGCAGGAACAAAATCTGGGATTTTCTTGTCTTTTTAAAAAATCTGGGTACACCCTAAAACAACTATTTAAGAACAGTTTTTAAAAAGAACAACATAAACACATTATTGAAACAATGAGAAGAGCCAACCTAGTTTTAATGATTACAAAGCTGTGCAAAACAGCCAAAACCGTCAAGAGGTTTAAAAAAAGGATACAGCCAACCTAACTTTTCTTGGAACACAAGTTCCACAGTTTCAGTGTGTAATTACAGAGAAAGCTCTGCCTGATGTACTCACCAGCCTAGACTCTCATTGTACTGTTTTTGACTGATTGGGGCTCTGTCTACACAAGGGCCGTATCCTAGCTCCAGTGTGCAGTATCCTGCTGCAGTTTGACCCCATTGATGCCCACTCACTACTTTAATCCAAACTCAAATGAGTCTTGAAAGTCACATAGTTCTCACATCCTGAAGTCACACTGGTAGAAAAGGGTGTTTCAATTGTGTTCACGTGTTTGCTGTACTGGATTATTTTAGGTCACATAACCATAAGTGACCTCAGGGTTTTTTTGTTGTTGTTGTTGATGCCATGCATGTGCATAGTCACATAAATCAATAGCTACTCCTTTTTTATTTTTATTTTTTTGCCCCATCATATTTACCACCCATCTACACTACTATTAAATTGTACGTATTTCTGGGTGGTTACTGGAGCCAAACCCGGACAGTTACCTTAGCCCTCACGCATGTTTCTTCCAGCCTCTGTAATTGTGGATGTAATTGCCTTGATCATCTTCAGACACATTCATTATCTCTCTTTATGGGATTGAAATTGAGATTGCACCAGAATTCTTCTTTTCAGTGTTTGCCTTATTCCAAAAGACTATTGTGGAATGTGAGCAACTGGACATAGCCCTTTGTAGCCAAGCAACAGCCCATGTGATACATCTCCTTGACTTATGCCAGGCTTTTGTGTGTTAGTGGTTACCTAAATGCTTTTTTTGGGACCAGTATCAGGAGTGGTAGCTGGGACCATTCCTTGGGATCCCAGATTTATTTTATTTTATTTTTGTGCTGGTGGATTTACCACGCAGGGAGGAGTGGTGTGAGCTTTTTGCGATGTTGATCTGGTCAGATGAGAAATGGTTTGGCAATTTCTGCATGCCTCAATTCACCTTTTTTTGCCATTGTGGCCTTCCTTTGTCCAATCATATAGAAACAGGACATAATATTTTTTTTCTTTGTGGGGAAAAGAGTCACTCTCACAGTTTGGATGCTTGCAAATCATTGTCATTATCAGCTTGCACCCAATCAGTTTGGCCTTGGTTGCTCAACAGCTGCAGAATTTTTTTCTAGAAGTATGTTTGGCTATGGAAGTGGTGCTTCTGTCTTGGACCATTTTCCTGCAAAATGCTGGAGAGGTGTGTTGGAAGAGCAACATTTCCATTTTGATTATACAGATTCACATATGCATGTACGTTGTCATTTTTTCTTTCTTTTACATCCCTCCCCTTTCATCTTTGCAGATAATGGATGGCTTCTCCCTTTTGGGCTTTCTGCAGGGAGTGGGGGCAGTTAATGGGTGCCATTGCCATTTTTTTTCTCCAATTAGACAAGGCAGAGAATTCATAAACAGAAAGCACACCTACTCCATCCTTCTACAGGGCACCATGGATTTCACAGTGTGTTTTATTGATGCAGAAATTGTTTGGAGTAAGAAACAAACAAACAGCTCCCACAATTCACATATAGCAACATATAGGCTCACTGTTATGTTTTCACAGGAGTTGGAGGCCAGAGGGGGCCAGCTGCTCCAGTGAGGAGGAGGAGAGTGCTGCTGTGGAGAAGGAAGTAGTGGAAGGTCCTGCACAAGACAAAACAGATGCCTCCTATCAATACATTTCCCTTTGCCTCCTTCCACACATGTCTAAGACTGGGAGCTGCAATAAGGCACAACTAAATGAAGTGGCATTTGTATTGCAGCTCTCACAATTGTCTTGCTTGTTTGGGGTACACCTGTTGGCATGTCTTCATTGATCTTTTTGCATTTGTACTCTGCAGATGATGGAGCCCACGGCAAATGGCCCCAGAGGGAGAGGACTAAAAAGGGTAGAAGGGAGCCAGGAGAAGTTCCCACATCCTTTATTGCCTCCTTGTAAGTCTACACAGAGAGGAGAAGAGGCCAGGTAATTTCTTTGTAACTGTGAGGCATGTTTAAAAAGGTGCCAATAGTGTGAAGTGGTTATATTAATGATGGCACCAGGCATCATGGCCTCACATTACCAATCCAGCTTTGATGGCCTATTATGTCACATGGTTCATCATCTTAAAATTTGGACTGCATGCAAGCAAATCTAACCAGCCATTGACCACCCTCCGTTCCATCCTCGTTGCTTTTCAGCATGACGTCTGAAGAGGAGAGTCATCACAGTGGAGGAGTGCATCTTCCAACAAGAGTGCTCCATCCAAAACATTAACAGCAGGGCCAGATGTAAATATGTAAAATATTTGTAAATATAACTGTTTTGCAGCATCCAGGGTCCTGCCATTTTAAGGCTGATTGTGTATCCACCAGTCGCCCAGAATATACAACTTATGTGGGCAGGGCTGGCTAGTGGCACTGCAAAAAGCACTGGAGTCCAGTGGAAAGGCTAGCACAGAAAGAAGCAGGACAAGTGGAATACTTTGCAGAAAACCAGAAAAGTCTAACAAGAACATGCACAAAAAAAATAGCCACATTTCTAAAGAGCTCGGATTAACAATGTAAAGAAAACAACTTCCCAATTCCAATGGGGAGATGTATGTTAGCAGGAGTATGGGGTTGGATGCCTGCTTTACAGCCTTCCCTTTCCATGAGTTGTGTCAGTGGTGTAGAGGTTTGCCTAGAGCAAGCAGACTGTAGAACTTACCCTACCCATGCTGCAGCAAAAGGGGGTGGGTGGATCATTTTTCAGATTCTGGTGGTTCTGTGGCCACCAGGGAGCCCTGGTGGCGCAGTGGTTAAATGCCAGTACTGCAAGCCACAAGGTTGTGAGTTCGATCCTGCCGAGCTCCAAGGCTGACTCAGCCTTCCATCCTTTCGCAGGCCGGTAAAATGAGTACCCAGCTTGTTGGGGGCATGTATAGAAATGTTTCGAAATACATGCTATTTGTAAGTTGTTCACCACCTTGATCCATATGGAGAGGTGGGAAATAAATAAATAAATAAATAAATATAAATATAAATTCTGAAACATCTCTCTGGGGCAAAGACCTATGCCTAAACAGTTGATCACAACCATGCTTTACCTTGCCACTATTGTGCAATTCCTCCATGCATTTGAAAATGTTACACAGGAGTGCAGTCTGCTTCTCAAAGCACACATGGTAAGCATGTCTTGATCTCTGCTGGCATGCTCATCCTCCATCCTCCCATGGTCAAGGTACCTTTTTCCTTTCTTCTCCTTATCTGAGCAGTGGAAAGCTCATCAAATGGTCACCCTTGTCTCCCACATTCTTTCATGCTTTCATTTTCCTGTGTTCGGCCAAGTGGACTGCCAGCGTAACCATGGTTGTATGATCGGGCAAGCCACTATCTGCCAGAGAAATCAATGTGAGATAGAGGGCCACACATAGCAATGAACCAAAAGCAAGGAAGTAAATTGGTGATGTAGCATAGGGGAAACGTAGCATGCTGTTGGGCAGGGAAGGATGGTGATTTGGTGTTAGTGTGCTTCCACAGATGCACCCTCCATGCAAAGCCAGTTTAGGAAGTACAGTATAGTATAAACATGGGGAGGATAAATTCCCTGACATACTAGTGTGCTCTGAGGAATATAGGCAAAGCACATGCAAACACACACAGATTTTTGAACCCCACTATCCCTCCAAAGTTGTAGGCTAGTGGATGAAAGGGCCAAGATGCTAGTGCATTTCCTGCAAAGCTAAGTAGATATGCACTAGATTAACAAATCAAAGCAAGCAGAAATATTTGAGGGAAAAAAGAAAAACATTTAGCCTATGTGGATGAGTGGAGATCCTTATATTCTGTTGTTAAAAAGGGTGGGGGTGTGAAGCTGGAAAGTCCCCAGTGCTGCTGGGATGTATTTTCCAGCCTGTTATGATGTATTTTCCAGCCTGTTAATTCATCTTCCCTGCCACCACCCATTGAATTATGAATTCCTGGAAAGTACAATGGGACACTATCTAGAACATGTCAATTCCTAAGCTTAAGGATCTTCCTTTTCCCCCAGTCTATCTAGCTTTGGCGTGGAAAGGAGAGAAACAGGGTCTTTTACAGAAAGTATTTATTAAAGGTATGCAAATAAGCAAGGCAAATTACCACACATGGGAAGCTCCCTCCTCCCAGGCACGCTTAGTTACAAGTAGTTACAAAAGAACAGATATAAAAGCACAGATACATTCTTTAGATCAGCCAGCCTCCAAAATAACAGAGAAGTCCCTAACACGACTAGATAACTATTTCTAATTACTCACAGTTGTTCCTAGGCTTAGATGTTCTAGTAGGAAGGGACCAGGAGGCGAGGCGAGGCCTCAGCCTGCTACTGGCAGTTCCTTTGTTGTTTCTTTGCTGTCCCCTTGATATCTCTCTCCCACATGACCCCGCAAGAAGTTTTATAACTTCTCCTTGGAAGCATCTAGAAGCATCCTGAAGATGCTCACCTCTTTCCTTTTTGATTGGTCAAGTCTACCCTGTGACCTATGATGCTGACCCACATGACCTATGATGCTGACCCACATGACCTATGATGTAATCTAATCCCAACACCTCATTAACCCTTGGCTTACCTGAAGAGGGAAGTTTCCCCCTTTAGCTAAGTCTAGATAATGGGAAGCCCCATTATCACAGGAGGATCTACCTGGCTTGCTTGCTCTGGATGCCCCCTCACATGCACTCCCAATATCAGAGGCTGGAGCCTCACCATCAATTATTCCACCTGGAAAAGAGATCCCTGATGGAAGGTTACATGATGGGTAGTGGCTTCCTCCAAAGGAAGATGATGAGAAAGTATTCCCTATCACCACCATCTAATGGTGTGTTAGGGTACTGACCCACAGAACTCCTGGTGATGAAGTGGTGTCGAGATCTTGGGAATTAGACAGCTCAGCATTACCAATTTGTTAAAAACAGACTAAGCACCCATCCAATGGTTCCTTGTGCAATCATCCTATTACCAATGGAGGGGTGGTGGTTAGAAAGGAAGCTGCCTTTGGATTTTGGTTCTCACACCCTATAGGGGGTTTGTTGTTGTGTGCCTTCAAGTCATTTCCAACTTATGGCACCCTAAGGTGAGTCTATCACTGGGTTTTCTTGGCAAGATTTGTTCAGAGGGGATTTGCCTTTGCCTTCCTCTGAGGCTGAAAGAGTGTGACTTGCCCAAGGTCACCCAGTGGTTTCTGTGACTGAATGGGTATTCAGACCCTGCTCTCCAGAATCTGAGTCCCTACCCAAACCACTAAACCACACTGGCTCTCGGTGAGGTTTTTGCAGTTGTGGTGTCCCTAGACAATTTTTGAGTGAGCAGAAGAGCATAAGTAACAAGGCTGGGCCTAAGTCGAAAGGGAGAGTGAGGGGCTTGCCTCAAATGGCAGATGCTGGCAGGTGACAGAAAGGCATTGCACCCCCAAATCTAGCCAGCTTCCTTCAGGTGCAGTGGAGGATGCTTTCCTACTGCCAGTGTTCAAGAATGATTCATTTGCCAATATGGTGGGCCTTGCTTCTTAGAAAGGGAAGGTGTTTTATCCTGTTGTTTGCCTCAGGCACAAAGGTACCTTGGGCCAGATTACTTAGCCCACTAACCTAGTGTTTATAATCAGGATGGAACCATTCAATTTGGGCTGACAGTAGGAGTGGGGTTCTCACAACATTCACTAGGAGTCAGAGCTAGGATCAGGCCTTAAATTGACTTTAAGAGGCCCCATAGCATTATCAAAACTTGAAATGTAGAAGCCCTTCATAATCTGAGGCCTTGAACTTACTTATCTTCTGTCTCTCTATCAAGCACTGGAATGGAAGACCTCATCCCTACTGGTATGTTTGTTTATAGCTGAGATGTTTCATCTTTGCAGGCTCCGGTATATCAATAAAGTTGCCCCTTTAAACCCATTTATATGTCATGTCTTCTTTCCTGAGGGGAGAGGGCAATGTCAGTGCAGAAAATCAGAAAAAATAACTAATATTTATGGATCCATATAATTTTTATTTTATTTTATTATTATTTTATTTTACATTGCCTGGTATAATGCCCAACAGATAGCTTGACCCTAAGCATGATGGCCTTCTTGAGCTCCCAAAACTTTTTATTAAATATAGCTAAAGACTGCTGGGTGCCTGGAACCTTCAGGCTGTGAGTTTGACCTGCTAGCTACTGAAGAAATAGAAGGGACAGTTTTCCCACACCTTCTCTTTTACTATAACCTCAGATACCCCTATCTTTTTTATTTTTTAAAAAAGTGTAGGTTAATAAATATTACGGAAAAAGATTACTATGTTTGAAAAGAACTATATTCTACCAAGATCACATCTTCACTGAAAATGTTAACTCCAATTCAATTTCCTTGCTGAATCCCAAGAAATGTCTATTCTCATTGCTTCACGTTGCCTTTTTTCCTGATAGCTCTTCAGGAACAAGCCTTCATTACAGATAAGTAGTGACTAATTAGATTTTGAGTTGATAATGTAGGTGACCTTTTCAAATGGCTTACTTGGCCTTCCTAGGCACAAAATAGTCTCTTAATATTAGCTGATGTTTATTTACAAGTGTGTGGAATATACTACTGTTAATTAAAGTGGACCACATTCTCTGTTCCGAGAAGTGAGAGAAGCAACATTTGGGACTGGTTCATATGGTGTTTTCTTCTTTGATGGAACAGCTCCAACCAGCCCTGGGCTTGCCTCCAACACAGCAGAGTGTTCCACTTTCTTTGACTTTCATGTCAATGAGGCAGTCAATCCACTTGAAACTTTATTTCAAATTTTAAAGGAGCTTCCCAAGGTGCTGAACCAATTGGAGGGATAGCTTGGATTGCTCCTTTAATGTTTTTAGTAGAATCTAGAGAAGACTCACTACCTTGGTGACATGGAAGCCACCAGCCTACACTGATCTAACATGGGTCACATTTCACACCAATATTGTCCTATGGATGGGAAGATCTGTCTCATTCACTTTTTCCTGCAGCATTTTTTTTTCCACTAAAAAAAATAATGAGCATGCTCTTTTCACCATGACTATGAAGCAAAAATAATTTGTACATTCTTCAAAAACCAGCTGAAAAAAAATCTCCTCCATTTCCACTCAACAAATTCAACAGATACTGCTGCTTCCAAAAGAAGAATGTTGTACCTGCTTGGTCTATAGGCATTAAAAATGAGGGACCTCTCAGGAAAAAAAGAGGTGACAACACAGTTTTAACACTGACATACTGATTTACAAACAAATTGCAAACTAGACCTCTATTCATTCAATATTCCAAGTTCTGGGCCTGTTTGGATGAATCTGTCAGTTTTACTTCTCCCAATTTTTTTTTTTAAAGAACCTCCATTTTTTAACATCCTGATTGTGAAGAAATTCATCACTTTTGGTAAAGTGTTATCAATAACTGAAATGACATTCTTACTCATGCCTATGTAGAGCATATGATGGGGAACATGTTGTGTTTGATCATGGGACACATTACACTTACTCAACAGCTGCTTTTCTATCTGCGGAGAGGTATTGAATACAAAACTTCATATTTTTCCTTAATGGAGAAAAGTCCTAAAATAATGGTTCTAAGAAAAAGAACTTTTACAAAGCAGAAGCAGTAATTACAGTTCCCTCCACCTAATGATTCCTCTCTTTAAATTGTAGTCTTCTGACCCTGACTTGGCCTACTTGTGAACTGTTGCTGTTTTAGATTGGAAGGAGACACTGGGAGAAATATACATGTTACATCTGAAATCAACTTGATATGAACACATTTTTCTACAAAGTGTGCACCTACTTTCCTACCTGGGCATTGTATGTTGACCCTACCCTATGTCCCATAATACTGAGAGTTGGAACTTGGAAAAGCTATTCATGGACTGCAATGCCCAGAATCCTCCATCCAGAATATTCACTTTTTAGACTTCAACTCTCAAAATCTCCCAGTCATTTTGGAAACTTTTTAGGCTGCAGCTCACAGATTTTCCACATTTTGAGCTGTAGTCCCCAGAAGTAACATTTCCAAGATCTGATTAACATATCCTCACACCTCTATCTCTTATGCGTATAGTTGAATAGTTTATTTATTTATACGTACTGACATGGAGACATGCTGGATAACAGTTCAATCCACAGACAGCCACACAAGGTTTTGGTTTGCTGACTATCAGTCAATGGATTAAATGTCCTGAGTATCAAAATCAGGAAATGGTGGAGGGAGAGCTAAGGCTGTCACAGAGCAGATGTTGATGCTCATCTGATGAAGCTGTTAATTTAACTGGAGTTTACTGAATGGCAATTAGGTGGGGCCTCATTACCAGCAGCCATCAGTGCAAAGACACATTATAAAAAACCCAGGGAAGGAGAAGGCAGAACATCAGGGAAATAGTGCCAAAGTGTCATTTAGGATCTGGAGTTATGCATCTGAACACCCTCCGATAGGCTGGCCTCCCAAACTGCTCGCAGCTGGAGACGGGCATCCCAGTCTGACAGGCCTGCAGCAGGTCTCAAGACGAAAGCAGGGTTCTCGGTGGGAAATGGGAGGGGTGGTGGAGGCAGAGTTTGCATAAAGGAAGCATGACTAAACAGTGGCATGGGGAAAAAAGTCCCACTCCACCTGAAAGAAGAAGTGGCATTTCATCCCTGTGGCATCCGTGCTTTCTCTGTGAGATGGTTCAGGCCTCCCAGGACAGGGGCATGCATTTCATTTCAGCCATCTTTTCTGCACAGTTTTAGGTTCTACTAAGAAGCAACAAGGACCAGTAACACGCAATAGAAATTATGTAGAGAAGAGACAAAGTCTCAGGGTGTTAAAAAAAGGACGGTTTTATTCTTCCAATTTGCCCAACACATTTTGGCTTAGTAATATATAATATTCTTCCTCAGGGGCTGATAAAAGAAAGAAAAGGGACAATATGTACACAACAAAAATTATAACAGAAGACAAGTTACAATTTGTTGTATCAATTTGTTGTCATTGTGTGCCTTCAAGTTGTTTCTGACTTATGGTGACCTTAAAGCAAACCTATCACAGGATTTTCTGGGGCTGAGCGTGTGATGCACCCAAGGTTACCAAGTGGTAACCAAGTACCAAGTGGTAACCTTGGGTGCATCACACGCTCAGTCCCAGTGAGTTTCTGTGGGTGAATGGAGAATCCAGCCAGGGTCTCCAGGGTTATAGCCCAATGCTCAAACAACTTCACCATGCTGGCTCTCTTGCACTGAGTATGTGTACATACATCTTACATAAAAATGCATTTAAAATGTCTCACTTTTACAGACACCTATTAACTCAGATTAACCTGTACGAAAGCAATAATTTATAATGCAACTTTAAGCTGGAAAAACATCCTTTTTAGAATCCCTGCAGGTGGTTTTAAAGTTGCATTGTAAGCTATATTTTATTTTTGTATAGGCTTATTTGGGTTAAAAGGTGTTTTTAAAACTGAGACATTTTACATGCATTTTTATCTAAGACATACGTACACATAATTGATATGGCAAATTGTAATGTGCTTCCTGTTATAATTTTTGTTGTCTGTGCACTGTCTCTTTCCTTTCCTTTATCTTTTATCAGCCTCTGAAGAAGCCCATTAAACATTACTAAGCCAAAACGTGTTGAGCTAATTGGAAGAATATAATCATCTTTTTTAACACTTGAGACTTTTGTCTCTTCTCAATGTCTTTAGGTTCCATGAGAGTCAGACTCAAAGTGTCTAGAGTCCATACACTGATAGTTACTGTGGGGGACCAATATGTTATCTTCCAGCTGCATACCCTTGTGTGCATAGAATGTACCATATATACATTCTGGCCAAAATACGGATGTTCTACATAGGAGAGCTTAACCAACTGCTAAACTTTGATGCTCACTTAATCTTGGAAAAAGTAGAGGCAGTGTGATGTGATATAACAGTTAAGATGTAGGACTTTGGAAATCCAGTTTCAGATCCCTACTCTCAATCTGACCTACTTCACAGGATTGCCATCAGGATAAAATACCAGGGTGAACCAGATTCCCCTAACCTAACTGGAGGAAAAGCAGGACATAAATGTTGGCCAGCATTCACTTAGGGACTTACGTTTTTGTAAGTGAACTTACAACCTTGGGAAATAGAACTGAGCAGTTTTACGATGTCTACATGCAGTAAGGGGCTTCTTACTGTACAAGGGAGGCAGCAAAGTGACGATGCATCAGGACTGATTGTCATTCCCCAGTCCCAGGACTCAGGAGCAAACACGGACAGGATCTTCCCCAACAGCCACAACACAGAGACCTGAACAGGACAATCCTTACTGCAGCCCAGCATAGACAAAAAAAAAAGAGAGAGAGAGAGCCCATAAGATTCAGAGCACTTATACAGGAAAGACACATTGATCAGGCAAACAGCTGAGGGAGACTGCTGGCCAATAAATACAAGAGAAGGGGTGGGGAAAAGTCCGTTGCAGACAACTGCGATTTATGGTGGAAGCACTGTGTTCTTCTTTTGATCCTTGGTTCATGCTCCTGAAAATCCTTGACCCTCGCTTTGTGTGCTGACTATGCTATTGGATACTCTCCTGAACTGACATTGAATTTATTGCTGACCTGGACAGCTGAAACAAGAATGGTAATTGACTGATGAGCTTCTGTAAACCTTGACAATGGCTGCTACTATAGATTCTGTTTAAGGTCTGTGAACCATGGTTGGCTTTCTAAACAGGACACTGATATACAACAGGACACTGGTGAGGCAGTGCCAATGTGCATTAGTAGAACCTGGTGAGCATTAGGACACCCTTGCTGGTATCCCATTATGCATCTTCACCATTCACTAATGAAGTTCCTTAATGCCTCTACTGTGTAGCTAAGTATGAATAAAGTTATGCAACACAGATTGCAACGGAGAAGTCCAGCCATACTTAACAAATAATATAAAAGCTGGCAAGAAAATGTACACACTCATGGTGCCAATCCAAGACTGTGACTTTTCATTGTGCAAGGCAGAAGAGCAAATGGCACCCCTACACACACACACATAGCTGTACTCATCCAGGTAAATAAAGACAAATAGATGTTACAAATAGAGACCACTCACTTTTGCAAACTGCTCCCCATGATTTTCTAGGTTTACCAGTAGTAATATTCTTTTCCATGCATTTTTGGATATCAAATATTTAGAGACATAGAAGCAATAGCAATCCTGCCCAAAACTTTCACCAATACATCATTTCTTAACTTGACACAGAACCAATCATATAATAAATAAGGCAGAAGATCTTCAATTTGATCTGACCCTGCAAAGACAGAAACAGGATTCATAGCTTGTTTTTAAGCACCTCCCTTCCAAATGGACTGTGGGCATAGTTTGAAACCATAAAGCAGTAAATGACTTCCTACAGCAAAGATCAGAGAAGCCATTTTCAAAGTTATTGGTGGATTTCATATGGCTTATAGCCATCACAGAAAACTTAGTGGCATTAATATCTGCTGTGAAGTGCCAGTCTCTTGAATCCTACACTTTTAGAAAGATTTTGCTTTGAGGCAACCCACACTGACCAACTTCATTGTGAAGAAAACAGAGTATGGGAAGGAATCACAAATAAATTAAGGTCAGAGACTCTTACAGACATTTATATATAGGTATGTTTGGAGTTGTTCCTCTAGGCCTAAACATGGAAAACAACAACCTTCCATTGCCTGGATTACATATCTAGGTGTCAATGAAAGACATATTTATTTTGAACTGTCTCCAGACCCCAATCCATCTGCTCTGCAGTCTGTACAACATGAGCACACCTCTTTCAGTCCTGAAGATCAAGAAAAATGTTTCGATATTAGCTCTCCTGTCCCTTCAGTTTTTGATGTTTCCTTGCTTATTTTTGTTTTGGAATGGAACCACCTGGATACAAAGCGCCTATATCTCAGTGAAGAAGTTGCAGGGCCAAGACGACACCTCCTGTTATGGACTGGTAACAGGCTAACTTAAATAAGAGGAAAAGGGAGTTAGTGGCAATACATAGAGAGTATTCACAGTAGGGGAAAGGAGCCAAATTTGTGGCTGACGTAAAATTATTCAGGATGATGGCAGACAAAGGAGAATGGGAAGAATGTCACAATGTGAAGAAGGGAGTGAACAGACTAACAAATGTCAAGGTGCTTTCAGACAAAGATTTTATTGTGTACCCTGCTTCAGTCAAGAATTTTAAAAGGGCCAAGATAACAGAACAACAAAGGTCAAGAAAGCACGAGGTAATGGTTTGAGTGTTTGAATAGGACTCTGGGTTTGAATCTCCACTCAGCCATGAAAACCCACTATGTGACCTGGGTCAAGTCACCTTCTCTCAGACTTTAGAGGAACACAATAGAAAACCTCCTCAGGATAGATGCTGCCAAGAAAACCCTGTGGTGCAACCATGATAAGCAGGAGTCAGCTTGAAGGCATATAACAACAACAAGATGACAATGAGTGCTTCAGATGAGGCTGTACCTCTGCCACCATACAAGCTCCTTTGCAGAAGTTTACAGGAAGTCCAGACATTATCACCTTCAATTTGTGCAGCAAAATAAAATTTGAATTTAAATTTTTAAAAATCCTAAGTATCTATACAGTGATATACAATTGAAAGAGCTCTTGGCATCATGGCTCATCTTAGACATAAACTCAGCATGCAGCAGCGGTGGGGGGAGAGGAGGCCAACTTAATGATGAAAATTATTAGAAAAAAAAGATTAAAAATAAATGCTAGAATCCCAATACCTTTGTATAAATCTGGATATGGTTCCAGTTTTCTTGTCTTTAGAAAGAGATCCCAGCAAAGAGTATGGTAAGTGGGAATCAAAATTATCAAGCCATATCCATCTTCTATAAAAATTTTAAAAATAAAGTATTTGGATATTGCTTTAAATTGGATGGTTATTGCTTTAATAAAAGAGAATGAGTGAGTCTCAATGACTCACAAAGAGCCGTCTTCTGTCAGAGGAATAATAGTGACAATTCCATCTCCCTGGTGCTCCTCCCATAATTTGCTGCACCTGGTTAGAGGACAGACTTGCAGTGGGTACTATAGGGGGCACAGAGAGAGAGGAAAAGAAGAAAGGTATAATTGTGCAATGAAGGTGGAAATTCTCTTGCACACACGTCCAACACAAGATATAGCTCAAATAGTGAGGGAAAATGATAAAGGTGTATAAAATAACGAAAGATAGAACACATAGGACTTTTTCTCCCTCTCAACATCACAAGCAGTATCATATCATTTGAAATTATACAAACAGAAATCGATTGGCCACAGATTTAGAACAACCTCCTCCCCCTGCAAAAAAATTTGCACACAATACATAATAAGCTAATAGAATTCACTGTGGCAAGATATGGTGATAGCTATCAGCAGCAATCAAGCTTGTTCAGAGACAATACAGATGTACCTTAGCTAGCAAAGCAGATGTGTTCCTGGGAATGACTTCTTTAACAGAAAATTTGGTACCAGAAACAGAAATAACATGGAAAGAATAGGAACAGTTTCCTATACCACTGAAAAGAGGAGCAGTACAACACAGATCTATGCTTTTTTAACATGTTGAGACAGGCTTATCTGCTTTCCCCTTTTCTCTCTGTTTTGCAGTTCACACATGCTCAGTAAAGGATTCTGGAGGCAGTTCCTGCTTACCTTCCCTGTGTAGGCAGGCACACAGGGCTACTGTACCATTAGCTGGAACAGAAACCCTTTTTTTCACAGCTTAGCCTTTATTGCACTGTTTGCTGCAGACAGCCTGCTGCAGCCTAGATGTCTGTGTTTCTCCAGCCTTCCTTCTCTATTTTCCCAGTGGCAATGCTACTTTAAAAAAAATCTAGCTAGGTAGAGGACAAGGAGGGCAAGATGGAGGATGTGTGCGCATCAAAAGGAGTTTTGCCAGAGGCTTTGTTAACAGAGGTACGCCTGTACATACGTGAAGACCAGATCCTGCAGCCCAGATATCCAGGAAATGCTCTTTTGTTTGCATTTTGTTTATAGGATGCCAGGAGATATCTGACTAGGAACAGAGTTTGAGAAAGTTTTTTGACTACAGCTCTCAGAATCTATCAATCAGCTATGCTACTGAAGTCCTCTTGGAATTGTGATCCAAAATAGTCAGTTTTCAAAACTCTGAGCAAGATAGTGAATTAGACAAGCTCTTAGCCTGATCCTGCAAGGTTCTTTTTATGTTCTTATGATGTTCCCAGTGGCAAATGTGTAGTGAAAGAGGCCATAGTCTCCCTCTGGCCCCATTTGTGGTTTCTGGCAGCTGCTATTGTGACATACACTTGGCTTGCACATGCCTGCCCTTTGCTGGGTAGAAAGTGTGGGATTAATTAACAGACTAATTAGCTACCTCAATCTACCTCACCATTCTGTTAGAAAAGATACAGAATATGGTACAGTATTATTTAAGATGAGAAAACATGAGTGAAGAACATTTGCTTCACACAATGCTACCCTAGGAAGGCACTAGTAAAATCAACAAACTAACAGGTTTAAAACTGAAGTGGTTTTTTTGTTTTGTTTTTTGCAGAGCCTTGGTGTCTGGAGTTCACCAATCATATAAGTGGCCTACATAAAAGATTACAGATTTATGAAGGCAGAGGTATCAATGGCTGTTAATTAGTGCTTTGGTTCAACAAAGTGCTCCCCGTTTGTCTAGAGCAGTAACCTCAGCATGGTCCAAAAAGGGGAAATTCTTCATCAAAAGGAAAGAGAAAACAGGATACATGATTTGCACAAAATGTGCACATATTCATTCATATAGGAAAGCAAATTCAGAAATTATTGCTATAATTTTAGAAGAAATAGGTCCTTCTCTTGGCAGTGGAGAAGACTGTGACCAAGTGACCTGTATTCCTGTTCAGTCAACCATCTAAGCACTAACTTTGAAATCAAGCATGGACTAGACAGACCTCCAGATTAGGACTGCCAGGCCTGAAGGCCCCAACCAAAATCTCTGGCATCCAAGTGGGAGACAAAGCTCAGAGCAAGCGGCACTAGAGGAGAAGAAAGTTTGACTGTGTGAGAGAGGTGGCTTTAATCTCCACCCATTCCCAGCTACTGTGAGGATTCACTGGCTCTTCATTCATGTGTTTGTGTGTGTTGCACTTCTGCAGACATTGGCATATCAAAAAGCAAGGAAAGATGGGTGGAGCCTGGGAAAAGATCTAGTCAGAGCAGATACCTGGGCCCATCAGGCCATATGGATCAAGGCAGGAAGAGTCAGCACATCACAACTTGAAAGCCATTTTGATGCATCAATCCTGGAAGCAGTGTTGCTCAACTTTACAAAAAAAAAAATACCCCAAAACACCACTCCCCAGTGGCTACTGATGAGCCATCCACAATGTCCAGCAGCACCATAAGGCCTGGAAAAATTCTCCATGTGTCATGTGTTTTCTAGGAAGGGCTATGGGGGATGTGAACCTTGGCAGCCACAAGCACATTTTTCCTACCTGCCTAGCCATCAAAAAAATTGTTTTCCTGCTCCTGATTCTGGGTTGATATATTGCCTAGTTAGCTGGGTTTTACCCAATTCTGAGCCCATTCATCCAAGTTCCCCACATGCTCATTTCTGCAATGAGCTAGCACAGAAGCAGTTCCAGCTGCCTCTCCAATCTTTGTCTGCCTTACCTTGACAACAACACATGGACCACACTCTGTGACCAGGACCTCCTGCTGTAATATCACAAGTGCCTAGTTTCTGGTCTCAGGTTTTGGTCTTGAATGGAATGCTATTGACTTGGCAGTCCTAATAGAGGATTCCTTCCTTTAAGCAGCTGACTTTCTCTGTGAAATAGGATGTGTTGCTTCCATATCCTCCACTTGTCCAATTGATCATGGCCTCATATTGCTGTCCTAAGCACACTTACTGGGGAATAAATGCCACTGAAATCATGACAGCTACTTTGAGATTACCCTAAGTAGATCAGGCTGGCCACTGGTTACATTTTCTTGCTGCGGAGTTTATACAAGATCCCTATATAGTGGCATCATGCAAGCTGAAGGAGTCCAGCCTTAAAATACATTTGCTAAAAATGCTAATTAATATTTTCATCTTGAGCATTGTAATCCAGTGATGTTTTATTGATGCTTAGAAGGAGAAAAAAACTGAAGCCCTTTCCACCAAGTTCTCCCAGCCCACCATGGGATGGGAGAAAGACAGGACCATGACAATGCTTCCACATGACATCGTCGTGGTCGCGTCTTTCTCCTGTCCCCAGGTGGCACAATCACGGATTAAATCATTGATGGGTTTTCCATGTCAATGACCTGCAATCATGCCACCATTGTGGACTTGCCTGTTCTGTGGAAGCCCAGGAAGCGCAATGGCTGCACTTCCTGTCCCTGCGCAGCCTGGGAAAGTACCCAGCTACACTTAGGAAGGAAGAAGCATGGCCATGGCACTTCCTTCATCATGCAGCCAGCCAGTGCAGAGAGGACTGCTCCCGTCGCACTCCTCTCCCAGCAGAATCAATGCTGGGATCCCCACCAGATGTTTGTATGAAAAGGTAGGGTGTGGAAACAGCCTACATAACAGTTTTCTTCCTCTCCCCCTTTTTCCTCCTCCTCTTCCTTCTCCTCATTCCTGTGTCAGAAAAAAACTTTATTCCCAAATATTAGATCAGTAGCTTAGGATCACCATTGTAACTAATAACCAACACTTCTTCAGCATCTGGATTCTAGAACAAGAGTTTTCTAGAATAGTATTTCTCAAACAATGGACAAAAAGATTAGTTAGGGGTTAGGGATGGCCCAATCTAGAACTCACAGGGCATCCATATGCCAGAATTGTTTCTTCTCACCTGTCCGTAGTCTAAATCTAGATTGTTCAGGGCAGCAGCAAACCTGGATTAAGACATGCTGAGGCCTGAAAATATATCAAGTTCAGGAGGGAGTCCATAGCATTACCAAAATGTTTTGTTTTATCTATATTCTACTTCTTCCAGAATTGGAACCCCAAAATGTGTATTCCTCCAACATATGGCAGGGGTACTTTGTCTGTATTTAGAGGCTTCTCATCATCTTAGGTCTTAAACTCCAATGTACTTAGCTTGTGCATAAATCCAGTAGGCCTAGACCTAGTAAGGTTATTGTTAGTTTTATCAAAGCTCTGTGGAACTGGTATCTGTCAGGAAGCAATAATTATATGCTGTGTCTCACTAGGCTGAAGCACAGCAATGTGAGTCAACAACATCACTAACCTTCATTGGTTCATTCAGCATAAGCCTTCATTGGGCCTGGCTACTGCCAAGAAGGAGATGATGTAGAGTTGGCAGGTTAGGATTATCTCAGTTCCTATTTCAGCACCAAACCCTGAGACCTAGGGATGATTCTTTGTCCTGTCATGGCGGGTGGGGTTACATGTTGTTACAAAGGTAGTGTTACAAAGGGTGGTCCTGGTGAAGTCCTTAAGTGTGATATATTAAACATCTACCATAGAGAATACAATTCACTATGAAAACACCAGGTGTTACAAATGTGGAAAATATGAGCAGAATCCTGTTGGGGAGTTATGAATGTGTAAGCACAATATTTATAGTGCTACACAGTGACTCCCAACCTGATCCCCCCAATCCCTACTTAGCAGGCAGCCCCCACAGAGGTCGATGGGGATCTGTTCCCCCACTGATTTCTGAAGCAGCTAACTGACATTCCTGTTCCCTTATCTGAGCAATCTCTGTTGAGACAGGCAGAAGTAGGGTACCTGTTGCTATTACCCCTTGAGTTGGAATTCATACACATGAAGTGAAGGTGACACCACCAGCCAGCTACTTTCCAAGTGACAGGGAAACAGTCAACCACAATGGTGGCTCATCAGTAAGTGGGAACTGGAGGCCTTTCACAGTCCCTATATTTCCCCTAAATGAGGAGCTACATAGGGATCATGAATACAAAACAGTCACAAGTGCATAACTTTAGGTTACCCTTTCGTAACCACCCAAAAAGATAACATATACAAACACTTTTCAAGGCACTGATCTTGCTCTAAGATTCCTCCCCCTCCCCCTGCAAACCAAAGGTCAAGGCTCTGAGACTCAACACCAGGACCTAATGTCTGGGAACCCTAGGTCAGGGCAAATCCTTGTAATGGTTCAGTGGGCCCCCACTTGGTATGTAATGTGGGTTGATGGGGTCACTAGCCTGCTGAGCTTTAGTTGGTGGGTCATTAGGCTCTTTGGAGATGGCCTTGGAAACTTTTTCTAGGAAATCTTACTAGCTCCTTCGAGAATCATCATCCAAATGCATAGAGGCTCCAGCATCTGTAACAGTCTGGATTTTGTTGATTTAAATTGATTCCACTAACAATCACAGTTAGGATTAACAAGTGGGGGTTAGGAATCTTTTGACTGTATGATCAAGATGCCAGGGCTTTTTTTAGCTTGGCACATGGAGACTTAGGAATGCCAGGTAGTACTCTTGGCATCTGATTTGACTTCAGCATATTGGTAACTAGATTATTTCTTGGCATCAATGACCACCCTAATGGGTTTGCACATCCATTCCAGATTCAAAGTGTTAGCAAACCACCTATTTCTCACAGTTCACAGTGCAATGATCAATAGAAGTTGTATATCTTGGCATTCATTCCATTAATTTCTTCAAGTTTCCTGTTGTTGATTTGGGTGATCCATCAGCACATAGGTTTTGGAGCAAAAGTAAGACAATGTCTAATTAGGAAAATTGGTTTCAGGCAATGGCTGAATACTTTTCAGTACAAAAGTATAACAAAACTGAATAATAAAACTGGAACTACTACTCTAATACTTTGGATGTGAAAATCTGCCAGTTTAATGTTAATTGCATTTTTTTTTAAAAAATCTCATTGGCATTTCATCCTATCAGAGTTCAATCGTTTACATATTTGGGTACACGTTTTTCCTAAATTTTGTGTTTTTGCATGCCTTTCCTTCTATAGACTTTTTCAATGTATGCATTTTAAAAACATGCACATTTTTCAAATGCATGCAGAGGTTTCTGCACATCCTTTTTTTCACTGAAATGTATTACAAAGCTTGGTAATGTATGGATTTCCAAGACAGGATGTGCTTTGTTCTGTTGCCTGTTTCAAAAGATGTGAAATTCAAACCAAATAAATATGCAAACCAAATAATTTTTTTCAGTCCCTAGAACACACATTCCTGCTGACTGTCAGCCAGACCAAGCTGTTGCTCAGTTTCTTTCCACTGAAATGATGCTTGTGCAAGAAAACTTCCCAGTGAGCAGTGCCTTTTCCTCTCTTGGACCCAGAAAGGCAATTCAGAGAGGATCAGTCAGGGAAAATGAAACCCTGCCTGGCTGAATCGATGCCGCTCCTGATAGCCAGAGAATTCCCAGAAGGATCTGGCCAGCTATTGTCCCAGCTCCCCCTCGCACCAATTAGCTTAATTCATTTTTCCTCTTGCCTGTTCAGAGCCTGAGCAGGGAGGGAGGGTTTAAATAAAAGGAGGAGAGTAGTCCCTACTTGACCTCTTCTCTCCCCGAGGACTTGAGAGGGGAGAGGAGAGGAAGCCGTGAATAAAAAGGAACTCGTGTTTACAGGAGTGATTCTCCCATTAATGGCAGCATATGTTTGCATTTATTTAAACCTGCAGGGAAGTGTCCATGTGTGCGCGCATGCACGTGCATGTGCATGCATGCGTGTGTGTGTGTTTGAAGTAAAGAGGGTGGAAGGGGTGGATGAGAAAGAAGAGCAGCCACAGCAGCAGCAATATTGCACACAGCATGCCAGGTGCTTGCTGTCAGCCTGAACAAAAAGGAGATGTCAGCATTCTGTGTGCTGGGAGGCAGGGTGAGAATTGCTGGCAGATTTCTGTCACCATTGCCTTCTGCCCTAATGTTCAAAATTGTCTTTCTCTACACAGAGAGCCTAGGCCAGACCAGACTAGCCAGGGAGGGGGCAGCTGGCCCGCTCTTTTGTCCCCAAAAGAAGATGCAGCATTTGTTTTTTTGTTTTGTTTTGTTTTAACAGTGTTTATATTTATTAGTCACCTCCTGATGCAAATTCGATAGGTGATGCAGGATACGTTTATATAAAATAAATGCAAAACAGAACAGTGATACACTCAGGCTCCATGCTGAAATCCAAAACCAGCACAAGAGATTAAAACCAAGGCCAACTGTGGCAGATCATTTTAACACAGGAGAATGAAAAACACCCCATAAAATGCTAAAAGAAGCAACCAAATGTCCTCAATAATATTCATATCAGCCTATAAAAATCTCAGATTCCTCAACTGTTGTCAAAATGATGTTTAAAATGTTTTCTAAAAAAGATTTAAAGGTCTGGGAGAATTTTTAAAAACAAGATTTTCCCAGATGCTTAAAAAGCAGCAATATTGTCACTAGGTGATCAGCATCTATAGGGATGGTCTACTATGGGCAGGGGGCACATGGTTACAAAGGCCTTCACCCTTGTAGCCACCTTCTGTTCTTCAGACTGATAGGTGACTTAGAGAAGGGCCTTCATAGTCAATCCTAAAGTGATCCTTCAGGGATTGGGATCCTAAAGCATGTCTTGCTTTCTAGGTCAAGTCTGACAATTTGAACTTGGCCTGGAAACAAACTGAAAGGCAGTAAAGGTGAGAAAGAACCAGTGCTCAGGTTAGCATTATTGCTGCTCTACATTGTACCAACTGAAATAGACTGTCTTCGAAGGCAGCTCAATGTTTGCATACCCTCCAATTGTCCCAGTTTTTCAAGGACGGAGCTGATTCATCCTCTGTTCTTCCACTTTTTCAGTTGCTTGTAAAATGTCCCAACTTCTCACTCCTTCTCTCACTTTCCACCTTTGTCCTCAGCTTACTTACATTGCTGCAAACTGAGTTTAAAGTGCAAAAGTAATTTGCATCCAATTAACTTAGTAGGAGGAGAAGAGAGGATAGAATCTTACCCTTCCCAGTAGTCTCAGGCAAAAGCAAGCTGCTACAGTTTGTCTGAACTTGTCTGTTTTTTTCTCATTAATAACTTTTGCCATCTTGGCAACAGTCTGATGCTGCTTGGCTACATGTGTCCTTGTTTTCATCTGTGAAGTGTTTGAGGGTACATGTGTGGTACATTATAATAATCCAAGAGGGAAGTTACCAAAGCATGAAACACTGAACCTGCTTCATCTACCTCCAGGTAGGGCAATAATGTTTAACTCCAGTCCAGAAATTTCAAGGTAAATTCAATTTTATTGAGGATAACATGCTGAACAGCACACCAGAAGCCTAAGAGGTCTGCCACAGTTTCAGAGAAACCCAGCACAACTGATCTGGGTCCAGTCTTTTCCTTCTCTTTTCCCAGAGTTGTGTTCACATTTTCTTAAAGGGCAGTAACATAACAATGAATAAAACATAAAAAGCAATGGTTATAATTAACAGTGAAGTAAGGCAAATTCAACTATTTTTCACAGGAGCTGAAATGACAGCTTGGAGTCCAGTTACCAGCCTCTAATGACAATGATAGATCCAAGAATATTCCCAAACTATGGACCTGGTCCTTTAAGGCAGGGGTAGGCAGCTTCTTCTGCCCCCACCTCACCCACCAGGGACTACACTTTGGCAGCTTCAGCCACGATTCTGCCAGTTGCCACGGTTGCTATCAAAATTCAACAACACCTTCCTGCATCGTATAGCCCTGAAAACTCACAGGGCAGAATATCCTCATCTGGAAGAGAGGGATAAGAATATTGGGGTTGTGCTCGTGCCAATTTTGGTACCACTGATTTCAAAGGGGGTGACAGGGCCACACATGACAGTTCTATCCCACGTGGATGTCCTCATCCCACCAGCTCCACTTGCCCACTGAGTGGGACAGCTCAAAGGGGAGATATTTGGTTGAATGTACTTCAAATCCTCCCTGGGGTCAGGAAACTGCACTGAACTCAGGGTGTTTTGTTGCCTCTAACAAAGGACTTGAAGGCGGCCAGGGCTATAGAGATAAGAGCAGCTCCCCCCTCCCCAATAAAGGCAGTCAGGGCTGTAGGGATGAGGGCACCCATCCCCCAATAAAAATTCTGTTCTTAAAATAAAATTTTATTTCAGTTCTCCAATTTCTAGCATTACAGAGAGTGGGACACTTAAAATCACATCCAGAACTCTTTTATTTGTTGCATTCTCTTTCTCATGGTAACTTTGCCTGCTCTTCTTCTTTGGATGCCTAAACTGTATTCCTAAATGCTCAGCTGAAGTTTTAAGTTACTACAATGTGAGAACTTGGAGGACGGAATGAGAATTTCACTGGAGATGCAGAATTCCTATTTGAGAAGCACTGACCTCATTTTACAGCCTACCTCACCCCTGAA
Organism: Ctenosaura bakeri; assembly: GCA_948474755.1. Taxonomy (NCBI): domain Eukaryota; kingdom Metazoa; phylum Chordata; class Lepidosauria; order Squamata; family Iguanidae; genus Ctenosaura; species Ctenosaura bakeri. The sequence continues at coordinate 173,665 of CAOLHI010001270.1, forward strand.
TACATTCCTTTTTCTTTTTTCTTTTTAAATACAAAAATCCTTTTAGTTTCAGATGTAAGACTGATCCATGATCTTCAAGAGGTGCCATGTGACTTTAAAGGTAATGAGCTGAAGCAAAGAAAATCAGCTGACCCACAAAAGCTTGGCATACAAGGGCCAGGAAAATGCTGGATGTGGGATATAAAATGGACAAAATTATGTGGCAAAACTGCTTTGGGCTAGGGAGAAATTCCACCAGGGAATGCAGACTTGCCTTTAAGTCAGGTTAGGAAGGAATTGTGGTTGTTGGTGACTTCCATGTCACTTTGGTGGTGAATCCATTCAAAGTTTTACTTTCAACTTCATAAAAGCTATCCAAGGTACTGAACCCTATTGTCCAAATAAGTTCATCACTTTGAACAGCTGCTAATTCCTTGGAAAATTATCCTTTTTGATATATGGCTCCCACAATCTCCCACCAAGCAAGCCCAGTGAGGGGGGATTCTGGGAACTGTATTCCAAAAAGAAAAATTTCCAAATATTGGATTATACTGTTTCAGGGAAGGAAATGCTCCCACTTCAGTTCATACTTGATGCTGCTTATAATTTCTCCTACACAAAGACACTTTCTATATTGAGGTAGGGGTGTGGGAGGTATAACAAATGAAGCAGTTTTGAATGTCCCTACTCTTTGAAAAATTAGCCAAATACTTTGATCCCCAACCTTCCAGCTACTATATAGTGCCAATGGAAGTTAACAAATGTTTTTGAAAACTAAAAATAATGATAAAAAAAACCCTCTTCTTATTTCACAACTGCTCATTCACCACATGTCCTCTCATTGCATTGTGCTGGTTGCTCCCACATCAAGAAAAATCCAATTTATGTCAGGGCAACCTGTCAGTACTAAGTTGAAACACTGCACGTTCCCTGCTAGAGTATCAGAACAAACATAAGCACTGAATGACTTGGCAAGTCAGGCTTAGGTAATGTTTCTCTATGATTGTAGAACTCAATCAAGGTTAATTGATAGCTGATTGCCTTGGTGTACCAGTTTGTAGGCACTACTTTCATCTTTGTCAGCCTCTCTTTTTATCATTTCGTGTACTAGAACTAGAGGTGACAGAGCAAGAGGCTAACCCTGCTCATCTTTCACCTGGATGCAACTGGGAAAAGAACCAATTTCTTCTTTCTCTCCTTAGATCATTGTTTTTCAACACACACAGGTGAAGTGTGAAGTCCACGCTCTTAACACACGTCAGGACCAACCTTATCCTTAGGCAGATCGGTATGGATGCCTCAGGCAGGAGGCCTAGGGTGTCATGAAACAGTTAAAGGCATTCTTTTGATCACTTAACACATTGTGAAGAATGGAGAACCATTTATTACCAGCAAGAAGGAAAGGTGCTTGTGGAATTTTCTGCTTCCTTTGCCAAAATGACTTCCTTGACTTTGGCTAAAATACATCTTGACTTGGAAGAGGACTTGCTGGTTTGCCTCAGGTAGCAAAACCTCTTGGGCCATCCTTGAATTGATGCATTGCTACAGATGAAGGGGCCAAATATTCTCAACCAAAGAAACATTCCAACAGTAAATATTCCTCCCTCCTTTTCTCCTGTTTTGCTAAGGAAACCATATTTTCACAAGTCCAATAAGATGTATTCTTTTAAATAGAGATAAGAAAACACACATAGCAACAGCTGTTCAATGGTCACACACGATCCATCTTGATAATTCTTCATTACCAGGTTAGTTTGCAGTTTGATGTATTAGTTACATAAAAGTGGAGATTACTACAGTTGCATAATTCCAAGACATGGGTGCACATGTTTATACACACCAGCTTTTTGTAATCTTTTACTGGTGTAGCACTTTGTTAGAAGCTTGGATTACCAACTTAAGTAGCATCTTTCATCCTGCAGGCTGAAACACTGGGGTGGTGGTGGAAGTGGGAGTGAGGGAAAGAAGTGTTATTAGATGTCTACAGTCAACACATGTATGGCTTACTTGACCAGGTAATCTTGGATGGTCACTACTCCAAGTGCCAAAGTGAAATGATCAATAATTTTGCCAGCACCCAACCTAACAATATTTTCCTGACCACATTTCTGATACCCTTGGAAAGGGCACTGAGTCAGAGCCACACCCACATTATGCAATCTACAGAGTCCACACATTCCTGCCAAATACATGCTGAGAGAAGGTTCACAGAGGAGCACTAAAGAGAAAAAAGAAGGAAAGCAGAGCGCAAGCACAAAGTTTCAAGTTCAATCTTTTGTATCCTGAGGCAAAAGGATCAAGAAGCAGAGAAGGGAAAGATCATAGTCTGAAACTCAGAAGGGCTTCTCTTCATCAGAAAAGACCACAGCCAAGCAACCTGAAGTGCATACCTTCAAGTTACCTGTCCACTTATGGCAACCATATGAATTCAAAACAGTTTTCCTAGAGAAGGAATACTCGGAGGTGCTTTTGCCAGTTCCTGCCTCTGAAATACAGCCTAGAGCAACTGGTATTCATTGGCAGTCTCCCATTCAAGTACTAACCAGGGCTGACTCTGCTTAGCTTCCAAGATCAGATGGAATCTAGTGCTTTGAGGGTATTTAGGCAACCAGGTACCTTGTAGTACGTACCTTTACACTATAACTCCATAATCTTCATCCATAAGCTATGCTAACTGGGGCAGATGAGAATAATCCAATCCTCTGGAAGGCAACAGGTTGAGTGCCTTTGGAACCTAGATATAAAGCAGTGGTTCTTCTCATCCTTTGGCCCTCCAGATGTTTTGGACTTCAACTCCTTGTAACCCTGACTACTTGACATACCAGCTGGGGGCTTTTGGGAGTTGAAGTCCAAAACACCTGGAGGACCAAATAATCAAAAGCACTAATACACAGCACAATTTGGGGACAGATGGAGAAAGTGTCTCCCTTTGTTCTCATGTTGCCTGAAACAAAGTGTGGCTTTAGAAGACCAAAGTGACTGAACCAACCACACTGTGAGAGGAAGTGAAGAGCACAGCCCTTCATGCAAGGTATGGGCATGGGTTTAATACTTGAAATCATCTCCCAGACAAAAATCAGAATATATAAAGCACCTCTGACTTCATACTCCGTGCTTAATGGGCAAACTTTCCCTTTAAAAGAGGAAGTTAGACACGCATTTGAACAATTACCTTACAATGAAATGAAAATAAGTTTAAAATAGACTCTAGGGAACAAAAATATCCATTTGCCTCTGAAGCCTTAAGCCAAGTGGCAGGCAAATCCAAGTTTGGAAGTCAGCGCCAGCCCTAGATACTTGGCTGCCTGATACAGTCCAAGAAAAAGTGCCCCTTGCCTAGTCAGTTCAAAGGGGATAGGACCCAAACCCAGTTATTTTGGCACATGAAGGAGACAAAAATACCCCCCTTCCCATCCTTGAGAGTAAAAAATGTTGTTGTTATTTGCTATCAAGTTGCTTCAACTTATAGGAACTCTATGGCCATTTCCACACTAGACTGTTATAGAGCTATGATTCTACTTTCAACATCCTATGGAATCCTGAGGTTTGTAGTTTCAAGAGGGACTGGCTGGCCCCTCCTGAAACTGCAAACCCCAGGATTCCATAGGATGTTGAAAGTGGAATCATAGTATTATAACAGTCTAGTACAGAAACAGCCTATGACTGAAGGACCTCCATGAGCTCTAGTCATTAACAGTCCTACTCAGGTGGCGCAAACTCAGGTCATGGTTTCCCCGATTGAGCCTCTCTGCCTACAAAATGATCCTCCTTTTTTTCTGCTGGCTTCTCCATCATCCTCATTTCCAGTGAGTCATGCAGTCTCATGACATGTCCAAAGCTTGATAGCCTCAGTTTAGTTATTTTGCTACTAGTGAGAATTCAGGCTTGGAAAGTTAAAATAAACAGTGACAAATAAAACAATAAACAATTTTGCTGCCCTTTCATGACTCCATAAATCTGCTGCCTAAGCCAGCTCCCTCAGTGTGCCTAAAGATAGGGCTGGCCCTGATGGAAACATGCTATGAAGCTGCTTCTGGTAAAAACAGGAAGATTCTGTTGTGGATGAGCCAGCTGGAAAATCAGAGTCAGTTTTTGAATTATGTTTTCCATGCAGAGGCTACTCTAAATTGTTATGTGTGGCTGTGATTATCAACCTGAATCCCATTAGTAATTCCAAGTAGAGGAGACCTATTGAATGGTCTGTTGAATGAGTCAGCACAAATGCAAATACCATTGATTTAATGAGTGTACTCTAGTTGGAACTACCAATAGGATTCTAAGATAACCAAGGCTGAGGGACTTTTATTCATCCAAATGTTTTGGACCTAAGTGCCCACAAGCCTGCATCAGCATGGCCAATGGTAAGGGATTCTGGGAGCCACTTGGTCCTCATGGGTCCAAAACATCTGGAGGATCAAAGGTTCACCACCATTATAAAAAAAAAAATCATATGCTCCAATCCAGCACTTAGTTGGGATGACTTTCTCATGGATAACATAAACCTCTGTGTATGTCTTTTTTTGGTACCTATGGAGAAGGTACACAATCCACCACCACTATGCACAAGAAATTCATATCACATAACACCATATGGGGTGATTTAAAGCAATCTTCACAGTGTGTCCTTCAACTATACTATTACTAACCTCACCCAACTTACCAAACTTGTGACTATATTAAGCGGTCGTCAAGGCTAATCCATAACTAGAGTTGGATTTGTTCTAGCTTTTATTTCTTTATAAGGTAGCCTTTGCACAGTCTCTATAGTCTTTTTGCTGTGTTTTGCAAACATTTTTTTAAAAAAACCCCTAACCTCCCCATAACTCCTCCTTCCTCCTACCCCTTTATGTCCAATACATTCTTGGTTTTCTCCTTTTTCTTCCTGCAAAGCTCAGAGAAAAACCATTTTGGTAGCAGTATGGCCCTTGTCATATAAATCCCACCATAATTCTCTCTTTCCTGTTAAGCAAAAGAAAATAAACGTGTATGGCTGTTACTGGAAGCCAAGCTGTGGGACTGCTTTAAATTCTCTTCTTATTGAGTCTGGGCTGAAAATCATTCAATTCTGCTGAGGACACGGATATGCGTTTGCGCATGCACACACACACGCACACACATACACATATTGGGGGCAGTGGGGGGGGAGAGCAAAAGGCAGGCGTATATAAATATCTCCAGCTCTCTAGATATCCGTCAGATTTATTCCTCTGCCAAGCCTGCAGAAAATTGACTTGTTTCATGGAGGCAGGCTATTGACACATTACCGCGAGGAGGGTTAGGAGAGAAAGCAGTGAGATGGGTGCCCCCTCTATTAGACGATAATGTAATCAGCAGTGTGGGAAATGAGTGTGGGTAAAATGGCACCGCTGACATTTATATTAGAGGATATTGATGGTGGGAGCTGTGACCGCATCTATCCTACCTCCCGTTTGCTAGGATTGACACAGACGGCTCTTGTTTGGCTGGATTCTCTCTCTCTCCCCTTTCTTCTTAGCTGGGTGGCTGGCTGCTGTCACAGCAGATAGATAATTGAAAAATGGATCTCACCTTTCCAGCAAACAGGAGTGGTTCAGGCAATTACTGTAGAGGTTACCTACTCATTCTGAAGGCTTCGTCTCTGAGAGAGATTCAGAGGAAATTGGATTTTACATGGATGTTTTATTCTGGCAGCAGTTTTAGTATAAATAAAGGCAAGGAGACAGAGAATAGGTGGAAGGATGAGTGAGAACTGCACAAAAGGAACTTGACAGAGAGACAACGCGGGTGGGTGTACGCATGCACATGCACGGATTGGGGGGGGGAGATTAATATACCAGTTTCCAGCCCTCTAGGGAATTTCTGGTTTGTTGTGCATTGTGTGCGCTCACCTCTTTATTTTCTTTCTTTCTTTTTTTAAATCAGAGGCTAAAAGAGGTTAACCTCCTCAAGGCCACACAACTAAATCTGCCCTTGGAATAAAAAGAGGGGGGAATTATGTTTCCAGAGGAAATAAAAAAATGTAGAGAGAGGAGAGGGAGTAAAGAAGGAGATGCAAGTGCCTTCACCGAAGGCCGATGAATACTGAACATCGTTTTTTCTGTTTTTGCTCCTACTGTGTCCCTCCTTCCCAAATACTGGGCCACTAGGACCAAGAGTTTTCACCTGTCACCTGCTAGCTTCCTTCTCACTTTCTACAATGTCAGTATCTACATGCTTAGCAGCAAGAAAATAACTGAGCAGGCTGCTAATGGAAAATTCAAGTCCTTCCAGTTTGTAAAATTCTGAAATTAATGTACATTCTCAGAAAATACCTTGGCTATTTTCAACTAAACTTCCATGATTACTTACCTGGAGATAAGTCCCCTTGAAATCAGAGAATCTTAGAACTGGAAGAGGCTGCAGGGGTCATCTAGTCCAACCACTTGCCATGCATGAATATATAACTAAAGGACTTCTGAAAGATGTCTATCCAACCTTTGCTTAAAAACCTCTAAAAAGGAGAGCCCTCTGCCAAGGAAATCTATTCCACTGCTAATCAGGCCTCACAGTAAAGAAGTTCTTCCTAACATTTAGATAGAATCTCTTTTCCTGTAATTTGATTCATTGGTTCATGTTCTAGTTTCTGGAGCAAGAGAAAACAAGCTCTTTCCACCTTCTGCATGGCATCCTTTCAGATATTCAAAGATAGCTCTCATGTCACCTCTTAGTCTTCTCCAAGCTAAACATACTCAGCTCCCTCAGTCATTCTTCATAAGGCTTGATCTCCAGACTTTTGATTATCTTGGTTGCCCTTCCCTGGACACATTCCTGATGGTAAATTGCCTTCTTGATCTGTGGTTCTCAGAACTGGACTCAGCTTTCCAGGTGAGGTCTGACCAATGCAGAATAGAGTGTCACTACTACTTCCCTTGATCTGGATGTTATGCTCTTATTGATGCAGCCTAAAATTGCATTGGCCTTGTTGAACCCTGCATCACACTCTTGACTCATGTTTGGCTTATGGTCTACTAACACCCCTAGATCCCTTTCACTGAACTACTGTCAAGCCATAGAATCATAGAATCATAGAATCATTGAGCTGGAAGAGACCCCAGGGGCCATCGAGTCCAAACCCCTGCTATGCAGGAACACCCATCATAGCATTCCCAACAGATGGCCATCCAGTCTCTGCTTAAAAACCTCCAAAGAAGGAGACATGTATCATGTATCATCATCCATCCTATATTCGTGGATTTTATCTTTTTTGCTTAGATGTAGTACCTTACAATTATCTCTGTTGAAGCTAATTTTGTTAGTTTTGGCCCAGCTCTCAAATCTGTCAAGGTCATTTTGAATGCTATTCCTGTCCTCTGCAGTATTTGCTATCCTCTCCCATTTGGTATAATCTGAAAATTTTATAAGCATTCCTTCTGTTTCATCATCTAAGTCATATATAAAGATGTTGAACAACATCAGGCCCAGGAGAGAACCCTGAGGTGCCCCATTAGTCATTTTTCTCCAAGATGAAGATCTGTCTTATCTCAGTTCCAGCACAGCTGATAAAACATGCAAAACAAACTGAATATCTCCCAGCTTGTTACTTACTTCCAGGCAGTAAGCACAGAGACATAAGCAAAGTCCACCATAAATAAAGTGCAGCAGAGTTTTACAGCAAGGGAGTGCCCAAGGTTAGTCCAAGCATTTGTCAAGGCATCCAGCAGGTCAGATAAGTTCTGACAACTCCTGGGGGGAAAGACATCATCTAAATAGGTCTGTGGCCTAGCGCAGCTGTGACTTGATTGATTGGTGCCAGTTATAAATTCTGAGAGAGCAACACTGGGTCTCTCTTTGCTGCCTGTGCTCTGCGAAGTTGGGCCTAGATAAGTGTTCTTCTATATCTGAAGAGGCACCGCTCTCGGTTCTGTTTATGGCACTGTAACCTCTCTCTGTACAGCAGGTCCTGGCATGGCCCCTGTCTCAGCCTCTGGCATGCCCTCTGTTTCAGATTCTGAGTCAGAGTCCACACTCTAGAAGCAGAACATGACACCACTCCCCCCCATCACCCCTCCACTCTGAATGAGGAGGACCTGGCTTGTTGGGGTAACAATGATGGAAGCGCCAAAGCAGGTCGGGGCATGAATGTCCAAAGCGTCCTCCCAGGAACCATACCTTAGCCAATCGACAAGGTACTGCAGGTGCCCCCGATGCCTCTGAAAGTCCAGGATCTCCTCCCATCTGCCAGCAGCAGAGATGACTCAGCCTCTGGCATGCCCTCTGTTTCAGACTCTGAGTTAGAGTCCATGCTCTCGAAGCAGGGCATGACAAGATCAACCCTAGGGGAGAACGCTCTGTGTGTGGTCAGTTAACCAATTCTGACTCAGCTCACTAGTCTGCCTGCAGGAATATCATGCAGGACTTTGTCAAAAGCCTTACTGAAATCAAGATATATTACATACACAGCACTCCCCTGATCTACCAAGTTTGTAATTCTAACAAAACAAAAGAGATAAGATTAGTTTGGCATGATCTGTTCTGGAGAAACTCATGCTGGCTCTTAGCAATCACAGCATTCTTTAATAAATGTCTACAGTCTGACTGTTTAATGATCTGTTCAAGAACCTTTCCTGGTATCAGTGTCAAGCTGACTGGTCAGTAGCTGCTTGAGTCCTCTTTTTTTTTGCTGTTTTTCAAGATGGGGACATTGACCCTCTTTCACTCTACTAGGAGCAATCCTGTCCTCCAAGAATTCTTAAAGATTAGTGACAGTGACTCTGAGATTACATCTGCCAGTTCATTTAGTACTTTTGGATACAGTTTATCTGGCCCTTTCTTCTGAATAGATACACATAAGGTTTTGTTGTAAGCCATTTTCACTTGCTATTTGGAGGAAGAAGGCTATAGCTCAGTGAGAGATCGTCTGCTTTACATATAAAATTGCTCAGGCTCCAACATCTCCAGTATAACTGTGGGGAAAACAGATGTAGTACAGTCAGGATTCACAGGGCTGAAGCCCCAGGACTTTTTGATGAACAAGGGTTATGATGTCATCTGACTCTCCTGTTTGGTCTGAGTTTATCTAAGTTGTCATCCAAAGTATTTGAGGGTAGGATGGTTTTGAATAGGCAAGACCATTAGCTTTATAAAAGAGATGGTCCTAGTGGAGATGACAGCTACTAGAAGATGATAGATAGATAGATAGATAGATAGATAGATAGATAGATAGATAGACAGACAGATAGACAGACACACACACACAGGTGGACTCTCTTTAGGGGTACTGCTATAGGAATTGTCATGATGAGGGCCTCCACTTCAAAATTTACCAATGTACCAGCAGTTATAAAATGGCACTGCCAAAAAATTCTTAAATGTTATTGCATTAGTCAACCAAAACAATACTGAGCTGGGTGGACCAATGGCCTCTCTGGCCTAGTATACAGTTTTCTGTATTTTTGTGCATTTCTTTTGGGATCCTTATTGGCCAAAGTTTTTTGATGTCTGTTCAGCCCCTTTTTCTTCCCTTTTCTCCATCTAGCTAGAAAGGAGAGGGGTTGTTTTGTATTTGTACTGGAAAGGAGGGCTGGAGAAACAGAAACTTTTAGTGTTGGATTGCAGAAGCATGTCTGTTGTATACAATGCAGTAAGTCTTGAGCAGGGAATGAGCAGGATTCTTCTTTAGCCAATCCAACTGTAGTCATCTGTGCCTCCTTACAACAGGCAAGGTTAAAGAGCAGCTGCCACTGGAATCCTTACTGAACATACACAAATAGCAAAACATAAAGAAAAGGAGAGAGCAGATAGGCCTCCACAGCTTCCTTCAGCATGTTAAAAAGCATGGATCTATAAGGGCCTTTCTGCACTACATAACCATTGTACTATGATTGCACTTTAATTGCCATGGTCCTGTTCTGTGCATCATGGGATTTGCAGTTTAGGGAGGAATATTTAGAATTCTCAGCCAGAGAGCTCTAGTGCCTCCTAAGACTACAAACCACAGGATTCCACAGGAGGCAGCCATGGTATTTAAAGTGGAATCATAGTGCAATAGTTATGTAATATGGAAAGGCCCTACATTTGGACACCAAAATGGAATTTGTTAGAAAAATGGAGACCAATTTATTTTTTAAAAAAGGTCATCCCTGGATTCATTTGGGAAGAAGTAGCCTTGAAGTGGTCTCTGGAGGATGCCAAATGTGTTTGTTTACTCATATACGGTTGACCTGACCTGGTTGTTTCATTTCACATGTGCTTATTTTTAGTTCTGAATAAGAAGTCTGTTGAAACATGTTCAAGCTACTTGTCTTTTTTGTAGTGTAGGAACGCATCCCTATTCTTTCCATGTTATTTCTACCTCTGGTACCAAAACTTCTGTTGAAGAAGTAATGCCTAGGAACACAACTATTTTGTTAACTGAGGTAAAAGTGTGGTAACAACAAGAAGAACATACTTCATGAAAAACCAAATATTTGACCCCTCTGCCCTTTATATGAATAATTTTTGCAGATGGGGAAGATACACACTTGAGTCCAGATCCAGATATGCTCCTACACACACAACCCTAGTTGTGCAAGCTATAGTGGCAATAAAAAAAGCACGTCATCCATGTCTACAATGCAAATGTAGGGTGTGTGTATGCATAACATTGAATGTTTTGCATCCAAACAATCAGAACGCACACATATATCTCAGGATATCTATCCTCAGCCACAGCTATGTATGTGTATTTCATGAACCAGTGAGGGTTCCAAGCATGTAAGCTGTCTCTCTGTTTTAATTTCACTTGTCGCTTTAGCACAATACCAATATGCTTTTCCTGAGAATACATCATGTCTTTTTTTCCCCTGACAGGATATATCATAAGTATTAATATTTATTTCCACTGTATAGTAAGACCCCTGTATCCGCAGATTCATGACCACAGATTCAGTTATCTGCGGTTGGCTGGGATTGGCCCTGGGGCGAGCAGCAGGAGGTGGCAAGGAGCGTGATTCCGTGCTCCCTGCTGTTTTCCCACCAGCCGCCACCGCAATCAGGCCTGGGGCTGGCAGCTGGAAGTTGGACTGGAGGTTGGGATCATGCTCTTCACTGTTTCCCCACCTCCAGCTGCTGACTCTGGCCCCGATCACGGCAGCAGCCGGCAGGAAAACAGTGGGGATTGCACGATCGTATGCCTCGCTGTTTTCCCACCTCCAACCACAGGCCACAGGCCTGATCGCCGTGGCGGCCGGCGGGGAAACAGCTTGAAGCGCGGGATTGCACTCTTTGCTGTTTTCCCACCCCCTGCTGCAGGCCCCAGGCCTGATCGTGGCAGCGGCTGGCTGGAAAACAGCAGGGAGTACGGGATCCCATGCTTCCCGCTATTTTCTCACCCGCGCCACCACGGTTGGCCCAGGGCGGGCGGCAGGACAGTGTGTTTGGTACTATCCGTGGATTTCAGTATGCGTGGGAGGCCCTGGAACCAATCCCCCGTGGATACGGGGGTCCTACTGTAATTTAAAGAAAAGCCCATCATACTTCTGTATATAGTTCTACTGTGTCTCTCCCTTGCCAGACTTTTCTTAGCTCAGCTAACTTCTTGTCCTAATCTTCCTATAAGACTACTCATTTTTAGTGTCAATCTGTAAATCTTTCAGTTAGTGGATTTTTTTTTCCTTTATTGTTTTTCAAGAAGACAAAAATTGATGCCTATATTGGGATATTTTGATACGGCTGATATTTCATCCTTTTTTTTTTACTTAATAGTTCTTCACATTCCATTTTAATTCTTAATAAGATTGCACATTAAGAGGGCATTTTTTCCCATTCCACAACTCAAACAATGTGATCTTATACATGTTTATTTGGAAACAGCAACCCAGTAGGTTTAGTGGATCTTATGCTCGGGTGAGGGGATATAGGACTGTAGCCTTAGATGTCTTCCATGAATAAAAACAACCACGCACATAACTGAACTGTGTTTATGAATAGTATTCATTGTATTTTTGTGCATAGATACCTGTATATGAGGGGAAGAAAGTTTTAGAAGTTTTTCACACTGTTTTTTTAACAGAAGGTATTTATACCAAATTCATGGGACTTAACTTGCCTGGATTTGAAATTCTCTCCACATCCCTAAACAGTAAATACCCTAAAGGCACCATATCCTGTCTAATCTTGGAAGCTAAAAGGGGTCAGCCCTGGTTCGTACTTGGATAGCACACTGCCGATGATTACCAGGTGTTGTAGGCTATATTTCAGACCAAGAAACTGGCAAAACCACTTCTGAGTATTCCTTGCCTAAGAAAACCCTGTGAAGTTCATGGGATCACCATAAGTTGACAGGTGACTTGAAAGCACACATGCTGTTACTCAAACAGTTGCATATCCCTTGTTTTTTGTCCCCAACTTAGCTCTCATTCCTTGGGGCTTACCGCACAAAGGTGTCATACCGCCATAGCAACACATTATTGCCAGTTCAGGATCAGTGCTATCATACAACATCATTGCTAACCAACAGGTATCATGTTGTAATCCATTCGAAATCTTTTCCAATGCTGGAAATAATCCGTTAATGACTCCTTTCCCGCAACAATTCCATTACCTGTGGGAGTGTGGTTTTACAATAGTGTATGATAGTGTTTCCATTCCAGGAGCAGGAGCAGTGGTGTGGGTGTTCCTAGGTTTTCCCTCCCTCAGTTGCTCTCATGACATGGTAGGTTCAAAATCTATCACCTCTCTGTGTTAATTTTAAATTTCTCCTTTGAGTTGAAATTGTTTATTTTTAATACCTTTTTAGAGTTATAGCATGAAAATGCAATAGTGTACCAGTGTGTCATAACATTATAATGTTGCTGTGCTAGTACATCTTAAAAAAAAAAGCCCAACCAATCACAAGTTTTGGGGTGAGGAACATTTGCATAGGGACCATGGAGGGGGGACGGTTCATCCCAGGCAGCAATGCTTTGGGGATATCCCAGCCTGTAGCCATACCCCCATGCACCCTGGCCACACCCCCAAGCACAGTGACCATGCCCCTCACACTGTAGCCACGCCCCCTCTCATCCACCCCTCCACACACTCCAAGCTCTGCCACTGGTGATGAAAAAGACTCACCAATGATGTGTAATGCAGTGGGAACACAGTGCCAATAATGCTATTCATCTGTTTAAGTTGAAAGGGTGCAGTAGAGAGTGTTCATAATCTGATAGCATTACAGAAATGGCAATACTGGGATTGAAATGGAACAACACGATATCGAGGTATGGCATGGTAAGGCCCTTAGAATCAAGACCAACCTTCCCAAATCCCAAAAGTCTCCAAATGTGCTAGATTACAATAGCAGTCATCCCCAGTGAGAATGCCAAGCTGACTGGGAATGATGAGATCTGCATTTCAGCACATAAGACACACACAGGTTTGGAGAAGGTTAGACTATCTTCCTTTGCCTCTCACTTTGTTTACACTCTCCTCTACCTGTCCCCTAATGTCATTGCTGGAGGTTTCCATCTCTCTCTGGCTGATTAAATCATCTCTGACATGCATCGTGGCAGCCTCATCCTCATGGGGAGAGACTATTTGTAGGTGACTCTCACCACTCTCCTGCTAGTCCATGGGGAAGAGCAAAGATCGGTATAAATGAAGTAAGAGTAGGGCACCCACAACTGTAGAAGAGGAGCAACACATTTAGTGTGGCATGTGTGTCTTGGAGCCAACTTCAACAGATGGGTGCAGTGGGGAGTGAAGATATTGCATATATAACAGATACTGTGTTAGGTTTTTGCCCTTGGATGTTTTCAAGGTGAGAAGAGCTCTCAAGCCACCCACAGTACTGTTAGTCTTTATTTTCTCCTTTTCATGCCTGTCCACAACCACAGAAGCTCCCCATCTTCTGCTGCTTCAGCATCATTTTAAAACTTTAACAGTGATTATATTTTTGCCTTCACTTTAAGATTCCATAAAATAAGGACACGACATGTTAGAAGGATATCACAAAGGGCCCTTACGTCCTGCAGTGTTATAGTACTATTATTCCACTTTCAAAATCCTATGGAATCCTGGGGTTTGCAGTTTAGGGAGGGGCCTTTAGAATTCTCAGTCAGAGAGCTCTTTGGCCTCAGTAAACTACAAACCCCAGAATTCCATGGGATGTTGAAAGTAGAATAATAGCACTATAATAGTGTAGTGCAGAAAGGCCCCAAATCACAACCCAGTTACAAGCCAGCACCATCTTTACTCTGAAGCCCCAGTCTTGTTCTAGTTGTACCAGAACACATATGTGGTTGTACATTGGAATGTGCAGTCCAGCAAGCATTCCATCATGTACAATATAGTGCAGATGGACAATATACATATTCCAATGTGTATATTTGAAGGGATGTCATGTTGAGGAGGAAGCGGGCTTGTTTTCCACTGTTCCAGAGACTAAAGGAACAATGGATTCAAGCTGCAGGAAAGGAGATTCCACCTGAACTTCAGGAAGAACTTCCTGACAGTCAGAGCTGTCCAGCAGTTGAATATGCTGCCTTGGAGTGTGGTGGAGTCTCCCTCTTTGGAGGTTTTTAAGCAGAAGCTGGATAGCCATCTGTTGGGAATGCTTTGATGGGTGTTCCTGGATGGCTGAGGGTTGGACTCGATGGCCCCTGGGGTCTCTTCCAACTCTGTGATTCTATGATTCTATGTGCATCCAGACCAATTCTTCCTGATTTGCCTTGCTGTACAGTATTGTGCTGTGGTAGTTTCACTGTTGGGCAAGCAGGGATCATCAACCCAGTTAGCCAATGTAACAGAAATGTGGTATTCTTCTTTCTATGAACACATACACTCTCTTAACCACATACCTAAAAACGACCCAAACTGAGAAGTATGCATTCCAAGGAGCATGAAAATATTCACAGAATTCCCTTTGCACTGAATAAGACCACATTTAGTTCACAAACATATACAAACACTATTTATCAAACCTCTAAGAGGGCCCATATGTAAAATTAATCAATTATGAATTTGTTATCCTTTGATGTGCTTTGAACTAGAGTTAAGTAGAACTGCTGTGTTTAGATGGAGGAGTTTTTTTTTAAATCCATATTCTATTGAACCTTCTGGACAGAATTCTGCAAATAAACTTTGTTAGGTCCATAGAAATTTCCTATTCTTTCGGTGCATATTTATGCTTAAACTGGGGTTATAATCTCCAGTATTAATTCTGAGAACAGTACTGCAGGTGTGATGGTTATTTCATAAAAATCAATATAGAATAAAATAGCAGCCCCTTTTAATGTAGCAGGGTGTATTCTAAGATACTTCTCAGACTTGAATGGGCAAAGCCATTATAAAATACTTCTATGCATGAATACAGTCCCAGCCATTGACAGGCATGTGGTAGCCTAACTAGATTGCCACATTTTTCATGCAAAGCACTTGATGTCTTCTGTTTGCCCATCTGGCAACTTTAAAAGCTATCAGATTTGCAGGAAAAGTGGGGACTCACTAGATAATGTGATTGACTACTCAGAACAGAGTCCATTCAAATAAGAGAAGAGCCCAGAAGTGGGTGAGTCATGGCCCATGCACTGCATGTAGCCCTCAAAGGCCATTTCCGCACTAGCCTGTTATAGCGCGATGATTCCACTTTCAACATCCTCTGGAATCCTGGGGTTTGCAGTTTTGGGAGGGGCCACCTGGCCCCTCCTGAAACTGCAAACCCCAGGATTCCAGAGGATGTTGAAAGTGGAATCATCGTGCTATAAAAGGCTAGTGCGGAAATGGCCAGAGTCATTTTTGCATTACCATAGCTTCCATAAAAACCAATTCATCAAAATTCAGCAGCAGAATTTTGATGGCAAACCCCCAAAAAACACTAAAGCAAGCAGAAGGGTTTTCATTAATTTGGTGGTAAACTTAGAAAATCCTGTGAAAATGACAATTTTCTTTTTTTTATTTAATAGCTTTCTCTATTTTTCTGCTGAAATTCAGCAACAATATAAAATCAGTAGTATGGCACCTGCTGTGCAGCCCAGACCAGGTTTGGTGGGGCAAAATTAGGCTCTGGGGCCACCCCAGTTTTCTATATCAAGCTTTTAGGGATTAACTGTGAAGGACTTTTAATGGTGTGCTGTTTTGCTGATTTTTGTATTCTGCCTTTTAATGAATTCTAAATAGTTTTAACTCTGTTTATTAACTATTTTTTGAAATAGAACACACACACATATTTACTGAAGTCTATGTATGTTTGTACTGGCTTTAATCCTTTATAAGCTGCCTTGAGTCCCAGTATTGGCAAAAAGTCAGGATGTAAAGGAATGAAAACCCCCCCACTTACGATCACCTCCTCTAGGCTGACCAGAGCTCACGAGAAAAGGGACATCCATCCTTGGCAGGGTACAGGTTTCTCAAGCAGAAGGCTCCAAGTTCAGTCCTTAATGTACCTAGACAAAAGGACCATATAGCAAATAATATCAAAGATCTCTCCTTGAAACCCTGGAGACCCACTACCAGTTAGAGTTAAGAACAGATTAGGGTAGATGGAAAAGTAATCTGACTTGGGGCCCATTCACACTATGCAGTTACAGCACTATTATTCCACTTTAGCTGCCATAGCTATGGAATCCTGGGACTTGTAGGCCCTTTTCACGCCTTACTTTTTCATGGCGCTGGGGTGCAGGGATCGCGCGAGCAGCCTCTTGTGAGAGGCTCTCATGTTCCCGCTGCTTCACCTCTGCAGCTGCTCCCTGCTAGTAAGCAGGCAGCATGAGGGCTCTTCCTCTTCCTTCCGCAGTGCAGCCTGGGATTTTCCCAGACTGCACTGGGGCAGGAAGCATGAGTGCCACAGATCCGAAGGCTCCACATGCATGGTAAGTGTGCGCGGGGCCTTGGAGCGATGTGCAATTGTGCACCGAAAATGAAATAGTGCACGATTGATGCCTGCCGGCCCTGACAGCATCATGCAATTGTGAGGATGTCATGTGGACGGCTCCTCGCAGTTGTGCAATGCTCCAGAGGTCCTTTCGCATGGCAAATGCCGTGCGAAAAGGGCCGTAGTCTGGTAAGGCATGAAGACTCTCTAGATGAGAGTTCCAAATGCCTCTAAATGCTCCTCCATGCAAACTGCAAATCCCAGAATTTTATAGATGGAACCATGGCAGTTAAAATGTAATAAAATTGCTGTAACCACATCTTGTGAATAGCCCCCTGGAATTTGGCAACTTGCGATACGGCCTTCATATCCTAAAGGCACCAGATCCCATTTGATCTTGGAAGCTGAGCAATGTCAGCTCTGGTTAGTACATGGATGGAAGACTGCCAACAAACACCAGGTGCTGTAGGCTATATTTCCAAGGAAGAAACTGGGAAAATCACACCTGAATATTCCTTGCTTAAGAACACCTTATAAAATTCATGGGGTCACCATATGTGGACAGACAACTTGAAGATGCACACACATGCTTTTAAGTGCCATGCTTACCCCTGTTCTTCAGTACACAGATCCTTTGTCAAGTTGCAAAACTATTTATACATCTGCACTTTGGTTCACACTCATATGGAAGCATGAACTGAAGGCATGCAGCATTACCTTTGAGAATAACTGGTTTATTTTAGCATGAACTTTTGTGGATACTAATCCAATTCTTCAGATGATATATTAGAAACCTGTGACTGTACCTTAGAAACCTGTGACTATACTTTTTTCAGCACATCTAAAAAAAGTAGATGCATATGCATGAAAGCTGCTGCTAAAACAAACCAATTAGTCCCAATGGTGCTGCTGGATCCCTTCACTCCTCCTCTTCCTCTCATTTTATGTGGAAACAGACTAAGATCCCTATCTCTTTAAAACTATATAGAAGGCCACATGCATGGTGAGGTGCCTAACTATAACAGAAGACCTGAGATATATGCACTGTTCCTTAGATGCTGGATTGTATCTTTTACACTTGCCTGCTGATCAACCAATTTAAACATTATTCTGGATACCTTGAAAGACTCGGACTTTAGCAATGGAATGTTTGCGGGGTCATTTTCTCCTTCTCTCTTTCTCTCTCTTACCTTTTCCCTTGTGGCTTCAACTGCAAAAGCTTTTAAGAACACAGCTGAATTCCATAAAGCACTTATATCCAGCAATGAGCATAAGGGGGGCTTTTTTGATGTTACAATAATACACATACTACAGTTCAACAACAAAAGCTCTGAGGTATTCAGGATGAGTTCATCGCCTTTCCACAAGATGGCACTGTAATGGCATAGGTATCATGCTGTGGGGCACAATGCAGACTCATTGGGAGGTCTTAGAATGTCACTGCTGCCACCTACTGGAAGGAATCAGATCTGCACTGACTTCCTTTGGGGAAAAAACAACAACATTCTGTGGTGGGTTTAATGTGAAAGGCCAGAGGTTTGTGGCCAAGACTAATAGATATAAAACTTCATTAATATATTTCAGACCTTAAAGTAGTTTCTCCTTAAGAAAAAAAGCAGAGCTATGATTACTCCTCTTTAGCACAGTTATGTCTCTTTTTTTGTTTGCCAGTGAACTCAAGAGTTCCTTATTCCTTCCTTTATGCATGCTTACTCGAACACAAGCTCTCCTTGGTACAATGAGACTTACTTTTCAGTTAAGTATATAGGACTGAAGTCATAAATTTGGGCATTCCTACTTTGTAATGCTATAATTTTTTCTCTCTCTTTAACTCTGCACTTAATATAGGTTCTTTGTTAGTGGATTTTTTTCCAGAGTTTTCCCAGAATATTACACAAGTAATTTCAGAAATGCCAGCTCTTTAGCTCCGTTTCCTTCTTTCCCATTTTCCTTCTTTCCCATACCTATTAGAAATCTTTCTTTATGCTCCTAATAATTGTTCCTAATAATTAACGGAGAAGACACCTACTTTGTCTCCTTATCACAAACCTTAATCTGTACTTATGTGAGCTTTTGGAGCATTCAATATAGAAATTTAGCACCAGAAGGTACGCCCATTTTGACAGAAGTGTGGATGCGGGTATATGCTAAAAGTAGCCTTCTTATCTAGGTTGTGTGTTCATTGGATGAAAACTCTCAGATTCCCTTGGGCAGCATGGCCACTGTGAATTCTGGAAGTTGTGGTTCAAAAGGGAAATCTTCCAACCTCTGAGCAAAATACTGAAGCCACCAGTCAGGCAAGGCCAGGCTTACAGCTAATCACAGTGCTTGGCATCCTATTAGAGATTTAGATGTGCATGAGTGCAGCTTACCTGCATGTGAGCCCCTCTTTGGATGGGGTGCAGAGGGCTATACCATTGTCCTTGACTCCATCGAAAAACCACCCAGAAGCTGCCAAGCCCAGGCAGGGGCCCCATCTGTTGTCTCTTACTGATGGGAAAGGGAAGGGGAAGCAATTCAGATCATGAAGATATGGCTACTCTGGGCTCCTAGGAGAAGGAAAAGGTGGGTATGCTCCAGTTGGGAGTGTGTCTTCTCTTCCACCAAGTTGAGACCAGCTGCATCACCTCTTCACTTTCTTCCTACCAGTAAGCAACAGCAACAGGAGCCCCTCCAAGGGCAAGAGGTGGTGGGAAGATTTGGAACTGCACATGTAGACAATTGTGTTGGGACGGAGAAGGCGGAGGGGGTGCTTCGCCCTGGACAGCAATGTTTTTGGGGCATCCTGGCTCGTAGCCACACACTCGCACGCCCTGGCCATGCCCCACACACCGTGGCCACGCCCCATGGCCATGCCCCCACGCACTGCAGGCACGCCCCCAAACCCTGTAGCCCCACCCACTCCCACTCCAAGCTCCGCCACTGCATGTAGAGCAGACTGAGCCCTCAAGAGCCTCTGTATCTGTCTGCCTGCCTATCTGGGACCTACTTAAGACGCCATCCTTGTCACACTCGGGCTGTTTAATACGTAGGTTAAACACATAAAAATGAAACACCAAGGCATGAGCACAGCAAGCCTCAGGGATGGGGGAAAATATCTTCTTCTATCAACTCATCCATGTAGTAGAAAAATCTCATTTTTAGAGGGGTCACATCAGGAAGGAACTGAGAATGACCTAGTCGTCAGGGGAGTGGGGACAATGAGGGCTGAGGCAGCCTCATCAACACCGACATTTTCAGGACCTTTTCAGAGGAAGGAATGGCAGACAGACTTAAATAATGATTCTGTTCTTAGCGCTCTTATAGTTCAATTTTATACATATCTATTCAGAAGTAAACTCTATATATTTTCTGATTTGTTACATTTGCATGACACTTTTCCTGTGGCAGCATTTTATCCTCACAACACTCTTTCGAGGTAGGTCAGATTGGGGAGAGAGAGAGTGACTAGCTTCAGGCCAACCAATAGGAACTAGAATCTAGTTCTCCTAAATCCTAGTTTAAAATTGTAAGCACAATACCACACAATGGCTCTCATGTGTTCCATGGGACTTTCTCCCAGAATTGTAGCCATAGGGTCTCTATAATGTCTTGGAATTCCCCAAATGCTTTGCTTGGGTATTAGATTTTAGTAGGCCTCCAAAGAAAGCACGGCTGCTGGTTTTCATGCTCTCTCCTGTTCTTTTCCTTCTCTCATCCACCCCTTGAGCAATCCACGTCTGCTAAAAATGAACATGTGTGTTCGTCAGTTCCCTCCACTTGAAGGCTTAGTAACAGGTTAGGAAAAACAATTGGCATTAAACATGTTGGGCAGCTGTGAGATCAATTGACATGAAAGGTCAAAGGGCAGGAATTCTGGGAGGGCTGAAACTGGAGGCGCATGCTGCCATCCTGCTGCCTGAATTATCCCCAGTGACTTTAGAGACAACACACAAAGCAAGGAATGGAATGATCATTTTGGGGAGGAAATACCTGCATGGTAAGAAGGAATGTGATTAGTTTTAAAGCTTTGTGGTTTCCTTATTAGGTTTACCAGATGCATTCTGACAGTAACAATAATTAACTGGACTTAAAGACTGGCCCTTTCACAGTCTTGGTTTGAGGAAAGCAAATGGTTTCTAAGGGCTGACTTGCACACTAAATTCCTCCATAGTCACATACCATAAGACAATTGGACTCGCCCAAGACATTTTTCTGCCTGAGCCCCAGTCCATGTACAGGAAATGAACGCAGTGAGGTCAACTAGCAATAGGAGACTATGGGTCTTTCCACACTACATTGTTATAGTGCTATTCTTCCAGTTTCAACATCCTATGGAATCCTGGAGTTTGTAGTTTACCGAAGCCAAAGAGCTCTCTGGCTGAGAATTCTAAAGGGCCCTCCCTAAAATGCAAATGCAATTCTATAAGATGTTGAAACTGGAATAATAGCACTATAACAGTGTCGGGCAGAAAGGCCCTATCTCAGTGACATTAGAAGGTAGCAGTTTAGTTTAGGATGCTCTGGACAAGTTGTGTGGCACACTTGACTCTGCCTTTTAGCGTCAGTGATCATTTTCTTTAGTTTAAAAAAGGATTGCTCTTTCTAGAGTGTTCTCGACAACAAAAATGGGAGGGGGGAGTCCAGTGATGACAAAAATGGGTGTAGGAGCTGCCTGTGGCCCACATCTTGTCCACCCCTGCCCTAGTGCATGGTGTGCTATGGAGTGGATTTACAGTTCACCTACACCACTCTTATTGCTTGCTCACAGCATCTTCATCAATTTGATATGGAAGGACAGAGTGTTGGTGTTGGGTTTGGGTTCAGTGGGGATGGCAATCAAAATTGTGAGTGATACTGAACAAGCCAAAAATGCCTTTGCCTCAATTCTTTGCCTATAAAATGGGAATAATAAAGTCCTACCATATAATGTTATTGTTATTGGGACTGAGGAGATAAAGACTACAGTATACTTTTGCCTACCAATATTCCCATCCTAGAATGTTTACCTGGAAGAGTAAAAATGTCCTAGTCTTACCATGGAGTAGTCTCATTGAATCATGTGGGATTTATCTAGCTTTTGACTCACTTTTCAACAATCGATTTAATAGATCTGTTCTGTTTGGGACTAATCAATGGGATTTAGGCCAATATGTTTAGGATTATAACTTTAATTTCTTATAGACACAATCAGTTATAAATATATTGTGCCTGCCCTCCTATTTGACAGACATTTTCTTTTCTAATAATCACTATGTGCTGTTTGGAGTAAAGTAACTGGGCTGCACTAGGAACACATAAATTGTGCTGCTTTGTAATTTTCATTGGTTGACCTCTTTCTTCTCCTTTTTAAAAAAATAAGTACAGGGGGAAAAAATCCATAATCATCCATTCCCCTTTTTTTAAACATTTCAATAAATTTCTGATGCCAATTTGTGCAACACAATAAGGATTAACCACAACTACTACAACAAAAAGTAAGAATAAGCCAGGAAAGTATGCTTGGCTGATTATGTACACTGGGTAAGATCTAGGCTAAATTAGTCATCCTTTAACCCCATTGAAATCAATGGAACATGTTAGTAACAACTAAAAGATGGCAAAGTTAGTTGGATCCCAATCACTTTTGTTCTGAGTTATGAAAAATGGACAGCAGTGATGGAGAAAGGAATCGTAAGAAGGCAGATTGCTTCTGTGTAAACACGACAATAATAACTGTCTTCAGATATCTAAAGAAGAGGCCTGCCACATCAAAAGGGGCAGCGACGATCTCTGGTACCCCAGAACCCATTAAGCTAATGGGTTTATGTTGCAGCAAACACATTTCAGTTGAGTATTGTAGAGAAAACTTTAGTGGTAAGAGCAGTCAGGGAAAGAAGCCAATTACCTAAAGGAATGATCAGCATTCCCTTGTGAAAGGTGTATAACTAGAGGCTGCACAGACACCCACTGGGCATGGTGGCGACTGGGAGTTCCAGTGCCTGTGGTATGATGACCCTGTTCTGGGTTTTAGTCCAAACTTCCTTCCCTTCTTTTTTCTTTTTTATATAATACCATTTTTTTTTCTGGTAAGAGACCCAATACAGCTTGCAACAAGTTTGGGGAAAAAACCTCCAATGATACAGAAGTTAAAAACAGTTAAACTATATTAAAACACCACTAATTTAAAACAGTATAGAATCATATAAAAACATAACAATAAGGACAAACTGCACAGCACATGCACCATTAAATGACCCTAAAACACCACCTGCCTGTTTATATGGAAAGGTATTTACCTGTCAGTGGAAGGGAAACACAGAGGGTTCCAACCTAGCCTTCTGTTAGAAGGCTGTCCCATATATTCTCCCCAGACAGGCATGTGACTATGGTGCAATTCACAGAAATCCATCACCCAAGGGTCTTGAAACACAGGCAGGCTCCTATAGGGAGATATGGTCTTTCAGATGGCCTGGACCTAAGTCATTTAAACCTTTATACATCATAACCAACTCTTTGAATTGTGTCTGGAAATGAACCCATAGCCAATGAAGCTGTTTCAATAGAGAAGTTATATGCTTCCTGTAACCAGACTCAGTGAACATGCTACCTGTAGCATTTTGGACCTGCTGAAGTTTCTGAGCATTTTCCAAAGGCAGCCTCACATGGAATGCATCAGAATAATACAAATGGGATGTAAGCAAGGCATGGGTCAGTCAGACCTTACTTCTCTAGGAATGGGAGCAGCTTCCACACTAGCTTGAAGTGTACAAATGCATTCCTGACATCTCTGACACCTGGGCATCCAGACTCAAGGCTCATTCTAGGAGTATTCCCAAGGCACAAGCCTGAAGATTCAGGGAGAAGGTAAGTGCATCCAGCACAGGTTCCCTGATCTGGGAGTAGACAGGGTGTCAAACAAAAATCCTCTTGTACCACTTTCTGACTTCACCTTTCCAAGAAGGAACATAAACGTAGTAAAACGGTAGCCTCAAATCCCATCTCAGGGAGGCAGTCCAGAAAGATACCATGGTCAATGATACTGAAGGCCACCAACACATGCATCAGAACCAAGAGGTCCACAGTCCCCTATCCAGTTCCCAACGCAGGTCATCAAACAAGTGGACCATTCCTGTCTTTCTCCTATAGCCAGGCCTGAAGCCAGATTGAAACTGAACAAGATCATTTCTCTCATAAAGGAATCCCTGGATCTGGGATCCGCTGCTTCAAAACATCATTCCCACCATATTGGCTGGGAATGATGGGAGTTGTAATCCAACACATTTGAAGGACACCAGGTTGAGGAAGTAATGTAGCAAGGGAAATAAGACTGGAACCTACTACACAGAACTTAGATCCACTACTGTATATCACTCTTCACATCTTTTTGATGCATGTGTGGCTTGCCAGATATAAATGAAAAACAGTCTTGACTTGAAAGTGCACTTCAGTGAATTAAAGGACAACCTCCATAACTTAGCATTAAAGTCTCCAAGGCAAAGAGGAAAAAGCTTCAGTCTGGGATCATGGGAAGCAGGAAATTAATTTTCTAAGGAGACTGCTGACTGCCAGTATAACTTCATGCAAGTGTAGGAAACTGTTCTATGGCAATTTCTTTGCAGAAGAAACACAGAAGTCTGTCTGAGGTTCAAAGGGGGAACCAACAGAAGAGGGGTCAAAGATATAGTGTATGCAAATCATTATTATATGCAAATATTATGCAAATCAGGAGTGGTGCTTTTTACTTTTTCTAGAAGTTCAAACCCATCACCATCATCCTTTGTAATACATTTGAAATACATCCTTTAAAATCTGTTTAACTGCATCAGGTTAGAGAGGAGTGATATGTTAGAGGTGTCACCAATTTCCAGCCAGTTCATGATAAACAGCACTGTGTGTAGTTTAATACATCATCCTTGTACACCTAATATAACTAGTATACCATACTCATACAAAGAACTATGTCTGTTTTGTAAGCTTGGTCTAGGAGATAGGATGATAGATCTAAACAGAATGCTGTTTACTTGATTTCACAGTGGGCTTGCTTCTCAGATGTTGTACATATGTATGCATACTTTTGAGACTGTAACTTCAGCCTTGTGCAATGGAGCAGGTCTTTAGGAACATTTTACCAGTCAGTCTCCAGAGAAGCAAGTTAGGAAGCAGCAGATTCACAAACGGATGAGAGAATATTTAAGGCTTATTGTCTTTGGTGGTTCCTTATTCTATCCAGTGCTAACTAAATCGAGACCTTTGGTTTTCCCATTAAATAAGCAGAAATCTCTGTGAATATGGGCTTCCGTCAGGAGCTTGAGGTAAAAGAGTCACTGCTACTTTCCCTGATGCAACTTTACATATTTGGAACCTTTTTTTATAGTCACCTTGGAAGTTCCTTCAAGATTTCCTCACTTTTCTTTAATGTGAACCCTTTTACTGTACTTTGGTGCTGTCCTCTGAACTAGACCTTCTCACTTCAGAAAGTAATTTTTTTGGACTTCAGTTCCTAAAATCTCTCAGCCTACAAGGGCAGTGGATTAAAAAAACTCAAAATATTCCAGCAAACATGGCCAGAGAAATGCTGGGATTTGTGGTCTAAAAGAGTAATGTCTTCTGGACTCTGCTTCTTAAGAGACATTGTTCTGAAACATTAAGGTCCAGAATTGCAAAAGAGGTCTAGCCCCTGCTTATTAAAACAAATAAAATTACACATTGCTGTTTGTCTCCTAGATAAACAGACTCACTCTTTAACCCCCAGTCAGAAGCCTGCATATCCTAGCTGCCCCTGCTAAGGAAAGGGAAATGTTCATAAAATGGCCTTTCTCTATGTAGTTGTGACATGCCTTCCCCTGAGCATGTCACCTGGCATCCTCTCTGTAGCCTTTTTGGCTCCATGTGTGGATTTTCCCAGTTCTCTTAGAACATTTAAAACTTCTTATCATAACATCATGAATTATATGAATTATACAAATTCTATTACATGCCAAGTATTTTTAATCATGATTGGATTAAAAAGCATTATTGGAGTTCTCTTTTTCTGCTGATTTTTTTTCCTAATGTTGCAAATGGTTGTTTTATAATGTTGCATTTTGCATTTTACTGTTTTACGATTTGTGAGCCACTTATAGAATAATGCCACTGGGAGGCCTCTAGGCTTGTCATAATAAGTAAATGAGTAAATGTGACATGCTCTTTCGTTACATTCCAGGACGTTCTTGTGATGGGTTTGACTCCCTAATAGTACATTTGTGACCTTGTATAGCCTTCTGTTGGTGATCCACTACAGTGGGCTCTTTGCTGTACCGTTATTGCAGTGTTACAGCTTTACCAATCCCCCCATCTTGTATTTATGCCTTCCAGCTTTTCCTCTTGCTAAGAGTAGCATAGTATTGCCAGTAGATGTGCCCACATGCAGCCACGTGAAGGATCCATTCCAGAACAGCACCAGAACCCGTCGCTGTTGTGCTGTTCCCATTGACAAGGTCAAAGAGATTTGTGTCATGTTGCAACTTTCCATCCAGTGGCTCCAATTCTATGGGAATCATCTGCAGACATGTGACTGGCGGCTGCCGCGCAGTTGGGGGTGCCAGCTGCCCAAGCTCCAAAGAATGATGGCTGTCACTCAATCCGTTCATCCAGCCTAACTTCTATTTCTGAGCGCGCCTGGTTGGCGGTCCAGGTCTGTCTGGTCAGGGCAGTTAAGGCCATTCTTAGCCATCGGCACGCAGCTGGGCTCTGGGAAACTGATGCCGACATCACATTGATCGCTGCAGGGTGCAGTGGTTTTGTAAAGTCACCAATAAAGGCTTGGTGTGATGGCATTTCCTGCTGGACTTAACCTCATCTAGGTAAATGCAGGCAGCTGCTGGCTTCAGAGTTATGGTATTGGTGGAGGGGTCCAGACCAGGAAGTGGTACAGAGGCAGAAGGAATAGGTAGGAAAACTTACTTTGCTGTATATTTATTTTACTTACTTTTACAATCCACACTGACAACATTTCTCAAAATCCAGCAGTGGCGCCTGCCAGGGTGCTAGCTTTCAATACAAAATCAGGTTGATCTTGCCTGAAGCAGGGGACAAGCTTGTAGAAAGCAACTCTTACAGAGATCAAAACATGTGTCTGGAGCACAGAGGCCTAAGAGAAGTCCAGGTGCAGGGGTCTCAGATTGGGGTCGTTCACCCATCCCTAGGGCCGACGTCTGTGCAAGGTGGGATGCTGAAGTAGCCAGAGCTGTCAAAACTTCAGTTATAGCCCAAGTGGCCCTGCCTTAAGGGAGAAGCATGACCAATTACAGATTAAGTTGTCTGTAAAGTGACTCTTGGCTTGATGAGTTGACAGGCAGGAGGGGGAAGTGGACATCAGGCTTATTCTACATCCTTTTCCTTGTCTTTTATGGTCAGCTTTCAAGTCTTACTAGTAAAAGTTTCATGAAAATTTACTGTCCAGTGGTGGATACCCTTTCCAAAGGTGAGCCTCTCCTGCTGCTTCCATACACAGCCACCTGTTCTTCCCTAGTTGGCTTCAATTTCATAGCACTGCAGTTGCTCCTTATCTACATTCTTTGCTTTCCAAGTGTCTCCCCAAGATGCTTTTCATTCAACTGTACCAGAAGTAAAGTTACAACAGAATTCACTAGCACTTTTCTTCCATCCTCCCAGTGAATGCTTTTCCCCCTGTATCTCTATTATCATAATGCAGCAGTATCAAGAGGCTTAGTGAGAAGAGAAAGAGGAGGTGGTGATAGAAAGAGCAGCAGGAGGAGGAATCACAGAATCATAGAGTTGGAAGAGACCACAAGGGCCGTTCAGTCCAACCCCCTGCTATGCAGGAACACCCATCAAAGCACTCCCAACAGATGGCCATCCAGCCTTTGCTTAAAAACCTCCAAAGAAGGAGACTCCACCACACTCCAAGGCCGGAGTGTGAATTCCACTGCCAGACAGCTCTGACCATCAGGAAGTTCTTCCTGAGGTTCAGATGGAATCTCCTTTCCTGCAGTTTGAATCCATTGCTCCTTGTCCTAGTCTCTGGAGAGGCAGAGAACAAGCCCGCTCCCTCCTCAACATGTCATCCCTTCAAATATTTAAACATGGCTATCATATCCTCTCTTAACCTTCTCTTCTGCAGCAGCAGGAGGAGGAGGAGGAGTATGGCTGCATTCTTTACAATCTGTCTGTGAAACTTTTGTCTTGTAGTCTGCAGAGAGTGAATTTCAAAAAAGAAATAACTGGCTGCTGTGATAGATATAAAACATGCCACTCATGCAATACCTTCAGTAATTTATTCTATGACCTTCTAATGACTAGATGTTTATCTGTCCTTCCTTCCTTCCTTCTTTTCCTTCTCTTCCCTTCTCCTTAGACAAGAGGCAGTCAGTTAATCTGTTATGGGCATGCGAAAAAGCATAATGACAATGGTCAAAGTCAACTTGGTGACTTATGCCAAAATAACACTCTGCTACATCCATGTAAAGCACTTTCTGGAGTGGTATGCAGCAATAGTGTGGGGGCGGGGGCAGCAGAGAAAGTTCTCTCCGTCACCAGAAGAAACTGTCATACTGGGTCTCAAGCAGTTCAGGGGCTGGCAGGATGAATTTTTCTCCTGACAGAAACAAATATCTATGTCATCATCCCCTGCCTCACTGGCTTCCATGGTCATTTTACCCCTGCTGTTTGTTGCCAGCTCCCCCTATGCTGGCATAATTATCCTGGCCAACATATTTATGGCCAATATGTCAAGAAAGGGTAAGTGCGTATGTAGCAGCAGGAGGAAAAGAGAACTAGAGACACAGCCACTGTGGTTTAGTGACACTTATGCATGTATCATAACATCCAGTTTCAACTTTACTTCAAAAAGATCCTAAAAACACTGGTGCCATTAATTCAGAGGAGCTTATTAGCAGGGATATGCATATTAATTCCAAGATTCTGTTCAGACGCTGATTCAGTGCATTGGAAAACAGCTTCCTTCATCTCTGAGTAGATTGGACTTAGTTCACTTTGACCTGGGTTACAAACTTAGGCCATTTCTGTACTAGATTCTTATAGAGCTAATATTCCACTTTCAACATCATATGGAATCCTGGGGTTGCAGTTTAGGGAGGGGCCTCAGGCCTTAAAATGAGATTCAGAAATAATCCTTTTGTTTTATTTTGTTTTTGTCAGAATCAGATGAAATTAACAAGCATACTAGTTTCTTAGGAGGACACTGAACCTGCCATTATGGTAGACACAGTTTTGGGTCAGTCTAGATGACCTCTGGGTGTGAGGGGAAAGCAGTTAATTTCCTCTGCAATCGAAGTCCTTCTGTGTTAGAAGGAAAGACAAAGGAACCTTGTATAATGGAATGTTATCGGTTTAGTTTGACGTGCTAGCTATTGGCAGCGTTACAGAAGATTTGCAACATTTTGTAGACACTGGGGGGAACACATCAGTTTCCCTCTTGAACATGTGATGTATTTGCACTGGAAATGTATAAATTGCTGTGAATGTAAAGGGGCGGGGCTCAGTCTTTTGGGAATGATCCCACTGAGACAATAAACAATTTCCCTAAAAACCGTGGGTCTCTATCTCTGTTCTGCTACACCATGTTGTGGACAAATAGATACAGGCTATATTCAACTGTGGATTCCCCCCACCCCCGAAAAAGAGAATAACTATTTTCTTTGATAATTTCAAGAAGTACCACTAGTAATTTTGTAAAAAATTTCCACATGGAATTGGATGAAATTTGCAGATACAGTCAGTCATTCTAAGGGAATCAAGATTGTTAAGTGTCAAAAGAAAATGATGCCTTTGTGCAAAATCTATCTTTGCAGTATATAAGACTTCAAAAAAATTAAAAAAGTGCGAGATGTACTTGTCTTCCTCTCAAGGATTAGTAGGATAGGTGCAGTGGATTATCTAGACAGGGGGTCCTAATAAAGTGCTAATGTGGCTATTCACTTCTCCTTCATTCCCACGATGCCCTTTGGGTGGGAGAGGAATTTGTATTAAAATGCTGTACAACATGCAGATATTCCTAGCTAAGAAAGCTGCATTTTCAAAAGGATATATACACAACTAAGACATTTATGATGCTTGGAAATCACTTGAAAGCGTTCAGAATAAGGAACCATGTTAACGCTGGAAAAATGTCTCAACTATCTCACAGTCACATTCTTTCCCCACCTCAAAGCACTTAGCTTGGAATATCCCTCCTAAAAAAATTAGAAGATGAACCTATCAGTCACTCAACCCTACTTCTCCCCTCCTGCCTTCCACTCTGTGCATTTTCCCCAAAACAAAGCCAAAAATTTACTCCCCCCCTCTGGCATTTCTGAACACTGAAACATTTGTGAACCCATAGGTGGACCCAGCTCCAGTACTGTTACCTTCAGAGGAAAGCCTGCTTCACCCCAAGAAGCACAAAAACTAGTCAAAGGGGATCTAATTCAGCTTGGTCAATAGGCTTCTTGCAAATCTACTTCACATACTTATCAGTGACCTTCACCTATGTCATATTGGATCCCTATTGAAGAAATCAGCACATCTCTCACACTCCCATGCCAATGAAATGGTCCAGAACCATGTTTTCCTGAAAGCTACTTGTTGAATTTTTGCTTCTAAGGCAATTCATTTTGTTATCTCCATTCTTTACCTCGGGACAGGATATTCTGCCATTGATGGACTGGGGCTTTCAAGAGTATCATTGTTGGAAACTACATATCTAGATTTTTTTCCCCTTTGTAATAACAAGGGAATATCCTTAACAGGATTGTATCAGCAGCCTCTTAAGTGAGTCTCAACATGCTCCTTGCCTCTAAAGCTGGTAAGCTGCGATGCCCCACTAGGAAAAAGCCATGCCTTCGTGCCCAAGTTATCAGCAAGGACAAATCTTCTGCAATCCATCACAGCGCATACAAGAGCACCACAACACTGTCTTTCTACCATACCCCTCCTTCCCCATGCTGAGCAGCTCTCTCACTTGCTCGCCCTCCCTCCCTCCCTCCCTCCCTCTGTGCACTGCAAGGATGCATTGGCAGGTAATTCCAAACAGCCCCAGCGGGAAAGAAGTAATCAGCAATTTTCTGGTTCTTGTAGCCACCACTAGCTCCAGCAGGCTTATCAAGGTAACACACTGCTATGTCGGTAAGTGCTCTAATAGCTGTTACCTCCCTAGGGCACAACAATGATCACATCCAGTGGCATTCCCTTTATTTATGGGTGCTGTGCACACACCTAGAGATCTGTCTGTGTGGGGCTGCATCTGTCTAACCTTCAGCCAGTACTCTAGGCTTTTGGTAATGTAAACTGTAGGCAGAATCAGGAGCCATGAGAGTTTCCATAAAAGAGTAAAGAAAGAGCTCTGCGGGTGTCCAATTAATAGCATGGGAGCTTCCCAGATGAAACAGCTGGATTCTATTTCTGGCTCTGGCACCTGTCTGCTGGGCGACCTTGTTCACCTGTAATTGTGCTCCTTGCCCTTTATATGTTTCAATTAAAAATCCACAGTCACATGCTTTAATAATATTGTTTCAGTTATATCAAGCTTTGTTCTGTGATTAAAGAACATTTGGTCATATACGCAGCTTCTGTCAATATCACACATGCACCCAATACATAGAATTGAAAATAAAGGAGATAATTAACATAAGGAAGGTCCAATCTCTACAGCAGTGGACTGGTGCCCTGGATCTGTGCTAGTCTCTGAGCCATTGGCTGCTGGTCCCCGACAAGTTTCCAGGAAAGAAAGAAACAACTGTTCCCAGTGGGCACAAATTTCGTATTGGTGCCTGATATACTGGAAAATAATAATTGACAGTTATCCCCTCCCACCCATCAGCCTGAGAAGCCCTGCTTTACAGTATCGTACAGGCTATTCTTTTAAATGTACGCTTTTATGTGTTTTTTAAGGTAAAAAGAAATCAGGGTTCCAACAGACAAGGATTTCCAAAGCTATATGCTTTTGGAAAACCATCAGGAAGAAATCCTTGCCTTGCCTTTTGTACAAAGGAACTCAGACTCAGACAGGTTTTTTTTTTTTAAATCAGAATAGGGATTCAGAAATTAAGATATGGCCCAGATTTAAATGACTGCAATAGCTCCATATAGAAAGCCACCGATCCTGAAAAATGTATTACAATGCCTAACTGGACATTCAGTCAAACATGAGCAGAGTTTGATTTTTTTTTTTTTTTTCTATTTACTTTGGGGGGGGGGCTAAACTCTCAAAATCCCTCAACCAACATGGCCATTGGCCATACTAGTTGGGGAGCTCTGGGAGCCATAGCCCTAAAAAGTAATGTTTCCAGGCTATGAACATGAACCACCACCACCCATGAGGGACTGCAGCAGAAATGTTTGATATGTTATCATTAGTTCATGGAGAAAATCATTTTTCCACAGATGGATATTGTGGAATTCTGTTCTCAGTTAGTGTTTTAGTTTTAAAAGCAGGATTAGATGGTCATTTGTGAAGAATATAAAGAAGAGATACAAGAACAACATGAAGGCTGAAGAACATTTAATTAAGCTGGTTTAGTTTCTCCAAAAATAAGGTCAAGTGTGACTTGATGAAGGTTTAGAAGAGCCTAGGGGCAGGATGAGAGCATTTGGTAGTAAGAGAGCTCAAATAAAATGAAACAAGATCTGCAGATTAAGTGGATACATTGTAATATGAAGCACAGTGTGAGCCTGGTAATATTCCCATGAAGTCTCATGAGCCTCCCAAGTATTAGAAAACCTCTTGCCAAGAGAATTTGGCCCAATTGCCCACCCTTCTTCCTATATCTCATTTTCAGAACAGCTGCTTAAGCAGTGGCACAGCAAAAGAACAGATTCTCCATCACTTCCACCTTGCAAACCAAAGCTAAAAGAGGTGATTTACTTTAATGGGCTTGACCTAGAATGTGTGTGTCCTCAATGAGTCTGTTGCAATATCTCTGGGCGTAAGTTGCCCCATTCATCTCCATAATAGGGTTAATACAGATGCTCAGAGATGATGATGCCAAGGCTGATATTATTAACAATTTCACTCCTCATGCAAGAGTGAGGACAACTGAACAGCACATTTTCACAGTACTTTGTCAGCAAATGCCCTGCTTTGACCATTCAGATCCAAAGAGCTTTTTAACAATGTAGTTTCTACCACTCATCCTATCCTTATTTAAGATGTCTTGTAGCCCCCCATCCAAATTCTGCAACCAAAATGCATACCTCAAAATCATATCATGTAGATTAAATAAGTTTGCATGGATTTGTTCCAATTTACATTATTCACGCTAATTCCAGACAACACTCATTTCTGCTTTGCCTTGTTTTTTGTTTTAGTATGAAAGCAGGTGAAAAAAGAGCATCTAAGGAAGGGAAAGTAAGAGAATGTAAGATAAGATTCACAGACTGCCTTGACAACATAGCAAAACTGGAAAATATAACATACTTTGCACCACCTAAAGATGGGACTGAATATTTTGAGGGTATAGATCCTTCAACTATTAGGTAAAGTTGTTCACTTCAATATACTATTGACTTCTTTCTCTCTCTCTTAGTAATCTAGTAAATTGCTTAAAATCAATCCCCATATTTATTAATAGAAAAACTTCTTCTCATTTCTACTTAACAAGGATCCAATGTATTTTACTTTATATCCAGGTGCTTAATTTTATTTTTTGCAAAAATTGGAATTTCACCATTGTTACAAGCAATCTAAAACTCGTGTGGCTCTTTGGAAAAACTAAGCCAACTCAGTTCACTGTATTTTTCTATGTTCACCTCAAGATACTGACCTTTACAGCAAGGGTGGACTTTACAGCAAGGGTGGGAAATGTGTGGCCCTCCAGATGTTGTTCAACTGCAGTCCCCAGCATTCGTCACCATTGGCTGGGCTACTTAAACATGATGATAAATGCTGTCCAACAATATCTGAAAAGCCCCATCTTCCCCATCCTGTTTTATGGCTAAAATACCAGGCCAGTTCCACCACCCCCATTTCACATAACAACCAATCTGATCAAAAGCATTTGAAAACTTGTTCATAACTTTTCATCCTAATAAAAATGTTACTGTAATGTGGATTTTATACCCCTCCCCCAAAGGGACAAGTTTGTTTGTTTTTTATTTATTGCCTTTTGACAGGGTAGCTGCCTTGGTTCCTGTGCAAGGAGATAGGCAGGAAATCAATTAAGTAAATAAACAAAATTAATTAATTAATTATTTTTTACTTAATATTACTGGAGGATCTGACATAGAGCTCCCAGGCATTGATCAGGTTAATTTTGTTCCTAGGACATTCCCACCCAAACCCAGTGCTGCGTTAGTCTGAGCCAAGTGTTAAGTTATGAATGTTGAAACATCAAGCCAGCCAAGTCTTTATTAAGAAAATTACCTTAGCTAATAATGCTTCAGAAGGAGTAAATGATGTTTCCTCAGTAAGATCTGTGGCTGAGATGAACAGAAATCATCCCTGTCACATGAGAAACCTTTGGGGAAGGGCTCTCAGCTCCTCCATCCCCTTCTTGCCCCCAACTAAAAATGGGTCTTCACATCTGTGAGTAAAAGAATCTGAGGTTCTGGAAAAGAGAGAGAAGAAGGACAGAATCAGGTAATAAGAACAAGAGGAAGCTGTGCTGTCAGCTAGAAGCATAAGGTATACTTTAGACTCTGAAAATCTGATGTAGGTCAGTAGTTTTGTATCCTGCCACTAGCGTGCATGTTGCTTATCTCCCTAGATTTGTAAGAAAGCCAAATATTACAAATGCAGCATAAACCTCAAACTGTCTCCTCTCAAGAAGAAAGTCAAACTTTGATAGAGTTTGGGAAATATTTTTTTTTAACTACAACTGAGGGAATTCTGGGAGTTGTAACCTTTCCATGCCCTGAATCCTTTTAAATAATGCTCCTGGAATGTCTCAAAGCCTGCAGAGCATGTAACAGTATATAATCTGAAGGGAGGGAGTGGGTTATCCTTCTTAAAACTATTATTACAAAACATGCTAGGATGTCTAACTGCTGACATTACAGTTGTCAGAGTTTAAGTCATCTGCCTTGTTGGTTTGCAAGCGGAAATGATAGGGTATTAGTTTTTTTTAAAAAAAACAATTTTTCTTGGTCCCCAAATGTTTATCTATATAAAACAACATATAAGGGTCTATTTTAAAAAAGAACTACATCAGTAAACAAATATTAGACAACAAACAAGAAATATATCACACACACACACAAAATAATATACATAATCAGCTACAAAACTACAGAACTAAACTATAGCTAAACACAAAACTGGCAATGACAATAATTTTAACTTCCAACACCTCAGCTGATGGTTGAAATGTAAAATGTGAAACCAACTTCATCTAAAATGGGTAAAAGACTAATCACTTGAACTGCTTTAAACTGTTAAAATATACATATTTCTGCTACCAATGTCTATGATTTTTTACCTTTGCTATCAGTTAGTATGCCTTATCTCTGTTTCTATTAAATGGTAATTCTAAAAGAAACTTCTTAAAAAAAGTTAGCAATTTTTTAAAAAAAATTCTCAATTCTTTACACACTCAGATATCAAACCATCTTTTAACATTATAGTTAGCATATCCATTTCCAATAAATCAAGAAACATCATCATCTATTCTTCCTGCGCTGGAATCTCTATTTCCTTCTGCTTCTTCACAAAGAGAAGTCTCACCATGGTAGCTGTACACTGCAAAAGTCTCTGTTCATAAAAATCAATTTTATCTTCAATCATGCCTAGTAAGCACAACTCCAGTGTTAATTTGGATTTAATTTTCAAAATGTCCTCCATCACAGAGTGAATCATAGTAAAACAAACACCTTCCAACAGATATTTGGTGAACCTTTATACATTTTTGACAATGTTTCTGGTGTAAGATACTATCTATAAGTCATAACCGAATGTAAATTTCAGACCCTTTGTCCACTTTTTTCACACTCTTATAAATTAATATTGTGTCCCACATTTCAGGTCCATTTAATCATATACTGTTTAGTTGATTCATCTTCTGTTTCAATTCTCCACAAATATTTATACATTTTACCAATTAAATGATCATCATCTGCACATAACAATGTTTCACATTTTGATTTAGATGTTTTGAAACCAAACAAGTCTTTATCCCTCTTAAACCATTCAAACATTTGTCTATAAGCTAACCAACTAATATTTATTCCTTCATTTGTCAAAATATCACTAGTTTTCAAATGCCATTGCACATTTTCTAAAGTCAAAATATCTTTGTAAGTTATCCATTTATCCACAAATGTAATTTCTCTTTTGAATAAAGCTTCATGAGGAGAAACCCGCAGAAGCATTCTTGAACAAAACCTACACTTATATTTATTCCGGATTCTTAATAAAGGCTTTCTCAAATAATGATGATTAAAATCTCTATTAGCTTGAATCTTCTCATACCATAAAAAAACAATGCCATCTAAATCTCAAATCAAAACCTTCTGATTGCAAAATTCTTTTCTTCTTAAAGTCATCCAGTCTTTAAGAAGGTAGCAGTTTTGAGAGAACACCATACGATTTCATACCAACTCTAGTCCAGGGACAAGGCCAGCTCTACCAGTAGGAAGAAAAGGGTGCCTACTTCAGGCTACAGATGCTGGAGTGAAAGCAATAGGCCTTCCCTTGCCCTGGCATTGCTTTTGTGTGCCTGGCTATTCCATTTGCTTGAAGGACAGAGATGTGTGTACCACAGAGACTATCCTCTACCCCCTACACAAGCCTACTGCCCTCAGAAGCACCCTCATCACCAGAACTGAATTAAAATTGAACTGCCAGACTAGTTCACTCCTGTATGTGGAACTCTGTGTGTATGTGTGTGTACACACACCATTTTGTTACTTGTCTCAGGCAGCAAAACATCTTAGGTTGACCCTTAGGTTAGATAACCTTTGGCCCTTCCTATTTTATCAGTATTCATAATTTTTGATCATTAGTCATGTTGCCTGGATCTTATGGGAGTTGTGTCCCAGCACATCTGAGGGATGGCAGGTTACCTCTATGAGACTGGAAAGTTCTCCTCCTGATTTCTAGTCCAAATAGCTGATCAAAGATAGTATATAGAGACCATCCCAGGATGGTATAGAAAGGTCAAAGTAGCATCTTGGATCCCTCCCCAAGTACTGAACTCAGGTCATCTTTCTAGGTTATTGTCACTGGTCCTCCTAACTCTAGAAAAGAGAGGGAGTAAGACAAAGAGCAGAAATAACAGCAAATTTTCAGTGAATCAATTCAGTGAATCAATTCGAACAAGGAGTCTAATTCAGTAGGTTCTATTGCTTTTAAGATGACATAGTATAGCAACCAAACCATTGACTAGGATGTCCCATTTCATTTGACATTTTCACTTCACCAACTATTGTGTATTTAATACGTCGGGCCTTACTTCATCTTAGCTAGCTGTTTCTGCAGATTTGATAATTATGCTTTTCCAAAGCTTTTTAAAGCCAACTCTGCAATATCAAGAAAACATGGAGAGAATGAAAATGAGCACAGTGAAGGTAAAGGACAAATGAAGAAATAAAACAGAATGCTAGCGCAACCTCTTGTTCTGAATGTTTCACCACAAGCTCTCATTCTGGTTTAGAGTGCAAATGAAACTGACCATCTGGTTCAGAAGCTCAATGCATCTTACACACAAATGACGTGCAGTTGATTCCCAATGATTTGGACATTCAAAACGTGGAGCTCTGGGAAAAGAGAATTTAGAACAGAGGTGTTTCTGGAGGTTATACATAAACACACATATGTGCATTTAATCCTTTCCCTGTCTTTCATTCCAGGATTTGACACCAACTCTATCATAAATCTCAGACCTCTTAAACTGAACTGAAAATTGGATATTTTAGAGATTTTGTTTACCACATTCCTGGCATTTTGGAGTGAAGATATTATTCCATGATATGATTACAACAATTCTGTGAGGAAGTTTAAGCAGAGCAACAAGTGCCATGCTATTTTTATTTTTTCATTTATTTTATTAAAGTATCCAGATAGCCAGTATGATGTAGTGGTTTGAGTGTTGGACTATGATGCTGGAGACCAGGGTTCAATTCCCCGCTCAGCCATGGAAACCCACTGAGTGACCTTGGGTGCATCACACACTCTCAGCCCCAGAAAACCCCATGACAGGTTCACCTTAAGGTCACCATGAATCAGAAATGACTTGAAGGCACATAACAACAACAACAACAACAATTTATATTCCACCCTATGTTCTATCTTAGGACAGCGTAAAAATGGTAAAATCAATATAAACAAGTTAAAGCAATTTAAAAGAATACTAACACTTTAAACAGACAAAAATCATATAAACCAGTTAAAAAACTGGGAACAAAACAGTTTGAAACCAGTAGTTTTCAAAAGAAGTAGTCATGTCCATTGCAGCATAAAAAGGAAAAGGGAGCAGGAGAAAAAAGGAAATCTAGCTGCATTTTTAAGACTAACTGATTTATATTTTAGCATATATGTTAATTTTTGTGGAAATCCAAGAAAGCTCATGCTAAAATATAAATTGGTTAGTCTTAAAGCTACTGCTAGATTTCTTTTTCTCCTCTTCCCATCTTCCTTTCTAGTTTGCAGCAGCTAAGATAGGTTAGGGAATTTAAAGGGAATTTAAAACCACGCTCATGCACAGATTTGGACAAAAATCAGTGAGGCCCCAAAGACTTTACTAAAATGCTATGTTCAAGGTGTATTTTGTTTCAGCCTATGTTGTAAAGTGTCTCAGATCTCATGCTGAGAAAAAAGTGGGATATAAATTAAATTAATAAAATATTTTACATGCTGCCAGAATGATTCCAATTTTGGCACCAGTAGGGACCTCTAAGGGGAAGGTATGCCACCACTGCTACAGAGAAAACTGTGCCCCACTTCTATCCACAGAGTATTGCTCTCATTCATAAGACACAGAGGAGGGCCTCTCCCACAAATCTTAATATTCAGGGATGTATAGAGAGGTGCTCCTTCAAGTATCAAGGGCTTAACCTGTTTAAGACTTTAAATATTATCAGCAGCACTTTGAATTTGGACTGAAAGCATACTGACATCCAGAGTGAATCCTTTAAAAATAGTGTTATATGGTTTTATGGTCTGGTCAGCAGTCTATATCCTGTATTTTCCATTACTGCAGCTTCCAAGTCATCTTCAAGGGCATCCCTCCATAAAGTGCACTGCAGAACTTGAAGGAGAAATCTTGCAGTGTATGGACTACTGTAGCCAAGCATTCCTATCCAAAAAAGTCTATAACTGGTACAGGTGAGGTTTCCATTCTTTCTATGAGGGTTCCACCATTTATCTCCCTGCAGCGGTCACCAAATGTGCACGGGGGGTCCAAGCTTCATCCTATCAACTGTGGGGTTTTCAGTTGGGCGATCCTCCCCAATGTGAGGATACTTCTCAGGCAACCCCACCACCACCTCAAATGTGGGGTTGCTGCCCTTTAACCTACCAATTGTGAAGACTTCCATGATGCAGTTACCAAGAGTGAGGGCTTTCCCTGATCTCTATCTCTGTGACACCAACTAAATGCCCTCAGGGTAAGATTTCTGCAATCCTACAAGGATTTATCTTCGGCCCTTTCCACATGGGGGTTTAAAAACGATGTAGAGCGACCTCTGATGAGGTCATCTACACCGTAAAATGGATTGGGGTGGATTACTTTTGTGTAATTCCACACCCCAATCCTTGCTAGGGCACCCAGAAATGGCGGCGCTGCGTGGTTTTTAAAAAGCACG
The DNA here is from genome assembly GCA_948474755.1 of Ctenosaura bakeri. Taxonomy (NCBI): domain Eukaryota; kingdom Metazoa; phylum Chordata; class Lepidosauria; order Squamata; family Iguanidae; genus Ctenosaura; species Ctenosaura bakeri. The sequence goes on from CAOLHI010001270.1 coordinate 213,125, forward strand.
ATCGTGCAGCCGTGTGCAGCCCCGCCACAGAGCCCGGTGTGGATTTGCAGGTGCGTGCAAGGGTGTGCCTGCAGATCTGCTGGGGCGGGCTTTCTGGCTGGCGAGCTTCTCCAGTTGATGGAGAGCCTCTGCCAGTCGTAAGCCGCCATTTTGGGCCCCGCAGGACTCTGCGGGATGCCGAGGAGTGTGGAGCAGCGAAAATGCGCTGCTCCACATGGCGACGGACTCAGGTAAGCTCCATTTCAGGACGTCTCAGGACGTTTTTTCCTTCCCGTGTGAAAAGGGCCTTCAATAGAAACCACTTCTCTGTATTCAGTGCTGCCACTATAGACAACTTCAGGAGTTCATAACTGAGGAGAGATTTGAATTCAGACCTTACAAGCAGTCCGCTGTAGTGAGCTACAATTTTCACAGAGACCAGACCCTGGAAAAGTTCATTTTTTGGACAAAAGCTCTCAAAATACCCTAGCCACCTCTATTTAAAAAGAAGCCATGTTGGCTGGAGTATTCTGGTTAATTGTTGCCCAGTAAAGTAATTTTCCCACACTCTGCTAGAGATCTACACCAAATATAAATCTATCTGGGTAGAGCTAAACCTGATAAAGGAGGCAAAAGTTTATACAAAGAGACTGGTTAGCTGAACTTACTCCACATCCCTATTTGGTCCTGGAGACCTAGCATATTTTCTCTTCCCTCTTGCTGCTATGCTCTGGCTCATTCTCATTAATGCCTTTTCTTCAAGAAATAGATTGCAGAGACGAGGGGGAAAGGAGTGGGGAGAGAGTCTGGTGATGGGAGTCTCTTGATCAAAGTCGGACTTTGATGCATCTTTGGTTACTTCCCAATGTCTTTTTTCTCTTCCTCCTTTCTTCAGTATACCAGCTAATAGAGTTGTTATCCCTGTTAGTTTAAGGGCCGTTCGAATTCTATTAGAATATTAAATTATCCAGCTTTGTGCTGCCGGCAGTAACCGCTACACAAGGTCGTATGTTAGGCTGACAGATAAGCTGTCATTCCCTGTCTACGTTAGCTACATTTAAGAGCCAACATCTTTGTTTTATCTGAGAAAAGAGAGAGGGACGTGGGATCAGGGAGGACCAGAGGGAGCCAGAGCTGTCGTTTCTTCCCCTTCCAATCGCTGGCACAAATCACGGCTGTGCTGACAGCCTCATGCAACCTTTTCTTCCACTGAGGTTGGTAAATGTGTCTTCCTTGTGTTTGATCGTCAAATGACTCCCTTTATTGCATTTGTCATGACCAAGATTAAAGTTCCCCTACTGCTTGCCTGCTTTCTGTATCAGGACATAGTGCCTGCCTTGGAAGACCTAGTTGCTCTTGCTGGGAAAGACAAAGCTTGGGAAAGTTACTGTTTGAAGCACTACAACTCCCATCATGCCCATTTAACTTTCAATTTCAGAAAGACTTATCCCATACAAGAAATATTTTTCTTGTTATCAGGGTATCCTGGAACGTGTCAGGTACATACATACATGTCAGGTACACAAATGTAAGTGAGGAACATAAACTGAGTCAGTTGATGAGTCAATCAGTGCAGTATTTTCAACTCTGATAAGTTCTGTTTTCCAGGATTTCAGACAAGACTCTTTCCTATCCCGTCCTGGAAATCTGAGACATTTTTTGGTAGTCTTCCATCCAAGTACTATTGGATGGACCCTGTCTAGCTTCCTAAATCAGAGAAGACCAAGTATGTTCAGGTTGGGATACTTGTTTTACACAGACACTTTATTTTTTATTGAATTTATATCCTGCCTTTCTCCCAAAATGGGATTCAAGGTGGCTTACAATAATTTTTAAAAGATCCAGATAGAACCTTAATTTACAAAATTAAAAAGAATTAAGTAACAATATTATTAAAAACATGCTTAAAAGCAGTAAAAAAACACTTAAAATATTTAAAACAAAGTTTCAATAAAAGATTTTTTAAAAATACAGCATATGACTTTGCACACACACTACTGCTCCAAAACTAAAATTCAAAGGCCTGTCTGAATAAAAGGATCTTCATCTGGCAGCAGAAAGAGAGCAGTGAGGGAGCCAGCCAGACCTCCCATGGAAGGGAGTTCCATAGCCCGGGAGCTGTGGAGAAGGTGGAGAAAGTTCTTTCCCAAGTCTTCACCAACCACACCTGCAAAGGTAGTGGGACTGAGACAAAGCCATCTCTTTCAGATCTTAAAGCTCACACTGGCATATATCAGGTATTTCAAATAGTCTGAACTCAAACTGTATAGGGTTTTAAAGGTCAAAAACAGCAGTTTGAATTCTTTGAAACAGACTGGTAGCCAATGGAGTTTTTTTTCAACAGGGGAATCACACTATCCCAGTACCCAGCCCTGGTCAACAGCCTGGACCCAAAATTTTGGGCCCACTGAAGTTTCCGAATAATTCCCCAAAGCAGCCCCATGTAGAGTGTGTTATAGTAGTCAAAAGGGAATATAATCAAGGCATGTGACACTGTAGATAGATCTGATTTTTTCAAGGAATGGGCACAGCTGATGCACTAGTTTTAACAGTGCAAATGCACTCCTGGCCACAGGCAAAACCTGGGCATCCAGGCTCAGATACAAGTCCAGGAGCAAACCTAAGCCTTCCAACTGACCAGAAGTACCTCTGTCTTGTCTGGATTAAGTTTCAGTTTGTTCACTCTCATCCAGTCTATTACTGACAGCAGCTGATGGTTGGAATCAATGAAAAGGAGAGATAGAACTGCGTGGCATCAACATACTGATGACACTGAACTCCCAAACTCCAGATGACCTCTTGCAAAGATTTCATGTAAGTATTAAAGAGTATGAGGGAGAGAACCAAACCCTGAGGGACACCATAGGATAGTAGCCATGGTGTTGAACTGGCATCCCAAAGCACAACGTTCTGATTCCGTCCCTCTAAGAAAGTCCAGAGCCACTGTAAAATAGTGTCCCTGAACCCCACCCCAGAGAGGCAACGCATAAGAATACCATGGTCAACAGTATCAAAAGCCACTGAGAGGTCCAGCAAAACCAGCAGGGACACTGCATAGGTCAACTACCAAGGTAATGTTACTGCAGGTTAGACCTCCTTGGAGATGGCATAAAGATATCATTTTGATATCAATAATTTGGCTCTCTTCCACCACCCCTCTCCACGTGTTTGTGAGGCCTCCGGACAAGCACAGAACTAGGCTCGGCCACTAATTGCTGGACATTCCATTCTCCACCCGGGCAGGCCAGAAATAGCCAAATCACCACTTTAGGAGACCTCTCTGCAAACACCCTCATTATGTATGCACGCTGTTTACAAAGGACTCCCTGCCCCAAGCAGGCAACTTGGCAAGCTGAATACTCAACTGCCAAGCACTGACATTTGCATACTGTCTACCTCTTTGTCAATGCAGACTTAATCATGCTAAATTCTGACCTTTTCAAAGCTTTGTCTCGCGCCTGAAACTCATTGTTTTCCCCAAGTATGGAATAGCCTGCAGTCACATTTCTCTCCATAAAAACCCCTGATTCCAAGACCATCCTCGGATCGCTCCCAAGTTCCAGACCGCCTTGCTGCCGCTTTGCTTGGTGAGCTTCCCCTCAGCCCCACGTCGAACCCCCGCATCGCTCTCTATTCTTCCAGGCTTCAGGATAGGTGTCGTATCACCCAATTCAACAATCCTTCTGAAAATCCCTCTATACCTCTCCAACCTTTATTTTCTTTAGTTACTTGTGTGATTGTGTGTTGCGTACACTGTGTGTCTGTATTTAATGAAATCTCAATTATTCTTATAACCTGGTGTGCTCCTTGGCTTGGCCTGACCCCATAGACATTGGGTAAAAGATTCCTCTGGGTTGCCCTGCCTCTCACATTGCTAACATGTGCTCTAGCTAATTTCCCCAAACTTAGTTAATTGTGAGCACATTCAGGTGTCCCTCCCGGGACCCCCAGTAAACAGGGTAACAACCAAAATTGTCTCTGTCCCATAGCCAGACCTGAAGACAGACTGAAATGGATCTAGATAATCTATTTCATCCAGGAATGCCTGGATCAGGGAAGCTACCACATGCTCCAATATCTTGCCCAAAAAAGGGATACTGGAGTCTCTCTGAGTAAGGTGGGATCCAGGGAGAACTTTTTTTTCAATAATAGCCTCACCACAACATCATTTAGACAAGATAGAAACCTCCCCTGCTGTAGTGAGTCATTCACTACTCCCCTTATCCAATTCACCATTCCCTTTAGGCTGCTTTCAACAGCTAGGAAGAGCATGGATCCAGTATGCACAGGTGGCTCTCATTTCTTCAGGGATTCTGTCCACATTCTCATGTTGCACAAGTTGAAATGTATCGAATAACACTAGACAAGCAGGGGCCAAGGTTACATCCACCAGACCTCTGTCAACTACAGCAGTGGTTCTTAGCTTGGGGTCCATGGAACCTTCACAGGGGGTCTGCATGGAGTTCCCATTCCTCCCAGAAAATGGGTGAAATCTTGGATTTAAAGTAGTAGAAATGTCTCAGACAGTTGTAGCCAGTTGATGCAGCATGTCCTAGATCCCTCAAAGGTGGTAGTGATGGCTCTGGGCACTACTGCACGGGTGTGTCAGAGAGCCCAGAAGGTGGAAAGGTGAAAGGAGAGCTGAGAAGATGAGACAAGATGCCAGGCCTTGGTGGTGAGTGTGGCAACGCTGTTTGAGCCCAGAGACAAGCAGTACAACACAATTTCACTTCCAAACAGCTGCAAGAATAGAAGTGAGTCCCTTTACTTTTGCAGCTGCTTGGAAGTGAAGTGGTGAGGGTCTCAGCACTCCTTTGGGGAAAGCATGGAAGAAATGCTATTTACCTCTGAAGGAGCACTAAGAGAGTAGAAAGACTAGGTGCTTTTGGATGGAAACAGCATTTCTTTTGCACTATCCCCCAAAGCAGCACCAAGAGCTTTACTTTCCAGGTGCTGCTTCTGGGGAAAGAAAGGGCAAAAGAAACTCCATGTCCTCAAAGGAGTACCAAGAGAGTAGAGAAGAGGGTATTTGCTTCTTTTAGAAGCACCTACTTACCTTTTCTACTTTCTTGGTGTTTCTCTGGAGGGAAATGGCATTTCTTTCATGCTTTCCCCCAAAGCAACACTGAGACCCTTACTTTCCAGGTACTGCTTTGGGGGAAAGGCAAAAGAAATTATTCTTTTGGTTCCTGAGCATTCCTTCTTATGGTAATTGGGGGAGGAAGGGGTCACTACCAATAACAGGATGATAGATCTTGTTAAGTTTCGTCTGCTTTTTCTCCTGTCCCCTCAGATCATGTTTCCTGACCCATCCCCACGAGGTATCTTCTATAAATTTTAAAGATGCCATGAGATCTTAATAGCATAAAAGGCACAATATAAATATTTTCAAAATACCTACGAAGACAAGAATCCTATTAGTAGTCCCCGTTACCGTGTACCATTCAGTTGTTGAATGGTGGGTCAACACCTATTGAAATCCCATTGATTCAATGTGTCTAATGTAGCTGGGACCACCAAAAGGATTCAGCCTGTAACATTTACATAATTTAGAGAAGACTGGTCTGATTTTTCAACAAAGGCACAAGGAGGCTCAGCAATGTGACTAGCAGAAGATCATGAATCCATGACAAATTATTGAGCAGAAGTAACAGTTAAGAAGAAAATAAGTTAAGTTTAGGTTGGTCAAATCAGAAATAATAAACAAGACTGGCATTGAGCATATGCAAAATAGCTTCCTCTTCATTCCCAAACAACTGCAATTTCTTCCCTTCTTCCATGCTTAAAATTAAGAATGATGGTGCATTTTCCAACAGCTTAATATCACCACATGTCTCTATTAAGAAATTAGATATTTTTTAGACCAGCAAGCTACAACCATGTTTACTTTACAGAAATATGAAGTAAACAGTTGACTGTCATGAAACTCTGTAGGAAGTAATCTCCTGCCTGCTGTCCCCCATTCTCTGTTAATTTAAGCCAAAGGTTACTAGCTGTGGAACTTCCCTCTGTATTTTTAACACTCGGTTTCTCATTCTCTCCCACCTCTGCTATCTCCAACATTTCTTCTCACAAGCTTCATTTGGACATCCTCTTCCCTACCTCCCACCATGATTCCAGTGATAGGGAGGGGGCAGGGGGCAGGTTGCTAGCTCTGCCTCCTCTGTTGCAGAGCCAGGGAAAGTCTGGAATATGCTGGATTGGTGGGGCAGTTAGGGGCAGTAACTGCCTCCTTGGGGCAGTTAAAATTTCAGACCTGTGGATGGTAGTGGAGCAGGACAAGGGTGGGATGCAGTTAGCACAGTCCTGTCTTCACCCATTCTGCTTTTAATAAAATGTTGCATTCTGACTAGCATTTGAAACAGATTTGAAGATTTAATCCTTGGCTCAAATCTGCCATTCTGTTACCTTTAGTTAACCTAAAAACAACCTGGATCAGTGTCACTGCTGCATAACAACTTTTGCAGTTGTAGTACACTCAGGAGGGCCATTGCAACCAGCTGTCTATAATGTATTCAAGACTAGGCAGCTGCTGTTACATTTGGGCTTAAAATGCATAAGTATCCTAAAACTCACTGACACTTGCATTGCCTACAACAGGCAGAACATGAGATATTGGTAACAACTTAACCTTGGGCCCTATTACCTTTGCTTCTCTAAGTGACCAATGCTAAATGTCTGCAGAACTATAGACCAAATGTCTTTCCTTCTCAGAACTCTCATTCTCTATCTATGGTATACGATATGACAATGAGGTATGAATCCATTCCACAGTTTTGTCTGCACCTTAAATGAGCTCTGAATCCAGAGCAGATTCAAGGGCCCATTGATGTGGAAGCCACCAGCTAGCAGTGATCTATACTGTACTCAGTCCACGGTTGTGACCTGCTTGTGCCTGACACTGTTCTATGGCAATTGTTCTAAATTTGGGTCTTCAAGTGTTATTGAACTTCAAGTTCAAGATGTGCCAGTCAGCATGGACAATGGTCAGGGATTCTGCAAGTTCTAGTCCAATAATATCTGGTGTCCCTGGTTTAGGAACCACAGTACTGTGGTAAGGCTGCCTACAACAGCAGTATTAAAGAAGGGAATGACCATTTCCCCTGTTGAAAAATGCCTCCCAACCAAGCATAGTTTTAACCCCCTTCCCCATTTGTTACTAGAGCAATAGGGCTTTGGATAGTATACATGCTGTCTCTACAACTTTTCCAGAGGCAGAGCTTGGAGTGTGTGGAGGGGGTGGGGCTACAGCATGAGGAGTGTGGCCACTGTGTGTGCGGGCGTGGGCATGGTGCGTGGGCGTGTGGTCAGGGCACGTGGCTATGGGCCAGGACATCCCAAAACATTGCCCCCTGAGGCAAATCACCCCATCCCCACATCCCTACGCAACTGAACTTTTCCCATTTACTCAGTCACCCATTGTGGGGGTGTATCTAAGCAACCACATCATCTGACCAGAGGACCTTCCTGGTGTGTTTGCAAGCATATAAAAGACCCTTCCCTCAAGATGGTGTGTACAGGCTCTGCTTAGCTGCTCCTCTTCTTAAAACTTTCCTGTAGTTAGCCGGGGCTTAGACACTACATGTATATATGTTTGAATTTACCTTTCAATGTAACTAGCAAAGTTTTTAGATATGAAGTTTTTATACTGCCTGTTTGACTTACTTTGCTAAAACTAGTCTCAGAGAGACCAAAGAGATTCAGCACTTCTACTTGTGAACTTTGCTAAAGGAGGCTGAGTCTTAACTGAGGCCATTTCCACACTACACTCTTATAGCGTGATTATTCCACTTTCAATATCCTATGGAATCCTGGGGTTTGCAGTTTACTCCAAACCCCAGGATTCCATAGGATGTTGAAAGTGGAATAATCACGCTATAAGAGTGTAGTGCGGAAATGGCCTGAGCCAGCCTTCATCTTTCCTAGAAAAGGGACTGACACCCTGGGAATCAACTTCCAGTCCAGCACTCCTTAAAATTTATGTGGACTTTAAGTAAACCTAGACTCTTATTGTAGTGAGCCCACAAAAGTCTTACGTTGTTACAAAAAAAATTTCCCTCCCATCTACTCCGTCCTCCTGTTGAACTGATTTCCACAAAGCAGAGGTGAGCCAAATGTGGCCTGTGAGCTGAATGCCACCCCTGGACCCCACTTTTGTGGCCCCCGAAGCCCCTAATCAGGCTCCCAAATCCCCTGACCCCATTTTTTAAAAAAGTCATTGGTTGGGGGCAATTTTGCCTCCAAATCACACAGAAAGCTGTCCAAATGCATGAAAACTTGCAAAAAATATTCACTATTCCCACAAGCACCCCAGAACCAGAACAGGAAGTGACATTACCTCATTTTCTGACTCCATTTCAAAGTGTGTAGTCAAGGAATTAGCTTAATAGTTCCAACATGTGAAATTTACACATGGGCATGCACACCTACACACCAGTGTTGGTTGTCCTTAGAATTTGCATTGCTTACTTCCTTGCTCATTAGCAGAACCCAGAAAAATGACTTTTGGGAGGACTATAAGACTCATAATCTCCAAGCAAGTATGGGGAATCTTCTGTCTTTCTCTGACATCTAATTTCCCTCCACCACTACCTAGCCTTCATTGAGCCTCCTCTCTTCAATTTATGCTGTCCATGCTGGAGAGGTTTGTAATCAGCTTGCTTGCGATATCCCCACCCCTTAACATGTTTGCCTGCTATGACCTCTTCCATACCTTGAGTTTGCCCACAATGCTACACTTGTCTCTGAGGCCTGTGTAAAATTTTAAACCTAGACAGATTGACAATATTCCCCTCCCTTATAAGAATTCCATGAGAACCTATTTTCCAAACCTTCCAGCACTACTCAGTGTTAGAGGCTAGACCAATGTTTGCAATATAGAGGATTTCCCCATCTCCCAGGATTATTCTGAACTGTCGTAAGAAACATTACATATTAAATCAAAGCATAATTTGGTTCAGTAATTACATAAAGAACGTGTTCTGATATCAGCTTTTGTTTATGATTTGATTTTTAGTTTTGACATAAACTGCAAAGTGTGCATCCATGTGCCTTCAAGTCCCCTGTCCATTTATGGCAAACCTGTGAATTTCATAAAATTTTCTTAGGCAAGGAATATTTAGCAGTAGTTTTGCCAGTTCCTCCATCTGAAATATAGCCTATTGCACCTGGTGTTCATTGGTGGTTTCCCAACCAAGTACTAACCAGAGCTGACCCTGTTTAACTTCCAAGATCACATGGGCCCTGGTGCCTTTAGGGTATTGTAAGAAAATTTACAAATCAGTTAATCTAGGTTTCCCTTTCTCTCAATACCCTGACAGCACAATTTTATAACTTTTATCTATTCAAAACCAGTGATGCCATCAGAACAGGACTTTGGGGCATAAGTCAAGGGTACCACTCAACAGAATGAGCATCAGGGCCCCCAAACATAGGAGATCTGTCTTAAAGCATTTTAAAATTACCATCTAAAGGAGAAGGCATGTAAAACCATTAAGTCCAGACTCTAAAATTATCTAAATGCATCACTGCTCAAAAGCAAGCTCAATTGAGTTCAGGTAATTGGTTATATTGTTGCAGCCTCAAGCAGCAATCTTATGTACACTTCCTTAGAAATAAGTCATAGCGAATACAGTGGGGCTCCTATCCTAATAAACATGTATAGGATTGCTTTTACAGGATCAGTTTAATATTTGAAAACACCAGACATTATGTCAAGCAGTGCAAACCCCTAGAATCTAACTTCCTCCAGTGAAACTTTTTCTCTGCCAACAGAGAAGTTGCTCAAAGTTTTGCAAGTCTGATGAATGGCAGTGTCAAAGCCATTTAAAACTAAAGAACAGGAATGCGAGCCACAGAGTCAGATGGAAACATCAGTCTTATCATTTGAGCAAAGGAACAGTGCTGCCAAGCACACCTTAAGCCTCCTTTACATTTTGCCCATCAGCTACCAATGTGCAGCTTCTGTGGCTCACTGTTAACAAGGGACTTTAGGAAGAAAAGAACTTTAAGGAGCACATTTTTGTACCACTGGAAGATCCGGAGAGTAGAGGTCCCCTCCCCCCGCTTCTCCCATCTTCTTCTTAATGCCTGTATGTAAATTCTGAAATACAGTCCTTCTTTACTATTCCGTTTTGAGGTAGGCTTCCTTCCTGGCTCTACTATCTGTCTTGCTCATACACATTCATAACATTCAAATTTATAATGTAATCTTACTTGCCGTTCCATATTTATGAGAGGTTTTGATGGGTGTTTCTTTATGTGATAATATCAGGCGGAATGCTAACCCATTGCCTCAAACCACTGTAAAGTCGTTTTCTTACATAATTGACATCGGCATATTCTTTCATTATACAAGATTTAGCACGCATCTGCTCCACCATTGCGCGGCAATAGATGACTTTTTCCAGAGCTTCCTATTATCAATTCAAATTACCCCCATTTCCCGAAGCTACTGTATGGATTTTACAGTTGACAGTAAGGGAAAAACACAGGAGCATAATAACTCTCTTAAATTATTCAGGCCTAGTTAAACCCAGTTTGGTCTCAACTGGAAAGTAGATGCAGGCAGGGAAAGAGAGCAGGAGGGTGGGAAGAAGTGTAGAATGGGAGGGGGGGAGGGGAGGGGAGAAGAGGAGAAAGAACTCAGCCTATCATTGGTTATAAAATTCAGCCACCTCCACAAGTGAATTATGAGATGTGCCACCTGCAAAAGAGGCTGGAGGTCTTTAATCAAAGTGAAAACTCTGTCATATTACAACACGTTCCTTTCAGTTAAGGTAATTGGGTTCAGCAAGAGGCTAAGAGGAAAAGTTGGTGATGACACCGGCGTCTATCATCTTCTACCTTTCTGATGTTCCTGCCCTTTGCGGCGGCAGCACTGCCACCCTCCCATCGAAGCTTCCTGTCATCACACCTGTCTTTTTGCCCACAGTCGTACAATTCAGGAAGGTCATCAGTCACTCAGCCACCATTTCGTTGGTACATCTCCTGTCCTCAGGTATGGTCGGCAGGGAAATCTAGAAATAAATGTTGGCGTGATTGCATTGTGAAACACAGAATCAATCTTGTCACAGGATTCAGTACACTAAAAATGTCCTAAATTTATTATTTTAGAAAGTAAATGTTGATCCCCTTCAGATACAGGAAAAAAAACCTGAAAAAGTAAAGACAGGATCTGTTCAATATTTAGATCCTGGGAAGTGTGGGATGGAGGGAAAGGAGGGGGAAGAAGAAGAGAGAGGACTAAGAGGATCTTGGTCAAATGTCTAGAGTCCTATAATTAGGGCTGTATTATTCCTCCCAAATTTATTCCTTCAAGACAGATCAATTGATTGATTGATTAGATTTATTACCTGACAAAAGACGAGGCAATAGAATGAAGAAAGCGTGTATGATTTAAAAACTTGAAACACATTGTCAAAGCACAGAATATTGAAACATTGCACTTTTTAAAAGGTAGCACTGACCCAGCTTAAAGGTTCCTTTTGCAGTAACAGTTGAACTGCTCAAGGCCTGCCTGAACAGGTAGGACACTAGAGAGGGAGCTGTGTCTCATTCTGAAGGCACCTACTGTCACAGACACATTTTTAATTCTTTTCTTTCAATTGTGCCTTTTTCTGAAAATACTCCTCAGTTTCCCTGGAGCGGGGAAACTCCAAAATGTAGAACCATTTCTAGTGTGACTTTTATTTCAGGATATCTACTTTTTACCTATGAAAGACTCTTCTAAATGAGCTTAGATGTACACTCACATTATTCTGGTTTTGGTGTCTGCTGCAGATGTCTGTTTTTCAAGATAAACATTTCTTGACAAAAATTGAGTTCTGAAAACTTTTGTATATGTGATTTAATGTATACATGACTCAATTTTTAAAAATGTAGAGTGATTTATAAAACTTATACAAAATAACTATTCTAGTCACAGAGTACAGATTTCATGATCAGCACTTCCTGCATCTTTCAGTCAAAATTTCTAATCCTGTAATAAACCCTTGATCCATATTTCTCAAAAACACATCATTTAGTGGGTTGCAGATTTTCCAGCAAAACAGACTGATGGCCTTCTTTATGTTAAGTACCTTGCCTGACTCTCTGACACAGAATGAATAAAGGTCTAGGAGGGACCTTCATGTCTATAGGCAATTACAAGCATTAGAATCTCAGTTCAACAATTGGTTTCTTCAAACAAGTAAACAAAAGAGGGAAACTTATTAATGACTTTTGTCTGCAGCCAACAATACTAGCTTGAAAATTCTTATCTGAATCAGGAACCCTTTCTTGCTACCCAGTTACAGCACTATGATTCCATTTTCACTGCTGTGTTTCCATCCTATGGGATCACGGGTTCTGCTGTTTAGTGAGGAATATTAGAATTCTCAGCCAAAGAGGTCTCATTAGAATTCTACAGGATACAGCCATGGCAGCTAAAGTGGAATAATAGTGTGACATATTCTAGAAAGGCCTGAGATTTGGCTGTTTGGTGCATCTAAAAGTGACAGCTGCCAGGAAACCATGAATAATCATTGGAAATATATTTGCAAATTATATTATTTGCAAATTATTTGGAAAATATGACTATTTTCCTAGCCTTACCTGTTCTTCATTTGATATTGCATATTTATAATATTCAATATACTTTGAGAAATGTAAAACAAACTACTTTAACACAAGCATCACAAGAGGCTTGTATCTCAATTGGAAGGAAGCTGATAGTCCCTTCTCCTAAACATTCATCAAGGTTAATTGATTAGCTCAATAATAACAAATTTAAAATATCAGTTTTATTATGATTCTAATCAAGATGATTTCCTACAAACCAATCTTAATAGAGATGCAACGGTTGTAAACAACCTAGTTTCATATCCTGATTCAGACATGCATCTCCAAATGATGGTTGAAACTGAAACAACTCATTTATGTGTTAAAGTGTAGAGAGAATCTATCTCCATTTAAAATCCTGAGAATGTAATGCTAAATGTCATTTTGCCTAAGTGCTGTAGTGCTTTTGTTAGCTCACTAAGCATTTAAAAATAAGATAGTTGAGATGCTGCATCCACTCAGATGAGTGGAAAACCCATTCAGCTTAATGGGATTTGATTTTAAGTAGACATTATACAAGTGTACTGTAAAGCAGTATACACACTTAAATGAGCATAAGTTCCATTGAATTCAGTGAGATTTGTGAACATACCTGTATAAGATTGTGCTGTTAAAAATCTAACTGCTTTAAGAAGTCTTTAAGAAAAGACAACTCTCTCAACCAGGAAATATTCTAGAGCAGATCATTAAACCCAAAGTCTGTAAGCACTTAAAAAGAAATGCCATGACCACTGAAAGTCAACATGGGTTTCTCAAAAACAAGTCATGCCAGACTAATCTTATCTCTTTTTTCCAATAAGAGTTACAAGCTTGGTAGATGAAGGGAATGCTATGGATGTAGCATATCTTGTTTTTAGTAAGGACTTTGACAAGGTCCCCCATGATATTCTTGCAAACAAGCTGGTAAAATGCAGACTAGACAATGCTACCATTAGATGGATTTGCAATTGGTTGATCGATCGAACCCAAAGGGTGCTCACCAATGGCTCCTCTTCGTCCTGGAGAGAAGTGACTAGGGTAGTGACACAGGGTTCTGTCTTGGGCCCAGTGCTATTCAACATCTTTGTGGCGGGGGGAGCAGGTGTTAGCTAACACCTCAGAGAACTAGATCAGAATTCAAAATAATCTTGACAGATTAGACAGCTGGGCCAAAACTAACAAAATGAATGTCAATAGGGAGAAATGTAATGTGCTACTCTTAGGCAGAAAAAATGAAATGCACAGATATAGAATGGGTTACACCTAGCTTGACCTCAGTATGTGTGAAATAGATCTAGGAGACCACATGAGAACACGAGTCAACAGTGTGATGCAGCAGCTAAAAAAGTCAATGTGATTCTAGGCTGTGTCAATATAGAGTATAGTGTCTTGGTCAAGGCAATTAATAGTATCACTCTATTCTGCTTTGGCCAGCTCTCACTTGGAATACAATGCCCAGTTCTGGATATCATAATTCAGGAAGGATATTGACAAGCTGGAACATGTCCAATGAAAAGTGACAAAAATGGTAAAAGTTCTGGAAATCATGATCTATGAAGAGTGGCTTAGGGAGCTAGGTACATGTGGCCCGGAGAAGAGAAGGTTAAGAGGTGAGGTAATACCCATGTTTAAATATTTGAAGGTATGTGATATGGAGGGTAGAGTAAGCTTGTTTTATGCTCCAAAGACTAGGACACAGAACAGTAGTTTCAAAGCACAGGAAAAGAGATTCCATCTAAACACTAGGAAGAACTTCCTGATGGTAAGAGCAGTTCAACATGTAATATACTGCATCAGAGTGTGCTAGAGTCTCCTTCTTTGGATATTTTTAAATAGTGGCTGGATGGCCATATTTTTTTTTATCATAGGTTGGACTTGATGGATCTTGTGGTGACTTCCAACTATATGATCCTATGGCATTGACAAATGGTAAATCTCAACCAGTGTAAAGCTTATTCCAATTAAGTACGTCTGACTTCATAACCTGAAATACTCAGATTTGGCACAAGTGCCTTCTGTAACTTTAGCAAGGCCCATCTGATTAGTGTAACAAAGACCTAGCTGAGTACCACTGGGAAAGAACTAAGAATGAACAAGAAGAAATGTGATAATGTTATATATTCACAAGCCCTATATCAGTACCCTAGTGCATTTCCACATTAAGAGTTTGTACAATGAATATACAGTCATTACTAACTTGTTGCATATATTTTACACATCATTCTTTTAAGTCACTCATTAGATGTAGGAATCCTGCAGTACTCATAGGGAAGTATTTTCTACCTTGAAAATGTGATTCATCTCCCTTTCGTAATACTATTGTGTCCATTTTGAATATTGCCTTCATCTTGGACCTTAGACCAATCAAGGGTTCCCAGATCTACCAGCCTGGCCTCTCTTTTCTGGTCCTCAGGTTGAGGAGGAGGAACCTCTGGGCATGAGCACTGCCTTGAAAAATGTGTGCACATATTTTTCCCTCATTTGTTAACAGAAGTGTTTTTCATTTGAATGGCATACTCTGTGTAACTGCAGTTGATGCTTAGACCATTTCTGCACTACACTGTTATAGTGCTATTATTCTACTTTTGACATCTATGGAATCCTAGGGTTTCCAGTTTAGGGAGGGGCCTTTAGGATTCTCAGCCAGGCAGCTCTTTGGCCTCAGTAAACGACAAACCCCAGAGTTCCACAGAAGGTTGAAAGTGGAATAGCAGCATTATAACAATGTACCGCAGAAATGGCCCAAATGTTATCATACACCACAACATCATCAGGGGCTGCCACTGTGACATTACCAGTGGCCTCAGGTTTTGTGCCTGAAATCTCCCTGGGATAATCCTCACCTAGCAATCCTAAAAGTGTCTTGTCATGCTAATGAGGGGATTCTGAGAGCTGTGGAGCAAAAAGTCTCTTTTCTAAGATCTTTCTCAGCTCTGGTAGTCAAGTCACATGACCTCCTCTCACCATTAATTTATACTGGTATAGTCCCACTCAAACTCCTTGCCACCTGTCTCATTGGATCTTAAGAAACAATTACAATATTCTTAAGATTTTGAAGAGCACCTACTGACTACAAGTGGCAAATAAATATTAGTTTTCACGCTATTGATACTGATTAATTTTGCTGCTACTAGAAGCACTTAGAGATGGCCTGAGACATAAGGCAAAGAAGCTACTGGTGCTCTACCTCTTCAAAGTCATAGTAACTTAAGCCAGCCGAGTTATTTTGGCAGCTGAAGCAGAAAATACCACATTCCTTTTCCACCTCTTTACAATACAGTAATAATATATTAGCTAACAATTTGCTGTCCATTTGTGACTACCCCACTCTGCCTAATGGTAGGACTAGCCCTGGAAGCAACAGGGAGAATTCACCAATCAAGCATAAAAGGTGCCAGTTGTTCCAATGAGAAAACCAGTGGCAAGAGCACAAAGGAATTTCTGCCTGAATGGCTTTTCACCAAACCAAAAAACACAGCCCTACATCATTGCTAAATATTTGAAAATATTTCAGTCTTTTCTAAACATAATTTTCAGGCATGCTACTTATTGCAAAAATGTGGCCAGAAAACAGCAACAAAATACTCAAGTCAAAATTTGTAAACTTAGCCAGTATACCTCATCAAAGACAACCATCTTATCAGACTTCATGATGATAGGATAAAGCAAGTCCCACCTTGGATCCCACTCTGGGAAAAAACGTGGCAAAGAAAGACAGACAAAGAAGTTTTTAAGGAAATTTAATATTCATATTCATGCTTGTGAATAGAACAGTCATACTCTCTCTTTCAGTTCAGCACTAAAAACCTATTCTGTCTTAACTACAGACCTAACTACAGAACTGTAGACCTCTCCAAAGTTCAAATGTTCTAAAACTAATACAGGTTGGCCTAGAACTCTGCTACCCATCTCTCCATTTCTCAGGACTCATTCTTTGAGTGTCATATTCATCCAACTATCCTTCTGAGTACATGTAACAGTGATGGGGGAAATCTAGAGTTACACACCAATCTCAGAATTATAATGGAACAATCACCTACTTGTTTTTGTTTTCTTATAGTGTATCTGCACTACTCAGTTTTAGTCTGAAGCCACTTTAAATTTCATGGATTCATTTACACAATCCTTTGAAATGGAATTTGGTAAGGCACTTTGAATTCTCTGCTGGAAAGCTCTAATGCAATCGCCTGAACTAAGGAAGGAAGGAAGCCCACACATTACAACTGGACTCATTTTTTTTATGAATGGCATCATTCATTGGTTTTCCAGACATCTGACAGCAATACCTTCCTCCACTGCCTTTTTAAAGTCCTGCTTGCTCATAGATAGCTCTCAACCTACTCAACTTCTCAGCATTTCAAAGGTAAATACAGATTTGCCAAATGTTTGATGTCCTTCACAGTGAGGAATGCTGGAGTGGAAAGACTGTATAGTAACTGAGGGTGTTGGAGAAGATCATTTACAGGGACTTTTAAAGTTCTGTTTATGGGAACAATGAGTCACTGAGGGATGTGACAGCAAGCTACAAATATCTTGCAGTGTATTAGCAGCAAACAACAGGAAGCATTATGTTGTAAGCTATGTTGGGGTTTAAATACGGTGGATTTCAGTAAACCATCCCCTCCTATGCCACCCTAAAAACTGAAGTGTTATAATAGTGCATATGAAGGGAGGAACCTGCATCAACTTATGCAAGCCAAACTGATTTTATCCAGTCTGCACGTTTGATTTTTTTTTAAAAAAATACAAGATTGTTTTAACTGGTTTTAAATTGATTGTTTTCAAACTAAGAAAGAAACTATTTAATATAGAGTCGACTCTCCAGCTGGTCCCTCCCAAAACTGCAAACCCCAGAATTCCATAGGAGGTTATATACAAAACATAGGACAGACAAACAGAGGCTTGCGCCAGACACCAGGTTTGGTCAACAGACAATATAGATTGGGGATTGCTTTCTTATATACCTATCTACAGCCAATCAGGTAAGGGTTTGCACACCTCTCTTTACCTTCTGCACATGACTCCAGTCTCTTATGCAACCTTGTAATCACCCACAGCTGGGGCATGATGCAATATCTTTGCAGTGGGCTGATCATTTTCCAGGGTTCCCTGCCTGGAATCTCTGACATTTGGATTGCTCCCAACTTCCATCCCGCCTTGCTGCTGCTTTGCTTGGTGAGCCTTCCCCTCAGTCCCACGTATTGAGAACTCCATATCTCCGAACTTTTGCTGCAGACTACCAGGCTTCAGGACAGGTGTAATATTACCCAAACCAACAACTCCTCTAAAAATCCCTCTATCCCACTCCAATGTTTATTTCTCTAGTTATCTGAGTGAGTGTGCTGCATACACTGTTTGACTGTATTTTAATAAAACAACATTTATTATTTCAATTCTGTTTGCTCCTTGACTTGGCCTGACCCCGTAGACATTGGATAAAAGATTCCGCTCCATTGCCCTGCCTCTCATATTGCTAGCTTGTGCTCATGGCTAATTCCCCCAACTTATATAATTGAGAGTGCATTTAGGTATCCCTCCTGGGACCCCAGAAAACAGGGTAACAATATCGTGCCTGTATATCAATTTCATATTCACAGAACTCTCCTGCCTGGACTGCACATAAAACTTCCTTTTAGCTTGGATGTGTAATCAGGGCCATTGCTCGTAAGTATTGAGGAGTTTCTATGCATTTCAGTCCAGGAATGCTACATAATGATACATAGACAACTCATGCAACTTATGTACAATATTAGATCTACAGATCATCACTGAAACCTCTAAATTTTTCCAGAAACTAGAAAATACTTTCATAGGCCAGAAATGATAAACTATGCCAATGAAATAAGTTGTACAATTATGTATTCCCAACTCTGTTGCAGTACTCTGAATGAATTTAATTGACTTTTTCTCCAAGAACAGTAGAAATCAAATAAGACAAACTATAAGTTAAGGTAAACTGTTTTCCCTTCTTTGTTAAACATCTGTCCTCTTTGTTGAATGTGCATTTGAAGTCTCAAATGCTCATTGGGAACTCTCAGACCCAGCATCTTGAAGTATAAATTTGTCCAGTGTGTGAATTGGGAGGATTATAGCTACAAGGAGAGGAAGAAGAGACTTAAATCAGCAAGAGGGTCTTCCCAATTACTGCATTTCTCATTAACTGCTCAGTTTGGTTTCCACATTATAAGTTGAAACCACTCAGATGTTTTCTGGGCTTTCTGGACAAACACCCTAGCTGTGGTGAAAGAAAGAAAACAGATGAGATTCATAGAATTCTGGAGAAAGCAAAGAGATATCTACTCTCTTGAAGATATTTCTGCAGAGCCCAGCTCCCCATACACCTGAATTTATCCATCTGTTTATTTCAAGCAGGTTATTTCTATGCTGTTTTACTCATGTCTTCTTGGAATGGCTTTTCCCCTTGTTTTACAATGAAGAAACATAAAGCTGCTTCTTCTAGAAGGGCAGCCTTGTTAACCTGCCATTGAAAAAATGGCAAAGACGCTTGTGGCACCTTAAAGCCTAACAAACCAGTTATGGTATAAGCTTTAAAAGTGCCAGTCTTTAAAGTGCCACAAGACTCTGTTGGCCTCCTTCCTGAAAAGCTGGATCAATTGTAGTGTTCACTGGAGAAAAACATGTTTAGTCATTAAAATACCTGGCTAACATTAGCTTGATTGTAAAATGACACTTCCTTTTTTCTATTAGCTTTTGTTTTAAAATGTAAAGAAGATTTCTGTGGAACTGAAAACCTTGCTTCTTTCATTTCAAACATTTATTCTTATGATGAATAATGCCCTGTTTTCAGATGGACAGCATTACATGAAATCCTGAGCAAGCAGAGCAGGGCATAGGTGGAGGACCCACCTCAAGTCAGAGAAGAAGACAGCATGTTGACAAGCAAGGCAGATGAATTAGTACCTCAGCACTCCAGAGAAAAATGAACCCCTCCTCCCACTGATTGGGCTTATGCAAAGCAAAAGGCACCTGCCTTGGGCTGGGGGAGGAGGTTTCTTTGTAGCAACAGCTGGTAAGAGGTCTAAATATGATTAATTAATGCTGCAGGGGGAAAAAATCGCAGATGCAATTAAGATTTATGGGAGGGTGGGAAGAAGCAGGACATAGGAGAAGAAAGGAGGAGGCAGATTACAGAGCTGAATAACTTCTCATACTAAAAGGTAGAAGCAGAAGGGCACCGGAAGCTAGAGGAAATGGAAGGACTTAGTTATGTGTGTTTGCTGGGAAGCTACAGAGTAGATGAAATCAGAAAAAAGATACATCTAATATAGTAATTTATGGCTTGATTATAGACTGACAGCTGCTTGTCAGGGATCCTTTTCTATTAACTTTTTAGGTAAGACCTGGAGTGTAGGAGATGCTAGGAGACACACACCATATCAAATTTTGAAACATACAGTCAATGATAACATGAACATTTTAATGAACATCAGTTTATAAATACATAAACACATGAATAATTTATTGAAATTAAGTGGAACCTCATAGCCCCCAAGTATCATGAATTTCCCAGGAATATCCTGGGGAATCAAATTAAGCCCCACTTAAAAGTTTGGGGTATATCAGTAGTTCTCAACCTTTTTATTTACCCGGGACTCTTGAAAATATAATTTGTTTCTGAGGACCCCAAGACATAACTCAAGATTTAAATATTAAAATGTAGATAAAAAAAATCAAATATTTATTTAAATTTTAAAATATTTATTTATTTATTCAAGGCTTCTGGTGATTAGGTTTCAAATCCCCACTTAGACACTAGGTTACTTTGGGCAAGTCACATTCTTTCAGTCTCAGAGGAAGGAAAAGGCAAATCCCCTCTGAACAAATCTTGTCAAAGACACCCTGTGATCGGTTCACTTTAGAGCTGCCATAAGTCTGAAGTGACTTGAAGGCACACAAGAACAAAGTGCTGCTGATAATAGAAGGTTCTTTCCAGCCATCATGTCTCTCTCTTCTGACTGACTTATGGTGACCCTAAGGCGAACCAAGATTTGTTGCCTTTGCCTTTCCGTGAGGCTGAGAGAATGTAACTTTCCTGAGGTCATCCAATAGGTTTCCATGACCAAGTGAGGATTCAAATCCTGGTCTCCAGAGTCATAGTTGGGGCACATGCACATATCTGCTGCCATGACCCTTTTGTTGGGTATCAGGCAGCAGGGATATGTGTGCGCATGCCCTCACTGCTCCCTTGTTTGCAAATGAGAGAGCAGTTTCAGCACTCACACACACCCGCTGCCATGTCCCTGTTGCTGCTGCTGCTGAGGTTCAGTAGCAGCATTTCATGGACAATGTGTGGGGGCTCTGCAGACCCCCCGGGGTCCCCAGACTCCAGGTTAAGAACCACTGCTATATATGATTCATGGCTTCCTCTTCAAGTTGTTGAGGGCTCCCTCCCTCCCCCATCCCTCCCTCTCTTTCTCACTCTCACACACAAACCTGCACAATCTGGCTTTATTTCGTGGGTTTTCTCCCTCTTTCTGCCAGCAACATCAGCTGCTTGTAAGTTAAGGTGAAACAGCCAAGTTTATTTGTGGGTTGCAAGAAAGGGAAGAGTGTTATTGTTTGCCACAAAGTCAACTTCAATCCCATGAATGAGAGACCTCTAGAGACCCACAGTCATCAATAGCCGGGCCAGGTCTTACAGATTCAGAGCTATATGTTCCTTGATCGAATCAATCCACCCTTAAAGAAGAATTCGTTTTTGTTTAGAGCCTTCTGTTTTGCTGAGCCTTATCTTTTTAAATGAGTCATGTTGTCTCATGATATGACCAAAGTAGAAAGGCCTCAGTTTAGTCATCTTGGCTTCTAGTGGAGTTCAGGCCTGATTTGCTCTTGAACCCATTCATTTGTCCTTTTTTGCTCCCTGTTGTATCCACAGAACTCTCCTCCAGAATCACATTTGAAACGAGTTGATTCTCTTCCTGGTGGAAATTCCTTCACCAAACTTTGGTCTGAGTCTGTCTCACCTTTATTTTTGCGCAGCAATATTCCCAATTCTTCTTTAGCATTCTTGACCAGCACCTGGTTCCATCTACACTGGCTTTTCTCCTGTTTTTCTGGAGTCTATTTTCTGTTTGTTTCTAAGAGGGCCCACCTGGTCCTCCCCTACTCAGTCAGACCTTTTTTCCTTCCCACTCCTGCTGAAGGAAGAGGAGGGTGTGACACCTGGGAAAAGAAAAGGAAAGCAGTTTCCTCTTTGCTTTCTATTCAGAGGTGGATGAGAAAGAGAAAGAGAACAACCTGTTGGCCAGCCCAAACAGAAGAGAGTTGGTCTTGCATTCCAGGAGTGAAGAGTCTGTGATGAGGTAGGGCAGGTGGATGCTTGTCACTGCATCCAGTTCCCTCACCTTCTTGCTTCCCTCATGCTGTTTTGCTTGCTGCAGCTGTTACCCTGTATTGTGGGGGGTCCCGGGAGGGACGCCCAAATAACCAAGCAAAAACACAAGATGGGAAAATTAACTCGAGCACTCTCTTAAGCTAGCGAGAGACAGGGTAACTTTAGCTGGGATCTTTTAACCCTATGTATACAGCGTCAGGTCAGAAGAGCAGTCAGGCAAAGTTTTAAGAGAGTAAAATTAATAGTTTTATTAAAGGACAAACAACAGAAAGGACACCACAAGCACACAGCTAACTAGGAAATTAGAAATAAGAGTTTTGGGGGGAATGGGTGATACAACACCTTTTCTCGTAGCCCTGGAGAAAACGGAGAGTTGCAGGGAAGAAAGCTCACCGTGGTTCACAGTCCGGAGTGTTCCGAGGTGTGCAGACTCAGTTATTGGGAACTGAGGGGAAAACTTCACTGGACAGAGCGGCAGCAAGGCTAGATGGAAGTCCAGGGCGATCCGAGGGGCACTTGGAATCGGGGGGGGGGTTATAGGGTGGATTGTGCCTACAGGCCATGCCATGCTCAGTGAGAACAAAGGAAATTTGGAGCGGGACAAAGGCGTTGGAAAAGGTCAGGTTTTACTTGATGATCTTAGCGCTGGATGACAATAGTATAACCAGTATGCAAATGGCTCAGCATAAAGAAAGTGCCAGCTCTTGGCCGAGCGCCTTTGTGTAAAGTCGCGCTTAAGCAAGGTGTGTCTGAAAGAAATGGTCCCTGAAACAACGGAGAGGCATTAATCTGCCTGCCTAAATGGGGATGGAAATGTCCAACCATTATCGGCCGCGCCTGTTTACATGCTTGTCCGGTGGCCCTTGCAAACACATGGAGCAGGGTGGCAAAGAAAGGTCAAATGAAGGCCAAATAAGTTTAATATCAAAGGATATCTAGTGCTATCGCCGGGCATGTCAGAACCGTATTAACACAGCCTTTTCATCTTCCATCTCCCATGACCTCTGTCCCTTCTTTCATGGTCCTCCCTCTGACAATGTCTATGGGCTACAACTAAGTAGTAGCACTTGTTAAAATGTATGCTGAGTGAAATAGCTGTGTGATACGTTTTCATTACTTCTTCTTTGATGTTCAGAATCATGTATCATTGTAATATCTAATCAGGGAGTACCTAATCTTAACAAAATCCAACTAGAACTTGGGAGATGGAAGGGAATCTGAGGGCCAACTATTCCATCTCCTCCACTCCCAAAATGATGTAGCAAATCTATAGCTAGAGCATCCCTAAGAGGTGGTCATCCAACCTCTGTTTCAAAACTTCCAATGAAGTAGAGGCCACCAGTTTCTGAGGTACTCCATCCCACTGTTTCTTACTGTCTGGAAGTTCTTCCTCAAATTGGTTTGGAATCTTCTTTCCTCTAATTTGAATCCATGGTTTGAGTCCTGCCTTCTGGAATATCAGGAAACAAACTTGTCTCCCTACCTTTTCTTTTTTGGGAGGACAGGAGATGGATACACACATGCACACACATACTGCTTTAACTCACAATCTTCTGTCATCAGTTTCTGTCACAATCTTTACATTGCCTTACACTTTAAAATTTTCTTAAGGAGGTACCTGTGCCTCTAAAAAAGTGAGGTACAGTAACAGGGAGAAGTGCAAGGAACTTCACCAAAGCTCCATATTTGAGAGTATGGGGTGGTTAGATAAGTTTCACTTGTTGAATTTGTGCCAGTCCCACAACTTTTAAACAAAAAGAAAGAAGTTCCCTTGGAAGAATGTATACCAATGTTTCTTTTTCCTTAATAATATATTATTAAAGTGTATATGTATATGTGTGTGAGAGAGAGATTCTATTACTTGGGTTTTTTAACTAAGTGATTTGTGGCTTTTCTTTTTTTCTCAAGCTTTCTTAAATACAACACATTCACTAAAAGATCCCATGCTTAAAATATTGTAGTTTTGTGCGATCTTCCTCATTAATATCTGCTCTCCTTGACTATGTAATGGAGTTGACCATCCATACTTTTGGCTATGTCCTAATATTACTTGGTCACACCCCTTTACAAATTCACACTTGTCCTACATTATAGAATCTGAATAAGTAAGTGGAACCAAAAATAGGAGGGAAGGAAAGGGAGGAGAGAGCAGATCTTAGTATCTGTGAACTCTCATGACTTCTCTCAAAAGCAGCTGGGATAAAGTGTTCGACTACAGAATTTCATCACATTGAATCTTATTCCTTCTAAATCTTTTGCTGAATTGTTGATGCAATTTGTTTTTTGTTTATAACTTTCACTAATGAGACAAGATGGGTATTTGGGAGGAGGAGGAGAGTCCTAAAACCACAAGCTCACACTTGCATATTGATATTAAATCTATTTATCACTCTGACAATGTGTTATCCCCTTACAGGGGTCAGTGATAATGGTCATTGGCTACCTGGCTCTCTCACATGGCAGTTACTTTGTTATTCTTACCTCTTACTTATATCAATTTAATATCTATTTATACTTTTTAGTGTTTAACCTGTTTGTGAACCTCTGTGGGGCCCCGTTAGGCTGCAGCAATGGAGTATAAATACTGGTTAACAACAATAACAACAGTAATCTACCTTAACAAGTTGTTCTAATGACTGCAACAAGGTGATGTATCACATGAAAAGTTTTGAACATTCTAAAATGCTATATAAATCCTGCTTTAAAAATTCTAAAGCACTATGTAAATGCTTCATAAAATTCCTAGCTTAGCTTTAGGCATTTTAAGAAGTCCTAGGCTAGCTCCCTATTTGAGCTCTGTCAGAGTTTCCACCAGTGGTTACAGATCTCCCTGCACAACCTTTTGTCGTCCAGCTTGTTTATGCAGAAACAAGTCCCACAGTGTTCACTGGGCTTTGTTTGTTAATGAATTATCCTTGAGTGGCACTTCCAATACATCACAGAGATCTCCATTTCAGTCCTCAGAGGACATTACACAAACTGGGATGCCTCAAATCTGTCCTGGGCAGAAAGTATCCTTTTGTTGACTAACATTTTATTCTACAATTGCTCTTCTCTGGTTTCTTACCTCTGTAAATCCCCCAGTGATCATGTAAATCAGTGAGAAGTGCACAGGGAAATCTTGATTCCAGCTGTACTGCTTGTTTCACAATCATAAGTGTCCCCTCAGTGGCATTTCTCCACTACGCTTCCATTTCTTGCATTTAATCACACCCACACATCTGTGGGCTCCAGCAGAGTCAGCGAAGCAGGTAGAAGCAGGTGTAAGAAGCTGCTGAGTCTTGATATAACATGGGAACAGGAGGAGAAGTTAGAAGAAAAGCAAGGAAGGGATTGCTTCTCAGGCCCTACCGAATCAAAAAGTGCAGGGTTTGGTTGTGTGTGGGGATTTAAATTGCCAGTTTATTTATGGCAAGCTTCATAGGATTGTCTTAGGCAAGAAGTATTCAGAGGTGGGTTTGTTGTTGATGTGTGCCTTCAGATCATTTCTAACTTATGGCAACCCTAAGGTGAACATATCATAGAGTTTCTGGGACTGAGAATGTGTGATGTGCCCAAGGTCACCCAGTAGGTTTCCGTGGCTGCGCAGGGAATGGACCCCTGGTCTCCACGATCATAGTCCAACACTGAAAGCACTAGTCCATGCTGGGCATCTTCCTACAAAAGCGAAAGCACAGGCTAGGTCTGGGAATCACCCCTGTGGTCATTCTGTGATTACACATCCACTTGGAAGTTCTTCTTCCAGAGTCCAGTTGCTAACTAGACATTTGATTGATGTTGCTTAAAAAAAATAGTTCATTGTGGTACAGAAAAAAGCCCATGCTAATGCCTCACTTTCTGTTGTATGAATTCAACAGAATATGTTAGTTGCTGCAGGAAAATCCTACCTGGCCAACATCGGTGATTGTATTTTACTCCTCCTCTAAGAAGCTTAGACTGGGATAATCTTTTCATTGTGTGGTATATCCTCCTCTCTGGAGTCTTCTTCTGATTTTTAGGTGGTCAGAAGACCACTACAGCTTTGTAATCAGAATCACTACCTGAAAGCTTACAGTTTCTAAGGAAATGCTTGTGCAGGGGTATGGTGGACTTTGCTGGCTTTGACTCTCTGGTCATTTCTGCACTAGACTATTATAGTGGCATTATTCCACTTTCAACATCCTATGGAATCCTGGGGTTTGCAGTTTAGGGAGGGGCCTTTGACCCCAGGATTCCATAGGACGTTGAAAGTGGAACAATAGTACTAAAACAGTCTGGTGCAGAAATGGCCTTTGTCTCAGAAATGGGAATTGTAATATTTTATAGCTAAGGCCTCCACTTTCTCTACTTTCAGAGTTTAAATTAAACCTAATCAACAGTCTTCTTGCATCTTTAAGATTAACAGATTTATGGTAGCTAGAGATGTAAGAATATGATACCCCCACTCTTGTAACATTTCTTAGAATCCTCCCAGCATTCTCCTTCCTTCCCAGTTCCACACTGGGTTGTGAGACATTTTTTCCTCCCACTTGGAAATACATGAATATTTCTCTCTCTGTGTGTGTGTGTCCACACGCGCGCACTTGGCATGTATTTCAAACATTTGTGTATGTATTTTATCATTGATTAAAGGACATTTCTCTGCATTTTCTAATGTATACGTGGTTTTGTGCCCTATTTTTGTCCAAAATATATCAAAAGTCTTTGAACTATTGGCAAAAAGCACTGTTGCCAGTCTCAAGAAGTGTACAATTACTATTTTTGTATGTAAATGAGAACCCTACTAATTTCTTTTCCATCCCTAACTGTAGCATTAACTTTTGTGTGCTTCCATCCATATCAGATGCATGAAATATTATCCCCATCTGTTTCAATAGGCTAATATATCTACCTTATGGAATGGATCAAGACTAGCTGTTTCAAAGGGTGGAATGTCCCCCACCATCACCAATGAACTATTTAAATATTATTCTGTTTTTGTTCAGCACCATTGTTTTCCCAGCTTCTGAAATGTTCCATTTCTGCAGTCTCTCCTTTGTCATTGCTTCTTTCTTTTTCCACTTTGAATGAGACCACAGTATTTCCACAGCCAATCAGAATGGGAAGTAATGACACTACTAAAAGGCAAGTGAAGGCAAAATTAATATTTTTTTTCAGCAAATGCCAAACAGCAGCTGGCTGGTGGCATATCTTGTCCCTTCCCAAAAGATGAGACTCATTTTTCAGTTTTGCAAAAATGTTCTTTAAAAGCATTCAATAGTTTTGACCTAACCCTTCTTTTTCATGGAGTTGCAGAGTCATTTCTGTAAGGATCCTTCAAACACGTGCACATTTAAATTGCTGGTGGCATGTCAGTCAGATAGTAGAGTTGGCCTAAAACTAACCAGGTGGCATCCATAATACTCCAAGGGATGAAAGAAATGAAAACTGGTGTGATAATGGTCATAAAGTGCTTTGTGGTTTTTAAATTCTGTGTAAATTGATTCAGTTTTTGCTTCAGTGTTATAGATGGCTGCTTAGAAAGGTACACGGAGACAAGGAAGAGCTACCAAGCTTTGGAGTTCAGCACAGCACCTTTTTTGAATTAATTATAGCTGTGTCATCTCTGCTATATTTTGATTCACTAAGCCATGACGTTCAGCACTGTTTGGTATGCTACAAAATAAATATTTATGCAGATAACATACCCATGCCAAAACTGTGTAAGAGCACAGATGTAATTCTTGCCATTGTAAAATGTGAAGTTGGTATTTGTTGTTCCATACTAGAAAAATTACATAGTAGTTAGATATTCCTATAATATTTGGGTTTTATCCTATAACATTTATTCTGAACTAGGAATTTTTTTTTTATAGCTGAAGCAAAATAATTTTAAATCACTCCACTATCTTCTTGTTGACTTCCAAATGCTGCACAAACTTTTCATTTTTACCATCAAAACTCATCTGAATTTCTTCCTTCCTTATCTCTTTTCTCTTCTATCCCTCCATGTTCCAACTTGGGGTCACTATTCATTCAGATCCATTACCTCAGCTATCCAAAGGTCTCATATTCTCTCAAACTCTGCCCTTTGCTGCCATTATGCAGAGATGCTCCAGCTGACTACATTGTGGGGCCACCTCTCTACTTGCCCCCTCAAAACCCATCTTTATCCTGAAACTTTAGTGCGATTTTGTTATCTGCAGGGCTGACAAAGAGCAACAGCCAGTACAAATTACCAGATTGCAATGATCCAGAAGAGGTCCTGGGGCCAATGTGGGTGTAAAGATTTACACAAAACCACTACCAAATGAGCCAGGAACAGGATCCAGATTCCTTGGGAGCCACTCTAACAACCATCAAATAGTGCATGGGAACTCACTCAGTTTGCCTCCATTTCCCACATCTCCTCAGTTATTTCCCTTATGCCTGTTTCTAAACTGTAAGTACTTTGGGATTTCTAGACTTGTCATCTGATTCTCTGTAATGTGCTATATACATGAATTATGATGATGACCACGGTGAGTCTTCCTTATTCTAACTGACTTCCAATGTTTAGTTTAGAAGTAGCTCTCTGGAAATCCAGCTGATATGGAAAGATTATTATAAGAATATTGGCATCCTGGATTCTATTGGACCACTACAGATACAGAGAGAAGTTCATTCAGACTGACATTATCTTAACCTCAATACCTGGCTGAACAGTATCTTTGATTTATATTATGGTGGTGGAGATGCTCTTGAATGAAACATATCTTAGTTGCATCCTTTGCTGTTGAAATGGATGTTGGGTGAAAGAAATTTGTCTTCTTTCTGTATGTGTCCACTCACACACACCAGAATATCACACAAAGAGAACCACAAGATCCTCCTCCTTTTTTTAAAAAAAATTGTTTCTCTAAACCTCCTCTTAGTATTTTTTTAGGTGGAACCTAAGATTTGCAGGATTTTGAGGGTTGGTTTGGGTAAACCTTCTGATGATTGCCAAGCCTTGGAAAAATGGTGTCCAATATAGTATCTTGTATGTTTAGCTGTGGAGTTCTCCAACAGTGCTAACATTTCTGCAAGTGTCAAAGTGCCAGAGTCCAAAACAAGGAGAGAAGAAAAGCAAACTAGATGAAGAGATCCCTTTAAATTTCAAGCAGTAGAAGAATGTTCTCCTTTCCATCTTATGTTGCATTCCCATCCAGGCTCACAAGCCTAACCCAAATGAAACCATATTTATTACTCCTCCAGAGATCATTGGCTCTGCTGCACTACCAGCTGCCTTTGACTTGCTCTCAGCTGTCATCTAGCATAAGCAACTACTCCATCAGGCTGCAGCACAGGAAGAGAAGGAAACTTGTTCTAAGGCATATGTTGCCTTTAGCTCTTCCTCATCCATCCTGACTGGTCATTATGAGACCTGTCTAGCTTGAATTCACTTTTTTCAGGCCCTTTCTCCAAGCTGATTCCACTCTGGAGTTCTTAGTATTTTTAATTTATTTTATAGGTTAAAGTAAAAAGTTAGTTATATTATCAGTGCTCTAATTTTGACAGTACAAGAAACCAAACTTGGAAAAGATAAATCTTTTGGACTATAGCTTCCCAAAATTCTCCAGCCAGTGTACCCACTGGAGGATTCTGGGAGCTCTAGTCCAATATTTTTTTTTCAGCTGTGTGGGAAACAGGCTTATGTGTGAACACTGAAAAACATCACTGGTTAGGAAATGGCTAGGGTTTATTATTTTGTACCAACACAGCAAGAAAACAAAGAGAAAATCTCATACATCAGTGTGGGAAATTTTCGCCCCTCCAAGACTCTAGTGAGACTCCAGATCCTATCAGTTTCAGCCAGTCTGCCCAGTGTTCAGAGAAAATGGGAGTTGGAGTCCAGCAGCATCTAGAAAGTGACAGGTTCCTGGAATGTATGAGAAGATTACCTGAAATAAAGAAGGAAGAAGCAAAAATTGGGGGTGGAAGCAAACTGAAAAGGGCAAACATGCAGAGAAGAGCCTTTCTGAATGCTGTCCTTTTCACCTTGTATTAGGATATTCATATCTGTATAGTGTATTTCGGCACACTCTCTCCCACTGAAATTCCACAGATTTGGAGAGAGAACAGAGACTGCACTTCCTTCCTGCTCAGCTAATTAAGTCAGCCACATGGTTGCTGAAGGGTGTTCTAAAGCAGAGATTTTCACTGTTGGAACTCTGCAGAACATGGGATAAGTGAACTGCAGGTGTGGAAATCATGCAAATAAGGAATTAAAAAGAAATCCAAAACATCCTTCTACATGGAGTCAATCTATGGTCAGTTGGAATAGAAGCTGGGGGTCAGTTGGAATAGAAGCTGGGGGCACAGCTTAATGGAGATAATTTTTTAAAGCATTTTTTGACCAAGTTCACAACGAGGCAACAGCAGAAATTTCTTCCTTAGGTGGAAATGCTAATTGTACACTGATGTGCATATACTCTTACATTTACATCCAAGCCCATATTGTAAGTCAGGGGTGGGAATTGTGTGATCTTCCAGATATTGTGGGACTACAACTCCTAGCATTCCTCATTATTGGTTACACTGACTAGGACTGCTGGAAATTATAGTCCAATAACATCTGGAAAGCCACATAATTTTCACTGTGAGCTAGCAAGATATATGTTGCATATGTCAGATGTAAGTTGCTGGCAACATTATTTTATCCTTGTATTTAGCAGGGATTCAGGGATGGAGATACTTTGACTCTCCATATGTTATTAGTCTTCAACTCCTACCTTGTTTGTCCATTGGCCATTTTGGCCAGGGCTGGGGTCAGTTAAAAGTTCAGCAACCTCTGATGGATGACAGATTCCACACCTGTGATGAAACTCTGATGAAAGCAAATGTAATGAAAAGGCACGCTGAACAAAAGGAGGACACTTTCTACAAACAACATGTGGGGAAAGCATAGTACTATCATTTGTCTTTTCAGAGTCCTTATGGCAACTTTCCCCAATATGATGCTCTCTGGATGTTGTGGACCAGCCAGCACAGATAGTGGGTGACAAGGGATGTAGTCCAAACCACCTGAGGGCGCGTGGTTGAGAATGGATGTCTTATGAGTAGTTCAATTCAGGGTTCCCACAGACAGATACCCAACAGGCCTCCTAACTCCATTGCTTCCTTGTTTTATGATGTATGTTACTTTTACCCCTTTCACTATGTAGGAATATTTCATATTTGTATCAAGCAGAATGCAGTGCAACATGAGCTTGTGGTAGAAACAGAATAAATTATTCTGGATGTTCTTGTAAGGTAAAAGGAAAAAGAAAAACTTACTTTTTATGGTCTTAGGACATTCATCTTAGGATAGTAAAGGAGATAGGCAGAAGAAATTGACTAAACTTGGTTAGAAGAGCCCCTAAAAGCTGGCTCTCGTGCCTGGGTGTAAGCCAGCATATCCATTGTTGGGGTTGGAGCTTCATGGATGCTCCTTCCAAAGGAAGAAAAAGAAAACAAAGAAAAACAAAGAGGCTAGCTTCCTGAGAGAAGCCGGTAGTGATATCTGCAGATAAAAATGAATTAAAAGGCTTGAGTACATAGGTCAAAGAAAGATACAGAGAATTGAAAACAAAGGGCAAGCAGTATCTAGACTCTCAATAATCACTTTATGCAAGTGTTGATGCCTCTTTGCTTCCAGCACACTTCCTGTTAGTTTTTAGGCACAATCCAGCATGCTAGTGTGCTTCCAAGGCTCTAAACTGTTTAGGATCTCTCCCCGTATTGTGCTGCCTATACCTGTATATCCTCTATGCCATCAGGGCACAGCTGTCAGGACGGAAAAGCCCTTTCTTGTAGCTGCACCCAGAATGCAGACCCTAAGAGATCTGCCTCATGCTGTTGTCGCTGTTGTTTTTCTATTGCCATTTGAAAATTTTAGTTTATTATTTGGTTTGCCTTCTTTTTTTAATCTCTTCTATATTATAGTAGAGTTCTGCTACCACCGTATTTGTATTTTCTTGCCTTTATTCTTAATGCATGGTGTAGTGGTTAGAGTGTTGGTCTAGAATGTGGGACACTCACCTTCAAACCCCCACTCAGCCATGGCATTCATCTTGAGGCAGTCACTATCTATGAGCATGAACAACCTCACAGGGTTGCTGTGAGGACAGAGGAAGAAAGGCATGTACACCGCCTTGAGCTCCTTGGAGATAAAATAGGATTTATATAATAAATAAGACTATGAGCAAAGCACCCCACACAGGTCGTCGTCGTCGTCGTCATCATCTCCTCTTGACACAGGACTCTCCTAAATCTTATGGCATCTCACAGGAAAGGAAACATGACGCACTCAAACAATGATGGACAACCTGTATGTACCTGGCATAGGAGTGATTGTTTGCAGCCCTCTACAGAGGTGCTAATGACTGTGTTCCTATCCTAACTGCTAAGCTAGGGCATTAGGTGCACCAGAAGAGGCATTGTGAGAGAGCACCTCTTTTTGGTACCAATTTTCTACTTTCTCTGTAGGTCAGGATATGAACTGGGTTAGGTGCAGAGCTTTCCTTTCTTGATCCGCAACTTCCAGAAGCTCTCAGGTGGCATGGCCACTGTCTGTATCAATTGCAAAATCTTGGGACAAGATTGCAATGAAAGTAATGTCCAAGCTCTAGTTAAGTGGCATTACCACAATGTTACCATCATTCATGCTTTCCTGGAAGCAGGAACAGGCAGTGGTGGCATGTTTGTTGGCTGACAAATACTGTTCAGTGTTATTACCTGAACCTGCCTATTTGAAGATAGCAAAACTAAGTTGTGTAGTATGCCAGTGTTGCTAGTATTGGATCTGGCTTATTGAAGAGCCTACATTTCCACTGCCTGTTGTCACCCAAAAAACTTGTGCTGCTAGGCACATCCATCCTCTTTGCTCCTTCCACATTAGGGGTCAGTTTATGGCCACACCCTGGCTACCTAGTGCCACAGTGCCCTCTCCTGGGCAGATGGTAGAGCTGCTTCTTTTGGCTGCTCATGCAACACCTTTGCTATGGTTTGGTGGCGATGCAGCCAATGCAGATTTGTTGTATCTGAAATATTTACACCCTATTTTTCAAAGCAATTATTCTCAAAGCAATTTGCAAGCAACAAACTACATCAATACAACCTGTCACACAAATAATACTCACACACCTGGAAATCCATGATTCTGTGGATGGATGGATAGGGTAAGAAGATGTTGCTTCCTTTCAGTTCTGCAGTACCAAAAAACTGGCAGTTGGAACTTGCTTCTTTCTAGCAAGAAGATAATCATTTTCCTTCTTGCTCTTCCTTTTTTTTTTTTGATAGATGGGACCAGGTTAGCTTTCTGTCTACAACATTCTTTGGGATGCAACAGGTTTAATGCCCAAACGGCCCCTGACCCTTTGACTGATGCAAGAGCCCAGGACATACTTTCCTTCAACTCTTCAATCCTATCACAACTGGCAGTTGGAGCCCACTCTTCTTTCTGGTAGGGCTGGGAAAAGCAAACTCTCTTCCAAGGCTTCTTCAGCCAGTAGATGGACCAAGCTGCTCTTCTTCTCCCTTTGACATGATATAATCTAGGAGGAAGGTCTACAGGCCTCCCATATAGTGTCCCTGCACTTCCCCATTTTTGGATCACTCAGTGACCTTTAGAGAAGGGGAAAGAAGAATCTATGAAGTCTGCAATGTATATTGATTTCTAATAATGTCCTTTGTGAAAGGCAGAGTGTGGCAAAGTTATTTTTGTACTACAGAATCCCCTAGCTAACCTAGGACTTGCAATTTAAAAAAGTAACTTTTGAAGCTCTGGAGAGGTCAGTAATGGTTCAGCTGATATAAAGTAAACCAAAGGTGGTCAATCTGTGTACAGTTAGGGTCTCAGTTCTGTCTGGCAAATAGCCCGTTTTGCTTCCACATGTTCTCCATGGCCTCTGCACTATAAGCCCTTTCCGCAAATGGCGAGGGAAACGTTCCCTGCTGCTACTCACCGGCTTTTTGGTGGGTCCGTTTGGGTCCGTCCTGACAAGGAGCAGTGTGACCTCGTCGCTCCACACTGCTCCAGTGTCCAAAATGGCAGCTTCTGGTTGGTGGAGGCTCTCCACCAACTGGAAAAGCTCGCCAGCCTAAAGCCCGTCCCTGGCAGATCTGCAGGCACACACTAGTTCACGCCTGCAAATCTGCACCGGAGCGCGGCGACGGAGCGACACGGGGTCGTGCGCTCCGTACTTTGTAAAAACCTCTTAAAAGAGGTTTTTAAAAAGCACGCTGTGTGACTAGTTCCGGTCGCTCCGCAGCGGACTGAGGTGCGGAACTACAAAAAGTAGTCCGCCCCAGTCCACTGCACAGTGCAGAAGACCTCTGTTGGAGGTCGCTCTGCACCGTTTTAATAGGCCGGTGCGGAAAGGGCCATAGTCTTTCTGCCCTCTCTCCAGCATTTTTCTCCCATTGCAGCTGCCTCTTCAGCTGATCTGTACTGCTACCATTCTCCTCCAGCTCCTTCACAGATTTAAACAAAAACAAAACAAGAGCAACAAATCTTTTTGACTGCACCTGAACAGGACAGTTGGAGATGGAATGGAATGGGGAGAGAAAGGGACTAGCTGTGCATTCTGGAAGTCTCTCTACCTTCCTTGCCCCTCCCATGCCTGGTTAGGCACTCACATGCTTCCTCTTTTTTTTTTCCAGCCTTCTCCCTGCTGAAGAATTATGTAGCATGAAGGAAGCAGGCGCCACCATCTTGAACTGAGAGTGAACTTTGCTTTCTACATATAAATACAGATAGCAATCACACCCCAATCAGCGTGCAGGCTTCAGGGCATCGTCTCAGCAACTCTAACTTTCCCATTACGATAATGTGATTTTCACTCAGTCTGTAATATCACCAGCCATGAATAAAACAACTGGCTCCCCCCTCCCCACACACTTTCTCTGTCTTTCACTCCCCTCACATTCTTTGCATACTAATGACAGCTCAGCAGCACTCAGACACCAGAGAGTTATTTCGGCTTTACCTACCCCAGATGGAGTGAAGGGCGTCATCTGCTAGCACTGCACATCTCACCTGGAGCCAGCTTAGAGATGACTGAAGAGCAGCAGGGCAGAGTGGATGAGCCCAACTGTGAAGCTTTTTTTTCCTCTTTAAGTGATTACTTCTAGTCTTTTTTTCAAAGTGCTGGCTTTGGCACTTTCTCTCACTCTCTTTTTCTCTTACTTGTATCCAACCTTTCCTACAGAGATCAAGATGGCATCCATGTGGACAATCCTGTTTGCCTCAGTACATCTCTCTGAGGTAGGCTAGGAAACAGACAGTGGTTATCCTGAAGGACACCTAGCATTAGGACAGAATTGCTGTCCACTTCATGTGGCACAGATTATTTTTTTGAAGGGGGTGCCATTAAAGGGCAGCAAATTATCAAACATTTTGTTTATTCATTACATTTTTAGAACATTGAGCTTAAATCTCCTGCTTCAGACAACAAAAAAATCTCTGGACAGAAGGCTACCCATGAGAGCCCAGCCTTGGATCTATTTCCAAGGGCTCAGGATTTTGTACTACATAACATTCTGGTGACGGTGGTGGTAGTGGTGTTGGTATATGCCTGCAACACATTCCAAAGTTATGGCAACCCTAAGGCAAACCTGTTTTGAAATTTTCTTGGCAAGCTATTCTCAGAGAGGGTTTGCCATTGCCTTCCTCTGAGGCTGACAGTATGTGACTTGCCAAAGATCACCCAATGGTTTCCATGGCTGAGTGGGGATTCAAACCCTGATCTCCTGGAGTTCTAGCCCAGCACTCACACTGGCTAGGATATTCATTACCATAGGCAAATTCTATGCAGATTTATGTCCTATAGGCCAGGGCCCCAAATTTTTTAAGTATCTTCCAAGGTCACTGCCACATGGTGTGCTTCATAGCTGAGTAAGAATCTGAATCTCAGTCTATCTGGCCCACCACATCTCATCCATGATAGTGCATTTTGTCTCAATCAGGGAGTAGGGATTCTTCTTTCAGTACTGATTCCTTTCAACAGTCAGTGATGTGGTCAGTGTTGACAGCATGAGCCAAACATTTTTGGTATCTTGTCATATATATATCCTATCTCATATGTACAACCTTGTATGTCACTAAAGAAACTTCTGTTCTAATTCAAATTACTTTTTCCATATTTCTGAGATTGCACAACCCAAGCAGGAATTCTTTGTTGCTGTATGCCTTCAATTTGTTTCCGAGACCCTAAGGTGACTCTATCAAGGGGTTTTCTTGGCAAGCTTTGTTCGGGGGTGCAATTGTCTTTTCCTTCCTTTGAAGTTGAGAGAGTGGGATTTGTCCAAGGTCACCCAGTGTGTTTCCATGGCTTAGCAGAGTTTTGAACCCTGGTTTTCAGAGTCATAGTCCAATGATTTAACCACTATACCTTGCTGGCTCTGTGGGAGTTTTTCTATCATTTTCCAAAAAAGACAGTACGGTCCATGTGAGTGTGTACTGTATGAACATATGAACTAGAAGTCTGCTCATTTATTTTAACTCTCTAAATCGTATCAACAGCACTGGCTTCAGTTGTCTCTAGGAACTAACCCATTCCCCCCTCCCCCTGAAAATACTTACAGTTTATGGCACTAGATTTAGTCAAATAGAGTAGAAATTACCAGTTACAAGATATGCCTGTCAACTCTATGAATCTGATGAAATGGACTCTAGTCTATGAATGTTTGTGCTGCAATAATTAATCAGTTTTTAAGGTGTCAACAGATGTTCTGATTATTATTTTTTTTGGCTGAAACACACAAACTCAGCCACACCACTGGAACTTGAGGAATCCTCTTACATCTTGAAGCCTGAGTACTAATCAAAGTACATTTTCACAGTTCTACAGAAGGTCCTGAGCAAGAATCTCATTGTTCAGAATGATGCTTGATCTTGTTCTCTAATACTACAGTACTTTGGATTGATTCCAGCAAATCTCACAAAAGCTGAACAGTGTAGATCCTAAAGTAGTCTTGTGTGCTGTTTTACAGTCAACAATCCTCTGCTTTAAAGCCTATTCAATTATAGTTCATTGTTTGAAGGCACCTACTACTTTGGGGCTGTCCAGTTTAAACAAAAAGAACCGTAAGAAGGAAGAGCAGAGAACCTGAAACTGCTCACAGACAGCGAACACCTGGACAGCAGATTGAGCAGGCACACAGACACCAGGTCAGTCTTCTTTGCTATCATGAGATATATTGCATTGCCATTTAAATTACAGTAATTATTTTTCAACTTGTGTCTTTCTGTATAAATTAACATATGCAACTGCTATGCAAATCTGTGACTGCTCTTTCTGACAACACATTTCTTTGGAAAGAGGCATATATATGTGGCAACCTCAGTAAAAACCTACATACAAGGGAATAAACTTCCATAAATATCCATAAATAACCTCTAAGCCTCAGTTTTGCCCTTCATGGCAATTGGTTTGTAGGTTGGGCTGCCACTCCAACCCACAGCAAATCAAGTAAAACTTTCTCTCATACCATGATTGGGCCTGGTTACCAAGCCTGAATTCTTCAGGGAGGTCCTTGCTATTTTAAGATGTATATGGAGTCAAAGGTAAATTCCATTGTGTTTAGTGGGGCTGGCTCATTAGAAAGCATATTTAACATCACAATCCCAGTCCCCTATTAAACAGAAGACCAAACAGGAGTGCATTCAGTTGGTTTAGAGGCTGGAGGAAGCGAGTGTGATGTCCAAAGTACTTGTGATTCCTATGGGGCAATGACTTTGGGTGATTCCTAAGGAAGCTTTGCATATGGGGCCACCCTGCTCATGTATCAAATTTTACTGGGGGACCAGATGTTAGAACAATCTTCTATTGTAAACCTCCCATGTTTTCCCATTGTTTCTTTCATCTTTTTTCTTGCCACAGAAAATCCACTTGAGGAGAGGAAAATGAGGTACCTGTACAATGTCATCTGATTAGTAGTGGTAGAATTTCTTTGTCTAGACACACTATTAATTTTAACTATATTGTCATGATTCCCTGGCAGCTGGTTCTTTATAAGCTTTGGAATCACTCTCACCCTCTTTTATTTGTCCCTTCTTCCTTTGCCATTTTCTCAGTGCTAACTTATGTAGCATAAGATAGCATTGGTTCATACGGAGTGTTTTATATTTTACAGTGGATGCATAGAGCTTTGTATGCTGTGATCACATACAAAGTGGTCATAAACTATTAGCTACAATGGATTGTTTATGAAATTTTGAATCACTTTTGCAATTCTTTCTTCGCCCTAGCAATTTTTTGACATCTTTCATAAATGTGAGCTGAAAAATGGAGTACATGACTCAGTAATTCCTCAGGTATATTTATGCCCAAAGGAGCAAGCATTTTCCCTTCTTTGAACACCATTTTGTTTTAATAACTCACAATGTGAGCTATACATGCCATAGCATTACACTAGGAGCCCATTCCTGGTGTTCTGTCTGCTGTGATTGGTAAACAGTTTTCTCTGGGATGATGGCTTAGTCAAAGAGCAGCCTTTATGTTTTTCTAGAAGGCTGTTATCTTCAGCGAGTGCCAATGGATTTTTTCCCTTCATCCATGGAAGAACACCTGTGGAAAAATGAACCTGAAAAACATTTGGCCAGAATACAAAAATCTAGGGGGATTTCGCAGGTAATATCAATGATCAAAAATCGGAAAGAAGATTAAATCCTGATTGTGTATATAAAAAGCTAGATAGATTTTTCAGTTTCCATGGGTACTCTTGCCCAAATGTGGGAATACGACTTGATGGCTGAGTATATTATCACAAAGAACTTTAGAGGTCCTATTTCTCACAGACAAGCTATATGGAATTATAATGGGATATGTGTAAGTGTGAGAGCCAGCATGGTGTCTGGACTACAACCCTGGAGACCAGGGTTCGATTCCCTGCTCGGCCATGGAAACCCACTGGGTGACCTTGGGCACACCACACATACACAGCCCCAGGAAACCCTGTGATGGATTTGCCTCAGGGCCACTGTAAGTTGGAAGTGACTTGATGACACACAACAACAATGTGTACGTTTGCAGTGCAAAAAATGATGTCTTGAAAATAAGAGGTGTTTTCTGAGGGTCAAGAAACTAGTATGCTTTTTTTTAGGAACAAAAGTAATGAAGGACTGTGAGCATGTTGGCTATTACTCAGTTTCCAATGCCAAGAAAAGTTCTGGCTTTACAGGTGCTTCATACATCACACAGTGGTGGGTATTCCACATAAATCATCATGGGTACCCTATATATGTGATATCAGGTATCTTCCCTCACTCTATGGATGCCTTGTATGTGAAAGGCAACCTGAGAATTGAGAGAGACTGTACTTGCCCAAAAACATTGGACTGGACAGCAGGTGGAGTACACCTTCTAAGAATAGGAATGTTTTGGCGTATAGAATGCATATGTTGTCATGTGCCCTCATGTAATTTCTGACTTATGTCAATCCTCTGGCGAACCTATCATTGGGTTTTCTGGGCAACGTTTGGTCAGAGGGGATTTTGCCATTGTCTTTCTCTGAGGCTGAGAGAGTGCAATTTGCCCAAGGTCACTAACTGGGATTCCAAGGCCAAGTAGGGATTCAACCCCTAGTCTCCCAGTGTCCTAATTCAAAAATCTCTAGTGTGGCTCTCTAGTGTGCATATAGCATATATCAAAAGACACAAAATGCAAAGGTAAGTGCAGGAATCAGAAGCTATGGAAGACACACAGTTTCTCTACGTGTGGCAAAAAAGCAGAGGTGCATGAGGCCATGATTCAGATATCTTTTTTAAATCTAAAATCACAGGAAGAACAGGGAAGGTAAGATCTGTGCGGTAGAGGATAGATTTTTTTTAACAAAAGTTACTAAAAAACCATTGTATTACCCTCTATGGGAAGAATGCAGTTAAAAGAGTAGGATAAACGGAATATGCAACAAAGATTATGAGAAGAGGCTCCAGAAGGCTTCCATAGATGACAGGTTGGCAAGGTTTGGATAAGGAATACCCTCCATAAACCATAATCTGAAAAGATAGATTGCTCACATATTATGTACTATCAAGCTTTCTTCTAACTTTTGCTAACTGCAGTTTCATATAAATTAGAGAAGGCAGCTGGTTAGGAAGTCATGTAGCTAGGTTTCAGGGGACTAGATATACTTGCCTCCCTGTGAATGACTGATCTCACAGCAGCCTAGGACTTCTAGCTGCAGAAATGTCTCTGTGGTGGGATTCTCTGTGTAGAACATCTTAGGCCTGAGTTGTCTAAGATTCAACTGCCAGCCCAGTTGGCCTCTCTGGGTGGAACAGGGGAGGGGAGCTTGGTTTTGACCCTGGAAAGGAATCAAAGGAGGAGCAGCCACCTAAATGCACCATCTATTATTTCTGTTGGGCAGTCCCAGATGGAAAAAGTCACTTTGAGCTACTGTACCCTCGCTGTAAGAAATTCCTAGTAGTCCACAAAAGCTTATGCCATATAAAATCTGGTAGTCTTTAAAGTGCCACAATCCAGCAGTGTACCTCTGTATCCAGTGGTGTACTTCCATATTCAGCAGCAGTCAAGTGTGAACTTTTGTCTACTCCACGCCTGCTGCAGCCCACTATGGCACCAAATTTCTATTCCAGAAAGTTTTCCAAGCACTCTGGAGGATGTTTTTAGGGTGCTGGGGTCGGTGGTGGAGGTTTGTGGATTCCGGTAGCTGTAGCAGAATCCAGCAGAAATACATCATAGAATACTCTGCTGATATTTGCTTGTTTGCTTGCTATTTGCTTGTTGTTATGCCTGCTGTATTTTTACTCTTGCTGTTTTGTTGCCATGCTTTGTTGTTATTCTTGACATAGTATCTCAAAAGGAAAAATGACTTTTCCCCATGAGAAACGGCCTGCTCACAAGGCAGGGATGAGTATCATGGCAAAAGAGTCAGGGAACAGGCATGGCTGGAGGGCCACAGAGAAAAGGCAATGGAAGAGAAGAGCATGAGGTGGAAAGAGCCCTGTCGGACAAGGGAAACAGGAGAGGGAAGGAGGAGAGGGTTCAGGAGAGGGAAGGAGGAGAGGGTTCAGAACAGTATCCTTTCTCCTGCTGAAACCGGAGTGGTTTGTCCCTCCTTCACACACTGGCAAGGCCACTTACTTCCTCAGAGTTACTTGCAGCTCCTGCCGGTCTGCTTTCTTGAGGCCAGCGCCAGTGTGTTCTCTGCTGTCCGTCCCTATGGGAGAAGCCAGGGGTGGGGATGGGGAGAAGTTGGTGTCTCTCTCCTAGAATCATAGAGCTGGAAGAGACCCCAGGGGCCATCCAGTCCATCCTCCTGTCACGCAGGAACACACAGCAAAGCACTCCCAACAGATGGCCATCCAGCCTCTGCTTAAAATCCTCCAAAGAAGGTCTGGCCCCAGACAGAAACTTTCCCTTCCCATTCCAGCGTTTTGAGCAAAATAATTCCCACGCTGGGCCAAGGAAATAAGAGCAGGAGGAGCTTCCAGAACTGGAGAGGGGAAATGCTCGAGGTAGAGGAGTCACCGACATAATAACGCTCCCCCACAGGGAGTAATTATTCCTGCCTCGGCCTTGGCAGGAAGGGCCACCCTCTCCCCCTTCCCTTGCTGTGGGGGGGAGGGCGTGGGTATAAAAAAACCCTCCCCCTCTTCCCCCCCACCCCCAAGAGGAGGCACATTCATCCCAGGGGCAGGCGAGGAGGGGCTGGGGGTCACTCGGCCGCTCTCCCCCTCCGACGCGGAATCCATTCGGCTCCCCAGTCAACCCCTAGTGAAAGGCAATCAGGCTCACCGCCGCCCGGCTCATTCCGCGGGTATAAAAGCGGTAATGAAATTCACGGCAGGATTAGCCTCTCCATCCAATGGGCCGGCGCGGCGGTGACATCGCTTGCTTCTCGCCCGAATGTAACACACCAATCTAATTTACGTCGTGTAGCGAGCGGGAATGAAATGTTCATAAAGAATGGCTGCATCTTGTCACCTTAACTGCGGCCCGGGGCTCTGAGGCATCTGTCAGGCAGAGGAGAGCGGAGGAAGCCGGGCCGGCTTTGCCGAGCGAGGGGCCGGGCGCGGAGGGCGGGGCGGGGAGGAGGAGGAGGAGGAGGAGGAGGAGGAAGAAGCGGGCGGGCGGCACCTCGCGCTTCTGTAGGCCAGGCGGAGAGGTGAGTCGGCGCCAGAGTCCGTCGCAGGGGAGGGAGAAAGGCGGTCGGAGGAGCGGGCCGGGGCCCCTGGGTGGTTGGGAATGGGTATCTTTGGGGGGGGGGGTGTCTGTGCGCCTTCGAGTCGCCTGTCCATTTCTGGCGACCCTCTGAATGTCATGGGGGCACTTCCGCACTAGACTGTTCTAGTGCTATTATTCCACTTTCAACATCCTATGGAATCCTGGAGTTTGCAAACCCCAGGATTCCATAGGTTGTTGAAAGTGGAATAATAGCACTAGAACAGTCTAGTGCAGAAATGGCCAGGGTTTTCTGAGGCAAGGAATACTCAGCCTTTGCCTTTGGAGCATATATGACACCATTGCAGAGTCCTTTGTATAACCTAATGTGGCCAGTTGCGCACGCATACACACACACCTGCACATCAAAACTCTCCCATTCTTATAGCAAGCAGGTCATGTGAATCGTTCCTAATCATTTTGCACTTTCCTTGTCTGACATTTGTAAAGTTCCAAACACTGCAGTAAGAAAAAACAAGGTGGTTTGGGGGTTGAATTCAGTGAGTTAGAGAAAAACTTTGGTACAAGTGTGGAGAAAACGAGGCAGGACAGTGAAAGTGTCTACCCAAATGCAGAATGGTCTTGCGAACCTGATGTTTCATCCTGTCATGGAGACAAGTCACAGATGATCTTGTGGTCTAAGAATGTGGCATCTACGTGTATGCGTTAAATGCGCCAGAGTAAGATTAGACACTGGCCATTTCTGCACCACACTGTTACAGTGCTATTATTCCAGTTTCAACATCCTGTGGAACCCTGGGGTTTCTCGTTTACTGAGGCCCAAGATCTCTCTGGCTGAGAATTCTAAATGCCTCTCCCTAAACTGCAAACCTCAGGTTTCCATAGGATATTGAAAGTGAAATAATAGCACTATATAACAATGTGGTGCAGAAATGGCCAGAATCTCCCAAATACACACAAACAGTAAGAAGACCAGAAATACGGAGTCAGTTTGGTCAGAACATTAAAACAACACTCTAATTATGGAGAAAGGTGCAGAATTTGTCTAATTTCAAGACAAACACAATCCTCTTCATTTGTTTTCTGTTGTGGAACATGGTAAAGTTTAGCTCAGTGTATGTCTAGAGCCTCTAATGATGTTCTCCCTATGCAATTAGACAAGCCACCACATGAGATGTGTTGAGTAAGTGACCAAGGAGATGTAGGTGTCCGTTGTCGTCTTCTGAAGTTTGGTAATTTTAAATTCTGGACTTAATGATCTTACCTGGTGTGGAGTCTGTTATTTCCAGATGTGAGCCAGACCTGCTGCTATTGGCAGCATTCTTGCTTATTCTGTTGAATGGGACCCTGGGCGTCTGCTGCAAAGTCCTGCCCTGCTGGAACCACTGGCTGGGAATGAATGAGAGTTGGGGCTGGGAATGAAAGATGAACAGAAGTGAACTGTTCATCCAGAATCAGTAAAGAGAAAGGGAAAGGGAAGAGATAACAGAGACGACATATCACAAATCTCATTCTCTATGAGATGAAAGTGCAGTTTATAGTATTTTTAAATAAATAAATAACATGACTGTTCCAACAGGAAAGGAATGGGATGTACTGGGTGGTACATGGGTTCATGATCACATTTTAGCAGTCCAATGACATAAATCCATGGAGAGGACAATAGGGATTTATCATCCCACTTTAATGTCTTAGTAGCAAGTTTTGCTTCCGTGGTTGCATATTGGGACATGATATGATTGTGGGAGAAAATGTTTTGTGTGCAATTTGGAGCATGTGTCATTCTCTGGCTGCGTGTTTCCATCATGGTTTGTACATGTGGATGTCTCTGCCTTTGCAATACCCTTTTTGCCCTCTGGCTCACTCCTGCAGCCTCCTGCACATTTCCTTGCCGTTAATTTCCCGGGATCCAAATGGCTTGCAGCCTGCTGTGGGATGGGAGTTTCTCTTCCCTGACTCTTCAGTCAGAAAGTTTGCAGCAGTAAAATAGCCCTTCCCGTCGCGTTAGGAGTAATAGCATTTTGGTGTCCAGAGGCGAGTTGGCAAGACAACAATAAAGTTTATTAAGAGCAGGAGATTAAATTCTGCAGTGCTTAATTGAAATAGCATGAGTGAGCTGAGAGGGGGTGGAAGAGGGTCCCGCTAAGTTCCTCTAAAAACCCTCACCCACCGCCCCAGCTCCTCCATAGGAGGCTGGCTTGCAGAAAGCAAGCCTAAGAGGAGCTGAG
This sequence comes from Ctenosaura bakeri, assembly GCA_948474755.1. Lineage (NCBI taxonomy): Eukaryota > Metazoa > Chordata > Lepidosauria > Squamata > Iguanidae > Ctenosaura > Ctenosaura bakeri. The sequence goes on from CAOLHI010001270.1 coordinate 257,374, forward strand.
CAAGCCAGTCTGCATGTCTAGTAGGTCTGGGCCTGTTGTAGTAGCCTATTCCCTGAATTACCAAAGCCAGGGCAGGCTAGCAGCAGGGAAAGGTGTATCAAAAGAAGAAATGCACCTTAGATGTCTCCTATAGGCACTTGCATCTCAGTTCCAGTGAATCCAGAACCTATGTTGGCATATTTAATGTGCTGTAAACATTTTAAGAGGAACAAAGTGCGTTACAATTATTCTTCTGTTCATTGTTACAACATTAGTGTCAACATTTAAGAGCCTATTTAATCATGAAGAGCATACCACTAGCACATCTTATTCACTGCATGTAGGGTGGCTTGATGTAAAGGAGGAGAGGGCTTTTATACCTTATAAGTACCTATACCAATATGTTACTGTTATTTTTGTAGCAGTTATAGCTTTTCTCATCTCTTCATAATGAGATGCTCCTACCAACATTCTCTCTTCTGTACAACTATTATATCTGATCTCCCCAAAGGCCTCTGCAGTGACAATAAGACATTGCTTGCATTTAACAGATTCTGTCACATGAAAAGAAAATCTGACTAGATGCAAGGTTTTAGTCAAGGGAGACCAAGCCCTGAAGGATACTCCTTATATTCCTGAATTTTTAGCTGGCATTAGAAAATATAAACAAATTTCTTGCACTCAGCAATTGAATAAGTACATTTGTTCCTATCTTCTGTGTTGCATTTATCAGTGAGTATAAAAAGTTACTACCATAACTGATGAGCACTTAGCTATTATTAATATACAGTATCATTGTATTAAATTAATCTGTTAAAAGTATTTGATTATTTTTAAATAGATAAGATTATACATATTTAAGTGCTAGCTGTTACACATTGTTTCACTAAGGCCTCCTTAGTGTACACAGTTCATTACTAACTAGGGCCTGTCCAGATATGTGGCTTCTATAATAAGTTTCAGGGAAGAAATAAATAGTCTGAATAGAATCAGAATAAATTACAAATTCATGCAGTGCATACCCTCCAATGTTTCACAGATGAGAACCAAGACACAGATGGCCAGGCAAAATCAGAGTGTGGTAAAGATAGCCAAAGTTAAGAATGATGATGATGGTGGTGGTGGTGGTGAATGATGATGAACACTCAAGCTAAGAGGTACCACAGCAAATTTGCTTATATCTGAGCCTCCTGGGAAGGGTAAGATTCTGCCTGCTCCTCTCCCTTTCACTGAGTTTATTAAGTGAAGCTGCATTTGCAGTTTGAGCTCTGTTTGCAGCAGTTAAGTAAGGAGAGGACAATGGGGGAGGCAGCAAGAAGAGAAAAAAAATGACATTTTAAAAGCAGCTGAAAAACTCAGAAATACTATAGTATTGTTTAGGACTATTCCTGCCAAATTGGGAACATTGGAGGGTCTGGCAGTGACTTCAGGAAAGCAGGCTTCCTGCCATTTAACCTCCCCCTCCTAATTCAAACCTGTGCAGATTTATTCAAAATTAACTTCCACAGACTTCAGTGAGACTTATCCGTGATTAAATGTAGAGAGGGCTATAGCCTTAATATCCTTCCACATGAAAGAAGAGTAGAGGTGTGCAATTCTTTGTTTGTTTGTTTATATCAGCAAATGTCATCTGGCATGCGGAATGAAGGCAGGGGAAGTGCAGTCCATGAGTTGCATGTGGCCTGTGCGACCCCTTTTTGTGACCCCTAAAGTTGTCCTGCAGTTTCCATACCAAAAGAAAATGACAACATTTTGCCCCCAAAACAGCTAGAAACCCCTGCAAAACATGGCAGTGCTGGCCCCTCAACTCCTGTAAGACTTCCATATGCCTTTTACAAAAAAAAAATAAAACAAAAACAAAAAAACAAAAAAACAACAACCAGTACTCCCCCACTGGCTGAAAACAAAACCATAAGTGGTGTGATGTCACTTCCAGTCATGTTGATGGCCCTGAGGTGGCAGCTGGAAGAGGGTGCAGGAGCGAAAAATGCCTCCCCTGCACTTTCCACTCCTGAGTGGAACTTAATCCAAAGAGTGAAAACGTTATCTTTTGGACTACAACTCCCATAATTCCCTAGCAATGGTCATCCTGAGATGGGGATTCTGGGAGCTGTTGTACAAAAAGTAACTTCCCCAATGAGTGAGTTGAATCACTGCTACCTAAAGTAAGCGAGGAAAATATGTGACTAGTGCCTCTCAAGTGAGAAGATTAGAGGCATAGTTGTACACAAAAGGACTGAATGATCAATATTCCTATTTTTCAGACTGGGAGCTGAATTTAGAAGAGATACTGCATGACAGAAGGTTACATGGATGCAACTATTTATCCTTATTTTCTGTTCACTGCTGGCAGAGCTAATGGCCTGGCCCTACTATTAGGCAAAGAGAAGCAGTCACTTCTGGCAGCAGATTTTGGGTGCCATGAAGGAGCAACAAACTGTTGGTTTTTTAATTAGTTGTAATTGTATTTTTATTGCTAGAAATGGGGAAAATGTTTCAAGGATTGTCTCACTTCTGTGCCAAAATTCACCATCTCACATTGGGTCTTATGCACCTTACCTTGAGTGAAGGAATTCCATTTGCTGTTCTATGTTACGTAGCAAAATGTCTTGGGTTAACCCTGCTTTTTTTAAAAAAATGCTATAGCTATATAATATATAATATAATATAAACATACATATATACTTATATATATATATTTATTATTATTATATAGATCCATATCATCTTTTAATAAAAATAAAAGAGATCCCATTGCTCCTGACCTGATCAGCCCGTCACTCATAAAGAACAATACCTTCTATACTGCTTTATAAAAGAACAGGTACTTAATTATGTTTATTTTCCTTTTCACTAGCTTTCCCCTTTCCCTTACATATCATATTTATTAGACTATACACCCTTGTTATACAGGGCCAACCACCCAGAGTGCACTGGAAGAACTGTGGTACACAATGTAATAAGGAAATAAATAAAACAATACCTTAAATCCTTTATACATTTTGTTTGCTGTGTATTATCTTTCCTTTAGTTCTCTTATCAATGACAGCCTGGACTTCATGCGTAACCACCGTGCCATCAAATCTCGGTCTTCCTTGGAATATGGCACATTCTTTAACAGAAACTGTGAATGAGATAAATATGGGTCACCCATTAAGTTTGTAACTGAATGAGATTTAAACTGAAAGGCAAACCATAGGATCACCCTGGCTTCTTTACTGAGGTTTCATTCCGCTGTCCATTGTTCATCACAGCACATTTCTGACCTGGTAAATTATCATCTATCTCCTATTTTTGCAGTCTGGCATATCTTCTCTTCATTGCTTTTTGATGACACATCTTGTATACCCCTAATGAATTGAGGAGGCATTTTTTCCTGATTTGATTCCTATGCAATGGCAGCTTTGTGACTGGGAAATTACTTAGATGCTATAAACTTGGATGTAATATTTCGAATTAACTAATGATGCTTTCCATTAACAGTGAAAGACATTTTAAATCCAGGCTTCCTTCTATTGCTTCATGTTAGTAGAAGAATGGACCATTTCAGGTTTTAAAAATGCATTTCTGGTACATTTAGTTTGCATTTTAACATTCATGGCAGCAAAACCTTGGTTCTAAATTCTGCAACAAGATTAAAACTACACTGAGAAAGTGACCTGCTGGAACTTTTTATTGTAGCAAGAAAGGAATTTATTTCCAGCACAAATTGATATTGTGAGTATCCTGTCCCACCATTGCACATTGTGAGGGTTATATGTATTTGATTACATTTTAAAGGTCATTCCTGCATGCTGAATTGGCAACTGCAGAGGCTTATAATATTAAATGCACCTTTGACTTGTTCCCAAACATGGTTATTGAGAACTGTTGCACTAAGTGGAATAGGACTTACTTCCATAGTAAGTAGGCATAGAAGTGCAGGTATGTTTTGAAATGGTTTCATCAAGATCACTGAGAAAGACACATTCAGGTACATGAAACCTCCAGCTTTTGATGCCCTGTTATGTGATGATTTGCTCTTTCAGCACTTCGGATTAAGGACAAGTTCCATTAATTCAGTGGGGGTTCTGCTATTTCATCAGTTCTTGCCTATGAAGGCTCACTTGTGACTGCTTGCACATGCTTGCAAAGTGAGCTGGGGGGCGGGGGGCGGGAAGGAGCTGAGCCAGTGGAGAGATTTTGCAAGCAGCGCATGGCCGATCATTAGCAAGTGAGCCTCCATAATTTCTTCATGCTCCCTACAGTACAGTACATGGGTTCAACTTGTCAACCAATTCCATTTTCTGACCATGCTTTGGTCTCTAACCTGTCAGATAAGTGGGAAAGCCTGTATATAGAATCATAGAAACATGGAAGAGACCACCATGGCCATCGAGTCCAACCCCCTATGCTTTCATGATCACACTGTAAACATCATGTCTCACAGGGCCTTGTAAACTTCTGGATGTACTCAGGTAATTCATGTCAATGTATATAATTCCATTTTTAAAAAGTTTTTTCCCCAAGCCAAAGAATAGTAAACTTTGAATCAGAGAGCTTGAAGGTCCAGTAAGGTTGACCCAATGTGTTCCAGGGTGATAGAAGGACTATTTAGAGAGGCTCAGCCCTTTGGATCAACATCCTATGGAATCCTGGGGTTGGCAGCTTAGGCTTTAGAATTCTCAGCCAGAGAGCTCTTTGGCCTCAGTAAACTACAAACCCCAGAATTCCACAGGGTGTTGAAAGTGGTTTAGTAGCATTATAATAGTGTAGTGGGGAAATGGCCTCTGTGTCCAAATATAGTATTTCTTTTTTAAGAAAATCACTGTAAGAAATAAAAAAGTGCATGTATAAAGTAACCAGTGTTGGTGATAGACAGATATTCAGGTGTCTATCTTGTTCTCTCTTGACATTTCTTAGGTGACCAGTTGCTAGGCAAAAGATCTACTTTCTCCCTCCAGGAGAGCAGTTGCAGACAAAATGTGGTCCTCCACATGTTGTTGGATTGCAACAGCCTGATCAGCCTTAACCAGCATAGTCAATAGTGAATAATGCTGTCAGCTGCATTCCAACAACAGCTAGCGGACTTCACTTAGCTCACTCTGGCCTTGAAGGAGGTAGCCATCCAAATACATTGAGTCTTGTTTGTAATGGACAGAAGGCAACATTAAGAACTTCCGTAACTGAATCTATTAAAAGCCAGCATGGTGTAGATGTTTGCACATTGGACCAAGAGTCTGAAGATCAGAGTTCAAATCCCTGCTCAGTCATGAAAACCCACTGGGTGACTTTGAGCAAGTCACACTCTCATAGCATCAGAGGAAGGCACAGGCAAACTTCTCTGAAAAAAACTCAAGAAAATCCTGTGATAGATTCATCTTATGGTTGCCATAAGTCAGAAATTATTTGAAGACATGAGAAAATAACAAATAACCAAATATAGGCTTCTCATTCCTGTCCTATTTTGAATGAATCTCCTGAAACAATAAGCATGCTTCAGACTAGTTACATTTTTTAAATATACGTAGACCCAAGTATTCTGCTAGTAAAAACTGTATTCTACTAGTATAAATAACAAAAATTCTTACATAGTAGAGGCTTGATTGATGGAGACAAGAGGAAGAACTTTCTCTGTGACTGCATCTACATTGTGGACCTCTCTCTTCTCAGAAGATCATTTATCAGCTTCTCTTATGGTGTTCTGATGAATGTTAAAAACTTTCATACTTGGGAAAGCAATTGTTTTAGCACTAAAATTTTATCCAACCTAATTTTAGCTTTGCTTTTGCCTATTGTACCTGTTTCTGTTCTTAAGGTGTGTGCTTGAAATTTTATTGTATTTCAAAGTCTATTTTCATTTTGGACCACCCTGAGTGGTCTGGCATCTGAAGGGCAGAATATAAATTCTCAAGCAAATAAAATTAATTATGGGATCTTATTCCAGCTGGATCTGGATGGAGATAGTTGAACTATGATTTGCATAGCTCAGAAGCAGGTGATGGACAAGCATGGAAGAGATGTGGAAGTGATGATATCCATAATGCCTAGTTCAAGGCCATTTCTGCACGGGGCGAGGGACGCTCCGCACTGCTCTGGGGACGAAAATGGTGGCTTCCGGTTGGTCGAGGGTCTTGACCAACCACTGAAGCTTGCCAGCCTAAAGCCCACCCCCAGCAGATCGCAGGCTCGCACTGGTGCGAGCCTGCAAATCTGCACCGGAGAGCGGGCATGGAATGGTGCGCTCCACGCTTTTGAAAGACCTGTTTTAAGCGGTCTTTCAAAAGCACGCTTGACAACTTGGGGTCATTCCGGAGTGGGCTGAGGTGTGGATCTATGTTAAGTAGGTCCAACCCAGTCCACTCCCAGGTGCAGACGTCCTCCCTGGAGGATGATCTGCACCATTTCTATTAGCTTGTGCGGAAATGGCCCAAGATTCCTCCCTGCAGGAGCACAAAACGAGAGTGTTACAACACAGTTTTGTTTTTAATACATTTAAAGAAAAACAGTCCATGTATTCCATTACAGCATGCACACGTGCCAAAAATATGACAAACAGCATTCACATAATCCAAACATATCACAAATATGTCAAAACATTTTAGACTGCCTTTAAATAATGAGAAATGGAATCAATTCCCAGGGAACTCTAGAGAAGCACAAAAAGTATCCAGCAAATGCATGAATCACTATTGTGGCAGCACAAGGAACTCTAGCACAGGACAAAGGACTGGGTTTGTGTAATCATGCACAAATATGAGAATATGCTACTGTTCAGTAACCAATGCTATCAGAGCCCCAGGGACACAGACAGTGCAGCAGGGAGTAAGAAGACCTAATAGGATAACTACCTTTCTTTTTGACAGGGCTCTTGGGCTGTTAACATCCTTATCAAAAGAAACCAAAGGGTTATCCAAAATAACACATTGTGGCTCAATCTAACACAATATTCGTATAATAGTCCATTATGTAAGTGGTATTACTTTCTGCACTCACATAGGGAGATGGTAGTGTGAATGAGAAAGAAAGGCAGCTGGCTCTGAGCCACCTATTTCTTGAATGCCTAGCTTGGGAGAGGAACAGTGGTTGTGACTGCTGCCTTTTTTTCACCATTATTTCCTTTTTCTCCTTGCCACTATCACCCTTGCCTCTGCTGCTAGATGTACATGTTCTTAGCCTGTAGCAGTAAACTTCTCAAAAGCTGGGAATTATTACATGTTGTCCCTTTTCAAGGCCCATTACAAATATATAATAGTGGTGGAAGGAACACTGGCCCCAGTGTCTAAACACCATGAATAAGTGACTTATTTTGATCCCAACTTTGAAGCAAATTGAGGATTGAGTTCTAGGTAGCATGCCAACAGACCTATGGACTCTTACTTGTAAATAAACTCCACTATACATGAGGGGATTTCTCCCAAATAAACCTACATAATATCATGGTGTGCATACCTATTTTGAGAATAGTCTTGCTCCTGCTAAATTATTAATATGGTTATGTTAGTTCTTAGTAATAATTATACAATTGTTCATAAAAAGTATTTAGTAGTTATTTGCTTTCCTTGTGATTTGTGTATTATTTTGGTTGATTCTGTTTCTGTTCAACCAACTCCATTCAGTTTCACAGTTTTACAATAAGGAAATATTCAACCAGCCAATCCTTTTTTCCATATAGAGAAAGTGGATATGTACTGTTGGGGTGGGGGAAAGGCTCTTTTTGAACTGTCTCTCTGTCATGGTGCTTTTAAAAGAACAGAATCTCTACCTGTACAGAAGAGGACAGGAAGTATGTGGCTATCCAGGCCTTATTAGACTACAGTTACTGTTATTTCTCACCATTGGCTTTGCTGACTAAAGCTGATGGGGTCTGCAACTTCTGGAAGGCCACATAGTCCCCAATCCTGCCTAAAATTAACAGCCACTGTTAAGGCAAGCCAACATGCAGTGATTAATCATCTGAACCTAGTGGAAGGATAGTGCATGACCCAGAGGCATCTGATTGACCACTGTGGGGTACATTATGCTGGACTAGATAGGCCTTTGGTCTGATACTTCTCATGTTGTTACTGAATTTATGGTGAGGACAAGGATATACAAGGAAAGGCTTAATATCTATCATAAGCAGTTGTGAGTCAAAGGAACTTCTATTTCCACCTATAAGTCAGCAGTCAGTGCTGTGAGCATGCTCTCATTTGCCCAATTCCTGACAAATAACTTTGCGCAAGCCATTTGGGTCTGTGGAAATCTGTATATCATTACATCCAACTGCTGCGTGTTGCCTTCTTGTAGCTGCCATTTTGAAAGCAAATATCAATGGGCTTGCTTCTCATTTGATGAAAGGACTCCATTGTTCACATACTGTTCCATGGCAAAATGATAATATATTGTTTTACAATTTGGAACCAGGTTACTGTAGAAAACTGTGTGGTCCTTAAGATTTTCAGTGCAGACTCTTGGTTTTTTTTCCCTTCACTAATCCTTCAGTATGTTTGTTTGGAAGCAGTAAAAGAAACTTCTTTACCTAGATTTGAAACTCCTTCCTGAGGGAAGAAGACCACTTTTACTTCTCCTTTAATGGCATTCTCCTAAATAGCAAAAACCTTCCTTTTTATGACCGTTGGACGCATCAACTCTGCTTGTAGTTTTTACTCTGCTGTAGGATTTTTGATGAAGAAGATTAATTCTGATGTTGTCTTTGTCAGTTTATTTTGTTTGCTGTTCCTTTCATTGTTCATGTTTTACTTTGCTGTTTGAGTTTTACTTCTGCTGTTAGCTTAGTGATGCTGTTGTTTTTAATACAGTTGTTTTTGAATTGTTCATTGCTGTGGGCTTCTAAGGAAAAGTGAAAAGCAAATAAATACTCATACCATCTCTGCCACTCACCTTTTCTTCTATACTTAAGATGAGAAGTAGGGACGAGACCAAGATGTAAAAGTTGCTTGGAAAACAAAACAAAACAAAAATGTCAAAATTAGGCTTGCTACAATGTATATATTTTACATATACTACTTGATTGTTTAATTTGTGTTTAATTTGTGCTTTAACATCTGTATATCATGATTTAACTTTTTTAAAGTACTGTAAACTGCTTTGAGTACTTCCTAGGAAAAAAAATGGGATATGAATAAAGAAGGAGGAGGAGGAGAAGGAGGATGACAAATACTGATTTTATGTTTTTACTCAGAGGTTTCACTGGTCTTAAAAGGACTTAATCCCAAATAAGTGAGCATAGAGGTGAAGGCTAAAATCTACATTAACCAGGTCAGGTCCACATACTGGGCCTGGAAAATGTTATGATAGCATCCCAGCTTCTACTCACAACCAAAGGAAAGATGGAATCCCTTTGTAGTTAGCAATGAGCAAACCCAGAATGGTAGTTAATATATAAGCCAAGAGTATTTACAGGAGAGCTCAGCAGCTGTAACTTAAAGCATTAGCAAAACAAATTGGAATTGCCTTCTGGAGGCCATTGTTATAAATTACAGGCCAAACATCTGCCCACATCTGCAATGTCTAGACAGTTTGTATCAAAGAAAAAAGTAAAGGAGGGGGTGACATTGATTTGGGAAGTGGGGCTAAAAGGGTAGGAGGATCACATATCCAAAACTATAGCTTGGCTCCCCATGGAATAAACATTCACTTTTCATCTGAAGTCATGTCTGTAATTAAGATCTAACCCTGACAGGTGAATTCCAGGGCCAGCTCCCTGAGGCAAATACTAAGATAGTGCCCCTCTCTTTCCATATATAAAGGTGCCCAAACCTAAAGACACCAGATCCCATTTGATCTTCGAAGCTAAGCAGGGTCAGCCTTGGTTAGTACTTGGATGGGAGTCTGCCAACAAATACCGGGGCTATAGGCTATATTTCAGAGAAAGGAAAGGCAAAACCACCTCTGAGTATTCCTTGCCTAAGAAATCTCCATGAAGTTCTTGAGATTGCCATAACTTGACAGGCAACTTGAAGGCACAAATACACACAAGACTGACAGTTGAATCTTTCTTTAATAACGAAAGTAGATCTGGGTGCTCCACTGCAGGCTGGCTTAGGGGGTCACTGGGCAGGTTTCATGCCACAGAGTTCCCTAGAGTTCTGCAGCTATCTCGTAGCATGTGCTTCTGAGGCAACTACCTCACACTGTCCACAAGGTTTGGTTCAGTTTGTGTCCATCAATCCAGCCAAGTGCTGAGGCAGCTTGGGAAGGGTCTTGAAGTCTGGAAAATGAGGCTGATTTATTTGACCCACACTGCTTATCAGTTCTGGCTAAAGAAATTTTGCTTCCTGAGGTGGAGCCACCAGATAGTGTCCTCCACTCTCCCAAGGCAAGGTGCATGGGTCCCAGAATCATCCAGATTATTCTGGGGCATGAAGGCAGAAGCACAAGCACCTCTCCCTATCTCTGACAGCAAAAACATAACAATAACAAATGAAAAAACTTACCATTTCCTGCCCTTTATTAATACCCCAAGTCATCCACTAGAAACAGCTGCCTCACCCTGTCTGGTGGTATGACCAGCCCTGTAGCAAATTGTAGGCCAAAAGGCTGTACTACCTTTACAGTCTTCAGCCCTCAACAGGGTTGCTAGGACAGAAGGAGCCCAGCCCTTGAGATTTCAGGACCAAAACCTGACATACTGTTGAAGTTTAAGCACAATACATTAAGCATCAACCACGGTTGTTCAGAGAAAGTGATTCAAATAATAAACAGCCAAGTCTAGCACATCTGAAAATATTTTCATGGTTGGAAATTACATTTTTTTCAAGCTCTGTACTGAATGATTAAAAAAAAAATCCAGCTTTTCTCAGGTATTTTAATACCTTTGCAAACATTGCATTTACTACAACACTCGGGAGTTGTAATCCAACCAAAAAAAGTTTTCCAAACTCTGCTTTCAACAGTAAACAGGCTAGAGTAGCTCTTCCAAAGCAGCCCTGCAGCAACAATCAACCAAGGATATGCATAATTTTGAAAGCAGCACTCTTCACCCTGAGATTCCTTCCCTGCCCTAAAAATTGAAGAACCCAGACCCTGAGATCTGGAAACCATAGCCTGAAAGCCGACCCACACTGCCCCTATAATACTCCCAGAACATCCCATCAATTTTCAAATGGCTCTTCTTATCACAAGCTGCCTTTCTTTCCTCCATTGTTTTCTTCCGTTTTGTGGCATATGTTTTATCCTACTACTTTCTCTGTATCACAGCTTGGTAGGGTAGGCTGAGAGAGAGTGACTGGCCCAAGGTCGCATAGCTGAGCATGGCTTTAAAGTCAGGATTGCTCAACTAACCCTACGTCATGCGTGCTGTCAATGTGCTGTTGTCTGCCATGAATTTCCCTCCAGCCTCACTTCCTTCGGCCTCTTCCCTGAACGCTTTCAGGCCAGCTTACCTGTAATTGTAGATTCCTGTGGTCTGTGAATTCTCTGTACCATTCCATTTGTAGCTTTGGCTTGATTTTATTGTGGATCTTCTTTTATTGGTGTGGTGCACAGTAAAAAGAAAAAAAATGTCACTGCTTGGCTCTGTATCCCTTTTGAGACGGCTGAATCTGAAGGGGGAGCGTCATCCATCGCTGATTTAGCATCTTCAGAAGTATGGTGCCAAAGAGAGTGATAGATTTTGCCCCTAGTTTCCAAACCTTTCAGATTCTGATGAGGCTAACCAAGTTTTAGTCCCTCCTTCTTCCTGGCCCTAGTACTTCCTTCAGATCAAAAAGGCCAGCCCCCACCCCCACTCCATATTCAGTGAGTGAGAGACTATATTTTTTTTAACAGTTCCTAGCACAAACCTTCTCATTTATATGTAAAGTAGCCATTAGTCATAGCTCCGTTCCCTCAGACTGCCTGATGTACAATCACATTTTGCAGTGGATGAATCTTTCCACACAGCTGCTCTGCTATGAATAATCCGTCACTGGGCCCATAAATCAGAAAAAAATCATGCACCTCCTTCGCCTGATCCTTACACAAAGTCATATATTTTACATGAGGACAATCTAAATATTCATGAGGCTTTAAAAAGCCTCTTCTGGCTCTAAGGGACTTGTTGGGTTGTTTTTGTGCTATTGGACTGAGATGGTTCCCCCTGCACTCCTTTTTGCAATAAAGCAAAGCATTTTACCTCTTTCTGCCATTTGCACCCCCTGCATTAGTTTCTGTTTGTTTTTCTAAATATTAACCACACTGTACAGTATTTATATTGGGTCAAAATGTTATGCTGTATTGGCTGGATCAGTCCTATCCCCTCAGTTCACACTAAGGGCCACCACCTGCTCTACATACCTGCTGTCCCTCTTGGGAATCAGTTTTCCTACCCAGACAAAAATATTACTGTACAGTACTTTTCATTATTATTAATGTACATTAATTAATGTATTTGGAAAAGCCAAATAAAGAATGGTGATGAAAAACACTTCATTATAAAGTATCCTAGCGCACTGTAGAGGGAAAACATGGCTGTCTCTATTTCTTTATTTTATAGCATTGCGGACAGTGATGCCTCTTGTTGCCATGCTTTATAAAGGACACTATGGACCTTTCTGCACTACACTGTTATAGGGCTATTATTCCACATTCAACATCCTGTGGAATTCTGGGGTTTGTGGTTAACTGAAACCAAAGAGCCCCCTGGCTGAGAATTCTAAATGCCCCTCCCTCAACTGCAAACCACAGGATTCCATAGGATGTTGGAAGTGGAATAATAGCACTATAACAGTGTAGTGTGAAAACAGTGTAGTGTGATAACAGTGTAGTGCTATAGCACTCTTTCTGAGGTGCACTGTGAGTGAAAATGGCACTAGAAGACTGCTGTCCCTGCTTTTCTGCAACAGTAAAACTTGGGATTTTTAAAAAACGGGGGGTGTACAAAAACATAGAGAAGACATTGCAAATGACTCACAGACTGCTAAAGCAATATCTGCTCTTCAAAGCCCTAGAAACTTCTCCAGCCCGTTCTCAGATTTGTGCAAAGTCCTTCATCACCTTTATAAATTGGAAAGGTGAGAAGGAACTTTCAGATCAGTCTGTTTTCCTCTTTTCCTGTCCTGAACAATTTTTGGATTTAGAAATGTTCCTTGACTCCAGTCCCATTAAAAGGCAAATATGGGGTTGCTTTGAAAATAAGAATTTGTTCAAGATAACTCGCCCAGATTACAACCATGCTTTAACCTTCACAGTAAATGAACAGGGTTAAATCCAGTTGTGAGTTCCAACTGAATCAACTACTGGATGGTAAATCAATACTTATGTAAAACCCGTGGCTTCAGTTGGTCTGCTATAGGCTGGACTAGCAATTGAATTTAGACCTATATTCTGGTTGTGCCATGACTTGTAGAATTGGTCATTAATTAGGATGGTGAATAAAACAATTTGAATCATAGTGATACTTAGCATTTGTTATAAATATTTAAATTGCCTAGGATGGTGTTACCCTGTTCTCTCAGGGTCCTGGGAGGGGTGCCCAAATAACCAAAAACACAAACACAATTCTGGGGAGAATTAGCTGGAGCACTCACTAAAGCTAGCGAGAGGCAGGGTAACTTAGCAGGGATCTTGCAACCCAGTGTCTACGGGGTCAGGTCAGTCAAGCAGTCAGACAGTTTTAAAATAGCAAAAATGATGTTTTATTGAAAGACAAACAAACAGTAAAGACACCCCAATCACACAGCTAATGAGAGAATTGGAAATAAGGATTTTCGGGGGAGATGGGTGATACGACACCTTTCTCGTAGTCCTGAAGAAGTTGAAGATTGAGTTCGTTGGGGCGCAGGGAAGAAAGCTCAGCGTGGTTCGCTGAGGGGAGCTCGCCAGACAAAGCGGCAGCAAGGCAGGATGGAAGTCCGGAGCGATCCAAGGTGGTCTCAGAATTGGGGGGTTTATATAGGGTGAATTGTGACTGCAGGCCATGCCTTACTCGGTGAGAACAATGTGAGTTTGGAGCGGGACAAAGCTTTGGAAAAGGTCAAGTTTAATATGATCGGCTTAGCGCTGAATCAACAATAGTGTAGCCAGTATGCAAATACACAGTACTTAGTCTGGCTTTGTAAGATTATCGGCTCAGAGCCGGGTGTCTTTGTTAGTGTCGCGCTTAAGCAAAAAGGGTGTTTGCAGGAGAGGTCCCTGAAGCAACGGAGTGGCTCTGTTCTGCCTGCCTAGGTGGAGAATGGAATGTTCAACAATTACCGGCTGCGCCTGTTTACATGCTTGTCCGGAGGCCTCGCAAACATGTGGAGCAGGATGGCAGAGGAAGGCCGAATGGTTTCATATCAAAAGAGATATCTAGTGCTATCACCAGGCAGGCCTGGGCCGAAGAACAACGGTCCTAAGAAAAATAGTGCCCTGGGCAAGGAGCACCCTCACGTTACAAATTACTTTTATTATTATTTACAGATCTTGTAATATTTGTAGTGCTTGCAGTGCTTAGTAAAGCTGCCTTGAAGTAAAGCTCTTTTCCCACTTATTCTAGAACAAATGACAGCAAACTGTAACTTTAAAAGGAAGATATTTTTACAGCTAATGGAAGTTCATTTTGATTGTTAGTACGTAAATAATCTGTAAAATATAGCAGTGGGCAGTTTAAAAAGGGTTACTGCAGACTTTATCTCCCACAGTCCAGATAGTGGCTGAGATCCTACATTGAACAGCCATGCAGTTCCATGTTCTCCCTGTGGCCCAGCAGCTATCAAGTCATGGAAGGTGTCCCTGCTGCTGCATGTCAGTGGAGTGGGATGAAGGAGAAGGCAGTTCTGATGATGATGATGCAGCAGCTGTCTCAGTTCAGAAGGGGGAAGAAATGAGGGTGTGGTCATAGATGGAATGCACTTTCCTTTTCTGTCTCCTTGGATCCGAGAGCAGCTGCATAATCTGAATTTCTTCTTCCCCTCTTCTTTCCACTGGTAAGTAGCTACAGTCACTCCTGGGGCTGCTGGGGGGTGGTTTTGGAAGGACTGCAGAGAATAGTCCCCTGTGCCCCATCCCAAAAGAGACATACGCATGCATAAACCATACTTATATGCATGGAAGTCACTAAGAAGATGCCACCCAGTATGAGCAACAAGCACTGAGTCACCAAGCTCAGTTCAGCACCCCCTTCAGCTTTATGCTCAGTGTGAATACCCCCTAAGGCTAAGACAATATTATTTTATTAAACTTTTCCAACCCTGCAATCGAGATATTATTATCTCTTTATTATCACTTCTATGATGTGTGTGTTGGAGCAGGGGGACCAAGTTTGACAGTGAGTGGTGTGCCAAAGCTATGTAACATTTAAACTAGGGACCCTTCAGGTCTCACAGCTAAAATAGCTTTGCCTCTGCCTCTGTACTTTATTCTCAAGGATTTAGATATGGGTCTGTAAAACAAGGGCAAGCAAAATGCACAGGATTATAAGAGCTGTACAATACAATTGATAATACAATTTCATACTGCCAAATAATACAATTGAAAAACAAGATTCAAGAAGTTACAGAAGCACAGAATTCCAGAGGACCCATCTAGTTCAACTCCTTGCCAGTGCAGAAATCCACAGCTAAAACAGCCTAACAGTTGGCTGGGCAACCTCTGTTTAAACATATCTAATGAAGAAGACTCCACCTTCCAAGTAGCTCTGTTTCACTGTTCATCAGCTCTTATCATTGGGAAACTCTTCTTCATCTTTAGAATCAATTGGAATCCATTGGTTCAGATCCTGTCCTCTAGAGCAGCAGATATCAATATTTTCCAAATGACAGCCCTTCAGATATTTTAAAATGAGTATCATAGTGATTCTCAATCTTCTCCAGGCTAAATATATCCAATTCCTAAATCATTCCTCATAGAGCTTTTTGTTTTCTAGGCTTTTTACCATCTTGGTCACTCTCCTCTGAACTCATTTGATATCTTTCTTAAACTGCGGTGTCTAGAACTGGGGACAGTACTTCAGATGAGCTCTGACCATAAGAAAATGGTGGATGGTATTATTACTTAATCTGGACATTATGGTTCTGTTGATGAAGTTTAGAATCGAGGGTTGTTGTTTTTTGCTTTCACACTACATTGCTGACTTTTGTTCAGTCTGTTGGCTACTAAGATCCCTCCATCCTTTATGTGCATACTTCTGTGAAGCCAGGAGCCACCCATTCTATATTTGTGCATCTATTTTTTCCTGCCTAAATGTAATATCATACATTTATACCTACTGGAATTCATTCAGTTAGTTTTGGCCTAGTTCTCCCATCTGTTAGGGTCATATATTGAATCTTGATTCTGCCTTCTAAGCTACTCCTTTATGTGTGGTATCATCCGCAAATTGATTAACATGCTCTCTCTATCCTTATCCAAGTCATTTATAAAGATGTTGAACGACACTGGGCTCAGTCCCACTTGTCACTTCTCTCCAAGATGATGAAGAACCATTGGTGAGGATTCTTTCAACCCATCAAACAGTAGCAGCATGTAGGCCACATTTTACCAGCTTGTCTGAAATAACATCTTGGGGAACCCTGATTGATTGATTATATTTGTATGCCACCTTTCTCCCAAAATGGGACCCATGGCTGCTTCCAACAATAAACTAGACATGAAAAACATTTAAAACAATTAAAACATTAAAAATATTAAATTATAAAAAGTTAAAACAGTATTCAATTTTTAAAACAATTTAATAAATAAATAAAGCTCCCTAGCTTATGTCAAAGCCTGCTTTAAAAGAAATGTTTTAGTCTGCTGGTGGAAGGAGAGTAGGGAGGGGGCACACCTAGCCTCCCATGGAAGAGCATTCCATAGGGTGGGAGCAGCCACTGAGAAGGCTGCCTCCTGTGTCCTCATCAGGCAAGCCTGGGATGGTGGCGGGACTGAGAGAAAGCCTTCTCCAGCAGATCTTAAGGCTTTGGCATGTTTATACAGGGAGATACAGTCTTTGAAATAGCCCAGACATAGGCCGTATAGGGTTTTATATGTCATAACTACCACTTTGAATTGTGCCTGGAAATGAACAGGTAGCCAATGGTGCTGTTTTAACAAGGGAGGTATGTGCTCCCTGTAACTGGCCCCAGTCAGCATTCTGGCTGCTGCATTTTGAACCTGCTGAAGTTTCTGAGTAGTTTCCAAAGGCAGCCCCATATAGAGCTCATTACAGTAGTCCAAATGAGATGTGATCAAAGTGTGCATCACTGATGCCAGATCTGATGTCTCAAGGAACGGACGCAGCTGGCACACAAGTTTTAACTGTGCAAATGCACTCCTGGCCACTGCTGAGACCTGGACATCCAGGCTCAGAGTTGAATCCAGGAGAACACCAAGTCTGTGAGCATGAGTTTTCAGGGGGAATGTGACCCCATCCAGCACAGGCAAAGTTCCTATTCCCTGATCTATCTTTTAACTGATCAGGAGCACCTCTGTCTTATCTAAATTAAGTTTCAATTTGTTTGCTCTCATCCAGTCTGTTATTGACAACCAATACTGGTTCAGCACTGAGACAACTTCCTTGGAATCAGATGGAAAGGAGAGGTAGAGTTGGGTGTCGTCAGCGTATTGGTGACACTGAATCCCAAAACTCCAGATTATCTCTTCCAGCGGTTTCATGTAGATATTAAACAGCACGGGGGACAAAAAAGAACCCTGATTGACTCCACAGGCCAGTGGCCAAGGAGTCAAACAGGATTCCCCGAGCACCACCTTCTGAGTTCGTCCCTCCACGAATGGCTGGAACCACTGCATAACAGTGCCCCCATGTCCCATCCCAGAAAGTTGACTCAAAGAGATACCATGGTTGATAGTATCAAAAGCTGCTGAGAGGTCCAGCAGAACAAACAGGGACACACTCTTCCAGTCTGGTTCCCTGTATAGGTCATCCACCAAAGCAACCAAAGCTGTCTCCATCCCATAACCAGGTCTGAAGCCAGACTGAAACCCTTAGAGCTGGGAGGCCACCACACACTCCAGAACATTACCCAAAAATGGAGTATTGGAGATCTGTGATATTCTGAGCTACTGAGCTATTCTGATATTGTGATCTGTGATATTCTGAGCTACCTCTTTGGACTCCAGCTTGTTTTGAATCTTAATTATCTCATCAAGACAACCTGTATCTACATTTTGAGACCATAATTAGATGTATAGTCTCCCTACTCTCAAAAGCTATTGAGTCTTCTTCTGTCAGTTATGTTTGCACTTGTCCTTTTACTTTGCCTTTTTCTTCTTCTATTTTTGTTTTTGGTTCCTCCAAAAGTGGAAGTAACATCTCCCCTCCCCTGCTTATTTAAATCACCCACTTTATGAAATAATTTGCCTCCTTTATAATTCAGTATTTTATATTTAGCTCTAACTACATATGCACAACAATTAACACTGCCCCCTCACTATAAGCATTGCAAGAAACTATCTTATTACCTGCTTCTTCCTCCTCATTCCACTCCCTTTATTTCTCATTTCAGTCTGGAAAAAAAATTAGCACAAGAAGCTGCCTGTGAGGATAGTAATAAGTCTGAATGCATGCAGATGGTAAGCCTGCAAATTTAATTTTAAATCATGCTTATTACTATTTAAAATATTATAATTCAGGCAATAAGGCCCAAAGGAACTGCGTGATGGAATTTACCCAGTGTTTCCAAGATTAATCATACAACTTTCTAAGATGGACACTGAGACTAGAAAAGAAAGAACAGATGTCAAAATGAGGTACAGAAGTGCATGTGGCAAACTGTTTAACCAAGAGATGTGTATTTACTGACTTGAAAGTCTTCATTTAAACATCAAGTGGCAAGTGTTCATTGTTAAATTAATTATTGCCGCTGGGTATTAATACTGAACATACCCCAAGGATAACAAGGGCTGATAAAGTCTCTATGGCACTGAGTGATACCCTATTGTAAAAATCAACAAAACCATATTATTTGGATTTTTCCTGAGATAACTGTAGAAGTGTGTCAACTTTTCTTTCACCACTAAAGTGTAGACTTCTGTGTTGCACAGATGACTGAAAAATGGCGCTGATAAATTAACTACATACATCTAGAAATATCTAGAAACACTCCAACTGTTCACAGGTCTCTGCTCATACATGAAGGAAACACACATAGCAGATAATTGGCTGATACATTAAAAGGCAAAAAATGCAGTTAAAAATAATAGCTATCCAATATTCTCACCCTGCAGTTCCTTAAACTGTATTCCTAGAACTCTAGAAATCTTTTCAAGTATGTCTGGAGTTCCTCTGTGAGAAGACCAGTAATGGTAGACAAATTAACTCAAAAGACAGTTTGGCCTTCTCTATGGATCCTCCCCTGCAATGCAAAACTGCTGGGAAGTGTTAAATGTGTCACATAATGCATTTTGTTGTGTGAGTTCACAGTGGGTGACAGTTGGGCCCAAAAATGCTAGCCAGTCTGCAACATGAACTGAGGATTTCCTGCAGTGTAGTCAGTGTGTGTTGGAGGGAATTCCTTGGCAGATGAGTTGAGGTGAAAAGAAATCCCTGACGGTAGACAATTTTAATTACTATAACTACACAATAGATTCAAAATAGACTTTTGAACTTCCCTTTAGTCAGTGAGTCAGGATTTTTCAACATGCCTACGTGGGGGCTTGGGTTTTGAGGGCAGGTTGGTGTTTCCCCCCCCTTCCTAAATACAAGGAAAGGTAATAAAGGGAGTATTATTGTCTGAATTATTATTTTCATCACAGAGCTCATCTTGGATTTTTCATGTCTCATTATACCACTCATATTCTTCTGCTTGCCAGTCATTACGGATGCATCCCTAGATTAATCCAAGGAGGACTCGCTGTTGTCACAGATGTTCCATGTGATCATTTCAGCACTAGAATATCTTAATCGATCCTGACCAGACAGTTACAGCTGCTTCTAGATAACATGGCAGATATTCCATTCCTCTAGGGAAGCAGCAGGTGTTCCTACCTGGGGCGTCAAATTCTTAAGAGGACTCTGGAAAAGGAAGAACACTCAGTAAAGTTTCTATGTCATATATATGTCATTAAGAAAAGCTACTTCTTTTTTTTTAAATTGTACTTTTTACATAGTGATTTTTGAGTAGTCAGACTGCCCCATATTCTTAATGACCAACATCCAATTGCTTGTTCTGAACAGGGCAAATTTACTGAATCAGTTGAATGTAAATTTACCATTCAGCAGTGGAAGCAGCAGTGGGCAGGACAACAATCCCATATGGGTCTGGAAGGAATGGGGAGGATTCAGTGAGTGACTGGGAAATAATGCTTTTAAGCACTTTGTTTAAGCGCTTTGTTTAACTAATGATGATAGCTTCTTCTGTTTTTATTGCTTTTTACCTGCTCTTCAGAAAGTGGAGAACACACACACACACACAAAGAGATTCCTTAAAATTCAGATGTTCCTTAGAGTCCAGACCTTGTAAGTCCATTTGTAACAAAAAACAGAGGGCCTTTCAGCACTAAACTGTTATAGTGCTATTATTCCACTTTCAACATCCTGTGGAATTCTGGGGTTTGTAGTTTACTGAGGCCAAAGAGCTCTCTGGCTGAGAATTCTAAATGCCCCTCCCTAAACTGCAAATCCCAGGATTCCATAAGATGTGGAAAGTGGAATAATAGCACTATAATAGTGTAGTGCAGAAAGGCCCAGAATTTTTAAAAGTACATTCAATTTGTAACTATGTTTTGAATAAATTATATTTCTGCTTAATATTAAGGATTAGAGGAGACAAAATAATTTTGTTTGTTTAACTAATGATGATAGTTTCTTCTATTTTTATTGCTTTTCTCCTGCTTCTCAGAAACTGAAAAAAAAACCCACAAAGAGATTCCTTAAAATTCAGATGTTCCTTAGATGTTCCTCAGATGTTCAGATTTTTTAGCTCCATTTGTAACAAAAAACAGAATTTTTAAAAATATATTCAACTTGTAACTATTTTCTAAATAAATTATATTTTGAATATACGATAGAAGATAATTTTATGCTAAGTCAAATTATATATAATACACTTAATATTCTTAAAGTAGCATAGGTATTTTCAATCTGCAAAGGGTACTGATATCACATTTTCCCAATTTTTCTGAAAATGTCCATTTTTCCAGGAAAAAAAAAGTTTTTCCATGGTTACAAAATTTCCAAAAATTGTACATCTTTAGCAGTGGCTTTTCCTCTTTGTAGTTGCTTCTGCATCTCATTTGTCTGAGTGGGCAGCCAAACAATGAAATGGAACAATGAAATGGATGTGTGATAGTTTTGCTGTTGCTTCTTCACGTTGGCTAACTCCATCAAGGAGTACTAGTCTTGAGGACCACTGCCTCCCATATAAAAGACCTATTGCTTCATAGTATCAATTACTGGGAAAACAGAAAGATACCATTCCACTCTTGTGGAGCTTTTGGGATTCCCATAGAACCAGTGCCAATCAAAGTGGTGGTCTATGGAGTGGTGCTGGCCCACAGCAAGTTTCCGGTCAAGAAAGAAATAGTTGTAGCTGATTGGGATAAATATGGTATCAACCCCTGGAAGACTAGAAAACGTTGTTTCCCCCATCAGATAGCCAGAGCAGCACTGTTTTAGGCCACTGTTTGGCCGTCTTAGGAGCAGAATGCTGGTGGACACAGGCCTTTGATCAGCAAGGCTGTTTTAATTGTGGATTTTCTGCAGTAGCAGAGGTTTGGAGTAGCTGACCTTTGGGGCATGCTATAACTCTGTGCTTATTCTTATGTCACTGCATGCAACTTCTCCGAGCATAATAAGACTCCCACGTGTGAGGACCTTTCCAGCAATACTGGAATCTTTGGTTGCAGCTGTTAAGGACCTGGAGTCTGTGAGTCCAAGAAGATCCAGATTGTTGACTGAGATTATTGTCATTTCTGCACTAGACTGTTAGAGTGCTATTATTCCACTGTCAACATTCTATGGAATCCTGGGTTTGCAGTTTAGGGAGGGACCTCAAGGCCCCTCTCTAAACTGCAAATCCCAGGATTCCATAGGATGTTGGCAGTGGAATAATAGCACTCTAACAGTCTAGTGCGGAAATGGCCTATATTTTCATAATCAGAGACGCCATCTGCGTGATGCTGCGGGATGGGGTTACTTTTAGATTTGGGGCCGACTCCTTGAGAACAGGAGCCTTAACAACTCAACCCGACAGTGTCACGTCAGTGTCCCTTATTAGGGAAGTGTAGGCAAGCTGGCTATCAAAAATTTGACTCCTTTCCAGTGTAACCTCTGTTATTGCCATATGGTTATAGACCATATTAAAAAAAAAAGAAATCTGTAAGCTGTCACATCGGAAATCACTGCAACGGCTGAATAAGAGGCGATGTTCCTTCGGCTGTCGGGCTGTGAGGAGACAGAGCTCACACGCTTCTATAAGATGTCGAGATTCAGGTGAAGAAGTGCTTTGAGGGTGTTCCTGCATGGCAGGGGGTTGGACTGGATGGCCCCTGTGGTCTCTTCCAACTCTACATTTCTATGATTCTATGACTCCACTAGCCTCGGCGCAGCCTCTCCGGTAACTACAACTCCCATCAGCCCTTTCGAACACACTCTCACTTCCCTCAGCCCTGATTCTCGCCGCTCCGCCGGCGCAGCGACTCCTCTTTCGCAGGCATTGTTGGGAATTGTAGTCCAGTGTGTCTTCGTGGAGACTCCTCGGGAGAGCGGCCCTGGACTACATTTCCCATTTAGCCGAGCCGAAGGAAAACGGAGGTTTCCTGTTTGCCTCTGTGCTGTCTGCGGCCTTGCGTTCAGGGGGAGAGGGAGAGAGAGAGTGAGAGCGGGGGGTGGCCTAGGCCCAGGCCTAAGGCCCGAGGCCCGGAGCTGGCGGGGGAGCAGCAGCCACAGCAAAGGCGGATCGGCGGGGCTATGGACCCCGCCGAGGCGGTGGTGCAGGAGAAGACCCTCAAATTCATGGTGAGGAGGAGCAGTCGGCAGGGAGGGAGCGGGAGAAGAGGGAGAAAGCCGGCGGCGGCTGGGGCTTGTGGCGGAGGGAGGAAGTTCTTGGCGAGGAGGAAGGCGGCTATGTGGGCTCACCGGTTCCCCTGGCAACCTTGGGTATCTGCGGAATGAGTTGAGGCAACTGCTGGAGGAGCCTGCGGTGTGGGGAGGAAAAAAGGGTAACCAAGTCATAGCATTTCCCCGTCTGTGATTTTTCCCAAACGGAAAGAGGGCTACTCACCATGAGGCTTTATGGGGTAAGGGGTTGGTTGGGAGAGGAGGACAAAGGTTGGGAATCTTGGAAACGTACTGAAGGGAAGCTGATGAAGGTCCAGCAAGAGAGGAGGATGGGTTAGCTGATGGGATTTAGACCAGCGTGGATTTTTTTGGACTTTTGAGAGGGTTGGTGGTGACAGGTGGACAGCCAAGCACTACGAAAGATGAAGGGGGTGGGCTTATGTTTTAATGTATTTTTAAAAGTTTTTTTTTTAAAGGTTGATAGTGATCTTGGATCATTCTTAAAGGAGTGGGTGGACAGCATGGTGGGACATAGTGGAAAGAATCCTGGGAAATCACTAGTTCCCAGCATAAAACCCTTACTTGTCTGTGTTTATTATAGAGAAACAATGGCCATTTCCACACTAGACTCTTATAGTGCTGTGATTCCACTTGCAACCTCCTATGGAATCTTGGGGTTTGCAGTTTCGGGAGGGGCCAGGCGGCCCCTCCCGAAACTGCAAACCCCAGGATTCCATAGGAGGTTGCAAGTGGAATCATAGCGCTATAACAGTCTAGTGCGGAAATGGCCAATGTTGAGATCTGGAGTGATTGCCAAGAGGCCTGCGGGATGGCAGAGTATTGGGAAGGTTGCCTTCCACTAGAGATTCCAGAAGAGTTGTGGGAAGGACTTCAAAGTAATTCTAATACAACTGAAGGATGACCAAGCATTATAACCTTGAGCCGATTGATTTATCGTAAAGCTGGGTGAATGTGATTTATTTGCTTGTGGTTGAATATTGCTAAATATTTTATATAGTCAAGAACGAGTGTGGGGAAGTGATATCCTATGTTAGGAAAGGGGTGAATGAGAGCTTCTTTCTCCTGAGTTCTGCATGATTTTGGGTGTCTTTCCAGAAACCATCTATTGTGTTCAGCCCTGATTAATCCACTTGCCCCAGATTCTCATGCTGGCCAGGTATTGTAATTCCAGGCATCTGTAAATGGGAATAGAGATGGAAGGGGCGGAAAAAAGTGTGAAATCATAAAACAGGCATAGGTCTAGAATTGCTACCTGGCCAGAGTTCTACTTCTTTGTTCAGTTACCACAGTTTGAGAATGCAAAGCAAAGCTGGTTTTGTTATAAGTGTGATGTGAGTACCCTTGTAGTGTATGCACACTGAAAAAGTATTACATATGGGAGGTTTTCTTGCATATGTGCATTCATTGTCATATCTTTGTGTTATTAATGTAAACATGTTCCTATTATGTTGTTTTGTACAGGTTTTCCTCTTAGAGAAACATAGATGTGGTTGATATCAGTTGCATTTGGCAAGACTGTCTGTATTCTTGTGTGCAGTCTCACAGTTTTGTGGTGAAAGTGTTGTACTGACATTTCAGATATCCAGAGTTAACTGCCCATGGTGGGTGACCTCTTACAAGGTTATTGTGAGGATAAAGTGGGGAGAGTAAGAGAAGAGGCATGTACATAGCCTTGAACTCCCTGGAAGGAAAGCAGGATATTAAGTGTAACTAATTAAAAAACAAATGAGCGGCTTGAGATAACACGAAGTTCTCTTTCATTTGAATAACTGTATGGCCTGTGCAAAGAGCATCTATATGGTCATTCTGCTTAGCTCTTGGGTCAACAGGCTAAAGAGGAGGTTAGGGTTGATTTAAAAAAAAAATTTTTTTTTAAAGAACAGATTATGATTCTTTAAACCAGAGTTTAAAATTTTGAATAAAAGTTCAAAATTTTCTTAAAAGGATTAATAAAAATGTAAAAGCCAAAAATATGAGTACTAATTACACAGCTTCAGTTAACATATTAACAATATTTCAATGAGATTGGAGCTAAGCTGATCAGTCCTATGTAAGTGGTGGTATATATGAAATACACTTTTGTTAAGTCCGTCTTGCTCTTGGTTTCCTTCTAAGTAGAAAGAAAAAGATGGAGGAGAACAATAAACAGAGAATTTAGGAAGACAGAGTAGATCAGAACGAAGAGTAGTAGAATGGACATAAATGCAAGGGTCTCCATTTTTGATGAACTGAAAATTAACCTGAAAACAATTCAGAATAATTGTTTACTGTGCGCCTACCTTCTAATGAAACTTAAAACTCTGAATCTGAAGAAATTCAAAAAGACTTTGGACATACTCAGCCTTAAATCTAAGACTGTTTTTATATTAAAGATGTCACAGTTCAGAAGTACTCAGTGAATCTATTCCATTTGCTGTTCTTTACAACCTCTGGCAAGAATTGTTTGGAAGGTTGTAGTTTCATTCTTAGTTCCTAAAGAGTTTTAAAAATAAAAATGTTTCGTACTGAATATAGTTCATCACTGTAGTAATATCAAAGGTTAGCCTATTTAACATTAAATTCAGTCATAAGTATATTCTCCATAGATACTTTTTGTTTGTTTGTTTGTTTTGTTTGGCAGGGAAGTGTTGAGTTGCTTATCACAACAATCTCACATAAAATGCTGTGCTGACATTTCATTTCTTTATTGTCTCATGTGGCATGCTTCACCAGTAGAATACAGTCAACCCTCCAACATTCACTAGGGTTAGAGGTGCAGGACCCCTGCAAAAGTGGAAAAATCACAAAAATACCAAAATGTATGTTTGTGTCTATGGGAAAGGGGTTGAGGCATAGAGGGAAGAATGGACACCCAGGATCCAAATCAGGTCAGAGAAAGGAGAGGGAAAGGGGGTTGATTGGCAGTGATGGTCCTATAATTCCTCTCTCAACCATCTCCTTCCTTGAGTGTTGGGGGGGCATTGGGAGAAGATTTGTAGTGCTGAGAAATTGGGCTGCGAGTAGTCATTGGCTGGCCAGACAGCTGCTGGTGGTGGAGAAACAGGGCAATGATCAGAGAGTATTTTGAAAAAAGAGCTGCACAGCCAGATTGGAACTGCTGAGAGGGAAGGTATCCTGTAGTTTTCTGTGGTAGTCTCTCTATGACCATTCAGTGATTGCTTGAGAGCAGGAAGGGGTAAAGAAGCAACTGAGTGTGTCTCCACAGCGAGATGCAAACAATGTCATCATCCACCAAGGTCTCTGGAAGGCCCTGGTAGATCTTGGTGGAAGATGTCATTGTTCTGTGTTTGTGAATACAGGCAGATGCTTCTCTAATCCCCTCTCTCTCCACCACCCACTAAATGGCCATGGAGGGTACCTATCATAGTGAAACAATGAGCCCTGGGAAGGTGAGATGTGACCATGGTGTAGTACCACCTGCAGAATTTTTATGTTATGCTTGGTGGTATAGGATCTTAGCCATTGTCTGTTAAAATTTGCTATCAATAAGTCTTAATTAATGTATTAGTTATCAGTCAGTCTGCAGGCAACCAGTTGGCAAAGGCTAAGAGAAGAAGGGCCTGGTAAAAGATGAGGCTCTTCTCAATTTCATTTCCAAGTTTTTCCCTTTAAAGAGAACGAAGGGTCTGGTTGCTGCTCCCATGGGAGCATTATGCATCAATATAGCAGTTCTTTTTCCTTTTACTCCCTTGTTCTAATCCTGCTATGAAAATTAAGAGAGGGCCTTCTTTTCCTCCCTAGATAAGACAGGTCTGCCTCAGCTGTAGGGATGGTAACTGGAGCTTTCTCAAAATACTCCAACTGTTTTTCCTTGCAGAATGGCCAATCAGTGGTCAAGAATACTATACCAGCCTTTGCCTAATATCCAGAGTGAGTAGAAGCAACTCCTATTCTAGCTCATATTACTAATCATAGTGCAAGCAATGTGGAAAGAACAGCTGGAAATGGTGTTATGAATATTGTGTACACTTATCTTCTGACTGGGACTCGCAAATTGCAACTTCCAGCTGTAATAGAATACTTTTCCCATTGTTTCTCTTATTAATCTCCAGTTTTCTTGTGTTGTCTCAGGGCATTTGCACACAGCATCCCATGAATCTAGGAACTTGCAAACTTGGCTTTTCTTTTGGTGGAGGGATGAACCCTTCCCACTTCCCTCTTGCTCTGTACCTGATGTCATCCCTTTCCCTTGAATCACTTTTCAGAGAAAGAAAAGGCTGATGAGCATTCCCAGTATGCAGAAGAATCCTACATGGAATAGGGAAGGGAGGAACATAACTTAGTACAGCCTGCACAATGAAACTCTTTCAAGCCCCCCCCCCATCAGCACTACTACAGTGTTACAAAAAATTGGAGCCCAAATGCCCTATATTTGGCAAATTTTGGCCTCCTCTGAGCCATAATAAGTCCAGGATAGACCTGTTTTTGATATGGGAAGTGAACAGACATGGGGATGCATTTGGAATCCTCAAAATTCCTAATTATAAGGAAATGAGGAGAGGGGCAACAAGAGTGCAACAGGAAGATGTACAGTCCATCATGGCCCCTGGAGGGCCAATGTGCTCCCCAAACCTTAGCAGTTACTACAGCATCTGCTGTAGTTAAGAGTACGAGTATTTGCAGCAGACTTTTCTCACATTTCTCAGCCAGTTTTGTTTTGAACCAAAGATAAAAATGTCTTCTCTGTTCCCAAATCAGGACAGGGGGAAGCAACACCAAAAGAGGAAGAATGATCAGTCCTTTTCTTTCCATAGGAATGTCCTCACTGCATTCTTGAAGTAATCTTTCCATGAGGCAGTGTTTCAGTGGTAGAGGTTCTAAGAGAGGATCCAAGCAAAGTAACACTCTGACAACTGTGTGTGAAATCCTGGTAAACAAATTAGCAAATCACACCAGTGCAAGTACTGGTATCTTGGGGTCAGAAGACTGTGTCCTCTAATGGCTGTGGCTTATCTGATCAGTCACTTAGCTCAGGTCAGTGAAACATTTCCCTCCAGGAATTCGGCAACCTGCAAGTGGAAATATGGAAGGGTTGCATTGCAGTGAAGTTTATCCAAGGTTTGCAGAACACTGAGATGAATTAGCTGAATTGGAAGGCCTTGGAACAGGGTGACAGGGCCACTTAAACAAAAGATTTTCCACCTACTCACTTTTGAGCATGTTGATTGCTGAGTTGTTTAAAGCCAAACCTACATGGTTCACTTTTCTATGGGTTCCAAAGATAGGATACAGAGGCAACTGAAACATTGTTGGTCAAGTTGGACTTGGTCTCCTTTACATTTTTCCTTCAATGTTTTTATATCAAGAATTGTCCAGAAGGAGAGCGCTGCTGATAAAAGTACTTTGGGACTCCTTTCTGGCCAATGAGGCTATGGTATTAGGAATCTGGACTCAACATGGTCACAGTTGCACATGAAGAGATTGAGTGCTGCTGTCTTGTAAGCAAAGGATGTCCTATGGATGTAGTCTGGACAGTTTTGACCTTACTTTTTTTTCTCCAATAAAATATATGAGAAGCCATATAAATTTTTTTCGGAGGTGGTACAGATCCAAAGACATCTTCCCTTTTCTTCTCCATATGTGTAATTTCTTTCCCCATCTAGTACCATTGTGGATAGTTATGCTAATTTCTATGTGATGATAATGGTTTGGGCAATATCAAAGAGGAATTCATGGAGGCTTTCTCCCATCTAAGCCCTGCATTTTAAAATTTCCTGTCAAGACTCTTATCAGTCTTTTCACTAACCACAAATTCTTCAGCTGAGACCAATCCTCAGCCTTAAGCCTTTACTGCTACCATCCTCTTAAACCTTTGAGGACCATCTCAGTTAGAGTTAATTACTTATTTTGTGGTGATTGACTACTTCATGTCTCAGTAACTTTGGCTATCTTGATTACAAGTGGCTCCTGGTGGACGTTTATATGGGTATACCTTGCATTGTGCATCTGTAAGGCACTGGACTAAAACAGCCTTCTGGATTTTGTACTGCAGATTGGAGCAGCTCTAACCAGCATAGCCAATGGTGAGAAATGCTCAGAGTTGCAGTCTAGAAGGCCACATGGTTCCCATCTTTGAAAAAACTATATAAATCTTTGTATCTGCAGATACTTCCTGGGGCCAGAGCTCTCCAGCAGGAGCTATACACCGTTATATCCTGGCTTGGGTGATGATAACTCTTAGGGGATTTTCTGTCTGTCTTGCTGGCAGAGCAACAGTGGGTTTTTTGGATTCAACAGGCAGGAAGACTACAATCCTGGAGACCAGGGTTAAGTTCTCTGCTTGGTCATAGAAACCCACTAGGTTATCTTGGGCTCATCACACACTCAGCCCTAGAACCCTGTAATAGGGTTGTCATACATTGGACATGACTTGAAAGCACACAACATACATACACAAGCAGGAAAACTGACACTTATTTGAGATTGTTTTGTGGAGAGGGGAACAAAATCATATATGTACAGATCATTCCAAAGTTCAAGTGTTAATCAAGGTCCCTCTTCAAGTTTTTCCTGTCTTGTTCGACATTGCTTGGAAGACTACAAGATGTTGTTGTTGTTGTTATTGAATCATGACACTGAGAAGATTCCTTCTCCTGATTAATGCTAGATTTAGCATCCGTACTTTCTTCTGATGGAGAACTTAACTCTTTGCTGCCCACTTTGCTGTCTGCAGGGGTTCTTGTTGTGGTTGTGTACCTTCAAGTTATTTCTAACTTATGGTGACCCTAAGGCAAATCTATCATGGGGATTTTGTGGCAAAATTTGTTTAAAAGGTTGCCTTTGCCTCTGAGGCTGAGACGTTGACTCGCCTAAGGTCACCCAGTGGATTCCATTAGTGGGTGAGGATCCAAACTCTAATCTCCAGAGTTATAGTCTAACACTGAGATCACTTCATCACACCGTCTCTGCAGTGGACCCACGATAAATTCAACTTTCCATTTCTCTTAGACCATAATATGGACAGAGACCCTGGGTAATATTTTAAAAACTCTGATATAGAGATCAGCATTCATATTCAGCTATTCTTTTTACAGCTGAGCCGCTGCGTTTCATTCAACTTAAGTTTTATTTTCATTTATATCACAGCATGGCTAATGTTGCTGATTTGGCTGGAGAACAGTGACACAAATTGAAGTCAGTGCTTAATATGAACTTAATTGGCATTGAATTGTAATCAGAAATGTCTCACTTGTTAGATCCCATAAATAATATTTGAAGTGACAGACCATGTTTTCTGAAGACAGTCTGTTATAGATTAAAGGGCTTTGTAATGCTGAAGTCTGCATGAAACTGCACTGTAGAATTTGATTAGGTCTGTAGTATTTAAGTATGCATGTAGGGAAACTTTTGTGATGCCAGGTATAAATCTGGAAGAACACTTGCCTTTCTGAAGGTAGTAAACATTACTAGATGTATTTCAGCTCCAGTAAGGAACTAAAAGGATTTATGGGCAGAGAAAAAGTCAAAAAGTTGCTTAAATGAAAACAGTGACATTACAGTAGGAGAACAATGGTACATGTAACTGGCTGTGTACTCTCCCCTCTCCACATTCACTGGTTTGACCTTTGTGAATTTGATTATTCATGAGGTGCACATGTACTTCCCCCTCCATTCTTCTCCACCCATTCCCTTGTGTTTTTCTGGGCACAGAGAAAAAAGACAAGCATGCCTGGGCAAAAGGCAAGACGAGGATGCACACGCATGCTTTCCTTCCCCTCTCTAGTGCTCTGTCCTCCTATTTTCTTGCCTTTTGTTTGGGGTGGAGAAGGAAGGCTCACATGCCAGGGCAAAAGGCAAGAGAATCAAAGGGGAAAGCCCTGGAAGGGAATTGGAGGGGGAGTGCAGGGGTGAGTTATTCACATTTTTTCTTTTTTTGTGAGAGTTCTGTGCCCCAAGCCATCATGAAAGTGGAGGGGTTACTGTATGTGCCTTCAAGTAGCCTGTAGATTTATGACAATCTCACAAATTTCATAGGGTTTTCTTAGACAAGCAGTACTCTGAAGCAATTTTGCCTTTGAAATATAGCCGACAGTATCTGGTTCTACACTGACAGTTTTCCATCCAAATACTAAGCAGGGTTAACCCTGCTTAGCTTCCATGATCAGATGGGATCTGTGCCTTTAGTGTATTTGAGAAAAGCACATTTATCTACTTTTAAACCCCAGGTGCATGTAAAACTGGCATTTAAAAGTAGATAAATGCACTTTTCTTACATATGAACATATGAAAGTTTATTTTATTGGAGAAAGAATACAGAGAAGCAGCATGATGAATCTCCTTTTTTGTTGAAACTGTTAGGCAACTGGAAATTGGTATTCATTCCCCTAATGTGAAGGTAGAGAAAGCAAAATGAACTTGAAAATACATCAGTTGAAGAGATGTGTGGGCCAGGCAGCTTAGGACTATAATATCAGTCCTATAATTCATGTTTACTCAGAAATAAGTCTCAGTATATGCAGTGTTGCTTGTTTCCAGGCAAGTTTAGAGATACCAAGGTGTGGAGAAAAATAGGTGAGATCTTGTTCTCACCGAGTAGGGAAAAAAAAATTCCAGTTGAAATGTTTTCCATTTTCAAATGGATGAATTTTTTTAAAGATAAGATTTAACTTACTTAAATGCCAGGAGCTGTCTGCTCGTGAGATGATCAACAGAACTAGAGAACAATAATTCCTGTGTATAGATATATAGACATATACAGCATTCAAATCCAAGGCATGTTTTTGCTCCTAGTGCAGTGGGTGATAATGGGTGCTACCATCTTTGTGAGAGGAGCACATAGGAAAGCCTTCATTACTTGTGATGATAATTGAAGAGTTCAGTATTTTCAGTGATGAGTTAAAATTTACATCCAGATATGCTGTTAGCCTAGTATTTAACACTGTCTGAATGAGACCTTTTCTATCCAAATAAAACACTGAAAGTCTAAGATACATGATTTAGTGGCATAGGCAGCAGCAAATTGTAGTGATCTCTTTTGTATCAGGTATATTCACACTTTTGTTTATACAAGTCATAAGGCTTTTCTATTTTAAAATGTCATAAATATGAAAATAATACAATTTCATATGATAACTAGGTTATGAACAACATTTTACTATATCTTATGGTAGGAAAATAAGTTTAGAGTTTATATTCAAATGAATATTGCATGTATTTCAATTTTGTCCCCAGACTTCCATTTCCCTATAGTGATCCTGTTTCCCTCAGCCCCAGCGTCAGAATTTCCAGGAATTTTACATTTCTAGTAAATTTGCGTAGGACTATGCATGTGTGTGTGTGCCTTTATGTCACCTGGCAACTAATGGCAACCCCTTGAATTTCATAGGGCTTTCTTAGGCAAAGAATACTCAAAGCTGGTTTTGCCAGGTCCTTCCTCTGAAATGTAGCCTACAACACCCACTGTTTATGGGCAGTCTCCCATTTAAGTACTAACCAGAGCTGACCCTGCTTAGCTTTCAAGATCAAATGGGATTGGGTGCCTTTAGGTTATTTAGGTGCATAGGACTATAGCCTAACAGTAATAACTAGTACTCCTATTTGAGAGAAGTGAACTGTAAGCCAGTGCTGGTGAGCTTAAATTGACATTGTACGCTCTTGTTGGTTTTTCCTCAAATAAAAGCCAGGCCACAGAAATCTGCACCAGATTTCTTCTGTGATGAACATCAAGAATCCATGCTTCAAACCCACACCCTTAGGGTTAATAATCACATTTCCATAAACAGTGCAGTGTCCCAGAGCTGACTGGCTTACCTTAGTTTTCTTTTTGCCGTAACTGCACATCATTTAAGGCAGTGATGTGACACCTCCCCCCAAAGGGTATAAGTCCTCACTACAGTCCTCACAAGAGCACTCTTGAACTGGAGTTTGAAGTAATTCTTCAGCATCCAAGAAATGAACCTGTTGTTCTGGAATAATTCAAAACGAGATGGGGGTGGCTTCCCTCATCACTGCTTAAGGTCCAACTGTTGTGAATATAAGGAGTGTATGGGAAAAACCTAGAAATATAAGGAAGACTAAATTGAATTCCACAATGAAAAGAAATGAAAAAGATACATTTTTGCAAAACCAAAGAGTGTTAGGATGCTCTTCTGCATTTTTTAGCACTTACTCTGGCATCTCATTTCTGTGATATTCAGAAGCAGAATCTGCTCCTCTCTCTTTGTCTAACTTTAGGTTGGTAACTGAGATGAACACATACCTCATGCATTGGGAAGTCTAATGTACCTAGGGATGTGTGGAGTGATAATAAAATAATCTTATGTGAGTAATATGTCAGTGCAGTTTTATCTTTAATTTTCCCAGTTGTTCCAGGAAGTAGTACTGTATATTGAACTTGTCTAGATTGTGACACTGCGTTGTGATAGTTAGATGGTGTTTATGTTTTTAAATTTGGAAATTGTAATAAAATAAATACCAGAGCCAAGGTGGCTTTTTAATGAAGACACCATGAAACTTAGACCACCTTCCTAGATGTCTTTCACTTCTGTCTAGATCTTAAATGTTTGGTTTTAATTGTGGCTTTGCTTGGAATTAGGGATGGGAGGAATCCAGAATTTTCTGAATCCGGATCTGAGTCCTTGGAAGGTTCTGGGAATCCACAAATCTCTAATCTTTCAAATCTTTTTTTAAAAAGGGTCAAAAAGCAAGAGGAAGAAAGCACTCCTACTGAACAGTGTTTTTGAATCAGAATTTGACATCTTTGTTTAATGAAAAAAACAACAACTAAAGAATAGTTTTCCATCCAGGAAAACATACCAATACTTCTTATTAAGAAGATAAAAATGCAATTGACATGTTCATCTACTACATGAAATACAGAAGTCTCAAATCAAAAGTATAGAGATTATTACTTTGCAGAGGGAGGCAGCCAAAGGGACAGGCAGCAGGAGTGGACACAGACAGCAGAAGTGAGCACAGGCAGCAGTTCCGGGCACAGGCAATCTCCGGCGTGCACATGTGGCTTTAGAGTCCATGCCAATTTTTAAAAACATGGGCAAGCTTAGTCCCCAGGGTGTGCGAGGCCGTGGGGATAGCCGACTTTGCCCATTCCTGCGGGCCCAATCCAGGGTGCTCTGCTTCCTCAGGCCATGGAGCATGCAGGGACACAGCAATAGCTGGCCTTGCAAGCTCCTGCAGGCCCGATCCACGGCAGTCTGCTTGCTCAGTGCTCATGCTGGTGGAGGCCCCAGGACATGCAGGGAACTGGCCATCACTGGGCCTGCACGCACCTGTGAGCCTTGTCTGGAGCGCCCATGTCGATGGAGGCCCCGGGAGGTGCAGGGAGCCAGCCTTCGGGCACCGGATTCGAAAGATTCCGTTTGCCTGTTTTGGCGCCTGGATTCGGATTACTGAATCTCGAATTCTTGCCAAGGATTCGAGGATTTGCGGATTCGGTTGGCCCATTCCTACTTGGAATTGATGGTTTCCAAAGTTTCATTCTGTATTTTGGTTGCTTTCTGTTTTTGTGACAGTAGTTCATTGGCACATCTAAGTGTTCTACAGACTGATAATCTATGTAGCAATGCCTATTAGCAATCTGTGCGTGAAATCCTCAACAATATAGGGTAGAGCAATCCCTTCTCCTTAACATCTTAGCACAGGTAAAATTTGTTTTTTATCTTACCACTGTAGAAAATTCAATTTGAAGATTATCTTTGTGCTAGATTATTTTTTTTAAAAAAATCCCTATGCATTTAATTCCATGTGTTTTAGGATGTATTGAATAATGGGATGTTTTGTGATAGGAGAGGAGGGAATCTTCCTGTCTAGCAAACACCAGTTCGCACTGTAGTAATTGTGATAACTAAATAAAGTTATTCTAAGAAGTTGGTATATTAAAAAAAAACTGCAGTGGTTGATGTAAATTAAATGGAGCTCACATCAGAAAATGACTAATGTATACTTCTTTGGCTATCATGGAGAATGTTAACAAATGAATAGCATCCAAAAGAAATTTTGCATTGCCTATTCAGTGTACAGAGTCTCTGAATGATATCAGGCAGTATATGTAAGTATTTGTCATCAAAAGGGTGTTTCAAATGTGCCTGGCTGGTATGTTTATTTTCCACTTGAAGACTATAAACCATGTTCAGTACAGGTAACTGCATGACCAACTTCACTTGCATAAACACCATATTGACCAGACAGTGTGTCTAGTTTCTTTTTATATGTACACAATTCCAGTGAAGTGCACCATAGCAAGTTTTGATACATATTTTCTGTTCATTGCATTAATAGCAGTATAATATATTTTATGGCTATCTGACTGTGCATTTTCCATGTCAAATTCAGGTTTTCACATAACTCCCCTCTATCTTCCCAGGTGCTTTTTTGCAGTTCAAAGCACATATAATGCACACCTACCTTTCAGTCCATATATATTCTGTATTCACAGATTTTTGCTAAAGTTTGAACCATAATAGATTAATGAAAGGTAGGCCACTGACTACAGTGGAATACTGGGCTACGTGATCTGTTTATCGTGTCTAGTTCAAGAATTCTTACATTTGTTTGTACTTCCCTTTGGCAGAAATCAGAGTTTTCAGTCTAGCCTTATAGAAATTGTTCTAGATGTTTTAAAGACAAAAATAGGAAATCAGCATAGTGGTTTTGTTTTTCCAATACTATTTAGTTCTAAATTATGGCAGTTAAAAGTACGCTGACATCTTACTGTTCTACATTCTAATGATCATGTTAGGCTACTGTCAGGGGTATTGTGCAAGGATTAGGTGTACATTAGTTGCTTGAATATACATTGTCTTGTGTGCAAATGGTGGATGCTTAGTCAGCATTTGTGCATGCTAAAGGTGGATGCTTATCTTCTTAGAGCCAGTGAGAATAAGAATGTACTCTGTGGGTTGTAAACTCAGTCTTTGGGCTGCAGAGTGTACTGCTTATATTTAGGAATCAAATGTTCTTTTTTGAAGTCTTTAATTTAGGAAATCCACAAAACCCAAGATAGTTTCTTAAATTAGCTTTAGATTATGCTGCAGCCATTTGTAAGCACACTATGGATGAATTTAATAAGCAATGTATATATTTGACTAAACTGCTAAAATTGCAGATAGAATCCTTAAAAATATAATAGAATAGTCTTGGCTAGGACTTTGATTAAATATAATCTAAACTACTCTACATATGCCTGCATCAAAAAGAAGCTTTCCCCCCTTCAAAGTTGCTTCAAATGGTTCTGTTAAATGTAGGAATGTTCTGATGATTATCTTTTTAATTAAAATGAGAAATCTTTGTTTAAAGTAGCATTCTTTTTTTACGGCCTCTTACAGTCTCTGTAACAATCATTTCTTAAGTCTGAACGTTTTTAATTCCAGGAATCCATTTATATAAAACTATGTTTAGACTTAATTAAAGAACAATTTCTTACAAAGCTTGTAAATAGCCAGAAAAAAAAGAGGACAGAAAATAAAACTGACATTCACACTTAACAAACTGATTCTTACAAGGTATGTAATATGCCATAAAAATACAATAAAGCCCATTTTATAAGAGTTCATATTTTCTGATCCTTGTTTTCAAAGGTATTTAAGAAAGATATCTAGGTTCTGTGAAGCAACATCTGTTTTCGTGAATGGACTAGAAGCCACTTCAGTTTCATCTAATTACCAGTGTGTGAAGCTAAACCTTATTAGTTTAGACTTCTAATTAAATACTTTGAAATTCACTTATTACTCTCTTTTCTACCTGACTTTCAGTTTGGGAGGTTTGACTATCCAGCAAATTTATTTGTTTATCCACCCACTCCCAATATGATGGGGAAGTGAATGAAAGCACCCAGTGTGGTTCTCTTTCCATACTTCAGTTTTGTAAGGGATCATTCTGAAAAACTCTCAGAAGATCACAATGGGGTTTGGTAGGTGTAATATTCTATTTTTCTTCTTCTTCTCCCCTGTTTTTAGTTCTTTTGTAAGCCTGTGTTTACTCACAAGTGCACATTAGGGTTTTGTGCTGTGGGTTCCTTTCCTCCTTGTCTGGAAAAGAGGCACATATAGTATCTCTCTCAGGTACCCAGCAGCCAGCTCGCCTGTGTAAGTCTTTGGTCACTAGGTGATTGGTTAAATTTAAGGCTAGCTTAGGCTATATGAAAATCTTGAGGTGATCAAACAGGTTGCCTTGACACATAACAGTGATTCTCATGTTTCTGTCTGTATAAACAACATCTGTTCAGCCATTGGCTTTTTTTTTGAGTGATAATATTTTGCCTTCATAGATTAAACTTTTCAGCTGTATTACCATTTGACTTCTAATGGTTATTCCAGACTAATTTTCTAGTTCTTTGTTTACTTCTAGCTTTTATAAAAGAGTGGGCTATAGATAATTTTAAAAGCTGAGATAGAATAAATATCACACTCTCATCAATACATGTTTTGCAGACATCTACTGAACATGTGTTATTCTGTAATTGATTAAAAAAAATTGTTCACTAGGAAGTCAACATAAACAGTCACCCTGATCTGTACTGCTGTGTGCACTGTTATACACATAGACCTGTATGGATGCCTCTTGTATACTTTACCTCAAGGGAGTGAGTTCTCTTGCATGTTTGCAAGGCAAGGATTGACTGTATTACAATGTTGCAAGATTAGTCAATGTTCTTCTGCCTCAAGGGATCACTGCCAGCATGAAGAGATGTGCACATTGTACCAGTATGCCAAAGCACCATAACTCTTTTCTGTACTTTTAAAAAATGAGTATGATTAAAGTCTGTACCTTTAAATCTGTGGATTTGTATCAGGTAAGTAATGGATGTATTGAGTTTCTGCATTAGAAGGGTTTCCAAGCTGAATCTGTTTTTCTGCTGCTTTCTGTGTAGTACAAGGGAAGTGTAGGGTTCAAGTTAACAGTATTTTGCTTGCTTCATTAAATTAATGCAATTAGTAAAAGCAAATGGTAAAATTGCTAACTCATTACTGAAGTATTTAGCTTCATAGACAAAGAAAAGGAGAATTTTTTGCTCCCTGACCTCTCTCTTTGCATATATGCTATAGACATTGGAAAGAAATAG
Organism: Ctenosaura bakeri; assembly: GCA_948474755.1. Taxonomy (NCBI): domain Eukaryota; kingdom Metazoa; phylum Chordata; class Lepidosauria; order Squamata; family Iguanidae; genus Ctenosaura; species Ctenosaura bakeri. The sequence continues at coordinate 295,272 of CAOLHI010001270.1, forward strand.
GTTGACCTTAATATTTGCTTTTCACTAAATTGCCGCCTTGCAGCCCTTCTTTTCTACTGAATAAGGAGTTTAATTTCACGCCCTGATTATTGCTGGTTTATGCAGGTGGATATTTATTTTATGTGGCAAAAGGGGTTTTCCTTGGTAAATTACTCACCAGCTAACAGCACTGTAATTCATCATCAGTAGTTAGTATTACATTATAGTTCTTGTTAGTGATGTAAATCAAAGCAACAGTAGATGCCAGCCTTTTGACTGTGTAAGAATTATGGGATGATAGAGGTAATGTATGCATAGGGTGAAGAAAAGAGTTATATATGTATGTGTGTATGTGTAAGAATTTGAACATGAAGTCTGCATCTATGAACAAGTGTAGCACAAATGTCATGGGGTTAAACCTAGCCCATCAGAGCTCAGTTTCCTTTGTGAAAGAAGCAAGAGATTTATCTAAGAGTCATTACAGATTGAAAGCATGTGGGAGAACGCTTCTCATCCTTTATTCCTTAATGGCCCCATCTTGGCAGTTTAGTCCACATCATTATGTTTTAAAAACTTAATGTGTGCATGTGGCAGGAGCAGTAAGGAGGGTTCTGGTTATATGTTACTACAGAGTTAACTTGCAAATTTTAACATCATTATATTGCCTTGTTGATGTGGCTGGTTTCTGGTATCAGTTGCAAGTGCTGTCTAGCATAATCCATCTGGCTGCATTTTCTTAGCATTGTAAATTCTCCTATTCTCATTATCATTATGCAGTCTTTTCTTTGAGTTAGATCTTAATCTGGAGCAGCTCATTATGTGGTTTGCCTTTGTATTCTTGTCATTTGTCCATATATCGAGGAAGGCAAAGTGCAGTTTGTGGGCCACATGCAACCCTTAAGACCCCCAAATGCAGCCCTTGAAGCCCCTCAGAATCCCCCAAATTATATTTTTATATCAATGTTTGGCTGAGTTTTCAACCCAAATTGGCCTCAAACACCCAAACCAGCTGCCACTGTGCCTGTTTCCTTCTGTACATCTAGTGCCCCCTGTTCCCACAAACTTCTGAAAACCTCAAAAAAAAAAAAAAAAAATCCTGTCCAAAAATCAACCAAAATGGGAGTTGAAAGAGAAGTGGTGTCACTTTTGGAATGCCAAAAGATGATTGCATCCTTCTGAAGAGGTGCAGGAGGGAAAAAATGGCCACAGCCCTAAATGGTAAAGTCCATTTTGTAAGGCTTGAGTCAAACATTTGTTGAAGACCTTATATTCCAAGTTCTTAGTGCCTAAAGTATTAGGAACTAACAGATCCCCATTCTTCTAGCTAATGCCCTCTGACCTGTGTGGTGTGGGAGACACATTGTTCTGAACAGCATTTGGTGTGCTGGTACAATGAAGATGGTGCCATCTTCTGTAGCTTTTATTGAGGAAAACTGAGGAGATATCTCTAACTCAGTCACCCAGATCAAGGTGACTTGAGATGGCTATCTTGTGAGGGACTTCAGTGCTAATTCTCATCTTTTTGGAAGTGCATTCATAGACATTCATACCCATATTAATAAAGGTACAGTGAATTATAATGGGAAAAGTAAATACATCATTTATGTTCAGAGACCATGTGAGGTATACGTGCAGTGCAGTATTTATATTTGTATTTTGTAGATCAGTTGATAGGAGGCACTAGTGATTGACCATTTTCAAGCCAGAAGTGACTGCTATTAGTGCATTCCATTTAGATCAGAGCTTTCCAAACTTTTCATGTTGGTGACACACTTTTTAGACATGCATCATTTCGCAACACAGTAATTCAGTTTTACTAGCAAACTGGAGGTTAAACTAACCCTTCATAAGAGATACAGACACATACATAAATTGTTATAACAAAATGTATGGGGACACAACATATCTCATGAAAACTTTTCATATATTTTTAAAAATATATGACTTATAAATAATAACATACATTTCCAAGATTATAGGTGACACACCTACACACGTCAGGCAATGCACTAATGTGTCACAGCACACTGTTTAGAAAGCCCTGATTTAGATATATTCACATGTTTTGTAGAAATATACCTGTGACCACTCAGACTGTTGTGGGAAATGACCTCCATGTTGAAACATTCTATATTTCTATCAACTGAGTTGTGAGAGACAGCATTGGCTGGTTTGAAAAGATGTGGATGTCTACTTGGGGACAGGGAAGATGAGATATTGGAAGATATCTGTATCTCCGCAGAGCCATCTAGTAAATTGAGAGGAGGAATTCTATTATATTTGCTTTTCTAGCATTCTTCTTTTCCTTTAACTATGTGTTGGTTAATTTTACAATTGGCTACCCACCTGTTATAACATATTTTATCATTAAACAAAATTAATTTTAAAAATGGTCTGGAGCTGTCTGCTTTTAATGGGATCTGAGTTTCTTTAGTCCTATAATCTGCCTCATGAGGCTTGTCTGTCTTCTAGGAAGTGTAGCATTGCATCATTAAAATATCACCCCCTGCTGAGAGAAACATCAGTCCTATTCACTAAATGGAAATGCTGATGCAGTGACAAGTGTTTCTAAAAACTGTATTAAAAATTCATTTATTCTTAGCTAAGCATTTAGCTAAGAATAAATGAATCTACCAAATAGGGGATAATAATAAATTACACTGTTCTTGCTCTTAACAAATATATCTGTCTAAAGGATTACATTAAAATAATAAATATTCTTTCAACCCAGCAGTTGACTCCAAAAGGAAGCTGCAGTTTTCATTTCTGTAACTTCAGAAATGAGCAGCTTGAAGGAGATTGGCTGGCTGAGAATAGGTTTATACTGGTAAAGAATTGTGTGAATAGGCTTGAATATTGCCCTGCTAACTTCGCATTGTTGACCTAAAATAGAATTTTTTTTTTCATATTCTCTAGCCCTGATTCTCAAAGAAAAAGAAAAACCCTTAATGCCTAAAGCCAGCTGTGTTCTTTCTTTTCCTTTTCCTTTCCTTCTTTTCTGTGTCCCAGTTTAAGCCCATAATTTTCGCAGCTGGCTTTATTTATCCATCTTTGTGAGAGCAGGAGAGGCAGATATTTAAGAACCTTTCTTGCACAGAAAGTCTTTTTCTTGCTTGCTACTTAATTAGCACTTGTTTATGACATAGCCTCTGATTTGATTTTTTAAAAACAAATTGCACAGTAAAGAAGTTGATATTTAAACTGTATGGTAACCACGACTCCAGCTGTGATTCAAATATTGTAAGCCTTCAGGGGTTGTATTAGGCTTAGAAAATAGGAACTGAGGCCTGTAATTTAGTGTCTGTCTTTTAAAGGCTGCATTTTTATTATTTTTTTAGGACACAAAACAAATGCATTCTATAGAACTTAAAGTATTGACTCATTCCGGGAAAACAGCCTTTTCAGATCTCACTAGAGACCACTTGGATCCATTAAGTTAAAACTAGAAGAAGGGGTAAAGAATGTTATAAAAAAAAAGTGAGTTAAAGATTGCAGCGGAGAGATGGCCAGTATGAAATTGGAGTGAGCTAATGGCTTTAGTACATCGTGGGAGAGAGACTATTGAAAAGGCAGCCCCAGAAGTAGGTTACATATTAAAAGTGATGTTTGGGCTGCAGTGTATTACAGAATTGGAATTTGACAGGTGTTTGGCTGGATAATACATTGAATGATGGTAAAACTCCTATGGGATCGTGCTTGTAAAATTTATACAGAATGGTTGTATCTAGGTTTTTGTATACCAAAAAAACAGGTTGACTGCTGCTAGCATAAGTTCTCTGAAAGCTGATTTGAGAGCTGCATGTTCACACAAAGCTCAAAGATATGTTCTAGATCATTAAAACATATTCTTGAGGGGTGTTAGCAGAGTAAGGGTGTCAGAATGTAAGTAAACAGAAAATGATCCCTGTCAGAACATCTTCTTTGAAGTAGTCACCCGGGACTTGTTTTTTTACATGATCCTGAAGCAAGTTCAATTGATGGAATAAAATATAATATTCCTGTCCATATATCATCTTTGTTCCCACTTGAAGTGAGGTTAGTACTATTAACTTCATTTTCTGCTGCTTCTGTTGATGGTATAGTTATGACACAGTACCTCTTATTTAATGTATTGCTGATGCTGGCAAGAGTGCAAAAAACTTCAGATTGGTAATTTATGTGTGGAAATGTTTTTAGTTCAGAGGTTAGTTTTAGAATATGTATCAGCTGTTGACTCTAAGGGAATGTAGCCAGATGAGAAATTTAAAGGGAAGGAATTCCATTGACCTGTGGTATCCGTTTTGTGGCTCTGCCATAATTGATGACTCTCTTATTCTGAATAACTGTAGTACAGAATGCAAGATACAGCTCCTGAAAGAAATCATTGACTGCTGTTGCTGTGTTAAGAGAAAACAGTTGTAATATGTTAAATTGTATCATGCTTGTTTTAGAGGTTCAGAACATTTCACATACATTTGTTCGGTAATCCTTATCAACTTTCCTCAGAAGTAGGCCACTACAGCACTACAGATAAGGGGTTCAAGCTGTAAGAGTAGGAAGTCTGCCAAAGGACTTCATGGCTGTTCTGACATTTGAAAATGCTTAGATCTCAATCTTTGAAGCAATGGTGTAACTTTTCACCAGTTTGCTGCATTGTAGAAGCTTCTGGACGATAATTCAGCTTTTGCAACATTGCTGCCCATAATATGAACTAAGAGTGTGCCCTGGCACATATATATGTGTCCGATTGGTGAACATACATGGAAAGGTTGATGGAGATGGAGAGGGCCATCTTCAAGGGCACCATTTTCCTCAGGCTGTGAAGAACAAGATTCTTTATCCCTAGAGAGTTGTTTGTCTTCTGGTCCCCTTCCAGTTGTTGATTGGAAAGAGTTTAGTCTGTCTCTCTGTGAACTTACCAAACTATGTGGACAAAGTGGATTACACAGACAACGCATTGACTTACGACAAGATAGTCAACTTAAATATAAGATATATATCTTAATTATAAAATGTTGGAGTCTGACTTTTATGCTATGACACATGCTGCAAATTAAGATTTACATCAAATGAAGTGACAAATATACTTTATATGTTTATGATACTAGATGGACTGCATCAGGTCCTACAAGATTGAAAGTCTTAGCATTTTTATCAGCTTGATTTTTTGGTATTGCTCAGCTCAGTGTAAAGTTTCTTTCTGTAGAAGTATTGTTATTGTTAGGCCTGCGCAATATAAAAAATTGGAAGTAGTTGGTCTACAGAATAACCTGCAGGTGCTTGGGAGATAGTTCAATCCTAATGTAAGTACAGTGTCATATCATTTGATCCAGGCCTGGCAAGTCCTTTGGTAGGAGATTTCTTCCAAATCACTTCTTCATCCTCTGTGAAGAATGGGATGCAATTTCTATTTTATGTCAGTTTAGTTATATCCTGCCTTTCTTCCAGCATGGGACCCAAGGTGACATCCAACATTTAAAAAAAGTGCAATAAAATTAAAAATCCCTTTGTACAAAGGTAAAATACAAGTGAGCTAAATTTCTGTTTAAAAACACAGTATTAAAATGCACTTAAAACAGTAAAATATTCCCTCCCCATGAAAAGCTTTATTTTCAATAAAAGCTTACTTAAATAAAAAGGTCTTTTTCTTCTGGAAGATAGCAAGGAGGGGACCAAATGGACCTTTTGGGGAAAAGAGTTCCATAATTTAAGAGCCACTACTGAGAAAGCTTTCTCTTATAACTTTACCAGATGGGCCAGAATGGTGGTGGAACCATGAGAAAGTCTTCCCCTGTAGATCTTTGAGCATGAATGGGTTCATATAGGGAGGTACAGGTTTTCAAATAGTCTAGTTGCAAGCTGTGTACAGGTCATAGCCAGCATGTGGAATTCTGCCAGGAAGCGAATCAGCAGCCAGTGGAATTGTTTCAACAAGTGGGACATATTATTCCTATAACCTATAACCAAATGTATCACAGAAACGAGAGTATGAATCAGATGAAATGCTGACTTCTCATTGTAGACTCTTGCTTTTCATTATAATCTAAAAGAAGCTGGCTGGCCTTTGTCATATGTTTACTGCTTTTCTAAACTTTAATTCTTGTCCAGCAGAACCTTCATCCCCTGTCTGTTCTACATAATAACTATAGAGTTGCACTACATTATTCTACACATTAGTTACAGAGTTTCACTATAATAAGCTAGGTGGTAATGAATTCTTTTTTCTTTAAGGTCTTCATTATTCAACCCTATATGTTGTCTTTGCGGAAAGGAATAGTTCTGTATTACAGATATATTGCTGTTACTCTTGCTCTTATCTTTTGTATATTTTAATATTGTATAATTTTGGAACTGTGCCTATGTCCCCCATGAGACCAGAGACATTGTAGGTTGGGAAATGTTAACGTTTTGCTTAATATTCAGATATCTTTTAAAGACTTTGAGTATTACAATTCTGTTATACTTTCTAATCTTTTAGAGATGGTTAGCTGTGTAAAATCCTGTGTTCTTCATAATTCTTCTGTTCCTACAGTTCTTTTACTCAATCTGAAGTAATAAACTATGTGCAGCTACATTAAGGAATGCTTTGTTATGTGTGTGACAGAGAATCTTGTCACCTGGAAAAAGGATTAGGTTAGCCAGGTCCCAATGTAAAAGGAGGTTTCTTATGTCTATTCTCTCCTAGCCCAGAATACACATGCCTAAAGATGGATTCCAGCTTACATCTTCTGGATACCAAGCATGGCTAAAGCAGGTTGGACTGTATTACTGTTTTTCATCTCTCGTGAGGGCTTGCACCAGAATCTTGTGTATGTTTCATTTGTACACATATAATTCAACACCCCCATGGTGCTGTGCAATCAGATATCCACCACATCTCTGTATTTGTTTGTGTTGTTTGTTTGCATGTTGTGTGCATCTCCTCTTTGCACTCCTCATGAGTAAAAGTTCAAACAAGGATCATCAGGAGGGAGAGAGGGACAATGTTTGGGAAAACTGCAGCAACAACTCAAATTGCTGAATTAAAATTAGCCTTCAAGTGTGAAGGTCTGTGGTGGTGGTGGTAATAACAGCAAGGCCAGTGGGTTAATACACAAGAGGCTTGCATCTAGAGCCTAATTCAGATCTGATTGGGTAAAACAAGTGTGGACATTTGCTCGCATCCCATAACAATCCTGCAGTTTGACACAATCTGACACTTTTGGGAGTCCCTGCTCAGATGTGGCCTGGTGCTATATTACTTTGGTGATTATTAAAGGCTAAGCTTTAGATGTTCGGCAGCAATTGCTGTCAGCATCTCAAAACAAATGTAGTACAAGAGTTCTCCCCAAAGAATCTTGTTTTAAATTTTGCATGTATGACACATGCATGTTCACAATATGTGTGTAACTTTGTGGGAAAATGAAGCATCCTCAAAGTAAAAGTGGAAAGTTATTCTATTATAGGAAGCTGGAATTGTTGCCATCTTACTGAAAAATGAGAGCAGAGCTGATAAGCTTCATCCTGTTGTAAAGGTGAGGGTAGAATGAAAGCTGTTTTGGAGCTCTGATCCTAACGACATAAACAGATAAAGAACATTGAGATTAAAAGTGGGGAATCAAAATAATGTAACTTATACATCGCAGTTTTGAATGGGAGGATAGAATCTTGTGGTCTCACACCTTTTTTGACTTCCTAACTATCTGCATGTGTGCCAATCCATAGGCAGGAAAGCAGATAAGAATATCCATTTGTTTTGTGCAAAAACCAGAGAGATCTGTGCAAGGAATGTATAATGCTGTCCTCTAAGAAATTATCCTAAGAATCTTTATTTTATTGGCCCTTGAATTATATTTGCATGCTTAGTTTAATGACCCACTAATGTACAAAGTTGTTTTCAGGGACAACTGAGATAAGGGCAGTAGAATCTACTAATTTTATTGAAAAACAGGATATGTTCTCCCTTTTTATTCAGGAGCAGAGCTAGAAGAAATGTTAGTAAATGAATTGCCCCTCCTGGCTGCCTTTTCTTCCTGCCTCCTTAAATCTGATTGTAAATGTTCATGTTAGTGAGGCACCCCTGCAGCCTTTACTGTGACTGACACAAGCCCAGGAAATGTTATGTTGGTAGACATGAAAGGTTCTTTTTTTGTGTTGAGATATCTGGAGTACCTGTTCACTGCTATCTGATCATTAAATACGTTGCCAGTGTTGATGAATTAGCTTCTTATTGAAGCCATAACTTGGACATTTCACCTTTAAAAATGCACTACATGCATATTGTGGATTTTGTGAGAAATATTTGTTAATTCCTTACTACAATATTTAATGCAGTTTTCAGAACTAAACAGACACTTTCACATTAAAAGGGGTTGAGAGGAGTTGAGGTAACAGAGGTAATGGCTCATGTACCCCCACCACATATTAAATGCAATTTTACTGGGAAATTATTTTTCCAAGTAGAGAGAGAGTTATATCTGTAGGACCTGAATGTACTTTTTCATTGATTCAAACTGTGGGAGTAAATATGATGGAGTTAAAACCATTTTGTTTCAGGAGCATCCTCAGTAGTGTTGATAAGTCCTCAGTTCTTTCAGTTCTTTTAAAGAAATGTTTGTTATGTTGTTTGTCTACTCTATTATGCTCTTTCAGTTAACTTTGTTCTAAGTGATGTTGTACTAGCAAAAATAAGTTTTGAAAAGCTACATATAATATAGTCCTGTTCACAATCTCTGGTAGGTAGATCAATCCTGCAACTAATCCAGGAAAAGGAAAGGAGCAATAGCTAGAAACAAGAAACTGAAGAAACAGTAGCAGCAAACAAGTTTGGAAAGGAGTGAATATTCTCCTAATAAAAGGATTTCTTGATGTATATTTTTGTTCCCCCAATTCCCATTTTTAGCCCAGAAATTTAAATAGGGTAATATTTAGCACAGAATGTCCTGGTTAAATGATTATAGTCAGGGGTTCATCTTTACAGCTAATGCATTTCTGTAAGTGAATTGCTACCCTGTGCACCTGAACCAAAGAGAGTCATTAGAATTCTTGCTACCTCTGTAACCCTTAATTTTAAATTAAGATATACCACCCCCCTTTGTCTCTTAAGTGATCTTTCAGCTATAAAACAGAGTGAAGAAATAATAAACCGAACTTAGAATAATTTTAGATATAGGCATGTTACTGTTCCTCATAATGTCTTTTCCAGTATAGAATTGATCAGTATTTATTTCTTAGCCTTGACTAAGTGTTTAGTAATTGAAAAAAATTTGGTCCAAAATTTTGTTACCCCAGTAATTGCTTACGTTGGGAGTGGTGTTTCCTCTTTGTCTTGCATGATACTGATTTTGTGCCTGGCATAAGATGCCCTGGTAAAACTGTATCCATGCCATCTTAAAGGTATTTATATTACAAATAGATGAAGAAAGCTGGAAATTCTTTTTCCAAGGATGGACTCATGCTATAAATACTGATAAATGGCCATTTTATTTAAAAGCCAGGCAAGCTTAGGCCATTTCTGCATCTCCCGAAATGGCAAACCCCAGGATTCCATAGGATGTTGCAAGTGGAATAACAGTGCCATAACAATCTAGTGCAGGAATGGCCTTAATCTCTGTAATTTTGGCTACTTACACTGGATGTAGCCGTTGAATGGACCTGTTTGAATTTGGCCAGGTAAGTATTATTATTCTCTACCACTAATACTAGGCTTTTACAGTCGTCGTTGCTATGCCAGAGTGGAGAATATTCATGACCAGAGAAACAAACTAGCTTTGAGAACAAATTTCCAAAAAATGTTAATAGCTTCAGTGCTTCCACCAGAACAGAGCCCTTTGGCAGGGATGACAACATACAGTTTGATCTTGAAACAATCATCTGCCTTCCAATGGAGGCATAATTTCAGTCAGCCAGTAGCATTCCATGTCTAGGATGCTGATGCTATTTTCTTTTTACAGTTAGTTTGTTTTTCTATATTGTAAGCTTTACTACAGATTTTTGGAGGAGTCTTTTACCTGTGGCTCATTTAAATCTTGTTCAAGGTGTGTTCTAAAGTTATAGGCTTGACTGAAACATCATACCAAAACATGCTTAAGGACCCTTGGTTTTCTTTGATGTTTGACTTGATAGATGTGCACTGGCTAGCATAACAGCATTAAAAACCATACTTAAAGTGGCTTTACAAACCATGGTTTGTGCTATGTTTTGTCACAATGTCTGAATTGACAAAACCCCAATTATAGTCATTGCTCTACCTCATTTATAGGCATTGCTCCACTTCCTAGGGAGAGGAAAATGAACTTATGAACTTGAATGCTGAGATGATGGAGGATGAAAGCAGACAAGCAGTTTTAAAACATTATCTTCTGTTGTATGTTTGGAAGCTTGAAAGATGCAAATCATAGTTTGATATAGTGTACATAAACTCCTCACTAACATGTATATCATTCTAAGGCAGTTAGTATTCATGTAGCTTGTCATCGTCATGACCTAGGAATCCAGCACTAATCTCCATATAGAGAGTGAGGAGTGCCATCAGGGGAGTCAGTGAGCCCTAGCCCTACTGTGGAATCAGCCACTCCCAAACATGAGGTGCTAAACATTCCCAAACCCAAGACTCTTTAGCCTAGACCTATGCATTTAGCTCTTGGCACCCATGTCTCCAAAGCCTCAGTTGTCCACAGTCCATAGTACCAGTGCAGCACTGCCAGCAGTATGCAAGGTGTGGGCTCTTGGAGAGACAGATATGTCTCAAAGGCTTGTCCCATGGGCCTTCTCAGTTTAGAGAAGGGGTGGAGTCTGAGAGGGAGCTTGAGGACTGGAGCATTAAAGCCTTCTGTCTAATCTGAGACATTGTCCAAGAGGTTGCAACGTCCGGCCTATCTTGCTCCCTTGAGCCCCATAAATCCCCAACTGCTTGTTTAAGTTGTTTGGTGTTACCTAAGATCTGGAATGGGCAGCTTAGGCCCCTTTAAAAAGTACATCTTTTGTGTTCTGAACCCAATGGAATACCTCCCAGGAACACATTGTGCCTTATTTTCAAAACATTGATCTGGACAAAGATGTAAGTATAATTCTCCATTTGTACGTTGAAGCAAATATTCTATGTGTAGTTTTTTTAGGTGTGAATATTTTTTTAAAAAATGTTTTCATTCTTCCTTACAACATCGTAAGAGGTAAATGGTTTATCACCATTGTTCCTTTTTTCTTTTGTGGAAGGAAGAGACTGTAACTTGTTGAAGGCCATCTGGTAAGACAAGAGCTTAGCTGTACATTACAGCCCAGGTAATTCTCTGATGTAATTCACTGACTGGCTGTAAAAAATAGCTAGAATTTAGAGCCGTAGTTACTGAATGTCTGCAGGTGCAAATATTACCAGACAATGGTCAGAATCCAAAGGTCTGAAGCAGAATTAAGGGCAACCTAAATGTAAGCAAGACACCATTTCAGCACCCTTTCCTTTTGCTTGAATGAAATATTACTGTGTTATTAGATTTTATCCTGAAGATTTTTAGCTCTTTAAAGAATTCACAGTGAAAGAAAATAATGGGGGTAGGTATTCCCAGTCGGATGTTTAATCAGGAAAATATCAGGAAGAAACTGCAGCTGACCTTACCAAAAGCTGAAATGGAAGCAAGATACTACATCTGAACTGACCAGATTTTTATTCTCTGCTATCTCAGGCTGAAATCTTAACTTACAACACTTAACAAAGTTTTTGGATTTTAATATAAATTTTCTGTCAGGGCTTAACTATTCAGTAGCAGGTTTTTCCTTTCCCTCTCACTTTATTGTGTGCCAGTCAGATTTTCTATTGTTAAGCTTCCTGAGCAGGAGCCACTTTTCTTTTCTTTTCTTTTTCTTTTCTTTGCTTGCTTGCTTTTTGCTTATGAAATTATATGGTGATGGCGATGATGGACTAATGATGGCATAGTTTCAGTCAGTGGTGGGCAAAATGTTGCCCTGGTGCCACATGTATGATCTATGAGTTTTTGTAATCACTTTGATTATTCTTAGGTAAGTTTCAGAAACTGTGTTCTTGGGTATATGTAACTGCTGCATACATGTACTTTAAAAAAAACATATTAACAATTCATTGCAATAACCCTTGCAGCATTTTATTTGGTGCAACATCTATAATTAGACCTTTGCTAGGCCTATATCCATTGTGCTAAACTTAAAATACCAAGAAAAATAAGTTTATTGCAGAGTTTAATGGTGCACCTGGTGACTCATCATTCACGAATCTTTTATCATTGTTTATCTTCATGTGATTGTTAGCATCAAACAAAATATTGAATATGGTCACCTGAAGCCATCAAAGGTTTCAGCATGCTTCACAGGCAATAATGAAAATTATTGGAATTTGTCTGGACCTGTTTCAACTTAAGTTTACAAACCTGTGTAGTCACTCATAGTGCCGAGGTACGTAACTTTCAGCAGCAAATGAATAGGAGGAATTATGATCTTCTTGATTCTTCTAGACATTACAGAAATGTTTGATACTGATAACTTTAGTTTCTTTTTCAGCTACTTGCCAGGACTGTGTCAGCATTATTTTAGTTGATATATTTATTGTTGGCTTTTACTTTGTCTTAATTTATGAAAACCTGGAGAACAATTAGATTGGTAAGTAATGTGGCATAGTACTTTGTTTAAAGGGGGTACTTTGAATTGCTTCCTGTTCTATAAGGGGATGAAGTGACCAGATAAATCTCACTGGATTCAAGAATCTGAAAAGTTTAAAGCAGACTGCACTGGAGCAAGAAGGAGTGGCAATGAAATGAAAAAAATGCGTATCAGAATATGGGAGTTTAGGTCCCAGTTTTGACTCCTGATTTTGGCTTGCTGAGTGACCTTTAGAAAAGCAGTTAATCTTTACATTTCTATAAAGGAAAGACAGTATTAACAACAATATAGGCAGCTTGTGTTATCACAGGCCAGTATAAAATAAAAAGGAATTATTTGTATGAAGACTAGATAGAAATAATTTTTCTTTGTATGTTTAGCATTGTTCATTTGAGTCCCTTAATGGCTTTGGGTTTCCCCCCTACTGTGCTCCCATTTGCAGTATTTTAGAGAATGTATCCTATTAAAATGCAGTCTTGTGTTTTTAAGTCAGTGAAGAGGTTGAAATATCATAATGAGAAGTATTCCCTATTACTAAACATAATCTTCACTGAATATAAGCAGTGTGTTTGGGCTGTGGTTAATAGCATTAAGGGTCAACGTAATGGGGTAATTTCTTTGTAAAAGTGAAGGAAAAAAGTAGGGCCTCAATTTTGGTAGCTTTCCATGACAAAATGTTAAAAAAAACAGCTGTTGACGGTCTTTGTTGATTGGCTCTGTTCAGAAAGAAGTGTTTTTGTTTTTTTATGTCAAATCTTCATCTGTGCTCGTAGAAATGAGTTCGGTGCTGGAAGAAAGATGAGATGTAAATTGAATAAACAATATGTTGTTTTGTTGCCACCAATGTCCTCCAATATATTTAATATGCGCAAATACCTATTAGATACTACATTTTATTGGACTATGGAAATACTTCTTTCTTGTAGGCACCATGGTGACCAGATACTAGATTTTTTCCCCAGCCCAGACTATGTTTTAAGCTATTATCTTTTTTAATACCAATGACAGTACAGATTGAAATTATGCTATTTTCAAATATATTTAAGACATATCAAAGTAGGGAAACTAAAAATTAAATTAAAAATGTAAAGAATTGAAAATGAGAGGAAAATTATCCTTATAATCCACTGATCCAAATACCTAATGACTTGGTTCTGGTGATTCTGAAGAATTAAAAATATTTTTCCTTATCTCCATGCAAGAATACTTATAAATCAATAGATAAATTGCTTCTCTGTTGTGTGTAAAGAGTGGCATTTTATCCTTCTTTTCACCAAAACTTATCTACTGTGTTTTTATCATCAGAATTGTAGATTTGTCATCATTGCTTGAAATCTTAGAGATATCTTTTCTGAATGGTGTATATCTTAGGTTTCTTGTATTATTTCACATTTGGCTAACTTGATCAACTTATTCCTTTTTTCCTTTATTACAATATATCTAAGCAACTTTGAAAATAACTTTTTCACATTTTGAGTGTGTGACTGCAATCCATCATACACTGTTTTGTTGATATGACTTGCAGGACAGTACTATTACATATTTACTCAGAAGTATCCACTGGGTCTTACTCCCTTGTAAGTACATTCAGAATCATCATCTTAAATATGTAATTGTCTGTGTGCAGCTGTAGTTTGGGTCCTATACTCTTTGATGTTTTGAATCCCTATGGTTTGAGCAAGGGAGGCACACAAGAAACTGCAACTCAGCTTGGGTATGATTAACTAAATGATATTTTGTAAAATTTAACCCATAACAAACTTGCTGAAAGAATCTAGAATGATTACTAATACAGTAAACTTAAGACTGGTAAGTTAATTTTGTCTGTCAAGACAAAGTTGGGAGATAAAAGGGAGGAAGAGAGAGAGACAAAAAACATACATGGCCAAGTTGTATTAGCACTGGATTTTGGGAGGGCAGTCTAAACTTTAGGAAGGTGAACAGCATGGTGGCCAGATAAATAAATATTAGGTGACAAATGTTTAGCTTGGGCTTTTTGAAAGACTTTGTGGAGAAGTGTCTTGAAAGGCAACTTAAAAAGACAAATGACTATACATCATTGACTTTATCTGGAAATTAGTTGGTTTCAAAATAATATTCTATTTAATTGGTGGAAGATGCCTTACTTACTTCCATGGTGACAAAGAGAAATCTTTGTTCTGGAATTCAGTCATTGTGACAGTGGAATTGATGATGTGTACAAAATGTAAGAGTAATTTTACCTTACTGGGTTATGATGAAAATAGTTTGTGAATTTGGAACCAGTTCTGTTTAGGATCTTTCACTAAGAAAGCAAAGCAAGGTATAAAATGGTAGTGGAAGAAGTAAGACTTCAGCAAGAATATTGAGTTGTTCTCCTTAAAGCCCTTAATTAAAGAAGAAGTCATTGGTGAAATAATGTAGTAGATTACATTAAAGAAAAATGCAAAAGTAAGAAGACTATGCAGAGCAGATACTTTAGAAGGAATGAAGTAAGCTATTGTTTTAGAATGAGGTTCTGTATCATAAGGTCTAGCTATAAATATATTATAATTATATTGTAATTATAATATATAATTCTTGTATTTTGTTGCATTCTAAGCCAGCATTCTGATCCACTTGTTCTTTGGAGGTCTCTGAATTATTTAAGAAGTTACTTGAAATGCTTTTAAATTAAAAGCCAACTTCATCTTCTTCCTGCAGTAGTTATATTCTGTTGAACTTCTGGACTGACGGGTAAAACTTTGCTAGATTGCAGGTAGATGTTGTATGTGGTCTGTATGATTCCTGCTTCTTAAAACAACAAAAGCAATAAACTAGCCAAATTGTCATTGAACTCTCTTTCAGACTGTGGATGGAGAGGGATCTAAGAAGGGAATTCTGTTGATATATCATCCACCCAGCTGTCCAACCATCACCCTGCCTGAACTGCTGGAGGTGGTCTCAGAGGTGGTGTTAATCTCCCTCAAACTTATTGTTTCAGGGGATTTTAACATTCGTGCTGAGGCACCTTATCAGGACCAGCTCATGGCTTCCATGGCAACCATGGACCTGCCTCAGTTAATATCTGGCCCTACATGTGTAGCAGGCTGCACTCTTGATCTGTTTTTTTTCTGGTCAGGACAATAGAGATCTGGGGGTAGGAGGTTGAAAGAACCTATTACCATAGATCACTGCCTGGTAGGGTTTAGATTTACTGGAATTCCTAGCACCTGTGGGATGGTGGGCCCATTAAAATAATCTGTCCTTAGGAACAATTAGATCCAGAAGGATTCCTGAATTCCCTGGAGGATATTCCAGCTGCTAGAGTTGGTGATTCTATTGATGTTGTGGTTGATCTGTACAACAGGGAGATGTCCCAGGTTCCCAGGCATCCTTTACTTGGGTACAATTTTCTGAGGAGCTCAGGGCAATGAAATGTTTGGATAGACAACTGGAAAAAGGTGAAAAAAAGACTCAGGATGAATCCAACTGAGCATGGATTAAGGTGATATTTTAGCTCAGTCTCATCCAGTGCATCTATTCCAAGTAGTTAAAGGGTTATTGTTACATCCTAGACCTCAGACTGCTGAGGAGGTAACCTCTGAAAAGTGCTGTGACAAATTTGCTAAAGGGAAGATTGTTCAGGTTCATTCTAACTTGGACTCCACATTAAAGATAGAGTCAGAGGAGGCAACTGAGGTATGTATTTGTCTGCTTCTGATGGATGAGTTTCAGTTTGTTTAACATGGTGTTGTAGACAAGTTACTTGGAGAGCTGGGGTTAACCACTTGTCAGCTAGAGTCATGTCCTTCCTGGCTAATTAAAGCTTCCAGAGAAGGACGAGCCATTTGGGTGGTACAGGCTATAAGTGCTTCTTTGGAAGAGGGCTATGATCCAATCTTTCTAAAAGAAGCAATTGTAAGACCTTTGCTGAAAAAGCCTTCATTGGATCCTGCCTCCTCATGTAACTATTGGTCAGTTTCTAGACTGCTCTTTCTAAGTAAAGTTCTAGAGCAGTAGCAGCAACACAATTCCAGGCTTTCTTGGATGAAGGATTATGTGATCCATTCCAATATGGATTCAGGCCTAGTTGTGGGGCAGAAACAACCTTGGTCATCTTGTTGGATAACTTACACCAGGAGTTGGACAGAGGTTGTGTATCCTTGTTGGTCCTTCTGAATCTTTCAGTGGTATTTGATACCATTGGCCATGGTATGCTTCTGGATGATTTGGCTGATACAGGATTTGGGGGCATTGCCTTGTAGCTGATCCAGTCTTATTTGGCTGAACCTTCCCAGAAGGTGGTGCTGAAGGGCTGTTGTTTCAGCTTTTTGTCCCTTAGCCTGGGAGATTCCACAGGGGTCAATACTGTCCCCTATGCTTTTTAACATTTGCATGAAGCTGCTGGGAGAGATTATCTGGAGCTTTGGGACTGGGTGTCATTGGTATGCTGATAATTCCCAGCTCTGTGTATCCTTTACAACTGCTACCAAGGAGGCTGTGGTAGTGCTGAATCATTGCCTGGATTCAATAAAGGGCTGGATGTGGGTGAACAGACTGAGGCTTAATCTAGACAAGGATCAGTAGGAAAACCAACTTGGGATTGGGATCACAGTCTGTTCTGGATGGGGTTGCACTCCCTCTGAAAGATCAACTTCATAGTTTGGGGATGCTCCTGGACCCAGTGCTGCTCCTGGTATCTGGGCAGGTTGTTGTGGTGGCCAGGAGCACCTCTGACCATCTGTCGCTGGTGTGTCAGCTCATTCTTTCCTGAGGAGGGCAGATCTGTGGTTCATGCCTTGGTTACCTCCCAATTAGACTACTGTAATGTCCTCCGGAGCAGCCCTACAGAAGTGTTCAGAAGCTGTAAGTTGTGCACCATGCAACAGCCAAACTGGTGTCGGGTGTGCATTTTAGAGCCCATGTAACACTGGTCTTGCAAAAACTTCACTGGCTTCCAATTTGCTTCTGAGCTTAGTTCAGTGATGTTGACTTACAAAGCCATAAACAGCTTGGGGGCCAGGATATCTGAAAGACCTCCTCCTCCCATATTAGTCTGCCAGAAATTTGAGGTCTTCAGAGGCAGCTCTGTTGTGTGTCCCAGCATTTTGGGAAGTTAGGTTGGGGGGTACATGTAACAGAGCTTTCTCCGTAGCAGTGCTTTGACTGTAGAACTCCTTTCCTGGGGAAGTTAGATTGATTCCATCTCTTTTAAGTTTCCAGTGGGCAGCCAAAACAGTGCTATTCTGCATGGCATTCAGCATTTGAATTGTTTCAACTTTTTAAAAGTGGATTCTAGGATTGTTGTAGACTGCTTTTAGGAGTTTTTAAAAAATATTCTAATGTGTTTAATGTTTTATCTGGGTGTTGCTTTAATTGGTTTTTATTTGTTTACTGCAACCCTTGTGGTCTGGGAGGCAATACACAAGTACTTTAAATAAATAAATTTCCCTATACAGGTAAGTAAATATCCGGGAAAAGACTTCTAGCCAACATTTTCCCCAACTTTCAGTTTTCTGTGTGCAAGGGGGGAGACAGATACACACATATGTGTTTGCAGAGATCACAAATCTTTATTCAAGCGCAACAATGTCCCTACTTTTATACTGTAGTCCAGAAATGGAGTTGCTCCCTCCTTTGTTTTCTAAGAACAGGGCATCTAAGCTTGGTCAGCTGTTTGTTCTCTTGAGGCAGCATGCCTCAGTGTTTACACTATGGTACTCTTTTTCTTTGCATGGAAACTTGGTACTCACAGCAATTTGCATTGTTTGTTTTGACTTTTTAGAAAATCTGTAGCTGTTGGGGTGAAAAGAAGAAATTTTGTGAAATAGTTGTCCAGTGATAAAGAATGTGGCCCTTATTTGCGGAGATGTCAGTGCAATAGTATTTGTAGTAGGAAGCTTGACCAGTCATTTGAAGAAGGCCTATTGAGCTTTCTTAACACATGGGCAGTAAATGAAGGTGTCCTGTTGGGTCACTCCTCTGATTTACTTGTGTTGTATTTCTATTGAAACACTGGCAGCCTTTTGTTTGAGTGCGTAAATAAGCTTCTTTCAGACACCAGTGGCAATTTAAAGCCTCTGCTTTCTTTGGGTAGAAAGCAAGAACAGGAATGACATTTTCCATCCATATATAGTCCTTGAAAGACAATAAATGTTGCTTTCTTTAAATGAAAAGAGAAAGCAACACACTGAAGGTTAATATAAATCTTGTTACAACACGTGAGAAACATTTTAAGTGACTTCATCAAACTTGAGGATATGAGTTAGTTTGCCTCTTCCTTATGAATGATACAGCGGAATGGTTATCCAGTTTGCATATGTCACAAGAAGGATTTTGCTACAGATTATCATAATCCAGACAATTGTGTGCCATAAGCAGAGAACAGGTGTACTAAAGCAAGATTCCTGTAGAGCAGATAATGACAGGTAACTCAGGCAAGTTATGTTACTTTGAATCTTAAAATGCCAAAGTAAGAAAAATTGTATCCATTACTGAGAAAAAGGTGTTTGCAGCGTGGAATTTACAATGTATTGGTGACAGACAGCACATCGTTTTTGGATTTTCTATAGCTGCTGTGTCAGCTATGTACATGATGTCTTACAGCAGAGTGGTCAGGCTCTGGAGCCTGGTTCTTACAAAGAACTGCAGCACACCATCACAATTGCCATTTTGGGTGACCAGAAATGATGCCACCTTATTCTTTATTGCCCGTAAGTTCTCTAAGGGGGCAATTTTGGGGGCAAGGTCCTCAAGAACCTTCTAAAACCTCACAGTGCTGGGGCCATTGGGGAGTCTGTGTGGGTCAAAGGGCTACTGTATGCACGGAGGCCATGTGTAGCCCACATGATTTCCACCTCTGCTTTACAAAGTAGCCACATCCCTACTCCCTAGCACACATGGGAGACAGTAGAAGAAGGAAAGAGTAATGGGAATCAGCATGAAATGGGTAAAGAGAGGCAGTTATTATAGGAAGACTGGATTAGTAGCAATATGGTATTAACACCCAAGGCTGTGTTGTACCTTAAAGTCTAAAAAATGTACAAGTGTCATAAGCGTTTGTGCTCTGTTAAGTGTCATCATTAATTTACGTAAGGAGCAGTAAACCTAGGAGGGGGTTCAGATAGCAGTTAAATATGAAAAATATATTCTGTGACAATCCAGTTAAATATAATAATGAGAGGTTTATTCCCAAAAGCTTCATGAAAAACATGAATTTTAAGAAGAGATTAATAGAAAGAGTGACTCTAGTATGGAAGCAATGTAGGATAAAATCCCAGAGATAAAAAGTAACAAGGAAGTAGGGACTAAGTCCTTGGAGAAGAAGAAACCTACAGACAGCTGATGGTGGTGTAGTTAGATGACTGAATTGGAACAGACAACAAGGTTTTAGAGAGCATAACTGAAGACAGAAGAAGAGGCAGGAACCATGGATGATACTGAAACAAAATGCAAAAGGTTGAGATCGGAGTATAGACTTGAAGCCAGTGTAGATGTATAAGGAGGTGGTATCAGACAACAAAAGAGTTAAAAAAATTGTGTCAGCACATTCCTGAACAGATGTGAGTAAATCAGATTGACTGTGGAAAACCAGAAATGAATAACTTTACAATTAGGATAAGATATGGTCAATTTGTACATCAGACAGGAAAGGCTATATTTCTGCAATACAGTCCCCATATCCATAGGGGATATATTCCTGGACTTACCATGGATAGTGAAACACTGTTTTTTCCAATGAGTTGAATGATGTAGGTATTGAGATGAGTGTGAAGCTTGGAGAGGAGGCCCTGAACTTCACAGGACTTTAGAATCTAAGAGAAAGAAGGCTTTATAGCCATTATTTGCAGTCCAAACCAATGCACAAATGATAAAAATATAAAAATTAACAACAATGTGTGATCAAAGAGCTGAGAACAAAATGTTTTTGTACTTGATTTCAGTGTGGATAAGTGAAACTGTGGACATGGGTCATGTGGAGATGGCAGACCTACTGTACTTTATAAAGAGAAACAACATAATTCTCACAACTTACTCAACACTGGTGTGGAGAGAGAAGGAAGAGAGAGAAAAATAAACCAAAAACTAATCCTTCAGATCTGTTTAACTGTACAGTTGATGATATAGTCAATAGAAAATGGGTGTGAATATGGAGAGAAGAGTTTGCAGTAAGATCAGAGGTTTGGATTTGGCTGGACTTAGCTTCAGCTGATGGTGAAGCATCCAAACAGAAATGTCAAGAGACTACTTGGAATGCAAGAGAGGGAGAAAGTTATTAAACACTTGAAGATAGATAGAAATCTACAAATCCCTGCTACACAAGTGCCTGGAAGAACTTGAAACCACACAGAGAAAACAGTTGTGAGAGCTTGCTGCCTCTACTGAACGTGCTTGGTCGGTAATCAGTAATGGCACTTACTCTGATAGAAGTAAGGTTGTTGAGGAATATGAACTCCCATCTGGAGATGCCAAATAAAAATTAAACACTAAAAAGGAAAAGGAAAAAGAAAAAGATAGATAGATAGATAGATAGATAGATAGATAGATAGATAGATAGATAGATAGATAGATAGAGATCTACTGGAAGATCTCTGGATGAGTTGCAGTAGATCATCAAGGATTTCTGATTCTCCATTCTTAAAAAATTGCATTAACAAAATCACACTCCAAAATCAAATTCTTTTTGTTCACATTTCTGCATTCTGTGCTTGTTTGATACATGGGTGTTGCTTGTACTTGGATGCAGGTCCACAATTTGAAGTTGTAGCCACCAAAAACAAGTATTGAAGATTGTTGGGCTTTGTAACTGGAATGAATTAAGACATCTGTCACCATAGGAGTTCAGACTTGAGAGGACTACATATTAGAAATTACCATTTTCTAGGGACTAGTCTAGTCTAGGGGCTAGACTGGCTTGGTCTTTGAAGCTCAGCCTAGTTTGAATCCAGGTATAAAGTACAATTGTAAGCCAGATTTTGAAAGCAAGCTTTGTTGGCTTATGCAGGAGCAACAGGTTAGTGTCCAGGTTTGCTTATAACACTAGATCATTCTGTCCTTGAGAGTTTCTGGTTACTTTAACCATACCTGCAAACAGAAGGAACCCTGTAGGCGTGATCAGACAGCCTAAACCATGGTTCTTAGCAAATTTGACTTAGTACAAACATGGCCAGGGTTCTCAAAAAGGCTTATTCCCAGATATGCGTGTATAGGATTTCCAGCTGTATTCGATTAATTGATACCAGTGACTTACTAAAAACGTTAAGAATTAAAGCCTATTACACACTTGACTGAAGCAAAGATAGGTGTAGGGCTTTTAGAAGAGCCTGCTGCCATGCAGGACATAAAGGTTAGACTGGCAGGACCACGTGTGTTGAAGAGGAAATGTGAAAAATGTGTATCCTCAAACTCTTTCTTAAAAGCTAGTAGACAGTTTGTATTTGAGATTAAAGCTACTAGAGTTGTTTGTCACAGCAAGAACCACAAATAGCTGAAGTTGTCTGTGCTTGGCTGGAGTCGCAGTTGATTAGTCAGTTAACAATTTTATCTGTTGATTAATCTGTTAACCACAATGCTGCAGACCCTGGAGTTGTTTACTTATTGAAAATAAAAATAAAATTCAGATATAGGTGCAGCAAAACCTAAAGCAGGTATGTGATTTTGTTTGGAAGCTTGGCTTAAGTGTTTGTGTATGTTGTTCACTACTAATAATTTTTATTTAAGGCTTATTCAGATGTTAATTACAAACTTTAAAAATGAGAAGTGACATATGAAAACTGACAAGTGATTGACTGGTGAGGGTGGTGTAGGAAGAGGAAGGCCTAAATCTTGTCCTCCTAAATAGAGGGCAGGAACCAGGTATATAGGTGGACATAGATCTGAACTAATTGTTGCCCTTAGAAACTTCTTAGTTTTAGTCCTAAAAGGGCATACTTTCTATGAAAGATTTGTCTTCCATGTAAAAAGAAGAGTTATGAAATTGTTACGGTACCAATTACTCCTTTGACATTTTACCCATCTGTCTTCTCTTCCACCATTTTTCCTCTTTAGATAAATGTACTGCTAAGATGGAGATGGATTATGCAAAATTTCAAGCCATTTATTTATCTGGACTTTCTGTCCATTTGTTGGGTCAGTATCTGTCCAGCTTAAGGATTCTTGGGTTAAAATTAGTGGTAAAAAAATCAACTGTTATTTTAAAAATCCACCCTTCCCTCCAGTTAACCAGTGCAGTTGATTGATAACTAGACATAGACATTAGTCGCCTTCCTTCTGGTGGCCGTGCACATCTTTAGTTTGAAAAACAAGAGAAGAAAGCTTACTAATCCTTCTCCAAGTAAGAGTGGCTAAATGATGGTAGGACTAGGTAGGACTGCTATGGATTCTTTGCAGTCTTCTCTCTGTTTTTCCCCTTCTTTAGTAGGTAGTAGAATATTTACACACTTCTTGCATACACTGCAGAATTATACACTCTATACGTATACTCCAGAATTAGACACTCTATTTTGCATGACAAAGCACATCCTGGCTGCTATAGAGATTATGCTGGGAGGGCTGGAAGTATTAATCAGTTAACTTGAGTATAATGAACTTTGTGGTCAACCTTCGAGTGACAGGGCTTCATGCTTTGCTAAGCTAATCCTTGAATGGCAGACACACAATCCACTCCTAGGGCTATGTTCAAAGCCTGCCAGATTGATAGAAGATGCCAGAAATTGTGTTCTTTTGGCGTTACCTTGAGATGCTAGAGTTGCACTTTGAGGAAAAGGAGAATTTTTTTTCTTTATTAAGTATCCTTTAAAATGTCAACTAAATTGAAATATTACACTGATAGAGATGTAATTCTGTCCATCTCCTAGCTATGGTTAAGCAATCAGGACTGGACTATGAAATTTAGATTTAAGTCCATAGAATCAGAAAGTTGGATAGTGTTTTTGCAGAGCCTGCAATATATCCATCCTTCTCCTACTGGCCATAGCTCATAACGTCTGGACAAACAATTAAGCATGTTTACTGGTAACTGAGATTTGAAGGCAGTTTCAAATCTTAGGAAAAAGTTATGGGTAATAATAGTCATGATACCAGCTTTCTGTGGTTAAGACTAGTAAGGGGAAGTACAGGATGTATTTGTACAAAAGAGGAGTGAACAAACATTGATTAAGATGGGGTGGAAAGTATGTGAGGCAAGAAATACTGGGTTATCTTGTTTAAGGTAGAACACTCCAATGAACGGTAGTATAGTACATGTATTTGAATGGCATTCTGTGTGTGTGTGTGTTCGTATGTTTGGTGGTTTCTACATCTTCCCTTTCTGCTTTTCTCTAAGGACACTGTACAGGTTAGTAACATATGGGGGTGCAGAAGCTACTCCAGCTTTGTAATGTCAGCTATAACTTTGCTGAGAACTTAACTTCAGCTTCAGAAATTCCTGTAATCTGTGCCATCCTGTTTCATACAGTCCCATCTCATAGTTGTCCTTTCTCTGCAGTGCTCTATGCCCCGGTCTCTGTGGCTGGGGTGTTCCAGCCTGGCGGACAGCATGCCCTCGCTGCGATGCCTCTATAACCCAGGGACTGGCGCACTCACAGCTTTCCAGGTACTCTTTCACTCTGTCTGGCTCTCTTGAGTGTCTCTGCTGCTTGTGTTTTTGACTGCTTTCATTAACTCTTTCCCTGCTATTATTAAGATTATTACTATTATTTGTTTCATAGTTGTGTATCCTTCATGTCATTCAAACTGTTAGCTACCATCTTCATCTTGCACAGATCCAGAGATTACTAGTCATGCAAAAGTATTGAATAGAATTGGATATTTTTTTGGCTCAAGATGATCGCACTGCTTGGCTAAAAAGGAAGTAACAACTAGTTTGATGCACTTTTGATTTGTACATACTTATAGGAGCAGCTCTTGCTTTAATATTTTGTATTTTGTGGGAGAAATTATTTGATTATTACACTGGGGGCAGTATAAACCCTGGAGATCAAAAATCATTTCCCACTTTGTCATGGAAATCCACCTTGCTTGAGTCATACACATTCAGCCCCAGAAAACTCCATAATAGGTTCACCTTAGGGTTGCAATACGTTGGAAATGATCTGAAGGCACACAATAACGACAACACCATAAATGTTGATACCTTGAATTTAAGCCAGTTGAGCTTCTGGCTTGTTGATTTTGCCACGTGTGTGTTCACCCTTTCCAGCTAGCCATGTGTAAAATGGCAATGTAATGTAAGAAAGTAAGGGACAGACAAATAAACTGAGTCTAGTATAGCCCCATGTGGTGGTGTTTTAATTTTTCTCTAGTTTTGTCCACCCCAACCCACCCCTAAATGAGTACTTCCAGGAGAGACTTTTGTATTTCTTTGATCTGGGGCTCCAGGAGTTTGAAGCCCCACAGATCTATAATACCAGCTTGCCTTTACCTTATTTATGTGATATTATTCTGAAAACAGCAGTTGGGAAATTTACTTGATATACTGTCATTAAAAAACTGAACAAGTAGCTGATAAAAAAGGTGTCCATCACCTTAAGTTTGAAGATCTGAGTATTCATCTGCCCAGAGAGAGGCTGTCTTTCTGCTCAGGAACTGTATATGATTATTTGACTCAGTGAACATAATTTATGATATACAAAGAAGCCCTTAAGAGTTGATAAGAAAGTCATCTTTGCTTAGGGTAGAAATGGGCAACTTGTGGCCCTCCAGATGTTCTTTGATTGCAACTCCCATGATCCCTTTATGGCTATTACAGCAGTTCAACAACATTTGTAGGCCACAAGTGTTTTCCCTCTTCTAGAGTTATAGACTCCCAACCCAAATCTTGTAGGATTCAGACTTCATTGATGATGGCAGATTGATTCCTAGACAGAAACCTACCTAGGCATAGATGTGTTGTATATCCATGTGAATGTCAGTTAGTAAACTCTTGTTCTGAATAATTACAAAATTTATGTCTCACCATATGTGTATGCCTTGTTAATGTATTTGAGACATGCTGGAGTTCAATGCTCTGCATGTTGTCAGTAGCAGTATGACCTCATAGGCATTTCTTTCTGTTTAGATTGATAAATGTGCTGCTTTCTAGGAGAACCAAGTTTCTGATGAGGAACTGCCCATCCAGGAGGTCCATGTTAGAAGAAGCTAAGTGTGCAACAAGTGAAACTTAGCCTTTGAAAAGCTGCCTGTTTTCCCACTTTATTTGCCAAAACCTTTATATTTTTGCTGTCTCGAGCCTTTTCATTATTTAATTAATATAGAGATCTACTTCCCACAATCCAAACTCACCCGTTTGAAATACTGAATTAGGGATGTGTATGAAATAGTGCATTCGAAACTATTCAATGATAGATATAAGAAGGAGGTATCAGAAATTGAATGTAGGCAGTAAAGAAGATCCAAATAAATATATGAAGACTCACTTGAAAACAAAATGTGGTGTGTTGCTTCAGAAACATGAATAGTTCTATAAAAATTACCAGCGCCTGGGAAAATCTGTGGGTGGGTAATCCAACATATTCTTAAAGTTCATGAATCATTGTGACAGTCAGCTGGATAAAGCCATAGGCTTGTGGCCAAGAACCTATGATTTGACTTAATGTTAAATCTGGCTTCTTGCCTTGATTGTTATGAAAATAGTGCTGATATGTCTTAGATCATTCTACAGTGGCTTTTGTTGTTGGGCTGCTATTTCACATTGATGGACTCTGTAAGGGACTCTTTCAGTCATCTAGGTATCTGGCACAACTTCAGCAAATAGAAGGAAGAGACTATTGTATCCTTTTTTTATATGCAAAAATACAAAAGAACATTTTAATTTTTTCATAGTTTCATTTGATTTATTTCATAATTCGAAAAGGTGATTGATAGGAGTTGTTGATGTTTGTTTGGCTTACATTTTGATATAAACTTCCCTCATTCACATTCTTCAAATACCTATGCAAACTGGATTCAATCACATTCTAAAACTGCATTTTTCTGAATGTTGCAGACCTCTTTTTTTTTTTTTAAAGCACATTGTCTAGCTATCTAATTGTATGGAACAAGTGTTTATGTATATCAGAGTCATGCAATAAGTAAACCACTCAACTTAAAGCCAACAACTCATAATAGTACTCTCACTTTAAGATGCAGGCCTCCCTGTAGTTGCCTGAGGTTAATTCACAAAGGTTTACAAAGCTGATATTGTGACTGCCAACATAAGAGTGAATGGACTCTGAGCAGCCAAGGCAAATAACCAAGCTCCCAGTGTGATTGTGTAGTGCCATTAAAATTGAAATTTTATATGGACTGAACTTTATTTGGATAGACAAAGTGGAAAGGTAGAGCAAGGGAAGAAAAAGCTTTGGGCCTAGAAAATGAGGTTGTCCCCAAAGAAATGGTTGATAGGAACAGATAATAGGCAATATGCAACATGCTGGCTGGATCACTCACCAATATTAACAGAGGATTTGTATACAGTAGATCTTAGGATCTGCAGGGTGACGCTGGCCCTAAGAGTAGTTTCAGAGCAGGAGCAAGGGACACAAAGGAAATTTCAACTCTGGCGTACTTGGAGTAGGGTTTGAAAAGTGTACTTGATTTTTCAAATGATTAATACTTTTATTTATTGAATTTGAGCTGGCCAAATAAGCATTACAAAACCATTCTTCTAACAGGTGACAGTGTAGACTTAACTTTGTAGTCAGTTTGTAGGCATGGATGCTTCAGACTGACCAGCTTAATTTATCCTTTGAGTGAGGTTACCCTGGTGGTAATGAAGTCCTTACAAAGGCGTTTGCGTACGTCTGGAGTTTTCATCTTTTGAACATTTCCTGTTAATCTAATTAAAGCAGAAAATATACAGATGATGATTTTAATTACATCAGATGCTGGTAGCTTACACTCTACCTTCTGAAACATTTTCTTCCTTGCTGCTATGAGTCTTTTGCTGAAATAGCGCTCCTGAAGCAAGGTAGATATTTTAAACCATGTATTAGGATGATGCACCAAAACTAGTTTGCTTTGATTTAAATCAAATTGATTTAAGGTATGTTTTAAATTGCTTCTCTGAAGGGCTCAATTTTAATGATTTCAGTCACAATTTAAATCACTAATGAGAAAGATTCTATTTAAGCATCCATTTTTAGTAGAACTACACTATTGTTTAATACAGCTTTGATACATGTTCAGAGATGTAGGCTTCTTTAGAGGGTAGGTACCTGCTGTAGGTACGTGCTGAGCAATTATTAACAACTGCCTTCAGATTAATTTTCAATTAATCAAAAATGAGAACCCTTGTATTTGTAACCAGATTCCACCTCCTTCTTCAGGGTGCTCCATCGCCCCCAGTTTTTTGTTCACTGACGTCCTCAATATTTCCACTTAGAGAAAGAGACAAGGCTGGGAGTGGGGACTGAGAGAGAGAGGGAGGGAGAGAGAGCGCTTCATGTATATCACCTGCAAAATAGGACTGATCAGGTTATTTCCCATATCCAAAACCTGTTGTTAAAATATTCAAATTAAAAGTTGTGTAATTAATATTCATAATAGTTTCCCCAAGATCTCATTTTAGAAGTTGTTTTAAGAAAATCTAGAAAGCTGGTTTTTAAGTTCAAGTTCAGATTTTAAAACCCACTTTTTGACTTTCTAAAAACACTGATATTTATAAATCCCGCCCAGAAATAAAATGTGAAAGCCATTGTGCCTGAGTTTTTCTCAGTATCAGGGAAGTAAAGTCTATAGCATGCCATCTACTATCTGTGATGTTTTTGTAGTCTCTTGCTAGAATCTGGGTGAATGGCTTTCCTTATTCTTAGAGCTGTTCCAAGTCTATGTTTTCAGAATTTCTGCCCTCATTTTGAATAGTGGGAACTATGCTTCAAGCGTAGTGCTGTCTGCTTCCTTGCACTGGAACCAGCTAACAATATTGAATTTGCATTTTGCCTTACAAATAATAAGTTCTTGAAGAAAATACAGTAGCCCCTCCGCATTTGTGAGGGTTTGGGGCACAGAACCCTTGCAAAAGTGGAAAAACTGCAAATAACTCCCCTGCTCCTGCAATTCCCCTCCCATTCCCCTCAGGAACTTTCCCCCTTCCATTCCTTTGCCTCTGGCCCCAGTGTTGGAGGTGAGGGGGGAAAGCAACAACCTAAAAGGCTTACTGGTATTTTCCTCTCAGGCAGAGAAGAGGGGAGTTCTGGAATTCTAATTACTTGTAATGACCATCTTGAGAAAGGAGCACCTGATCAATGAGCAGCCAATACACAGCAGAATATGGAACCACATGGCAGAGAGGCCATGCTTTCAGTAGTGGGAGGAGAGCTTTGCTCTCCCAAAATTAAAAAAAAGAAAGTCAGTTTTAAACACAAGCTTTCCAATCCTGGGATGAGGAACGCAAGGGATAGGAGGAGGAAAATGATGGGAAGGAAGGCAAGCATGTGCCTCACAAATAATCAGATTTGTGAAGGTCAAATCCCTGAATGTGGAGGGAGGGTTGTATGTCCTTAGTAAGGACTTGGAAGATGCTAGGTACCTGCTGTCTGCTAGAACTGTCTAGGTTCTCTTGTCTTAACTTGAGTGTAGGAGGTGGATTGAAACATGTTTTTGTGTGTGTGTGAAACAGAGACAAATTAAAAGGCTTTGTTATTCCTCCCCGCCCCATATTCATGCACAAATTTGATTTTCTCTCTTAAAAAGACAAATTTTAACTAGTTGAATATGTCTTCTTTAACTAAGCTAGATATTTTCCCTTGTTATTCTTCTTAACTGTTGTCAAGCTGACTGCAGCTTATGGCAACCTGATGAATGAGGGATCTCTAGGTCATCCTATTATTAACAGCCCTGCTCAGGTCTTACAGACTTAGGGGCGTGGTTTCCTTGATTGAGTCTATCCATCTGTAATTTGATCTTTCTCTTTTCCTACAGCCTTCTACCTTACCAAGCAATATTGTCTTTTATTTAGAGTCATGCCTTCTCATGATATATCCAAAGTATGGTAGTCTCAGTTTAGTCATGTTGGCTTCTAGGAGGAGTTGAGGCTTGATTTGCTCTAGAACCCCTTTATTTATCTTTTAGTAGTCCGTAATATCTGTAGAACTCTTCTTTGGCACAACATTTCAAAGGAGTTGATTTTCACTCTCCAGCTTTCACAACCATAAATAGAAATTGGGAGTGGTCTTTGGTTGCTGACAGAATGTGTTTGTGATGAACAAACTGTTGGTCTCACAGAATTCAATCAGTCACTCTTCTGCTTCATTTCTTGATCCTGAGTCAAAGTTTTCTACAGTCTTTGATTCAGCTGTGTTTCTTACTTTTGTATTGTAGTCACCTATGATAAACAACAAGGTGTGTTTTGGTGTATGATCAATTTCTTTGTGGACTCTAGCACAGAATCTTTCAATTTCTTCTTCTGCCACTGGAGAAGAAAGTTGGATTATGGTTATCTTGATAAATTTTCTCTGACATGATTTGATCAGACTTTGCATTGTATCCTTTGACTGCTTTTGCCACATCACTCCTTTCCATAATGCTACCCCATTTCTTCTTAGATTTTCATTTCCTGAGTAAAACAGTATATAACTGTCTGACTCAAAATGTCCCAATCCTGTCCACTTTTGCTTGCTCACCCCAAGTATTGCAATGTTTATATGTTCTATTTCTTGTTTTCTTATGTCTAGCTTCCCCAATTTATGTTTCTCACATTCTGTATCCCTATGATATGTGTTGTGTAGGTTTGGACTTGCCTTTCGCCTCTGAGCATGTCAACAGTTGAACATCCTTTCAAGATTGAGTCAGTTGTCTCATTATCTGGAGCACTACTCATAGTTGTCTTCTGCTGTATCCCAGTAGCTGTCGAGTGCCATCCAGCATGGGAGTTTCATCAGAAACACTATCTCTCTTGTTTTATTTTGGATTGCCTCATCATAAGATTTTTGAGATAAAAGACATTCAGCAGGGGTTTACCATGCCTTGTTCAGTGCAGTACTAACCGTTATTAGCTGTGGTGTCACTGCTGTTGTCTCTGAGAGATCCTCTCCCAATGTCACCCTCCCACTACTATTGCTGCCTAGTAGTGTTTAATACATTTAGTCTGGCTCCTCAGCAAAAGCTTGACTTATATGAGAGATCCTTCCATCAGCATAACCTCTTCCCTCACAAGTCCTTCTACCACAGAAGGGTACTGTCATGGGGGGGGTCATTGGAGGGGTATTTTCCCTACTTAGAATCATAGAATCATAGAGTTGGAAGAGACCCCAGGGGCCATTTTGTCCAACCCCCTGCTATGCAGGAACACCCATCCAAGCAGTCCCAACAGATGGCCATCCAGCCTCTGCTTGAAAACCTCCCAAGAAGGAGACTGTACCACACTCCGAGGCAGCAGATTCCACTGCCGGACAGCTCTGACCGTCAGGAAGTTCTTCCTGAGGTTCAAGTGGAATCTCTTTTCCTGCAACTTGAATCCATTGCTTCTTGTCCTAGTCTCTGAAGTGGCAGAGAACAAGCCCACTCCCTCCTCAACATGACATCCCTTCAAATATTTAAACATGGCTATCATGTCCCCTCTTAACCTTCTCTTCTGCAGACTAAATATCCCCAGCTCCGCAAGCCGTTCTTCATAGGACATGGCCTTCAGACCCTTCACCATTTTGGTCTCCTTCCTCTGGACGTGTTCCAGCTTGTTGATATCCTTCTTGAATTGACATGCCCAGAACTGGACACAGTATTCCAAATGAAGCCTAACCAATACAGAATAGAGTGGTACCATTACATCCCTTGATCTAGACACCATACTCCTATTGATGCAACCAAGAATCGTGTTGGCTTTCTTGGCAGTCGCATCATACTGCTGTCTCATGTTCAGCCTGTGATCTACCAAGATTCCTAGATCCCTTTCACATGTACTGCTATCCAGCCACGCATCCCCCATCCTATATTTGTGCATTCTGTTTTTTCTGCCTAAGTGCGGGACCTTACATTTCTCTCTGTTGAAATTCATTTTGTTAGCTTTGGCCCAGCTCTCCAATCTGTCAAGGTCATTTTGAATCTGTCCTCTAGTGTATTAGCAAACCCTCCCAATTTGATATCATCTGCAAATTTGATCGGCATGCCCTCTGCTCCTTCATCTAAGTCATTGATGAAGATGTTGAATAGCACTGGGCCCAGGACAGAACCCTGTGGCACCTCACTAGTCACTTCTCTCCAGGATGAAAAGCAGCCGTTGGTGATCACCCTTTGGATTCGGTCAGTCAACCAATTCCAAATCCACCTAACAGTAGCCTTGTCCAGCCCGCATTTTACTAGCTTCTTTGCAAGAATGTCATGGGGAACTTTGTCAAAGGCCTTACTGAGGTCAAGATATGCTACGTCTACAGCATTCCCTTCAACTATCAAGCTTGTAACCCTGTCATAAAAAGAGATACGATTAGTCTGGCATGACTTGTTTCTAAGAAATCCATGTTGACTTTGAGTGATTATGGCATTGCTTTCTAAGTAATTACAAACTGACTGTTTAATGATCTGCTCTAGGATCTTTCCTCGTATTGATGTCAGGCTGACTGGGCAATCATTATTTGGGTCCTCTTTTCTCCTTCTTGAAGATAGGGACGACATTTGCCCTCCTCCAGTCTGCTGGGACTTCTCCTGTTCTCCAAGAGTTCTGAAAGATTATTGCAAGTGGTTCAGAAATGACTTCTGCCAGTTCATTTAATATCCTTGGATGTAATTCATCTGGCCCTGGAGATTGAATTCATTTAGTTTAGCCAGATATTCCTGTACTACTTCTTTACTTATTCTGTGCTGCACTTGCCTCGCTTCCTCACCTGCTCCCCACACCCCAGATTGCGTACTTCTATCCTTATGGGAGAAAACTGAGGCAAAGAAGGTATTGAATAGTTCTGCCTTCTCACTTTGCCCCGTTATTAATTGGTCATCTTCTCCACTCAGTGACCCTATCATTTCCTTGTTTGTCCTTTTGCTGCGGACATATCTAAAAAAGCCCTTTTTATTGTTTTGATGTCTCTGGCAAGCCTGAGTTCTGCGCTTTAGCTTTTCTGACCTTCTCCCTACGTCTCCTGGCTATTTGCTTGAATTCCTCTTTGGTGGTTTCACCATTCTTCCATTTCCTGTACGTGTTTCTTTTAACACTTATCTCAGCTGAGAGTTCTTTCGTCAACCGTTCTGGTTTCTTTAGAGACCTGCCATTTTTCCTTCTTATTGGCACAATTTTCAATTCTGCCTTCAGTATCTCACTTTTAAGAAACTCCCATCCGTCATGAACGCCTTTCTCCTTTAGTATTCTTGTACATGAGATTTCAGCAAGTAACTCCCTAAGTTTAGAGAAATCAGCTTTCTTAAAGTTTAGGGTGTGTGTCTGGCTACACTTGGGTTCTCCTTCCCACTGAATGACAAACTCCAAAAGAGCATGGTCACTCCCTCTTAAGGATCCCACCACCTCATCAACTAGGTCATCGCTGTTGGCCAGGATCAGATCTAAAATAGCCGATCCCCTTGTCACCTCTTCCACCTTCTGGACCGTGAAATTGTCTGCAAGGTAAGCAAGGAGCCTGTTAGACCTTGTGGTCTTTGCAGAATTTGACTGCCAACAAATATCAGGATAATTGAAATCTCCCATTAGCACAGCATCTCTCCTTTTTGAATGTGTGGTCTTCTGCTCCAGGAAGACCTCATCCAAGTCCTCAGGCTGGCCTGGAGGCCTGTAGCAAACCCCCACAATCACATCCCTATTGTTTCTTTGCTCCCTTAATTCTCACCCAGATGCTCTCGACTTGGCTTCCCAGATGTAAGTCCTGGATCTCTTCATGGTTGAAAACATCCTTGACATATGAGGCTACTCCTCCTCCTTTCTTGTTTGGTCTATTTCTGCGAAATAGGTTATACCCCGCTATTCCTATGTTCCAATCATGAGATTCATCCCACCAGGTTTCAGTGGTGCCTATTAAATCATATTTATTTTGTTGTACTAAGAGTTGGAGTTCATCTTGCTTATTCCCCATGCTCTGTGCATTAGTGTAGAGACACTTGAGACAATGTGCCCTTCGTGGGGGTCCTGTAATAAAGTTACTTTCCCTCGCCCTGTTGTTCTCTAGTTCTGCTTGGCCTGCCCTGTCTCTATCATTTGGGCTGTTTTTTGCAGCACTCACTGAATCTTTGCCCAGAATAAGACTGCCCCCCTCCCCAGTCAAACTTAGTTTAAAGATCTCCTGATCTGTTTTGCAAGACTGTTAGCAAAAATGTTCTGGCCGACAGTTGTGGGGTGCAGGCCATTCCTTGCCAGAAGACTGTCTTCGTGGAAATGGAGGCCGTGATCCAAAACCCGAAGTGCTCCCGGTGGCACCATCTTTGGAGCCAGTTGTTGATCTCCACTATTCTTCTTTCCCTTCGTGGGCCATGTCCTTCCACAGGGAGGAGAGATGAAATGACAACCTGCACATGAAGGTCCTTCAGCTTCCTTCCCATAAGCTCGAACCCTTCGTGATACAGTGAAAGCTGTGCCTTGCCATGTCGTTGGTTCCAACATGAACCAAAAGGAGGGGGTTACGATCAGTAGGCTTGACCAGTCTCGTCAGCCTCTCCGTTATGTCATTGATTTTGGCCCCAGGGAGACAGCACACCTCACGATTGATCCTGTCTGGGTTAGTTTGAAATACATGGAAAAGAAGATCTTAATTTATGGCACTGAGAAAGATGCAAATTCTAGAGCCTAGTCCCTACTGACTGATTTATTTATATTGTTGCCCAAAATGCTTGTTTGGAAAGTGTTGCTTTTGGAGCAATATTTATTTGTGGTGTCTGACCCACACAAGAGGTCACTTCTGCTTCTCTGCAGTTCTACTTTGGATCTCA
This sequence comes from Ctenosaura bakeri, assembly GCA_948474755.1. NCBI lineage: Eukaryota > Metazoa > Chordata > Lepidosauria > Squamata > Iguanidae > Ctenosaura > Ctenosaura bakeri. The sequence continues at coordinate 329,631 of CAOLHI010001270.1, forward strand.
ACCCAGATTCAATGTCCCTTCTTGTTCAAGATCTAAGTTGAGGGTAATGATGGGATGTTTGCAGAGTTGGCTTTGTTTCGGGTCACACTGAACACAGGAATTGTGTTTTTGCTGCCAACCTAGGAGATTTAGGATTGTTCTTACCCTTGTCTGAGTGAAAATAGTCAAAGTCAAAAATTTGTTCTTCAGAGTAAGATGCTACAAATAATGTAATAACATAGGATCCAGAGGCTCCAAGAAGAAATCTTGCTCTAATATTTGCAGAACTGGAGTTGGAGACTGTTAGAAGGAAGTAGTGAATGGAATATTGTGTGCTGTTGGTACTAAATGTAGGTCCTGGCTTGACTGTGGAACATCGGTCTCAGTGTTTAAATTGGATGAGGTAAGCATGGAACATGGATCATCAGAAAGCCTACCCTTTCCCTGGCTTTCATTTTTGCTCATCTTTGTTCTTCTTTTGGGCAACAGTTTCCTTTTTAAAGTTGGATCCTATCCTTCCAAGGTAGAAATATCCCCTCTTGGGCTTCACTGCTGTCAGGTGGATTGTCATCTGGAGCAAAGGGAATTTGGTACCAATCACCTCAGTTGCAGTCTCCAGTTCCTAAACTGCTGTTGGTACCAAAACAGAGGCTACTGAGAAGATCCCTTGAAGCAGGTGGCCTTTTCCAAAGTTTGATGCAAGATGGCCTGAGATGATATCTCTCTTCAGTCCGTACTCCAAATTGTGTCCTCCAAGCTAAAAACCTTTAGACAAACTGCCCTGTTTCTAAGGACCTGCCTGACAACATTCTGGCAGCATATTCACTTTTCCACAATGGAGGAGTCGCCTAGGCAGATTAAACAGCAGGAATCTCTGTAAGTGACCAGGATCCTGTCTCCATATCTGACACATTTTTAAAAGTACTCCCCTGTAGTTCGTAGTTCCCAAGACTGAGGTGATGATGAAACATACCAGCCACTGATGATGAAGAGATAAGTAACAGGACATGGTGGGGGGGAGCAACAACAAGGAGGGAAAACTGAAGACTTTAAAAAAAATATACAAATATAACCAGGAAAGAAATGCTGAAAATCTCTTAACTCTAAGGCCTGCAGATTCCTTCCCAAGCTGCTGCTGATATCATGGGCTGAAAGGAACCTAGAAAATTTGGAGAGGAATTTATATTATCCAAGTGTAGGAGGGGGTGAGGTTTCTGACAAGAATGCAAATTTTAGCTCTAGAATGTCCTTGCTTGCTCTGCACAGGTGCAGAAGCAACCTATATATGTGAGAGTACACAGATGACTGCTCAAAGAACCACAGTTACTGATAAGCAATGTCTTCTTACTGCTTATCCTCTAGAAATGAAAGGAACTGCCATCGTACCTGAAGATATTTTGTTAGCCTTCAGTATTCAAGCACTAGTTTCTTTTTGCTTCCTCCTGTGCATATTTCCACTAAAAAAGAAAGCTGTTGACATACAGGTGTCACAGGCTAAACAGGCATGTCCTAGTGTGTGTATTTTGGGGTCCCTAATAATAGTAAGGCATCTTTTAAAGAACTGCTGTCATGAGTGAGTTGTTCTATTAATACAGATTATTATCTGCCTGCAGTTCAAACTGAGGTTCCCTATGTTATCAGAATATCTATCAACACACTAGAGGGGGTAACTGTGTATTATGAAATCCGTATACTGTAGTGCCCACTCTGGTTCTGTTCCAGTGAGTCTCATAACTTACAGGTTATTTACAATGAGATGATAAAACGAATCCTAATTTGGGGGGCTAGAAGCTAAAGTCTATGGGTTTAGCCCCCCTTTAGCTGGTGGCTTGTCCCCCATTTATACATGTACTTAGGTGGCTTCCAACTGTTTACAAGACAGCAGAGGTGAGATCTTTGATTGACAAGTTAGAAATGCATTCGATCATTCTCTCTGCCAGTCTCTGGTTCATGCTGTTAAAAATGTCAGCCTCTCCAAGTTTGAATGGCAGCCTGAGGGCCTCCAAAGCTTTTTGTTTTCTGAGATGGAAACACAAATTGGATATGTGCCTGAGTGCGCCATCCTGGGCTGTAATTTCATCTTTTAGCTAAGAACCACAAGGTACATGAACAAAGCACCCTGTAAACAATAATACTCGAGAAAAAAATAAACAAGGTCGTGTTTCTGCTACGTTGATCCACTGGTGTCCTGACCTCTATCACATTGAACATCTCCTCTCTGATTGTTGCTCCCTCTGGCATTTCAATGAGAGGGAGAGCTGACATAGGGGATTTACCAAGATTTAAAGTTACAGTCGTGTTGCTCATTCCTTGTATTGGCAATGAAATATTGAACTGCCATGATATGTGATACTCAGTTTTAAGCAGTGGTCCCCATTTCAAAGGGACTGTACAGACTGTGAGCTTCTCTTTCTTCTCTCCTGCCATCTTGCAACATAACAAAAAAAATCCCCTCTCATCAGTCCCTCACTGATGAAACTAAAATTAGCAGCTGCGAAGGGCCAAAATGAGAAGAAATCAGCAGTTTGATAATCACACCTAATATACAGTGGTGGATAAAGATTAGCTTTACAAGAGTTTATAGAGCAAAATGAATGAGTATATTGCCTGAGGGTGCATATAGCTGAGAAGTATGCGCTGTGCTATTTAAAACATAATAAAAGGGGGGATTATACCCTGTCTCTTTAATCTCTGAATGTACTAGGCAGATATGATACATAATGAAAAGTATGTCTAGGCATCAAATCTAGCACTGGCATAACAAAAATTGAAGCCCTCCCTTTTTCTCACACTCTTTTATATGACAGTTTGTCTAGTGAAGGAAACTTCATGGTTATGTGTTAGCATAACTTGTGGCATGATGGAAGAAACACTGAATCATAGTATAAGTACATATCACGTTAGTTTTTGCCATGAGCCCATTTTTGTTTAATTGATCTTGACTTTCTTGACTTTCTATATGTTTGTAAACAATTTTTTCCACATTGTTTGCCATCCCAATGTGAGAAAGTCTTGTTTAATTTGCTCTCGCATTAGCCAATATGCTCAAGTTTATTGATAAACTCTTTGGGAGCAGAAAGGAGCATAATTGTTTCAAACTGGTCTAATGTTCCAAAGTCCATACCATATTATCCTTATCAAAAATTTTTGTAAGGTATAACTTCATGTCCAGTGATTTCTCACTTTTAAACCTGCAACCCATCCTGCATTTAGCAAGCTCTTGGAGAACATATGTTTATCACATTATTACAAATTATTTTTAGTGATAAAAAATGGTCTTGCTAATATTAAAAAAAACCTCTGCACATCACTTCAATATTATATTGGCAGACATACTTACCTATGTTCATTAATATAAAGATAAATCATAGCAGTGACTTTTCTCATAGAATAACTGGCTGGTCAGTAGGAAGATCACCCTGAGATTAGGAATACCCTGGGATTAGGATCACAGCCTGTTCTGAATAGGGTTGCCCTTCCTCTGAAAGGTCAATTTAGTAATTTAGGGATGCTCTGGGACCCAGTAGTGCTGCTGAGAAACCAGTTTGCTACAGTTGCCAGGAGCACCTTTGACCAGCTTTGGCTGCACCCTTTCTTGAGGAAGACAGATCTGATTTATGTGATTCACGTCTGCACTATCTGCAGCTTCCAAACATTTTTGAAGAGCAGCCCTATGTAGAGTGCATTACAATACACTTATCTACAATACAATTATCTCTAGATAATTGTGTTGTAGATAAGTGTATTGTAATGCACTCTACATGGGCTGCTCTTCAGAAGTGTTTGGAAGCTGCAGATAGTGCAAAATGCAGCAGCCAGACTGACATCAGGTATACATTTTACAGACCATATGACACCAATCCTACAAGATATACCATGGCTTCCAATTTGTATCTGAATTCAGTTCAAGATGCTGGTGTGGACCAACAAAGCTCTAAACAACTTGGGGCCAGGATATCTGAAAGACTGCCTCCTCTCATATGAGCTTGCCAGAAATTTGAGATCTTTGGAGGAGGCCCTGTTGTGTGTCCCAGCACTTCATGAAGTTAGGTTGGTGGGTACACAGGGCTTTCTCTGTAACAGCGCATCGATGTGGTACTCCCTTCCCAGGGAAGTTATGCTAGCCCCATCTCTTTTAAGTGCTGTTCTGCATGACATTCAGTATTTGAATTGTTTTAACTTTTTAAAAGTGGATTCTAGGATTGTTGTAGACTACTCTTTTAAATAGTATTTTAATGTGTTTAAAAATGTTTTTTTAATCTTTGTATTGTTTTAATTGGTATTTATTTGTTCATTGCCTTGGGAGCCCTTGTGGGCTGTGAAGTGACAGAGAAATACTTTAAATAAATAAATACATTTCAAGCTTGTGTCAATTGCCAGTGTTATTTGATATGCAGTGATCTTCTTGAGAAGTTGTATTCTAAGGTCTTGATAGTACTGGACCCTGATCACATTGTAACAGAAGACCTCCATATGTCCACCAGGGATGGACCTTCCTCCTTCCCTTGTTAGAAGTCAGGAACGTATGCACAACTGTTATGACAAATGACATACATAGTGCCAATCAGATCGGGTGCAGATACTCTTAAAGCTAGCTCCAAGTTCCTGAGGATTGTGAACATCTGCTTAGAGGTATCACAGAGCCCCACAATGCACTAATTGAATTACTCTTTTTCTGGAGATGCAGATTGCTCTAATTGAATTAGGACCAGCTATTGTGCATGCCTGTGTGCGCGCGCGTGTGCATGCGCGTGACATTAGCAAAATCAAAACTGTGTGAGAATGAAGAGGCATTAGGAGAGATCATGTGTACTGTGCTGCTACCTTATGGTCATTTGTGGTACTGTGTGATAGGCCGCAATAGAGAATATCTTATAGTTTAAGCAGAAACAGGGCTGGTGACTAGTACAGATGTTTAAGCTATAGAGTTAAGTAGTGAGGAAACTTTAGTGAATAAATCCTATTGTTGATGCTTCAGATAAGCATTTGCCTTTAAAACCAGGCTCAGGGAATGTGCTTTTCAAGATAGTTGTAATATTTCTCTTTTTAGATGGTCCATGTTCTTCTGTGTTTCTGTAATATAATACATGTGCTACCTTTTAATGCAGAACTAGATGAACCCTTTACATTTGCCCTGTTAATGGTTTTCTTCAAAACTATTGGTTTTTATGAAAAAATAGCTGAATAAATTATTGCATTTACTTTAAATAATCAAGTAGTTGCAGCTTGAAATAGGAAACCACTAATTCTTGGGCTGAATAATTTACTCTAAATTCTGAGTAATGTAAGCATATGTAAATCTACAACTTTTTTGCTGTTTGCTATTGAGGTTAGTATCTGAAAATCTGAAGTTGATTTAGATAATTGAATTAGAAACTATCTTTACTTAAATATTTCTTTAGGAGAATGTTTTACTGGATAATGACTTCTGTGGGACAATTAAGAATTAGAATACTGTTTTGACATTCAGTGGTTTTCTTTACAGTTCAGCTTCATACACAAATATCCTATCTCAAAAAAGAATGAGGTATAAATTCAAGAAAAAAATAATAAGTTCCCCTGAGTTCAGTGGGGCTTTCTTTCTGGTAAAAGCCTGCCTTTGACGGCAATTCTTTGTCTGATAAAGTTGTATCTTGACTGTGACATCTCAGAGTATGGGTAGGAAATTGGTCACTTTTATTGGGATGTCAGATTTACTTTGCTATTTGCAAGAATCCAAGAGCAGTCAATCAGAGCAAGTAGCAAAATACCTGTACTTAAAATTAAAAGGCCTGTAATGTGCTCTGGGTGAGCACTTAGGAACTGTATTCAGTATTGTGCTAGCAGACACCCTCTGATGTGACAGAACTTTCTTCCTCCCTGCTGCAGCATTCCATGTTGCTTGAAAACTGTCTGTGAAAGACTTCCCATCCCTTCAAAATGGTCTTTAATGGAACACAGAGGCCCTAGGTAAGTGGGGAAGCATCATCTCTCCAGTTCTGCTGACAGAGTTTCCTCAGGACCCTCTTGGATCCTGGCCCTAACAGATTATTTTCAGTCTGAGAATTGACTTGACTTGACAGTCCTTTTTACACACAATTTCATTTCTGGTTATTTTAAGCTTTCTGTTTCAAAAGTCAAATTTATATGAGAAAAGGCATTTTGTTGTTGCCATTGTTGGATGAATGGAAGTCATAAAACTTTCCTGATCTGCTGTAACACCCAGAGATCCTGATCTTCTTCTTCTGACTGGTTTTATAATGTCTTTGCTTTGCCTCCACCCAATATCTGCCCTTACCTCAATTTTCACGTAGGAAAAGAACATGTTAGGGAAGAAGGAACCCTTTTTGCCAGTATCCACTTTGCAATATATATGCAGTTTTATATAGAAGGATATTCATTCATATGATTCTCCATTTACAGTCTGAAATAGTATGTTTACCAGCTCATCAACTAGCAGACTCTTTGCACATTTATATGGGTTATACACACGATGAAAGTCAATCTAGCTTAAGTACACATTGCATCAAGTTGTGCTACCTATTTGTTGCCAGACCACTATTTCAAAATATTTAGAGACTTTTTAGAATGTGGTGGCTGTCATTTATTGTGAGATTCCAGAAGTATATGACTTATATGTGTCTCATCTATGTAATATTTATTGACAGTTGGAAATATCATTTTAATGAATTGCTGCTTCATTGATTTTCAGCATTCAAATATTGCTTCAACTGCACACTGTTGTGGTTTTTTTTCCTTCAGATTTTACACTATGGTCTTCTGGTTGCTACCTACTTTGTGGATAAGAATTCTCCTGAATACCTATGGGTCACTAAGCTGAAATGACAATTTGCTAAGCCAAAGTTGTAATGAAAAGTTTTAAAAAGAAACATTTGAGAGCTATTCATAGTATTATGCCTCAGTAACATGCTATTTAATTCTATACAACTTACAGGTAAAACATGAGTTGTAAAGTTGCAGCACCTCACTACCTTGCCATTTAACACACAAACAAATCAGTAAAACATTGTCTTAAGGGAGCCTCACTGTCTCCTGCTGGTTGGAGTTTCTGGAAAGTAAAGTTGGTAGCAAGTCCAGGTTACCTTAATGCCTGCAGGGGAGTGTTATTTGTAAGTGGTAAAGAATCCATTTAATACACCATGCAAAAAGCTTTTAAAAATACTCTATCTCTGAACCTGAAGTGTCCTGGGACTAGCTCTTGATATAAAAATTCATAGAAACCTCTCCCCCAAATGTAGTAATGTCTTGCCTTAGTGCTGTAGCGCTAGAATTCACATTGGCCAGGTTGTTCTGTAAATTAAACACTGACAGCTCCCCTCAGGGGAACAGCCAATGTATTTATGATGATGTGCTGATTACACAAAATACACTGCAAGCAGAAAACAGCTGCAGAGAACAAACCTCTTAAAAGAATACAATTACAAATAGCACCCTTAGTATTTCTAGCGGTGAGGGTAAAATGCAGGATGTTAATGTAAGGTTTTTTCTAAGTTGACTTTGAAAAAACAGGGGAGATTTGAAGGAGGAAAGTCTTAAAGTACAGCTGGATTTGCATGTAAGCATTTCTGGATGTTGCATGTATGACCTACATCCCAAGCTTGTGTTTCTTTGTTGCCCACATTCATTTTCCTTTAGGTTTCCAGCAAATTCCAGGCAACTTCCAGAAGAAGCACAGTTATTCACAGACAGTGGTTTGAACAGGAACAGGTGCCCTCTTGCAAGATGGGGTATCTTCCCCAGTGGACTACAAGCCACTGGTGAATTCAGTATATTGTTTCAATCTTCTGTTGTTGTTGTTGTTGTTGTTGTTGTTGTGTGCCTTCAGGTGTTTCCAACTTGAACCAGTCACTGAGATTTCTGGGACTGAGAGTGTGTGAAACACCCAAGGTCATCCAGTGGGTTTCCATGGCTGGTCTCCAGGGTTGTAGTCCTGTGCTTAGACCACTGCACCATGCTGTCTCGGTACACCCAGAGAAATGTAGAGTGACATTGCTGTCATTGAACACTGTTATCTATGATTTCAGGGAAGAACCACCTTTTGTCCTGGAGTAGAGCTGATGTTATTTCATGTGTTCTCGTGTGTGAATACGTACACAGACAGAGCAAACTGTTTAACTGCTTTATCTCTTCCCCTTCTCTGGGTGGTCTTGATGGTTGTTTTCAGTTTATGTCCCTCACTTCCTCTTAAGACTGGCAATATGAAAAGTATTTGTTGCAGGAAGACTGCAACCCAGGCTCTCCGTTTTTCAGCCACTGAAGGCTACCAGAAAACCCAGAATCATCCCATTTTTAAAAAATAAAATGGCAAAATCTTTAACTCAAAATAATTCAGAACACCACAGAATGTTGTTGTTTCAGTCCCCTTAATCCCTGCCCCCAGCCCCAGAAAAATGACAAAAACTGTCCAGCTTTTGGGTGTACAGTCAGCTCTCCACATTTGCGGGTTTCACTCTTGCAGATTTGATTAATCACAGATCATTTGCTATCACCTCTGCTGCCTCCATATGCAGTTTTTAATAGGGACTGCAAGCCTCGTGACACTGAGAAACTGCAAACGAGGCTTGTAACTCCCTATTAAAAATGGTGTGGGGGAGCATTGGAGGCGGCAGTAAGCCACCAGCCATCCACTTCTGCCTTGTGAAGGAACCCTGATGCCTCAAAGGAATCCATAGTAGGTTGAATATGGTGATCATACTTTTTTGTGTGTGTGTGTTAAATATGGTTTGGGAGGGCCTAGAGTTATTCACGTTTGTTTCACTTTCACGGGGGTCCTGTGCCCCTAGTCCTAGTAAATGTGGAGGGATGACTATCTCAGAACTGGAAGTGATGTGGCATTACTTCATGTTGCATCAGGAATGGCACTGCCACTTATGAGGGGAATGGTTCCACTTGTTTTGCAGTTGTCCATTCCGTGTGCTGTTGGTCTAGTGAGAAAACAAGGCTTGACTACTCATTCAGTCTTTTAAAAATTCTTCAGATTAGTAATAACTTTGTCATAGCAGAACTCATGCAGTGACCTAAGCCTGTGGCATATTCTTCAAATGTATATATAGTTTTCTGGCCGCTGTATACATATAAAAAAATGGCTGCACTTACAAAAGTTCGTGTTAGATTTTATCAGATGCACACAGTGGTTGGGAAACATGCATCTGAAGGAAGCTATTGTCTGCAAAAGCTTATGTCACACCAAATGTATGTTATGTTTAAGGTGCTGCACAGTTCTTTGTGATTTTTGCTGAAATAGACTAGATGATTTCCCTGGAATTTCCAAATGTGCGTCACATGACAGCTCAAGAAGTCCAGCTTAAGCATCTCTTCCTATTTATGTGTGTGTATGTGCCTTCAAGTCACTTGTCACATGTCAATTTACAGTGACCCCATGAATTTCATAGAGTTTTCTCATTTATGAGAGATTTAAATTTAGTTATGAGAGAATAACAAAAATAAACAAGCTTGAAAATGATGAGGTTGGCTCAGCCAAAGTGACCATGATGAAACTTCTATGAGAAAGACTTGAAGTCCTCTAGCAAATGGTCAAAGTCACCCAAGAGACAGTGTTAATGCTTAGAGAAGCAAGATGTAAAATTTTGGGAAATTGTGAGAGAAAGAACATAGGAGAGGGAGAACCAAGTGTGGTGCAAGTAAGAACATGAGGGCCAAATACCTTAAAAGCATCTCATCTGATTTTGTAAACTAAGCAGAGTCATCCCTGGTTAGTACTTGGATGGAAGACCACCAATGAATACCAGGTGTTGTAAGGTATATTTCAGAGGAAGGAACTGGCAAAACCATCTCTTAAGTATTTCTTGCCTAAAAAGATCTCATGTTAAGGTTGACAGGTGACTTGAATGCGCATTCACACACACATACACAAGTAAAAACAGGAAATGAATTAGACATATGTTAGATGGCATATTACAATATCCTTTAAAGCTTTTAAAGCACACTCAAACAGTCACAAATATACCTAGTATAGAGTTGTCAAGTCTTGCACTCTTGTACTCTTAAGTTACCTGAGTGCATGTTTTTGCCACTTAGCAGAACAGAAGTCAAGGTGACAGAATAAAGTGAGAAATAACACTTTCAACACAAAAGGAAAACCATCTGTAAAAAGAAGGAAAATTATGTCTGTTTTTAGAAATAGAATGCAAAATTCAGTGTTAAGTGAAAAAAATCAAGTTCATAAAGAAGTACAGAAAATGATTAATGAATGGCCCATATTAATCTAATATTTTGCTAGATTTTATAGTAATTTTTTTCTCAGTAAGGACACCAGAGATTTTAAAAAAGGATAATCCTACAATAATTAGCCACCCTGAATCAGTGTTTCATTTAAAACAGGAAATAATGGGTTGTATCTAACCATATATTTGCTTTATCAGAAAGTGCTTTTGCAAGATGTTCAGTTTTTAAAGACACTCGTCTTTCCATCACACACATACACTATGGTTCTCATTGTCATGTCCCATTCTGTTCCAGGGGTTTGTCCAATCCTCAATAGCATTTTGTTGCTGGGAGACTTAAATGGTGATAGAGGAGGGGCAATTTGCCCAAATTATTAGGCATAAAGCTTTTGACTTGAAGTGCTGAAGAAGAGAAATCCAGTGCCATAATTGTCCTTCTCATTCTATGTTAGGTGTTCATACATATGTTCTATAAGATAATTAATGACTGTGTCCAGGGGTAAGACATATCCTTCAAGTTCTATAAGATAATTACAGTTGGCCCTCCACATTTAGTAGGGTGGGGGTGCAGGACCCCTACAAATGTGGGGGAAAAAACAAATATCAAAATGTGTATATGTGTAATTGTGGGAAGGGGGCCAAGGCTTAGTGGGGAGAACGGGCACCCGGATCCAAACCAGGTCAGCAAAAGGAGAGGGAAAGGGGGTGGTTGGCATGCTCTCTCTCTCATCTTCTTCCTTGGCTGTGTGAGGGCATTGGAAGAGAGTTTGTGGTGCTGAGAAATTGGGTTGTGATCCATTCTTAGCTGGCCAGGCTGCTGATGGCGGTAGAGGTGAAGGAGGACCAGAGATGGCGCTTTAAAGGGCTGCATGGCCTGATTGGAGCCATTGACCAGGAAGGTCCCCCAGAAAAAAAGTACTTGAGGTGGTGGGGGAGGGGTTGGAGAAATTTGCAAATCAAATCCATGAAATTTAAACCCACAAATGTGGAGGGCCAACTGTAATGAACATGTTTAGGAATAAGACGTATCCTTGTTGTGTTATTGAATCAATATTTATAAAATATGTGTCAATAACTGGTTTTCTGTTTAGAAGTATAGGAAAGTAAGCTTAAATTCTGTTGCACATTTTTTAACATTCAAGTGAGATAGCCATTCTGACATGTTTCAATCAAAAACACCTCTGTCACCCTGAAACAAAACAAAGCAAAATCAGTTTTCCTATCTGTATGTCCCTGGTGAGTTGTAATTAGTGCATATTGGCCTTTTCATTTTCTAAGACTGTTTTGAGACTTCTGTGTTTGTCTTGCTCTGATGTTTATCCCATGTGGCAAACTGGAGTTCTGCATAATCCCTCCACTTTAATCAATAGAATAATTGATAAACCAGCTAAGATTTAAACTGATTACCTCCCCAGTTGAACTCTCCAGGGGGCTGGGAGCTTTCTAATTTTTTGACGTGCATTGTGCACCTTGTGTATGAAGTGTGGTTTGAATTATCTGTTTTTATTTGCTTAATGATGGGAGGGTGTTAAAGTCAAATGTTTAATTAACCCAGCAATGGGCTGCGCTGTCTCTTACACACGCACCCAGCTGATTGAGATCTCTCACAGAGAATACTGAATAGGAAGGATAATGTGGCACTCAGATGGAAGATTGCTTTTTCAATCCATTTGCTGGGTCACTGCTTTGAATGTCTTATTGGATGAAAGGCATTCAGCCCAAGGGTGGAAAGAGCCCAGCATTTAAGTACATTTTGTTTCTCTCTTGGTCCCCTCCCCACCCAGAAGTTAACTAAAACAGATATGTTGTAAGTTTAATAGGCCATTCTTGTCCAAGCAAGAGAGTGTGAATAGTGGGTTTCAATCTACTCTGGCTTAAAGCTGTATGCTTTCCTTTAGAAACCAAAAATCTGGCTAGCCTTAAGGTAGAGGAACAAGAGCTGTTACACACACACATTCCTGACTTCCATATTGATGATGCTGAATGGAGCAAAGGGAAATCTAGCATTCCCTCTTCCAATCAGTGAGGAAATACATGCCTTGTTGAATAGGTAGTGTTCCAAAGTTGAAGTTTTGTTTTTTGAAATGTATATAGATAAGGTTGTCATCTAAATACTGTAGATGGGTTTTGTCTCTGTGAAAAGTGCAGTGGATAAACATCATCACAACCACAGATTTAAGTTGGCACCATTGTCTGATTCATATGGAATCCTGTTCATACTGAGTGAAATACGTTGGATTCTTCCTTATCTGTTCATTTTCTTAGGAGTTGTTCACATGCTGCAGCCTGTAGCAGATGAAGTTAGGACAGGAAAAACAGCTTCTATATGTTCTGCAGTCACTTTGTATATGTTTGTGAGGATGTGCAGTTCTGTATCTGTTACCATGGTAATCTCTTCCACACCCTCTATGCTGAGTCCATCGGTAATCTGCTGTCTTGGTAGTTTGAGACAGGATTCAGCTGTCATCTTAATGTGGCCAAAGAATTTTTCTTAGTCACTACACAATGGATTGGAAGGAGCAGTGATTCTGTTCCTGCACAATTGATGTGATTTTTCTCCACAGTCTAGTCCCTCCCCCCATCTGTAATAGAAGATTTGCCAGTAAGTCTTAAATTACTCTAGAATTTCTCATACCATTCTAAATCTTCTTACGTTGTTCTAAACTGAGTCCCATAAAACTTATAGTAATAGATGCTGTTCTGAGTGGGATGATGTGCTGCAGTAGTTTCTGAACATAGCTGTTGTAGGTGTTGTTTTGAACCACAAAATTGATTTCTACAGTATAAGCTACAGAAGATGTTCATAATTGGGTCATATCAGATGGTGGCCTGACTTCTGTTTGATGCAAAAGGCAGGTGAGCGTGGTTCAGCTGGTAAAGGGATGAATGAGAGTATGTGGAAGAAACTGAACCACTTGAAGTCCCATCACACCAGCTGGACCTTCACAGGTTGAGAAGGGGAGTTCGGTGGGAGAGGGAGCAATAATTGAAAGCCATGCAGCTTCTGTTTGTGCTTCAGTACCGAGGACAGCATTTTATATGTCCTTTTCTGTTTGTGGTTCAAAATGTTCACTTAAAGAGGAACTGAGGATATAATCAGACAGGAACCGCTCAAAAAGTTGCTTGCAGAAAAGTGATTTAAAGAGCTGAGTTATCTAGGGCCACAGTTAATTTCAACAGGCAACCAAAAGACACAGCTGATCCTCACATAGCTTACAAGAGGCTGGGAGAGGAGGACCATTACATTGGAAACATGTTGCAGCAAAGCGTCAGTGCCTGAGTCATAAAGTTTGTGCACTTCCAGCACTTATTCCTCCTGAGCTTTGTGTCTAAATTCTCATTGTCACTTACTACATCATTCCAGTGTAAAGACTTGTTTGTTGCTATGTGCCTTCAAGTTGATTCTGACTTACAGGTATACTATTAAAGGGTGTTCTTGGCAACATTTATTCACAGGAAGTTTGCCATTGTCTTTTTCTAAGACTGAGTGTGTGATTTGGACAAGGTCATTTAATGGATTTTCATGTCTTGGTGGGGATCCACACCCTGGCCTCCCAGAGTCCTAGCCCAGTGCTCAGGCCACTATACCTTGCTGGTTCTAAAGACTTGTTGCTTGACTTCAACATATTGTCTTGGTAGACCAGATAGAACTTCTTGGCCTCCTCCCTATCTGAGTGTGTACTTTCCCAGTCTGCCTTTTTTTCTGGCAAAAAAAAAGGGTGGGGGAGAGGATGGATTGTCTTTCCTGGAGACCTCCAGCAGCATTGATTCATTTTTTTTTTCAGGTAGGTACAGTGCTGGGGATGAGGGTCACATTGTGACTTATGGCAAGGAAGCAGGCTTGATTTAGAATTGAGATAACTGTGATACAGAGAAGTAACAGTGGTACACGCGAATAGACACCAACCAAAGGATTGTTAGATATGTTTTGCAATGGAAAAATAGGATACCTGCTAATTTTTAAGGGGCATCAGATTCAGAATCATGTTTTGTTAGAGATGTTTTAGTAGAAGGTAGAAGTATGTGGAGAGATGATACAGAATATGCAGTGAAACTAGCCAACCTTATAATTTATCAAGTACTTTCAGTTCCCATTCAGATGGAGCTATAATAAATACCGAGAGAAGAAAATGAAACTGTGTCTAGAGAATTTTAATAAATAAATTTAAAAAATTTAATCCTCCATAGACTTCTTGAGTCCTGTTGCCTCTTGTTACTACTAGAAATATGCTTTCAACACCCCCTCAGCATGTCACTGTAGTTCATAACCTGCTGTTTTTCCCTTCAATTTAGTTGTCACTAGTACTTAGACAAGTCTTGAATTACACTGGAGAAAACAGAAGGAAAGCGATTAATTCTAAAATTTGGTGCATTTGTATGTTGGAATCCAGGATTTCAAAAATATTGTGGATTAAAACAAAGATATGAAAGCAGAGCAAATTAGCAAAAAATGGTTACAGTTGCACAATGTTGTTGGGTTCTAGCTCCCACTCACCACTTTTCTTCTCTTGATGTACACTGTTCCATGATGAAACTAAACCCACAAATTGCGCGTGGCATGCTTATAGCACACCAGCTGAATGTGTATTCAGTGATGATAGATGTAGATGAGTATATGATTCACACAGTGGGCAAGTAAATGCAGAGAACAGAAATTCAGATTTAGGGAGATGGCATGTTAGCTTTATTTCTTGATCAAAAGGTACAATCATATTGGAAAGGCATTATAAAGATAAATCCCTTTGTTTTGTCTTGTGCTTCACCAATCAAATTGTTCTAAAAATATGCTGGCAAATGTTGTTTGGCTTTTCAGCTATCAAAATGTATTGTCTGGAAAGGAAACAAAAGTAAGTACTGGTAAAGCATTCTTTAAAAGGCTATTCATTTTGGAAATCACAAGTGATTCATTAAGGTCCTGAAGGTTTTTGTTGCTCTGATTTAACCTCTAGTTAAGAAAAATTAAGAAACAGCTATGCCTAATGCAGATGTCAGAGTTATAAAAATAACCAGATGTCCTGATTAGGAGAAGCAAATGTTCTTTGGTTAATATGTGGAAAATTAGTTCTCTCTGGATATATATGTGTGTAAATATGATGCTATCAAAATGTATTTAAAAAGCAGCTGGCCAGCTAGTGAGATTAGAAGACTTTAATAATTTAAACTTTATCACTTTTTATTCTTTCTAAATTTGTACAAGATACATATGAAACAGGGATTGGTTCCTGGGCCTAGAAATTGAGCATGTCTTGTTTGTAACAGAGGAATAGAGATTAGGCATGTCTTGTTCATAAGATGATCTAGAGTTTATTTTAAAAATGGTTGTGTTGGTCTTAAATTTAGAAAATATCCATTTCACCTAGAAGGGTTTTAAGCATGCAACTGTAGAAGCTGAACTTTTCAAGTATTTTAACTCTAATAGTTTCAGAAACAAAAAACAATAAATAGGATTGAATAAGGAGTAACGTGATTGTCTGTGCTGTGTGATTTTTGTATGATTTTAATATCCTGTTTTATTATAGTGAAGCATGCTGATGTGGTGTTTTGAGATATGCTACAAAATAAGAAATATATGGTATTGACTTCATAAAATACCTGTGATTCAGTGGAATAAGAAAAGGATACCATAATGATACACAGACTTGACATACAAAATCCTCCTCCAAATCTGAATTGCTGATTTGGTTTTCAGAAGCTCATCTTAAAAACTCAGGAGTCAGACTGCATGACCAAAAGCTTGTTGCTTCTTTACAAGGCAACGAACCAATCTCACATAAAAGTAAATCGGATGAGTAGGATGAGCTGTAAAGTTTGTTATGTTTTCATGCTCTCCTCTTATAATGTAAACTGTGGCCAAATTGGCTTAAATATAAGCATCTTACAAAAATGTGTTTATTTACATGAATCTCAGAAGAGCTAGGAAATGCAGACAGCATCTCAATTTTGAATGGTCCTTAGGCAGTTTGTTTAAACAGAGGTTTGGACACAAATATTATGATTCACATAACCATATCCCTCTTTGGGGATACTCCCCATGGGACAAGCCACTCAGTATAGCTTCAGCTGGTCTTTTGATTTGTTTCTGTTTTTCTCCGCTATTAATCCCTAGCATTGCAAGGGCTGCATTTTGGTCATAGGTACTTAATTCCTCCTGAGATGGGAGAAGGAAGTCCGCTAAATCGTTTAATAGCTTTTTGAGTCCATAAGTTTTATAAAGATGTTTACTTCCTTTTTCACACGAGCTGTGTCAGTTTTCCAACTAGTGCTTTTTGAAATAGCTGAGATTTATAAACTGCCAAACTGCATTTATGAAATCGGGATGCTGACGGTCCCTTTACAGTAGCAGGGCTCTTGGACTCATCTATCACTTGCAAAGGTTATTGGAAAGGGACTATAGGAGTTTTTACTCTCCTGCAACCATTAGACTAGCATTTATTTCCTTTCTCCTCTTTAATCCATGCTGTGGAAGAGTCTCAGAGTAATTCAAATGAATTTTTCCAGCCTTCACTCTCTGTTCTTTTCCACAAGATACTGAAATTCAGGTTGTGTGTGTGTATACACACATACATCCCTTTTCTGGAATACCAGGAAGCTAAATGTGAGCCTCTCAAAGCATCTGGAATGTTGTGTTTGACCTTTAGATTGTCCTTGAGCTCCTTATGAAATTAGTTGAGAACTGACTGGGCTGTTTACTATGTCTCACTTTTATAGACCAGAACAGCTTTTGTCAGACTATGCACATTTAATTCTTACCAGTGAACTGCTTTCTCATTCCCCAATCCACATATTCTTGTCTTTTGAACTAATGTGTATTCATACATGGTGGCTTGCATAAGTCCTACTTGTTTGGAAGAGATTTGTTTGTCACCAGGAGCTCTGCCAAAATAAGAAACTGCACATGACAAGACATTTGTAACCGGTTTTCTTCCCTCAAAGCAGCATGCATCTTCCTTATCGGATGCAGGTTTTAAAGACCAATTCTGCACAAATTCTGGCCTCTGGGATAATGACAAGTGTTTTGCCTGCATAAACCCTAACACACACACACACACACACACACACATATATATATATATATATATATATATATATCCCCTTTTGAGGTCCCCACACACCTAGTTTCCCTCAAGCTCATCATCTCTGTCAGGTTAATCAATAGGCACCGTATGGCAGAGGGTCAGTAATCAGTGTCATCATGCCTTTAAATCGTGTTGAAAATTTGCTTAAAGCCTGGGCCAATTAACATCGAGATGATGAATGGATGGGTAGATGGGAAGAGCCTGGCGCTTGGGGGCTTTGTGCAAAGGAGATGCTCAGCTGTTGAGCAGCCGACACCAGCGAATAAAATCAGCCATTCATGTGAGCTCAGTCCACCCACTCTTAATGATAATGTCAATCTAGCAAAATATATACACATTGGAGTTGTCATGAGTTCATAAATCAAAGGAGTTTGTCAAAGGCATTCAGATTAACGAGGCAGCAGCAATAACAAGTCAAATTTGCATAGAGAATTGCCCGAATCTCAGTAAATTATGATCCTGTTTTTCATTTGATTATTTGCTAATGTCTCAAGAGGGAGAATGATTATATTAGCATGCAAAATCTACTCCAGAAGTAGGAATCAGAGGTACAGCCGACCAGCACATGACAACAATTAATCAGTTTCTGCATACTACCATGAACACACAAGGCCCAGAAATGAACTCCTTTTATTATTATTTCTCCTTGCTACTGATCCAAATGGTTCAGCTTGACAGCGACTTTATATTGCTTTAACAGTGTTCTGAATTGTGCCTGCAGGCAAGACATAGTTATGCAGCTATAACCAACCTATCCATCTGCCAACCAGATTGGAATTCTCCTATCCAAAGCTTCCATTAACCCCCACTGACAGCTCCAAACAGGATTAAGGATTTGAAAGCATAAAAAAAGTATTTTCTGCAAAGACATGGCTTCTGTCTCTGTGTGTCTCTTGCAGACACACATATATATGCACACAGCTAGATATCTGAAAAAGTGCTACATCTGTATAGCTTAATAATTAGCATTGCTGAACACAGTCCCCTTCTCTTTCCACCCATGGGGAGGGAGCACTGCCCCACTTGGCATGGTTATTGTGATCCCTGCTGCGAGATAAGAGGCAGTCTTAAAGGTGGCTCTCTTCAGTTGATGGCCCTTTGGAATGCTTTCATCCATCCATTAGATCTAATTCCAGTATTTCTTTGGATCGGTTCTGTGGAAGAAATTCTCGATATCATACTTTAGACACATAGCTATAATTGTGAAGATGGTTGTAGGAGGGCAGTTAGGATTCATGAGGTGACATTTGTGTTTTAAAAAAAATTAAAATCAGTGTTGATTAAAGTATGTGGGGTTTTTTTTTCACACAAATGAGAGGGCAAGGGTCACTTATAAAGGGTTTCAAAGAATTGTCTCTTCTGCCTTGAAAACATGTTTTTTGTATTACTCCAATCAGGGGAGGAACCATCTTTACGTCACTGCTAGCAATTAGTACTTTTATTCTACTAAAATAAGAATTAGGATCTCAAATGACATGCACATGCTTGGCTTCCTGAAAATGTTCTGACTGCAAACTTCCCCAACCTGATGCCCTCCAGATCTGTTAGACTATGATTCCCATATTCCCACAGCCAGAATATCTGATTGTGAAATATTATGACAGGTTCAGCTTATCTAGAGGATACCAAATTGGGAAATGAGAGTTAGGTTATGACCCACATTTTTCAGGAAGACAAGGTGGTGAAGCTCTGACTTCCTTACTATTTTCCTTGTGGTTTATTTTGTTTGTTTGTTTATTTATATATTTATAGAATTTATATCCCATCTTTCTAATAAATAGGTTACATGCTCAAATCTTCCTTGATAAAAAAAAATTAATCTGAGGTTTTTATCTAATTGTTGCTGTAAACTGCCATCAAAGCAACATTGGCTTATGGTAGCTCTGTGAATGAGCGATCTCCAGGACACTGTCATCAACAGTCCCACTCAAGCCTTGGAGGCTCTGGACTGTGGCTTCCTCACTAAGTCTATCTATTTGCATTGCAGTCTTCCTCTTTTCCTACTGCCTTCTACCTTGGCAAACATTACTGTATCTTTTAATGAGGCATGTCTTCTTATGATATGTCAAAAGTACAACAATCTCAGTTTAATCATCTTGCCTTCCAGGAAGAGCTCAGGCCTGGTTTGCTCTATGACCTTTTTATTTGTCCTTTTGGCAGTCCAGGATATCCTTACAACTTTCTTCTAGCACCACACCTCAAATGAGTTGATTCTCGGCCCATCAGCCTTCTTCACTGTCCAGCCTTCTCAACTATACGTAGAAACTGGAAATATGATGCCGTAAACGATCCCAATTTTGGTATTCAATGATATATCTTTACAGTTGAGGTTTTTGTCTTGTTCCTTCATAGCTGTCTTTCCAAGTCCTAGTCTTTTTTTCATTTGTTGACTTCCATCTCCGTTCTGATTAGTGACTGAGTACAAAGTATGGGAAGTCTTGAACTATTTCAATGTCTTCATCATC
This sequence comes from Ctenosaura bakeri, assembly GCA_948474755.1. NCBI lineage: Eukaryota > Metazoa > Chordata > Lepidosauria > Squamata > Iguanidae > Ctenosaura > Ctenosaura bakeri. The sequence continues at coordinate 349,335 of CAOLHI010001270.1, forward strand.
TACTTTAAAGTTATGACAATCATCTGTGCTCATTATTTTTGTCATCGTAATGTTCAACTGTAAACCTGTTTTTGCACTTTCTTTAGTAGTCATTCTAAGACTTTGCTATTTTCTGCTAGCGGAATGGTGTCATCTGTGTATCTTAAATGGCTGATGTTTCTTCCTCTAGTTTTCATACCTCCTTCCTCCTATCCAGCTTTGCATATGATACATTCAAGTTATATATTTTAAACAGAAGGATGATAAAATTCACACTTGCCTGACCTTCTTATCAATTGGAAACCATTTTGTTCCTCCATATTCTGTCCTGACAGTGGCCTCTTATTCTGAATACAGGTTATGCATTATAATAATCAAATGTAACCCATTTTCAGAGGGATCCCTTGTGCCTCTTCTTCTTCTGGACCAGCTTGAATGCCAGGTATTTCTCACTTCCAATATAGTAAAAGTCTCTGTTGTAGAATTGTGAGCATTGCATTGCTTGTATGGGAGATTCATGCCATGGTCCTGTGGTTACTGCAGTTCCTGGTGTCCTCTTTCTTGGAGACGGGAATGTATATTGAGTGTTTCCAATCTGTGGGCCATTCTTTTGTTTTCTATGTTTACTGACAGATTAGCTTGAACAGTCTATTTGTATGCCATCTGTTACTGATGATTTATCTCTCTCAAGTGCTTTGAATGCAGCTTCCACTTCATTTTTCTTCCCTGAATGAATCTGTCATTCCTTCATCTCTTTTATATAGTTCTCCAATATATTGTTTCCATCAACTTTTTATTTCTTCTTGATCGTGCAGTGTGTTCACCTGCTGGTCATAGAGCATCTCCACTCTTGGTTTAAATTTCCCCTTGATTTCTCAGATCTTGAGGGAAAAGTGTCTTGTTCTTCCTTTTTGTGTTGCCATCTTCTCTGCAGTGATTACTATAGTAGTTCTCCATATCTTTGTACATATGTCATGGAATCGTTGCATTAAGGATTCTGACTCTATTTCTGTCAAATTTTACTTTTCCTTCTTGTCTCTCCTTAACTGCTTGAAGAGTTTCTTCTGTCATCCGGTGAGGCTTGTCTTTCTTTTTGACTGCAGATTGTGCCTTTTTGCATTTTTTTTCTCATGGTGTCCCTGGCTTCAGTCTAGAGTTCTGGCTCCTGGTCACTTAGGCATAATTATGCAAGTCTTTTTTTTTTAACTTTATCTTTAAATTCTACAGGGATAGTCTGCAAGATGTACAATTATTGATTTAGTGTTCTTTTTTAGCTTTACTCTAATTTTTGATAGTAGCAATTCATAGTCTGTAGCATAATCTGCTCCTGGTCTTGTTTTTGCAAAGAGATCGGAGTTTCTCCATCCTCTGCTTCCAGCTATATAGTCTATCTGATTTCTCTGTTGGTCAACAAGTGATATCAATGTATACTTGTTACGTCTTTGGTTGCTTTCTTGAAGAGTATGTTTGTGATAAACAAACTGTTAGCCTCACAAAATACCATCAGTCACTCTCCTGCTTCATTTCTTGATCCTAGGCCAAATTCTCCTGCTATGTTTGGTTCTGCTCTTTCAGCTTCTGCTCTTTCAGCTTCTTCCTCTTCTGCCTCTCTGGCTGGAACATAAACCATAAACATATGGTTAAATTGATGGGTTTTCCCTGAAGTCTTATTTATATTATTTGGGCAGATTTTGCATTGTATCCTTTGACTGCTTTTGCTACACCTGCCCTCATTATTAATGCCACTCTATTTCTTCTTAGACGTTCATTTCTGAGTAAAAGACTGTGTAGTTTTCTGGATGAAAATGCCCCATTCCTGTCCATTTTAGCTCACTCATTCCAAATATTGCAGTCTTTTATATGTTCCATTTCTTGTTTTACAATGTCTAGCTTCTCCTGATTCATTCTTCTCACACTTCATATTCTTATGTTGTGCAGCTTCAGAGTTTCCTTTACCTTTGAGCGTGTCAGCAGTTAAACTTCCTTTCAGCTTGAGTCCCATTGCATCATTAGCCACCACGCTACTCGTCCTTTGCACTTTCCCAGTAGGTTGTTCAGTGTCTTCTAACCTGGGAGTTTCATCTTCTGGCACTATTTCTTCTTTCATTTTGGGCTGTTTTTTTAGTTGGTTTTCAAGGTAGAAGACTTCGAGAGTGGTTTACCGTTGCCTTCTGCACAGTACTAGCAAGCATTAGTTATGGTGCCACTGCCTCTGTCTCTGAAAGATCCTCTGTCACTGTCACTTCCCACTGTTGCTGCTTCCCAGTAGCTGTTTGGCACATTTAGTCTGGCTCCTTAGCAAAAAACTTGTCTGGTATGTGAGACGCTTCCAGCAGCACTGTTACCATCAGCATAGCCTCTTGCCTCACAGGTCCATGGAATCCCAGCACCACAGAAAGGTAGTGCCATGGTAGGTTTTATCTAATACTCCATCTATGTCATCTATGAGAATCAAGGAATTTTCCTGAAGAACATTTAGTGATCATGGAATAATTCTGAGTGCTGCCCATCCACTGATAGCATGTAGATTGTACTCTTAACTGTTAAATTTCTTCTACTAGTCTGGGAAATTGCTAGATATGGAGGAATATTTCAGGGCCCTATACTGTCAAAAAAATTGGTGTGGGAATAGATGTGTTTCATAGAGTCTTGTCCACAGACAAGCAAAAAGGGGGCAGAAGCAAGATCAGAATCTACTATGAATCTGTTAGTGATCTGTGGTCAATTGGTAAGTTTCCAGTTGTTTAGTGATTAGAACAACACTACAACTTTTTTGAACTAATTTAGGTTGCTGAAATGGATTATCAGGAATGGAGTTGTGTGTAAAAGAGCCGTCAATTCAGTTTGTTCTGATACTAACAAACTCCTAAACTCAGAACATGCTCAGACTATATTAAGTATACTTTAATTTTCGTTCTTCTGGATAATGCCAGTGAATCTTGGGGTTCTAGCAAAAAACAAAACAAAATGAACAAAATAATGAGGTACATCCAACAAGTCTGAAGTTTGCCCATCACTACCGTAGTTGAAAATATGCCTGGTGTACAAGATTTGCTTATCAGAGAGTCTCCATCCTTAATTTGGTCTAATAAGCACACTTGTTAGAGAAGAGCAGTTTCATTCAGTGGTGAAAATAAAAGTCTTAGCTCAGTACTGTAAAGAGCTGTCTGGATTTTTAATCACATCTGCTGCCTGTGTTTTCTTGATGCATACTTTATTCTTGCTACTGAATACTACAGCCACTGTTTGTAGATTTTGCTGTAAATGTATTGTTCAGACACTTGTAAGGCAGCAACAATTCCGAATTGGTGCTCTTCAGATCATATCCTTTTCCTGAACAGACATTCTGCTGTTATCTCTATAGATGTGTGTGGGAACTCTATGAAGAATTCAATGAGGATCAATGCCTACGTATGTACATATCTGTTATACATTTAAGACACATAACAGATCTAAAAGATGCCTACTATTGAGAAGAATTTTCTCATGCAAATTCTGTTTCAGAAACGTTCTAAAGCTTGTTGTCCACTTGCAACAAAGATTTCTGGTTTTAAGTGATCAGCTCCATCTTTGCTGCTTCTTAATGAGCAGAATGCTTGCTAGTCTTTCAGCCTTTGCGAAGCGTAACTTAACTTGCTGACAAAAGTGCACGAGCAGCGCTCCTCTTTAATAGTCTGCTGTGTTGGTGCAGTAGAATGGGGTGATGGCAAGCTGTGAGCTACCATATGCACTTGGCAGTCATTGTCTGGTCTTTGTTCAGCCAACCTCTTAGTCTTGCCACCTATAAAGATAATGAATAAAACAAAGGCTTCAAATTAGCTGTTTAGTTTCAAGAAAGAAATTGGTAAACTTGAAGTATGTTGGGATAGGCAATCAAAAAGCCATGGAATTCCATGGCTTTTGTTAATGTATTTCACCTGAAATAAACTCTTAGGAGCAAAGAAATGTATGAGCTAAAAAAGAAAGAAAGAAAGAAGAGAATTGTAGATGCTGTTAAATACATTATTAGTACTTGCATATCAATCTGCCACATATTCTTTCAGTCCTACTTTTTTTTCTGGTTCAGCATTTGCCCAATATCTTATTTATTCATTGAATGTGAATTTGTTGTCATTTACTCTATTTAGTTCCTTTGATAGAAAAATATTCTGTAAATAGAACAACCAAGGCAATAAGTGGTAAAATGCGTTCTCTGCCATTTTCTATTCAAGGAGGGGCTTTCCATTTAGATTAAGCTAAAAGACTGTTAGGGATGAATCCTGTTTGCTTTTGTATTCTCTAAACATTTATTTGTTTATATACAATGATATTATATTCTTCTTCAACTCTGAAAGATCTTCTAGAACAACTAGTGTCGGTGCACAATACATATGTGTTATCAAAATACTAAACTATTTTGTCCCAGTATATGATGCTTTGCTGTTCTCCTGTGCTTATTTTGATATTCATTCTACTATTCCAAAGATAATTTTTTATCTTCCCACTAATTAGCTTACTGCTGTTAGCTCACTAGTTTGAATGCTACATTTCTAAATTCTGAAGTTGACATTCTTTTTTTATCTTAAAATGCTTCTTGGGAAAGCATCAGACATCAGTACTAGATTTCTATATCCTGAATTCTTTTTCTGCGTGTATTTCCTGTGACCATATGGGGTTATCAGCTCATCCTGGATTCCCCAAAAGAGTAAATTTTCAACCACAAGTCTCGTAGTGTTGGGCCGCAGCTCCCATAACTTCTAGTCAATGTGTGTAGTGATCAAGGATGCTGAGATTTGAGACCTAGCAACATGTAGGGACCCAAGAGCAGGAACACTGGCTGCCTGAGAATGATGTGAAAGTTCATGGTGAAGTTTTAGTGGTGAAGCTATATGGGCCTGGCTCTGAGCACAGCCCCTGTGGAAGAGTACCTGAGGACTCACATTTCAAAAGAACACCAGTGTAGTGGTGCAGTTAATACCAATGAATTACATACTGCCTTTCAACATTACTTAGATGCATTTGTTATTGTGGGAGATTTTTGACTGGCAGGGGTGTAAGATGTAACTGTATGATCTTTACCTTGATGGCAGGACATGTTCACATGGAGACAAAGATCAGTAAAAGAGCAAATTGCTCTGTCTCAGCTTGATTTCTGCCATTTTCAGTTGAAGGATCTTAGATAGCAGGATTGGAAATGATTTCCTGCCTGAAACTTTGGAGAGCTAGCATGAGTGAGAGTAGATAGTGTTGGGCTAGATGGCCCAGTAGTATTACTTAGTATTATATGAGTTGTTCATGTCAGCTCATTGATTTTTGAAGGTTATATTGAGTGCTTAGATAGGTTAACCAAATGAACATGGTGCTTGTTGTTGCTGCTGTTGTTGTTATCTGCCTTCCAATTGGCTCCTGCTTATGGCCATCCAGTGTAGGATTTTCTTGGCAAGATTTATGCAGAGACGGTTTGCCATTGCCTTCCTCTAAGGCTGAGGGAGTATGACTTGCCAAGATCACCCAATGGGTTTCCATGGCTGAGTGGGGATTCAAACTCTGGTCTCCTGGAACCCTGTTTCAACAGTCAAATCACTATGCAACATTGGCTGTCTGTGAGCATTTACATTTTTAAAAAACTAATAGGAATGGAACAGCAGTTGCCCGGTCAGTCTGCAAAGCAGGATTTTATGGAAGAGTGGTGAGAAGAAAGCCATTGCTAAACAACCTATATCAAATCCTATTTCGAGTTTTCAAAAAGTTATGTGAGATACCGAGAAAACATATGGGGAAGGATTCTGTGGGCTGAGGAAGCCAAACCAAACTTTCTAGCCTTTCTGCAAAATATGCTGTGCCACAAAACCAACAATGCTCATTGCTCTTAGAACAGCATCCCTTCAGGAAGGGGTGGTAAGTGGCAGCATAATATTGTGAGGATGCTTTTCCTTAGCAGGGACTGAACAACTGGTGAGGACTGAGGACAAGGTGGATAGAAATATTGAGCAGTTCTGGAGGAAAACATTTTCTGTCTGGAAGGGACCTGGAACTGGGGTGGAGGTTGAGCTTCACCTTCTAGCAGAACAATGATCCTAAACACCCAACCAAAATAACATTGGAGCGGTTTTAAAATGATAATGTCTTAGAATCATAGAATCATAGAAATGTAGAGTTGGAAGAGACCACACAGGCCATCCAGTCCAACCCCCTGCCATGCAGGAGCTCCCTCAAAGCACTCCCGACAGATAGCCATCAAGCTTCTGCTTAATGATCTGATCAAAGTCCAGACTTCAATCTGATGGAGAAGCTGTGTCAAGGCTTTAAAGTTTCTGTTTGCCAACTGTCCTCATCCAACCTGACAGAGCAATTCTGCCAAAAAGGTGAGGAAAAACCACATGATCATGGTGCACAAGGTGCTGATAGAGAGTTATCAAAGGAAACTTGCTGCTGTAATTGTTGCTAAATGTGCTTCCACAAAGGTGAATACTTCTGTATCCAACAGGTGTAAGTTTATGTTTGTTTTACTTTTATACCTCCATAAAAGTATTTTGTGCTTTCATACATTTGAATTTCTTGTGTATATGAAGTGGTAACAAAGCCAGTTAAGTCCATTTCAGTTCAAGGTTGTAATATGACAAAATATGGGAAAGTCAAAGGGGATGCTGAATACTTATGTTAAACAATGTATACTGTTGTTGTAACATCAACAGAATGCCACTACTCTTGTTAAAACATGCTGGGTTATATATATGCCCAATAGTAGCAGCAATTACTAGCAGTACTGAATGACTTGCACAAGGAGGTGTTTGAAAAAGCTGTTTGCAATGCAACACAGGTGGCTGTTAGCCTCACTAGACATATGGAACAGGTAGCATGGTTTCTTGGGTCCTAGTTCCATACGTATTACTTACTAAGAGAAAGTTTCTTTCATCTACTCTAGCGGTTCTCAACCTGTGGGTCGCGACCCCTTTGGGGGTCGAATGACTCTTTCACAGGAGTCACCTAAGACCATCGGAAAATACATATTTCCGATGGTCTTAGGCTCCATTCCCTCCTCGGTGGTGGTGCACAAGCACGAGCCACGTGCTCACGTCCTCCTGCCCCCTTTGGCGGGAGCACATGCAGCCACAGCGTTGCCACCGCAGGAGTGGTGGTGCGCAAGCGCGAGCCACGCACTCATGTCCTCCTGCCCCTTGTTCAGAAGGGACTGAAATTGCTCCCCTTCTCCGCTACCGGGAAAACCTCCCATCTGACGGGCCAGCTTGGGGGGGGGCAGCAGCAGCATGGGGGGCAGGCCCCCTCCTCGCCACAGCCCCTGCCCCACTCGCCATGGAGGGGGGCACTGCGGAAGGGCCAGGTGGCTGCAAGGCAGTGCTTTTCCGGGGGGCGAGCTGCACCCGGTGCAAAAGACAAAGGTGCTGGGATTCCGCCCCCCAGCCAGGGTCGACACTCTGGAAACTTTTCCCACATTCCTCCCCAGGAGAAATGAGAGCGAAGCAGAAGCAGAGCCCGGGGGGGGTTTCTCAGAGTTTTTTCCTGGGAGAGACGTGCGGCTTCTCTTTCCCTCCCTGCCCGCCCCCCGATTCCTGGCTGGCAAGACGGCCTTTGCCGGGGGGGGGGAGCCATTGTAAATAGTAAATAAATAATTTTATGGTTGCGGGTCACCACACCATGAGGAACTGTATTAAAGGGTTGCGGCATTAGGAAGGTTGAGAACCACTGATCTACTCACTTTCCATAGGCAAAATAGCCCTAATCACTGTTATCATCAGGCGTGTATTACTATAGTATTCCTTGCTAATGAACAAGGAGGCTTATTCCCAGTAGCTGATTAACTATAAGATGGGGTGGGCATTTTGTCATGTCAATCTAAAATGCAAAATAGTAATCTCAAATCTGTTTAACCCTGCTATTGTCAGAAACAAAGACATCCCAATTTACCTATGTAAGTCAAGATCCAGCATACAATGCTAGATCACATATTGAGAATACAAAATGTCTGACTCTGCAATATTTTGAAAGCCTATTTAATTGTACAAATAATGATCATAATTGATTATGTTTAGAATCCATTTATAGCAACTTGTTCCTTTCAATAATACAGGATACGTTATCTGAATTATATGTACCAGCTACCTACTCCAGTTTACATATGTGAATATATGTCAGGGGAAAAAGGCTACTTTAAACAAATTTCACTGACAGAACAGTTGTATTTCCTATGTGATGCTTCCCAAAACATTTAGTGTATAGTTGCTGTTGTTCCTTTCTCAATTGAATGTTGAATTTTTTTTTCTTTCTCCTCTGTCCTCTGCATAGAATTCATCTGACAGAGAAGATTGTAACAATGATGAGCCCCCGAGGAAGATCATTCCTGAGAAGAATGCACTCAGGCAGGTATGCAGTTGATCCATGTCTGCTAAATCCCTCTCCTCACCCTCAGCTTGAAATATCTAGAGCTCTTTGGCTTATCTTGAAAAATACAAAGCATATAAAGGCATTATGCATCCCCCTCATCCCAATTTGTTTTACTGAAAAAATATGCATATTTACACCACATTCTTCAAAAGGCATGCCTGAGGCTAGTGCTCTTCCTAGAATTACATAAAGCTTCTTCCCTCTGGATCCTATCTTGTTTCAGTAAATCCTTGAAAGAAGCCTTGATGATCAGATGGATGATACTGTTCTTTTCCGTGGCAAAGTCACCTAGCCGCTGTATGTTCAAGAGAGAAGTTCATGTTTTCTACATCCTGCTTGACCTTTTGTCTACAGATTGTACTGCCTTTAGATTTACATCTTAATTCTTTTTCCTTTATGTACTCATAATAATGTGAACTAAACAAATGCCCAGATATGTTCCTGGCCCCACCCAGTCTTTGAGGAGAACAAACAGAAAGTCTGGTGATCTTATGAGATCTTCAGTTAATGCAGAACTGGCTGCTGATTTCAAATATTATTTTGGAGATTGGGTACATATTCATATTTGTGGTTATCTAAAGCAGTAATTAAGTTTCAATGTTCTGTTTAGTGAAGCCATACAGCAGTCATCAGTAGGGTACAGCTCAAATTTTTTGGGATACTGGAAAAAGAAAAAATATTTGGTTAAAAAAATGGTTTATAAAAGCAAGGTTAGACTAATTTGGCTTACAATATACTGCTTCGAGGGGTTGGAGGAGTATACAGAAGAAACTGGTGTCTTCCTTCTATGAAGAAAAAAAGGTACATTTTTGTATCACATAGATAGAATGTATTCTGAGTGTATTCCTCATTTAGAAGAGAGGGAAGAAAGCTATGTTTCCTGCTCACCAAAAACCGGCTTTCATGGTGACCCACAAAACCCTGACAGTGCTGTCAAAATGGTGAGCAGTATTTTGTAACTGACCATACTGGGGTCAGTTCAGCATTGCGTTTTCAAAACAGAGATGCTATATGAGGTAAATTTAAGTATGTTACATCTCACAAAGGCTAATACCACAGTCTGTTCATCTCTGTGTGCCAGAGGTTTAGAAAAATAGATACAGATAGATGTTATTTGCTGCTTTTCTTGGGAAGCGGGGGCAGGGATTTGGTTTAAAAACAGTATAGTGATGAGATGTGTGGATGTGTGTTCATGTGTATGGGAAGTCTTGGAGAACCATGATGAGAAAACGAAGTTTTTGGCAACAATGTTTAAGCTAACAAACAAATTTTCTCACTGCTAAGTTATAAATTAATTTTAATAGGCTGATCCAGATGGTCCATTTGGAAAATGGATAGCTTGATCTGCTGAAAATTAAACTAAATTTATCTCTCTCATACTTCAAACTGAAGCTAGTGTGAAAAGAGTACCCATTAAGTCCAGTGAATACAGATGGACCAGCAGGTCACACATGGGACTAATTTGATTCATTTAAAAAATAAATGTGTAAATTATTGAATAAGATTCCTGGTCTGAGTTCTGTTTCGTGCATGTGTATAGCTTTTTTTCAAAAAGACTCTCAAATGCTCCAGTGCCTTTTTAACCTGTATGTTTCCATTTTAAATGCAACATTCATGCCAAAACCTGTAATTAGTTTTCAGTGCCCATCATTTAGCATGGACTGGAATGGTAGATTGATTAGGTCAGACATTTGTTATTTTAAGGGCTTCCTCTCCATTGAAGAATTGGGGCTTAGTAACTGAGGACAGGGAGGGGGGTATGAGTGCACTAGCCTTTAGAAACCAATGAGGGGGAAGCTCTCCAGGGATCTTTGAGCCTTTTGGCTGTGGGGTTTGTTAAACAGAGCCATGAATGCAGATTTGTAAATTTATTGCAGTGCCATCTGGGTTTTCCCTTCTCTTTGCAGGAACCATATTATTGTTGGCTTGTATCTGTCTATTGTGTTGGTCACTCCCCAGGAGTTTGCCCTCCTACTCCAAAGGAAAGTGATGAATAGCAAGGGTCAGCAAGCATAGGTCACAGGGCAGCTGTCCAGGCCTGCCCTGAACTTGATTACACTACTGTCTTAATAAAAAGATTAGCACAATGCAAGTTGTTTAAAGGAAGCATATCTCCTTTGCTCAAATGAGGTAATAATGAAGTGCCTTTTTACTGTCAGGACTTGCTCTATGGGGCAAGTGGGAGGAGTCTCTGTGGAGAGGAAATCGTGTCAAAGGTGCATATAGAGAAGTGCTGATGACAGTGGGATTGTGATGACATGCATTGCATTTTTTGTTTTGAAGTGCAGGAGCTTCCAGATGGAATGAAAGTAGGAGAACTATCACTGTGTCCCTGTCACTAAAAGGCTTCTCTCTCTTCATCTTCCTTCCAACAGCATTATTTTCATGAATTCACTAGCTCAAACATTGCAGTTTTATGGCTGAAGTGTTAAGCAGTTTTAGAGGACTTAAAAGGCTTCTTCCATTTTGGGGGTTTATATAATTGGTTAGGCATAACCATAAGATGCTTACAAGCAGGCATAATAAGAGTGAGGCAACATAAAAGATATATCATTTCATATTTACTGTAAAGTAGGGTATGTATATCGGAGGAGGATAGTGTAGAACCCAATAGTTTATCAATATTTAATACCTGTTAGGAAAAAAAATAGAAGTTAAAAAGTGCTCATAATTTGTATGTGCTTTTTCCTTTAGCATTAAAGATTCTCTTCATTTCATTTCTTTTCTACCTAAGAGCAGGTATTCCAATATTATTTGATCAGAAATTTGAGACTTTTATTATTTGAGAAATTTGAGACTGCTCAGCAGAGGTGTAGTTTGTGGTATAAAAACCTGTTGGGCCTCCCTTACCCTGCTTTAGTGCTAATCCAGGCTCTCAGATGTGGTACATTTCTGCGTTCCTCTGTACCAGATTAAATTGCCAACATTATCTATTCTTCTGACCTTTTGTTTCCATGTCCACTTACAGCCCAGTGAACATGGATAGTGATAAATAAAGCTCTGAACAGGACTCTCAACTCTTTGAAAACAGCATGCTGCCATCTCCCTAGTTATATTTCTTTAAGTGTTTACGTGTATGCTGAATTCTTTTCTCTTGTGTGGCTGGAACCCTGGGGCCTCAGAGCCATGAGAGAGGCCAAGGAGCTAACAAAATAGCTGTCCCCTTGTTAGCGTGTTCCTTTCTTTAAACAAAAACAAGAAGAAACCCATCTGGCTTTAGGGCATTGCATTTTCCTCCTCCATGCACTTCTATAGATGAAGAGTTTCACCTGCAGTGAGGGTTTACATTGATTAGGGAGGGTGTAGTAATTCAACTCTGGCCATCCACTTCAGTGATACTTTGCAGTCTTTAAAGGTGCTGACCCATTGAGTTAAACTGTCAAGAGGAGGATAAAAAAGGAGCTTCATCCTAGGAGGTAACAGCTGCCAGGTTTTCAACACCTTGTGCACTGCTGGAGAAATGTCACCAATTGTCAATGGGAAGAAAAATGACTGACTTGGATGCCATCTTCCCTTTTAATGACTAGCCTTATAAAATGAAGGATTTAAACCTCTGAAGATCAGGAAGCGCAAGGCAGGCTATCACTGATAGAAGAAAATGGAGACAGTTTTAAATAGGTTTTAGAGATACATCCATGGTCGGGGGGGAGATAGAATCAGCCCAGCAGGTTTGCCCTTTGAATTATGGAGCGTAGATAAAAGTTCCTGCATCTGAACACAATGAACATTGGCTTATCTACTTTATTTTACATTTTTAAAGAAGCAGGGAGAGGAGAGAGAGATTCATAAGCCAGTGAACTGAGAGAAAACATACTGTATTTCTGCTCTTTGGAGGACAATTTGTTTTAAGCTGCTACCAGATGGCTAAATACCATGACATTTCTCTTTTGTTTGGGGTTGTGTGTGTGTGTTTTCAGTTGTTTTCAGTTTTTGTTTTACAAGCAATTCAGTTCTCCTTGCTTTTGTCAATATTGCCTCACTGAATAACCTCCTAGGGTGAGAATGGATGGAGAAAAGAACAGAACAGAAAGTGACAGTGCCCTTTTCCTTTCCATTTGATAAAAAGCAATAAATATGGAAGGACAAACAAAATGGCAAGATAATGAAGTCTCAAAAATGGGCCGAGTCTGTCCTCTCCCCCAACTCCATTTTGTTTTTAGTCTAGTCATTTTAATTGTACTGAGTAATTAGAAGGTACATCCAGCCAAGGGAGTATTGTTATGGAAATTGCTCAGGAAAACCCATTCTCCATCTACTATTGCCATGTGTTGAGACAATTCTTCCCTCTAGTGGCAAAATTAGGGACTCTTGCCTCCACAGTAGGCAAGGTGTAATTGCAATATGACAAACTGAGCTTTGGGGATGTTTCTTGTAAATGTTCTTCATTTTGGCTTAGTCTATATTTTGTCATAGTGACTTCCTGCAGAGATCTTGCTCTCTCCCTCAAGTGTTCTGAGCCATGGGAACCAGAAATTTAGCCTTATATTCAGTAATACCAATCACAGTGGATTTTGGGAAATGCCTTGCAGCTTAATTTTATTCTCTTCTTTTTAAAGTTACCTATTTATTTTTTTAAAAAAAGCTTTTAAATTTGCAGGCATTATTTAATACTTTTGGAAGAAGCACTTTGCTGGAGATAAATAAATAAATAAATAGCCTTTTAAAAAGTAGTCACTGTGAAAGATCTTAAGGGTAATTAATGGAGGTCTCCTAAGGCTCCATAAGTGAGATGAAAGCTATCTTTTTGAATCTGCAGGAGTGATTTGTTTATATAACTTCCCATTTCCACTGAAGTCTTCAGAGTCTAATAACTATTTTCGTACCATTTGGCAATTGGTGCTTTGGTACAAAAGCCCTTGTTTGAACAATGAAGAAAAGAGTTTAATAATCTTGTCTCTGGAAATGACTTGGCAGGAGACCATGCAGTTGGATTTTGTTGTGATTTTACAATATTTCTGTGATAAATCATGTAATTATTGATGAGTGGGGGAGAAATCTTATTGAACATTTAGGTTCTTGCACCTATTAAAAAGTGATGTTGTCTTCAGAAAGGGGTTATCTTTTGGATGAATGGTAAAAGAAATGGCTTTTTCAATAGTCCATATATTTGCAAAAAAGCATCAATTCTTTGAGAAGGAAAACTTGGAACCATAGAGATTCACTGTGTGTTAGGCCCTCTTCACACTGGTGTTAGAAGGTTCAAATATAAGGATCACATAGTACGACTAAAATTGCCTTGGCCGTTGTGGAGAACTGCTCTAGTCTTCATATTCTTAGAGCCCTTATTTGTCACATTCTTACTCTATGTCTTTAGGTACACACTCAAAAATGTAATGTGTGAGTCCTTAAGATGTTTTCAAGCCAGAAACGGTCAGAGTAAAACCTATATGACTTCTGGAAAAAAAAACAATTTCATGGTAGTGTTCTCTGACTACAGAGAAAATGCATTAACAGTTGTATCCTGAAAACTCAAAAGGTTTTTTTAATAAATCTATTATTTTCTAATCCTTTCTAAATTTTAGTCCTTCCTTTTTCATTTACCATTTCAGATGATGGTGATGATGTTGTTGTTGTTGATGATGACTGTTGTTGTTGTTGTTGTTATTTCTTACCTGCCTCTCCCCATGGATCATGGTAGGAGAAAACAATAGATTAACATAAATCAGTTAGAAACAGAACTTCAGTTAAAATAATAGTTAAAATGCATATCGTCTTAAAAGAAAAAAAAATTACAAATACCCGAAGACAGACAATACATACTGAAAACAGTTTATGTCCATATATTCTGGGTTTTTTTCCCAGAACCATCCTCGGCATAATCGCAAATTAAAACAACTGATTCAAATTCTGCAAATAGCATTATTTTGAGTGGTAGTGCATACTTTGCCTTCCTCCCTACTTTAAACTGTATGCAGGTGGTAGCTTGATCCTCCTCTGGGAATGGATGCAGCATTGTTATATCCTGGTACTTTTCATTGCAGTCCTGCTCCTGGTGTGATTTGAAGTGCCTGTATGTTTGTAGGCATCCTTTTCCATTAGTGTGTGTTTTGCTATAGGCTGCTTAACACTCATCTCAAACAGCTTTTGCAAGGTTAAAGGAATGCGGCTTGGTAACAAGTTTGTGTCATTTTAAATATATACCTTCCAGTAAATAAGGAGGAGCCTAGCAATCAATCCCTTTTAGTGTGTTATATGTTTCACCTGACAACTAAACCCTCTATTGATTAGCCATTACTTTGTTAGATAATCCTGTGTCATTGGAGCCACTGTAAAAATTAAACTCTTTAAAATGCTCTACCCTAGCAGCAGTGTGAAAATTGAAAACTTGTTCAGAATTATAGTAAGCTTTCACCAAAAGGGTAGTTTTCAACAAACTGGTTTATGCTTGCATTCTTTATATGCAGTATAAAACCATATTAAAGCACTCCAACGCAAAGCTATCTGCCTCTGGCACAGAATCAGGCTGCCATTTCAAACATTGCTTCCTATGGCTTGAAAATGGCCTCTCTAGTTGATTGGGGAAGAGATACTTGGACCGTTCAGTTTCTGAGCTAGAACTGAATTGGGAATACTTTGATAGCCAATATGTGTTAATCCCACGAAGAGAAAATGACGGTAGAATATTAAACTTTTTTGGGGGGGGGTGTTTAGGGCTGTGCTGTTTAGGTGATTTATCATTAATATCCTTTAATCAATTAAAACCCATCTCTGACAGACTGGGCAGCAATTTTGATTGAAATATTTTTTTTAAAAAAATTCTAAAGTTAGCAAGTAGATGCTGCCTTATGCGAAACATTCTCTCTAATATCTCACACACATTCCCCTCTATAGCTTATCTCCTTAAATGATACCTGACACAACAGCTGTGGGCATGACCTACGAAGTACATGCTTTCTTCATCAGAAACATTGTCTGTTCAGATGTAGCATTAATTGCATTAAAAGTCTAATGGTTTAGCTTAATATATCTTAATATATCTTATCTTAAGATATATCTTAATATATCTAATTATATCTTTCCCTCTGGAAGAGGTTATAGAGGAGGAACTATATTTCCATGCAAAAACACATGCTTTGAAGGTAGAATGATTGGGGAGCAATCACTGTGATCTGTCCATAAAAAGATAATGTAATAGGAGATGGCAAAGACCTCTTCCCCAACTCATGTAGCTGTTCTGTTCATTTGTGGCTAGTTCTGTCGGAAAAGCCAGCATGTCCATATGGCAAGCTTGTGTCTGAACTTTCTTAAACTTTTCTCATTCTGATGCCGTTCTACATCAAGAAAGCAATTGTTCAAGCTCCTTGAGAATAATTAATCCAGCAGTAGTAACAAGAGACATGAAGGCCCAGAAGTAAAAATTGGAAAAAAATCAGGGGAAAAACACGTGTATATGTGTGTGTGTTAAATTTTGGAATTGTGGAATGTTTTCTTTTAGAATTGTTCATGAAATATTTTATTTATTAGCAAGATATTTATATCTGTATATCCCCATATAATTTCTAAAAGCTATGTAGCAGGCAAACATTCATGTAAGACTATATACAGTATCTCACATCATCACAATTCCTGGTCCTTTTCTTTTTCTCAGTTCTTTTTATGGGGATTAGTGCTTTGCATTTGCTTGGCACAATGGAGAACTAACAGAAACAAAACAATTGTCTTCCTTTTACTAATGTTGACAGCTTCTGTTTTTGTTTTGTGTGTGTATGTACATGTGGACGTGCATCATTTGATTTGATTTGCTCCTCATAAATTGGCAGAAACAAAGTACTTTATTGTTCAGGTGTCCCTTACAGAGTGGAACCTTGTAGCTCTGTAACAAAGAACAAAATTTTAAAAGTATATATGATTTGCAATTATTTTCTGAAAAGCTATATTTTTAATATATGAAACATGATATTTTTATTCTAAGACAAGATAATACATATTGCATTTTATGTTCTTAAAGTACCAAAGCAACTTCTAGTCTGTAAAGGCTGCTAATGTTGATTTTTATTTCTGTTTTTTTTTCCTGAAAATTTCTGGGATTTGTAACGAAAATGAAATCTTCTGTGAGTGGTTTCAAAATTCCTTGAAATTTTGTGTTGAGTTGTTGAGAACCAGGGTGGTTCAGTGATTTAAACATTGGACTATAATCCTGCAGACCAGAATTTGATTCACTGCTGTGCCATGAAAACCCACTAGGTGACCTTGGGCACATCACCCAGTCTCAGGCTCCAGAAAATCACATGACAGGTTTACCTTAGGGTCACCATAAGTTGGGAATAACTTCAAGGCACACAACAACAAAATAAAGGCAACAGATGGTTCCTGCCAAGGCATTTTTTTATTGTCCAAGTGAAATAGGAAAAACTCATATCTACCACAGTTTTATTTTCACAAGCTACAGTTGGCATCCCTGCCTCTGATGTTCATAGGACAGGTTAAAATGCTTTTGTTCACTGTAGCTGCTGAGTAACTCAAAATTTTGTTTGTTTTTTTGTTTGCTTTTCTGTAAACCACTTTTGAAAATTTTAGGACATAAAAGAGGCATGCAAATTTAGTAAATAATAATAGTTTAGATCTTCTAAGGGAAAATAAAGGGCTACTTCATACCCTTTATGCTTCCTATCCGGACAATAAAAATTATATAAATATTCTTTTATATCTTATTCCAATCTCCATAACCCTGGAACACTCCAGTCAATAAAGTACAATTTCTCCTGATGGTGGAGTGCCATTTCCCTGTTGTGTGTAGGAAAACCTGTGCATAGGGAGAATGCTCTTTGCCCGCCCGTAACAACTTTGAGGCAAAGAGTTGAATCCAGTTGTATCTTCCCACCAGCAGTGGAGTGGATTCACCCCCTGTGTGCACCCTTCATATTTTTATTGGAGAGTAAATTGGAGGGGACAATGGGTAGAAGAGGTAGGAGAAATCCTGTTTCAGAAACAGACTTGCCCAGAGTACCCAATGTTGTGCTCAGTCCTTTCTTCCTGTCATTTTCCTTTTCACCTACCTTTCATCTCCAGTCTATTAACAGCCTCCAGAAGGTGCAAAGTACTAGGTAAACCCAAAATTAGCTATTTCAGGTAGTGATGTTCCCGCTTTTCCCTTCTCGTTTTAAATTAAAAATTCAGCAATGCAAATTTTTACATCTTTTCAGATATTTCAGTTTAAAGCCCTTAAAGGATGACATGTCCATTACATACGCTACAATTTGATGGACTGTATAATGCAGTGTTTCATTTTCTGTTTTCAAGCAGCAGTGCAGGAATGCAGTTAGCTGCACTGTATACATGCTGTATCATAGAACAAACCAAGGTCTTTTATCCGAAACCACTTTTTCCCCCTCTTCACAGACCTATAACAGCTGTGCCAGACTCTGCTTAAATCAAGAAGCAGTATGTTTAGGAAGCACCACTATGAAGACAGAAAACTGTGTGGCCAAAGTAAGTAAAGCTGTGACCACCACTGTTGTGCTAGGTCAGTAAGCTACAAGTTCTTTTGAGACTGTACAGACATTCTTGCATTTTAATATCATTATTTTTGCACATATCAGATCCAAACTATGCCTAACCAAATAGTAGAATCTTGTGGAGCCCTTGCTGTAGTCTTTAAAAAGTGACAAGCATGTTTTATGTTAATCCTCAGATTTCTTGCTCTTTCATTTCCTCATTTTGAAATCATGATGGCAATAGGTTGAGTACCCAGCTTGTTGGGGGCATGAATAGAAATGTATAGAAATACATGCTATTTGTAAGTTGTTCGCCGCCTCGATCCATATGGAGAGGCGGGATACAAATAAATAAATAAATAAAAATAAAATAAAATAAAATAAAGCTTAATAATAAGGAGGGGAGGTTAAAAACCCAACTCCATTTCTTAAAATAAAATTCTAGGGACTATGGAATATATGCTGGATACCCACTAGGTATGGCTTAGCAATTGCCATATCAATATGAAAAATTGAGTATTCAGTTGTTACTATTGTTGTTCCTGTTGCTGATTTCTTTATTTTTATGCCCCCTTGTTTAAAATAAGTTGCCCACCTTTGCTTTAAGCAGAGAGAACCACTGGAGTAAGGTATTAGGAGAGTTGTTCGAACATCCCATTTCCTCTCCTAGATCTGCATTTCATCCCTTGCCTCTTTGCACAATGAAATGTGCTAAACTGTGAGCATATAATACTCTTCCTCTCCTCTGTGGTGGCCACTGTCCAAAGTCACAGGAACCCAGGTTCCCATAGTCAGTGTAGTACGAAGGCTTTTGACAGTGGGACGGAGAAACGCTGCTGAAAAAGCCCCTGATTGAAAAACAAAACACATGGCAAGGAATTGCAAATTGGGAATGTTCCATTTTATATTGCCACATCAAAAGAAGCATTCTCAGGGAAATGTGCATCCTGCCTTAGCTTTCCCTGCAACTAAATATAACTCCTATAAAACAAGAACCGTGTCTGAGGGATTGTGAATGACTGGAAAACATTCCAGCTACGGCACAGTGTGTATAAAAAGGGCATGTTTAGCCTTGCTTAAGCTTCATGTTTCCATTGGAAGGAAGTTCAGGATAGCCCTGCAGAACAGATCAGTGGATACAGCCATCTGTTAGCAAAACCAGCTGGTACTTTTGCACCATCTTCCCCCATCTCTTCTCACCCCCAACAGGATGATAGGAAAATTAGTACCTTCTTTTTACTCCCGCTTCTTTGGAATTTCCTCTTGTAATTCCTGTTTTCCAGAATATGCCTGCTAAATCTATTGATGTGTCATATCCAAATTGTCTTTCTTAGGCTTAATTGAAATTTTAAAAACATATAACTGGAAGGGAACAATACTGTATAGGTTTCTCCATCCTTCAGTCAAACCGGCCATTGCACAAAAGCTATCTCCATAAGATGTCATTCTACAGATTCCTAAGTATAATGGTCCATTTATGTATGGTGCCAGGGTGTGAACAGCCTGGGTAATTACTCATTGTTCATAACTCTGTAGGAAGCTGGTTCAGTCCCAGTCAATAAACTCTCCCTAAAGTGAGATGAATGTCTTCACATGAATTTCATCATGTGAGTATAACATTGTGCTGGAGGGCCAAGCTGTTCAGAGCCACAGCCCCATACAACTGTACCCACCCCGTGTGGTGTCATCAGTCCACAATTCAGTAGAGAGGAGTTTCAGTGAGTTTGGAGCATATATTGCAGCTTAGGCTGCGGGTAGGTGGTTGAGTGACATGTAAACAAAAATTGGTGTCTGCACTGCAGTAGGGCTAGGGAGGCATCAAGTTGACCCAAGTGTCATCTGACCCAGTTCTGTTTATTCCTGGGATCCATAGAGCTGTAATACGGCAAAATACTGTTAGAAGTTGGGTTGATAACTTCAGCAGGGATAGGACCATCTTTTTTTTCCTTGGATGCTTTGAACAATATTGATCTGCGTCTGGGTCTTCACATGGTATAAAGGAAATTTAGCTGCTAGTGTGAAATACAACTCAGTTAAATAGAATTTTGCATAATTTTGTACAAGAGCATTATAAAACCAGTATCTTTTCTTATTTTTGTTACATTTTGTGTAAGTGAGGCTTTTTATTTGCCAGTGTTTGGCCCTGTCCCCCCCCATATTCCCCCTTGGAACTCTTGGTTTGCAGCTCCCACCCGGAGATTATCAAAATAGTTTCACAAGGTTTTCCCAGTATACAGTTCTTCCAGTGATAAGATTTGATTTTGTTCAGAGCTCATTGGTTTGACCAGAACTTCCATGTGGCTTTCAGGAAGGCGTGAGGGAGATACACTTACGAAATGTAGTTTGTAGCACCTTTAATTAAAGGTGTGCCCTCAAAATGGTTGCTCACAAAAATTAGAACTCAGTTAATTTCCCCTGGGATCTTGACAAACATCTATGAGAAGAAAGCCAGAGACAAAAAATTAGATAATGAATCTTGGTCTCAAATAAACGACATGTTCCTTCCAAGCACTGCTTCTCCAGGGTATCTATTCTTGGGCACATGTTTTGCATGTTTATAGGCTGGTGGGTTTGTTTCTTTAGGGGAAGGAGTTTCAGTTTTTTAAGAATTAGATACATCTCCTGACAGTTATGTAACAGAACTGTGTTTCTAGCTTAAATTCTTTCTGTTTTCAAATTAGAGTTCATTTGGTTATGTTTTGCTTCATATCTGGAATACTAAATGTACTAGTTTACACAGATACCAGTAGTGAAGCAGCGATGAATGTGCATATAGACTAAATGTTTTAAACATAAAATATATTTTCTTGTGTGAAACTCATTGGGCATAAAGTGAAAGTTTAAGCCCTTATGGGGCTTCGTTTTGTACAGAGGAGGTTAATCTTTCATAACTGTGAAGATCACTGTGCCTTTCTCTGAAATGGAAATTCAAACCTAGCCCAAAGAAATATGTGTTCATAAACAGTGTAGCTAATATGAGATACCCCTTTGCAGCAGAAACAGTTAATAAGATATAAAGAGGATCTGAATCTCTGTATAATTGATAAGAATCTGGAAACCCAGTCTACCAAACCTTATAAAAGAGAGATAAAACCTCACTTTTAAGCTGGTCTCTTAACAATGAATATACATTTGTCAGCTGCAGAAGTTTTTTTTTACATGGCAAGAGTATTAACACTTTTGATTACCTTCAGACATAAGTACTAGCATTGGATCTAGTCCTGTATTTCCTGGAGTTGTAGGACAACTGAGAAGTATAATTGTTTTTCAGGCTGTAGACTCATCTGAGGGTTTTTTGGATTTTTTAGAGATCCTTTGATATAATGTCAATTAGTCAAATAAATTCATTTTAAAATTATATTTATTCAGCACCCTGAGAGGGTATGCTGAGATGTTCCTTCCAGGTTTAATGCTACCATTGCAGATAGACACCCTCATCTGAGACTTGCTTAGAGAAACATCCTCACAACTCTTACTGGAGCTCAAGGACAACCAAGGTATTGCTTTAATGAGGCTTATTGAAAGCTGGCCAAGCGACCAGCTGTTTTGTGTTTTACTTTGATTTATTTTGTTTTGTAAGCTTAGTTCTTCAAACTGTATATTGGTGATTGTGTGGACTTACCTGTCCAGGCCTTCAAAAAGTACTTGTTAATCTTCTTCTTCCCAAAGATACAGAACAACTGAAAGGGGATGGAAGAAATAGAATCTTGTAGCTAGTAGAAATTTTCTTCTCTGTACCAGTCAAGACATGAGTGGGTTGAATGCTTTTTAATACTGAGTTGAATTAGGGAGGCTGCCACTCAACCTCAGTCTTATTTGAGAAGAGTTGCTTTGTTCTAGAGATACTCAGTTCTTGTTTTAAGAAGAGGCAGAGATGTGTTGTTCTTTCTAATACCATCTGTGAATTAGTGTTCCAAATCCACATATCTTCACACACATGGTTGTATGTCAGGATTTCTGTATGCTCTGATTTGAGAAGATAGTGAAGTTGCAAGGAGAGACTGCTGCAGGTAGAAGAAATAAGAAATAGAAAGAAATAGAAGAAAGAAGAACCAAGATCAAATCTGAGTTAGTGGTACTACACTTGAAGATTTTTGGAAGTACTCGTAGGGATTGTCTTGGCCACTACTATCTCTATTGGCAATTTCTCTGGAAGTATCTATTTTACATCACTGAAGGGTCATTTACACATTGTAACCTTTGTTTGTTTGGTACCTGCTGTTTTGTCTGTCTGGTTCTAGTGGAGTCTGCATTTTGCTCAGAATCATGTTTCATTTGTAATGATGGTTAAGCAAACTGCTAATGCTGCTTTCCAGAAATTGTTGCATTTCTGACTTGGTGATCCTTTGGTCAGAATTGGTTTTTGAATTGTGGAATTAGAATCCAGCCTCTTCTGCACAGCTGTGATAAGAATGGCAGTAGGTAAAATGTATCTTTGAGAGTACAAATTATTAAATGGAAGTAAAATGCATTAAGAATGAAGAAGTGGCATGAGGTTTACTTAATATTCACCCTGTTCTGCCTACACAATGCATAATTAAAATACTCAAAGCATTAGGCTTTTCATCTCATTAGAGTGGCCAAAATCTGGGCATGAGGTTATATTGTCTTAATTTGGAACATTTTACTCTCTCCTCCCTTCTTCTCCCTACTACCTTAGTTGTCAGAGTTATTTGCAAAGGGATTGAAACAAGAATGTGCAGGTTCCCCCTCCCTTCACCCTTTCCACATTCTCTGGATTTTTGATAGAAGAGTTGTTTT
Source organism: Ctenosaura bakeri (assembly GCA_948474755.1). NCBI lineage: Eukaryota > Metazoa > Chordata > Lepidosauria > Squamata > Iguanidae > Ctenosaura > Ctenosaura bakeri. Next base: position 371,891 of record CAOLHI010001270.1, read on the forward strand.
ATTTATTTCCAAAATTATATCCGCAGGAAACAAGCCGTTTAAATTCAGATTATGCTGAATCAAAATGGTGCTGGTATGAGAAGCAACGTGCTGTTTTATGAGCATGGAGTCCCTTTTCTCATAACTGATTGATAGTAAATATTTTCCTGAAGAGTTATTGCCAGCCATGAACAGTGCAACTGTTTCACTGGGTTGTTTTTTTCCGTAGTACTTGCTGTACCAGCCATTGTCTGTAATTAAGATCTACAATTCACAATGCAGACGTTTGCACTTCCTCTGGGTCTGAGCTATTTATAAGGTATTTCAGCTGTTCAGAGTTTCTTCTGAATGTTAAACTAAGTGTTAACAGACATCTTTAATCTCTGATATGAACACATTTTCTATCATTTGCCTCAATTTTACTACCCTTCTATCTTGGAAGCTACTTCACATGTTTAGATTAGTTAAATAAAGATATGCCTCTTTCAGCAATCTCTAATAACTTTACAAAGCATTGCATTCTCCACAAGTCAGATTTCAACCAAGACTTCTTAAAAACTCTACAGAAATAAACTCACTCTTGACAATAATGCTTGTACTGAATTAACGGATGGGAAAGCAAAAGAATGGACTTGCAAATCCCCCAAGTCTTATAAAATGGTAGAAACCAGAAATCTTAGTGATTCAGTATCCCTCCACCTTACATTCTTGTATGTCTTTCATCTGTGAGTTACTTGATAGAACATTTTTTGTCCTTCAGTGTAGGGCAAAGTGTGCATAGTCTCATGTTTGACACTCATTCTGGTTTCAGTTTTATGGCATATGCTTGGAAGCAAACATAATGGAAAGGGTGAATTTACGCATGTATGAATGCTAATGTACATTTTTAGTCTTGTGAACAGATCATTGACCATTTAGCTTGAAAATTTGCATTTAATTTGCAGCTCAGCAGCAAAATCACTGACTAATAGCGAATGAGTGGGGTTTTTTATTTAAGTAGTTTTTCCATTTGTTAAGTTGGAATAATAGTGTGCTTTCTGGGATAGTGATTAAAATTAAATTCCTGGTTGTGTTGCAAGGAAGATGGCATAGGGGTGATCTTTTGGATAGCAACTCATTGTGCTGCAAAAGCATCACAAGACCTAGTTATTTGAGTGGAGCATTTTGGGATTGAAACCTCTCCAAAGCTTACTAGTTGTTTTTACTAAGTTAAAAGTGAATTAACATTGGTCTGGGTCAGCACAGAGAAACACTTGTGTCTTTGTCCCTAGAAGAGGTAATAATGAGAGCAAGTCCCTCATCAGGCATGCACTGCAGCATTGCCCGCTGATGCATGCCGGATCACCCGCACACGGGATCACGTGACCACTCCAAAAGTCAAACGATCAATTCGCCTCGTTTTGGCTCTGTAGTTAATGCACAAACAGTGCGATCTGCAGGGCTGTAATTGCATTGTTAGGGCCAAGGAACAAGCCTGTGCCTTTTCAGTAGACAGCTGGCAGGGAGAGAGGCATGTTGTTAGGAAAGAGAGAGGCAAGGCAAATAAAATTACTGCTAACGCTCAGAGATCGGCAGGAGTCCTACTTGCCTAATCTTACCGGTGGGAGCAAGCGGCTGTTGTAATCCAATTATAGCAGCATAAGCAATTTGTTAGACACTCCGCATAATGTAACAATTTCCCAATAAACTCTGACTTGTAATAACGTCGGCAAGAGCCCACATAAATCTGCCCGAATGGTGGGGGCTGAAGCATTCGGCTGGGGGCTTGTAATTTGTGCCATCAGCACGTTTCTCCGACTGTGGCATGGTGCACCATTTTCCATGTAGGAATTCTGAGGAGCAGTGCCTTGGAAAGCCTCTCCAAAGAGAAGGCTGTTGGGAGGGGCCAACCAGTACAGCCACACTATTCTCATTTCTCCAGAATGGTGGAAGAACTAACCATGGCAAATGTTTTTTAAAAGGAAAAACAGACAACAATGAAATTATGGAATGCCATTCCTTCCTTCTTCTTTCTTAAAAGTAGAGGATAATAGTTGCCAGCCTGCTGTACTCTACGAAAGGCATTGAAAATGCTTAAGGCTCCACCCTGAACAAATCAAGACTGACCAAAAGAGAGAGATGTAGATTTTTCTGATGTCTGCCAGTTCAGTTGTTTCTTGCTTGTGGCTGTGCATAGACCTGGAACTACTAGCTTGCAATTTTCCTCCTTGAATTTAACTTTTTGTTTTCCTTTTCTGTTTAGCTCTTTTCTGTGCTTCCCCACTGTTCTTTCCTGATCTCTGCAAAGAGCTAATTGAATTTATATATTTATGCAGAATTTCTTTGCCATTCTCTGTCAGTTGCAATGAGAACAAGACTGCTCCTGAAAATAATATGCCTGGTGTATAAGAGCTGTTGATTTGCTTCTTCATCAAAACTTTGTTTAATTATTTGACCATGAAAGTTAGTGAATACATGGTACAGAACACTAGTTTCTGTCAGACTATAGCAGCACAACACTTTGTTGTAGAACTATAGTGTCTTCTAATCTCTGAAAAAGTCGTTTGCATGTTGTGTTAAGGCATCAGGTAGCACTGTGGCATCTCTGCAGAAGGTCCTAGTTGGACTTGCTCCCTTATTGATCAAATGAAGCTGTACTGTCTTTTGACCTTCAGAAAATCTGCAGACTCCTGGGTATTCTCAACAAAATGCCTGACCTTGTGAGTAACTTCAAAGAACTATAGAACATTATTGATGCTTCCTTTGTCTCCTGTTGTGCTAGATGCTGCTAAATATGATATTTGAGGTTTCAGCAGTGTGGGGTTTTCCCCTTCTTTGTCTCTCTGTTGTGTCTCTCATTTCTCTTTTGAGGAGTAGCTGAATAAAATCTGATCTCGTAAACAGCCGTCAGATTTGTGTGTAGGTCTTTTGCTACTGTGTTTCCTTATTTACAAATCAAAACAATTTCCCAATTTGTGGTACACATCAAGATGCCAGTTAATTGTATCAGGGCAGCAAGCTTTTTGCTGTCCATGGAATTAGTCTAATAAATTTCCTTTTAGCTGAAGCCTCTGTCTTTTTGTTTGAAAAGGAAAGACGGTCTTAGTTTGCTGAAGCTACACATCAATAAGCTGCAGTGCTCTAATAAAGTCACTCAGTGTCGAGGTTTAACTAATGACTGATTTTCATGGCTTTGACAGTGAGCTGTGTGCGTTATTTTCTCCTGATATTGTAAAAATAATGAGAGCAAATTAGAACAATCAGTTTACACAGATAGCTCCTGATTGGAGACGATGGGCAATATGGCAGCAGGTAATCCATCTTCAGACTCCTGTCACATTAACTTCAACCACATGGAAAAGACCAGGCGGAGCAAATGGGGATCCTGCCCAATCAGAACACTGAAATTAATGAGAAGAGCATTGTTCTGTGATCAACCTTTTAATTAGCAAGATGGGAGACAGAGGGAGTGATGACGCCAGCAGCACAGCTGCGCAGTGACAGGCATGCCTCCTGCAAAGGGAGAGGAAAAAACATGCGTTTTAAATTACCTTGCTCTGTGCTCCTTGCCCACTAGCAGCATGGCTTCCTTTTGAACTCTTTCCTTGAAGCTCTGCAAACAACCGCTGCATTCACTACAATACTGTAAACAAGGCACTTTTTGACAGACACATCAGCTTCTGTTCCTGTTGTAGGTCATTCAAGGGAAAGTGTATTTTGATTTTAAAGTTTTTCTGTATTTCACATTTGAACTGGAGAGAGTAATTACGCTGTAGTAGCCTGGCCCATGTGCCCCTTTTGCTTTTCAGCAGCTGTTTGTAGTAAGCCTTTTCGATTCAAAAGAGCAGGATACTGTTTGTTTTTGTCAGATGGGAGGAGGGAGGTGGAATGTGACGCTGTTATTGTCTAACCTGCCAACTAAGCAGTCGCTTTTCTCACTACAACTGTCTTTGCTTTCTGGTAGTAAAAAGGTGTCACATAAATACAGGCTTTAGATGAAAAGTTCAGCTTTCTCTAGCATTTAGAGGATACTTCTGTACATGGCAGTTAGCAATTTCCTGTTCCAAGGTCACTCTTAGGAGTGGTGTTTGAAAGAAGCACAAATATCAGTGTCTCAGAGAACCTCTGTCATTAAGCATTACAACAGTTCTCAGACCCCCAGCATATTTTCCAAAAGTTGCTTTGGTTTGCTTTTTTCACTAACATTCTCATTCTTCTGCCTTGGGATTCCAATAAACACAAAAGACATGTTTGGGGTTTTTTTCTTTCAGCGTGCACTGATTATGAACAAGGAACAGAAACATTATGCCACATAGCAAATACCTTTGTGCCTTCTCTGGTTTGCACACAAACTTGTATTTGATTTTTCAAAAAAGATGTTGTGAGATACCTTGATGACATAACTGGGATAAGCATTAAAAGCCATGTTTCATAAGATTCTTTCAGCCCTTTTATTTGTGTGCTCAGTTTGTTTTGAAGGTTTTTTTAAAATGCGCAAATACTTGTTTCTCATTATCCAGGAGATAATTACTAAATGCTGCTGATACAATTAGCAATTTTCAAAAGGTTAAAGAACCTTCTTAGGGTTTTTCCAGTTTGAGGCCTGTAATAGTTGAGACGCTTTCCCAATAGGTCCTGTGTGGAGAGTGTTTATAATGGAGCTTGGCAGTGAGGAGCTGTGGTCTCCAAGCTCCCTCCTTTTAAAATTATACTTATTTTAAGAGCTGGATTCCCTCTGCCAACAGTAATTCCAGTGTTTTCTCTGCTTTGGGCAAAGGCCACCTTGTTGACCATAGTCCTCACTGCCAAGGATTTATGAAGAAAGCTTAGAAAAATAGATCACCTTCAGTCACTCCCATGAGACAGAGCTCTGAAGGCTGTTGATTTCACTGCTCAAAATCTTCCTTTCCATACTGCTTCCTCTCTGCTTTGCTGCAGGCTATCTCCATCCATATTTTTAATGAATTGTTGTAAGCTCCTTTGAAAACCATAAAGCTTACCATCTCTGTCTCAGTTATGGATCTCTTTCTCAAATTTGATTATGGTCTTGGTACAATCTGCTGCTGCATCACCAACTCCAGTGCAATCTGTCACAGTAGACAAGTCTAAGATGACAAATTCTAAGTGCTCTATGTCAGATTTCTCAGACGACGAGCCTTATAAAAAGAATAAGAGGAAAGAAGAAGAGATGCTGTGCAGCTCAGAAACTTTAGACTTCATCCTTGGTGGTATCCATGTTGTTAGGCTCAACACTTATAGTACTAACTGTATTATCCTCAAGGTCAGAGTATGTTTGCCTATGCCACTTCCACTCCTATTGCATCAGATATGTCATAGTGATTTGAGGAAAGTGACAATCAATTGCAGACCAACACTCTTTGGCAAAATGTTGTGTGTCATTTCTTTTTCTGAGGAAGAAACTTGGGAGAATATTAAAGTTCTGGTGACTCCCTACCAGCCCGATGTTTCTTCATCCAGAAATCTGTATTATACTCTATCCCAGTATTAGTATAGTTATTGTTCTTGCTTCTTTGGTATGAGTCCCCAGATTCCTACTCCATTGGAGTCTCCGTCATATGATATCACAGGTAGGGACCACAGTCCTCCTTTCACATTTGCGGGTTTGACCTTCACAAATTGAATTATTCATGAGGCGCATGTGTGCCTTCCCTCTGTTCTCCTCATCCAATTCTGTTGCATTTTGCTAGGCATGGAGAAGAAAGGCAAGCATCCAGGGTAGAGGCAAGGGAATGAGGAAAGGCATGTATACACCTTCTTCCCTCCCGAGCTCCCCTCCAATTCTGTTGCCTCTGGCTCCAGTTCTGAGAACGGTCACCAAGGCAAAAAGGCAAGGGAATGAGAGGAAGGCATGCATGTTCCTCCAGAACTTCTCCCTCTCATTCCCTTGCCTCTGGTCCCATCTCTGGGAACTCACACCAAGGCAAAAGGCAAGGGAATTGTGGGGAGAAGGAATGCACTCACCTTCCTTCTTCTCCCCAGAGCTCCCCTCTCCCATTCCTTGCCTCTGACCCCAGCATATAATGGGCAAGGGAATGGGGGTAGGGAGCCCCAGAAGGGAATGGGATCACCAGGGTGGGTTATTTGTAGCTTTTCCACTTTCAGAAGTATTCTACACCCCAAACTCTCACGAAAGTGGAGGGGGGCACTGTATTCTCTGTCCTCCATATGAGGACAGGCTATCTTCACAGCAGTAGAATCAGACTTCTTCATATCATTCTGTTCAAGATGAGACCTGATACCTGCATTTGACAAATTGTAGTATTCTGAATATTTTGAACATATACTATGCATAGAATAGTTTCTTCGGCATTATCTAAGCTTCGTGATCCAGAACCAATGTATGAATAATACTCTCAGATACTCACAATGCTTAGTCACATTTTCCTTTGATCCTGACACCTATGGTACTTTCTTTGCTCTCACAATCCATCTCAGTGCTACTTGAGGGTCTGTCTTCTGCTTTTGCAGTGTCTTCGGTGCTACTTTTGTCAATAAACAGAAACAACCTTGATCCAGGATTTCTTTCTGGATGGGCAGGCCAACCTGATTTATGTTACAGAGACCTGGCTGGATGAAGTATTTATCTCTCCCACTTGAGTTCTCCGTGCAGCAGCAAGCAAAGTCTGGAGGGTGAGAAGGTGGACTTGTAGTGTTTTTTTGTGATTCAGTGTTCCTCACCATACATCCAGTCCCACAGTTTGCTGGGTTTGATAGTGTATATTTGAAGGTGGTGACTGGGACAGAATTCCGTTGGTGTACCGCCTACCCTTCTGGTCAACAGTTTGATCTCCTGAATTGGTCTGAGTTAGTCCAGCAGTGGTGTTGGAGTCCCCCTGGCTTGTTGTGCCGAGGCCAGTCTCTTGGGAGTGGCTCAGGATTCTGTGTCCTTTGCAATGACCATAGGTCTTTTCCAAGTCGTATCTGGTCCCACCTGTGCTGCAGCCTGGCCATAGTTTTCTGTACTGGGTAGGATGATGGTGATCTGAGTGTGGAGACTCTGAGTCCAAGTGAGTCTAAACTTCACCAAGTAATGATATGTCCCTGACAACAGAACTTTCCATAGCTCCATTTTCATAGACATATCATTACCTGGTGGGATTTAGATTTACTAGGACTCAGGACCTCTGCTGGGGAGGACATTAAGGTGGTCTGTCCCAGGAGGCTTATGGATCTGGATGGATTCCTGATGGCTCTTGGGGAGGTTTTTATTGCCTTGGGAGATGATCTTGTTGATATTCTCATTGATCTCTGGAATGAAGAAATGGCCAGAGCTGTGAACTTCAGTGCTTTTAAATGCCCCTGCCAAGGGATGGCATTCTCTAGTTTATTAGACGATGATGAAACAAGTAGATTGGCAGAACACTTGGAGTAGATCTGACTGAACACAGGCCAGAGCTCATTGGAAAGCCAATGATGTGGTAGCAGTGGCGGGGATGAGCTCATGCTTCTGTGCCACCATTCCATCTGCACAGTGTTATCTTTCCAAGTTGTCTCAAGTGGTCAGGGATCTTCTACATTCAGGTCCACTAGAAAATAATATAGATCACTAAACAACCCATTGTGGAAAAAATTGCACAACACATTGCAAATAAAATCATTTGGATCTGCTCCAACCTGGATGCTGTAGTTGATACAGGTCCATTGAATGTAACCTTGACTCCTGCTTGTATTGTTCTTTAAGATACATTTCAATTTGTGCAGTCTGAGAATTGGGACAGGATTCTTTAGGAGAAGAGAGCTACCATATGCATATTGGATTGATGCCCTTCCTGGCTTACAAAACAGTCATAAGGAGGTTGGCTGAATGGATGGGGGAGTAATGAATGCCTCACTGTTGCAGAGCATGTTCCCAGCTTGCTTGAAAGAGATGGTTTTGAGACTTACTGGGAGGGAAAACATCCCTGGACCTCACCATATTGGAGAATTACCAGCCAGTCTCCAGTAGTCCTTCCTCGGGCAAAGTTATAAAACATGGAAGCTTCACAGCTCCAGAAATTCTTAGATGAGACAGATTCTCAAGATCCATTTCAATTTGAGTTCAGGCCTGGATGTGGGGTAGAGTCAGCTTTGGCCACTTTGGTGGATGAACTACACAGAGAACTGGATGGGGAAGTATGCCCCTGTTGGTTCTACTGGACCTCTCAGCAACTTTCAGCACTATCAACTATGGTATCCTTATGAGCAGCCTGTCTGGAGTGGACTTTGAGGCACTATTTTATAGTGGTTCTAGACCTCCTGGGAAGAGTGAACTCAGAAGATGGTGCTGGGGAATTTCTGTTCCACCTCTCTGGCCATTGGCCAATGGGATGCCTCAGGGCTCAGTCCTGTTTCCTATGCTGTTTAATATCTATGTGAAACTGGTCGAAGAGGTCACCTGAAGTTTTGGGGTTCAGTATCACCAATATGCTGATGACATACAACTATCTTTTCTTTCCACCTAACTCCAAGGAGTTTGTTTTTGTTCTAAACTAGTGTCTGTTATCAGTAATAGACTCAATGAGGGCAGACAAATTGAAGCTCAACTAAGACAGAACAGAGGTACTCCTGTTGTAAGACATACCAGGGACTAGGGATGCAGCCTGTGCTGGATGAGGTTATGCTTCTTCTGAAATCTCAGGTTCTTAGCTTGGGCATACTTTCATAGTTGAAATAGTATATCAGTTATGCCTGGACATGTCTGATCTGGCTACTGTGAAATATGCCTTGATTATATCTGTTCAGTTTACTGTACTACTGTCTATGTGGGGCTGCCTTTGGAAACTGTTCAGAAACTGCAGTGGGTCCAAAATGCTTTGCCAGACCGCTAACTGGGGCGAGTTACAGGGAATATGTAACTAGCATATGGCGACAGCTTTGCTGGCTACTGGTCTGTTTCTGGGGACAATTCAGAGTGCTAGTCATTACCTTTAAAGTCCTATGTTGCTTAGGTCCAGATTATCTGAAGGACTGTGTCTCCTTCCGTGAGCTTAACTGACTTGTAAGATCTTCAGGGGAAGGTTTTCTTTCTGTTCTGCCATCATCACAAGTATGTTTGATGAGGATGACGTAAAGAGCTTTCTCAACAGCTTCTCCTAACTTGTGGAATTCCTTCCCGTGGGAGGCTCAGTTGACCCCCATCTGCTCTCCTTCTGCCAACAAACAAAGGCCTTTTTACTTAGATGGGCTGTGTCCATTTAGGTTGTTGTGACAGAAGGATCATTTTAATGGGATATAGTATGGAGGGGTTTTTTAGTATGTTTTAATCTGTTTTTAATTGTTGTAATTTAGTGTTTTTTAATGGAGCTCTTTATTTAATGCTTTTAAAACTTTTGTATAGGTTTTTAGTATAGATTGTTCTTAACTTGAAGTAAGCTGCCTTAGGCCCCATCCCCAGAGAAGGGAGGGATTAAAACAGACAAACAAACAAATGCTTCCTCTGATATCTCACTAATGGCTATCCATGCAGTCTTTGGATGCCAATCTCACTGCCTCTATCAGTGCTGATGCCTGCCATTTCGTTTCTGTGCTTCAGTTTGGTTTCCCTCTGCTGCAAAGCACCTTCAGTCTTAAGTGTAACAATACATTGGTTGTTATATCATTTATTCTTGGCACCAACTCTTGCTCACCCTTTTTCCTTAGTTTCTACTGTATAACAGTGTAGTCTTCTGAGACTGGTCATCTCTGCATCTGCTTCCTGATCTCACTATCCACACTGCCCATGTAGGCTAGAATTTGTTTGTTTTTTCTTCTTGTTTTTTTTCTATTTCTAGCCTCAGTGACCCAGAGTATGAAGCATCCATAGATACCTTACTCATCACTCATTTTATATTGGAGAACTATTCTTCAGACTCTTTGTCAACAGTGTCACTTCCTGATCCTCAGAAAATGATAAGATAGTTGAACTTTATTCTTCTAGCAGATGAAATGTGACCCTATGGTGAGCAGATTCTTTGCACACCAAATCTGTGGGCTTGGTCATTAAATCTTTGCTTCCTAGAATAATAGAGTTGGAAGGAGCCCTATAAGCCATCAGATACATCCCCTTGTTCAATCAAGATCTCTGTCTAGAGCAGTGGTTCTCAACTTTCCTAATGCCGCGACCCTTTAATACAGTTCCTCATGTTGTGGTGACCCCCAACCATAAAATTATTTATTTATTATTTACAGTGCCCACCCCAGCAAAGGCCGCCTTGCCTGCCAGGAACGGGGGCGGGGCGGGCAGGGAGGGAAAGAGGAGCCGCATGTCTCCCCCGGGAAAAAACTCCAAGAACCCCCCCGGGCTCTGCTTCTGCTTCGCTCTCATTTCCGCTGGGGGGGGGCAGTGTGGGAAAAGTTTCCAGAGTGTCAACCCTGGCCAGGGGGGAGGAATCCTAGCGCCTTTGTCTTTTACGCCGGGCGCAGCTCGCCGCCCCAGAAAAGCGCCGCCTTGCAGCCCCCCTGGCCCTTCCGCAGTGCCCCTCTCCATGGTGAGTGGGGCAGGGGCCGTGGCAAGGAGGGGGCCTGCCCCCCATGCTGCCACCCCCCCCCAAGCTGGCCCGTCAGAGGGGAGGTTCTCCCAATAGCAGAGAAGGGGAGCGATTTTAGTCCCTTCTGAATAGGGAGTAGGAGGACGTGAGCGCGTGGCTCACGCTTGTGCACCACCACTCCTGCTGTGGCAACGCTGTGGTCGCACGTGCTCCTGCCAAAGGGGGCAGGAGGATGCGAGTGCATGGCTCGCGCTTGCGCACCACCACCGGAGGGAATGGAGCCTAAGAGCATCGGAAATACGTATTTTCTGATGGTCTTAGGTGACCCCTGTGAAAGGGTCATTTGACCCCCCCCCAAAGGGGTCGCGACCCACAGGTTGAGAACCGCTGGTCTAGAGCATCTGCTTCATGGTAACAAATCCAGTTTCTCAAAGTTACATTTGATAATACCAGTCATTGTCCCTGGTTTACTGACTCTCCTCTTAATTTATAAAGTTTCATCTATACTTTCTGTGTCCTGTACATTAGAGAACATATACAAGATTCAAAAGAAGGATTCTGGGGTTTTTTATCCTTTTTTTATCCTAGTCATGGAAAACTGTTAAGATGAATTATGCAAAATACTTATTTTGCTCCCTTTGTTTGGAATCCAGAAGTTTTTACTTGGCAGAAGCTATAGAACCATGAACCTGAAATTATCAGACAAAGGCTAACCTAACCAAACATTTTTGTGGAGAAAAGGTAAACTTTTCTGAGGATTCCTGAGAAAGATATTGTATAATGACCATGGTATTCCAGACAAAAACTCATTAGCTGACCTTCTCATTTATGAAGCATTATTAATTAAACACAAGGATGAAAGTAGAATCTGCTTGTGAAAATCATTCTTTCATCCTTGTGTGATAATGTCTTTCCACATGTCTCAGTGACAGAGAATGGAGAGAAACAGAGCAGATTGCCTACCCACACCTGTCATTCTGTGAATGGTTTTCTGTGTACTCAGTGCAATCCACCTTTCAGCTGTTGTTTGTGTGTTTGGGCTCTGCAGGGGAATTGGATCTGAAAGGGAAAAACAGGTTCAGTGGTGTGGTAGTGCTTTATGCACTCTGGGCTCTGTACAGGTGCAATATCCATAGTGTGAATAGATGACCAGTAAGCAAACCTTTCATTCTGTGCTTTCATTTGATCCACTCTGGTGCTTGGGAGGATTGTTCTTTAAAAGATGGAATGTAGTCATTTAGCCTATACGTAAGCCCATATATGAAACTGTGAACAGTCTCTGAGTGAATTATTCTTTTTTAAAAAAATCAAGTTGTTTATTTTTTTGTTGGTGGGTGTATTGGGGTTAACAGGTTTCTTTATGCACCTCTGTGAACACCCATAGTTGTTTCTGCATTTAACATCAATGCAAACACACCCTTATAGAGAGGAGAATAATTTCTGTAGTACTACATTAAATATGGAAAGACTTTTTTTCCCTGAGCTTGGATGATTTGTTGGACATTTAGGATTCTGCTATTCTGATTTTAATATTAGTTATCTTTCTGCCTTTCCTTAATTTTTTCTCTGTGTCATTGTGTTTTCTATAGAAATGTCTCATTTAGGCAAGAAAAGCAATATTTTTCCTCATCAAAAGTACACAGTATTGCAGAAAGAACAGACATGGTGTTCTAGGCGGGAACTGCCAGCTTAATCTGTAACACAGTGGTCTAATTGATTTCATCATTGTCTTTCTCCCTCCCTCACTTTTTCTTTTACATCTCATATGATTTGCTCTTTGTATAAAATTATTCTAAGTTGACATTTTCTCCATTCCAGTCTCAATCTAGAAGTGTGATTTTGTAGATTGCCAAAGAAGTTTTCTATGGTGGTAGTGACGATAACTCACCATTTTAGTTATCTACTTAAATCTGATATTTAAATCAAATGTAAGACTAATTGTAAATTAATCAGCCATAACTAATCAAGAAATCATGGGAGACTTTTCAAAATTTGACAGAACACTTTTGGTTATTGTCCAACTTATATTGCCCAGTTTTAGAAAGAAATTCCAAACGTGGGTTCTTAGAAGCAAAAAAAAGGGCTGCCATAACTCACTGGGGCATTGTGGTAGATGCCGCAAAATTTGACAGAGCATTTTTGCAGTGGCAAGTTTGAAATTGAAGTTCTTAATGGTGGGCTTCTGACAAGCAAAAAAAGGAGCTGTCATAAGTCATTAGAACATTGTAGTAGATGCTTCAAAATGTGAGAATATTTTGGGTTGTTGGCTGAGTTACAGTGGTAGGTTTCCAGATCAAATTCTAAAAGGGGACTTCCTTAAAATAAAAGGTAAGATGTGCCATATCTCATTAGGATTTTTTTTAAGTGCCAGAAAACGAGAGGGTTCTCTAAGACACTGCTGCTAAGATTCCTGAGACAGGAGAACAGGGCAGGAAAATAGGAGAGGGCTATGACACCTCCATGGAGCTATTATGCAATATTAATTACTAACCCAGGTGGTGCTAGTTACAATTTAGCTAGTATAATAGCATGGTTCTTATAATTAAATCTGTGGTTGACTACAGATAAATATTGATCAGAAGTATAAATTCCATTGGGTTGGAACTGCCAGCATGTGATGAACTGTTTGTATGTAGCAGTGTCACTGTTTAGACAAACCTAGTATAGCACGTATGAGTGATCAAAATTTTTATTGATATGCCAGCATGATGTAGTGGTTTGAGCATGGAGACCAGGGTTCTATTCCCTGTTTACTGATGGAAACCCACTGGGTGACCTTGATGCATCATATACTCTCAGTCCCTGAAAACCCCATGATAGTTTTGCCGTAAGGTCACCATAAGTTGGAAATGACTTAAAGACTCACAAAAACAACAACAGTGCTGTATCCAGGATGTGCTTTGGAGTCACGGTATGCAAATCTTTAATCACATGATAGCAAAATTAACTATGCATAATGCAGCTAAAGAGAGACACAGATGCACTGTATTTTTTTTTCACAGCTTGGAAAAGTAAATTCACTCTTTTCAGAATACATAGAATACGTCCTTCAGCTTTGGCCCATTTGTGTTTCTGAATTTTTAGTAGGCAACCATTATTTTGAATTAACAATATAAATTTTATGCAGTAGTAGTTGTTACTCTCCTTTTTCTAATTTGGGACCCAAAGTTAGATAGCAGTCACCCATTTTAATATATGTGTTACTCTAAGAATTGAGGGACGTTGGGGTCCACCCACAATGCCAGTGTCTTCTTAGAATTTGGGGGAATTATAGCTCAAAGGAGGCCTGTGTGAGGAGATAATGGCAGGATCTTTTCACCTATGTATACCAGTACTAACTGTAGAGGATTCCAGTTAAAGGTAAACAAAGTATTTTATCTGAATTGACAAACACATGAGAAATCAAACATTGTTAAGAACCATACAGCTATTGGAAAGTGTGGCAAGAAAGGCTGAATAGAGAGAAATTGGATGGAAAGGGTTATGGTTACCATTCCTGAAGAAGGGGTTCCAACAGAGTGGCTCAGACGTAGCATGGAGAAGCAGCAGTCTGGGGCACCATGTACAAAGTACTATGTACTGCAATTGGCTGTGGTTGAAGCTAGGGTTTTTATACCCTGTTTACACCCTGAAGGGGCATGTTGACAAAGGCATAATGACTTTCCCACAGGATTGACAAAAGGGTCTGGAATAGGCTGATTTACTCCAGAGTGACAAAACATTGATGAGACTCATGACAATCTCTTAATGTTTGGTCAGGTAGAGTGGGTAGGGTAAGATAAAGGGATGGTCTCTGATTGCTCACTGATCTGGTCAGTTTGTCTTTCATTGTATTCAAAAATGCCAAGAGCATAAAGCAGAGCAGGATTAGCACAAACCTATCAGCACTGAGTTTTCCGCATAAACCTATGTAAACTTTCATGACTTCAAACAAGTCTCCAGCCAGTGTGACCTCAATCTTGTTCTCTGGTTATTAATACATCCAGTTTATGAAAATTGCACACCTCACAGAAGGGATGTTAAGGTGTGGTAACATATGATGCTTCACATTCATAGAACATGTGAACCCTATTCAGGTTTTCAGATTGTAAACTAATCATGCAAAGAGGGAGAATGCACTGATCCTACCTCCTCTGATTTCACTCTATTCCTTTCACTCTGCTCAAGTGAAGAGCAACAGAGGGTCTCCATGCAAACTAAAATACTGATTCTTCAGTTTGCTGCACCTCCTTCAAATACAGAGGAGTCTGCCTTGCATCCATGGGCTGGGGAAAAGACAAGATATAAAAAACTAAAATAATGATAAAAAATAGATCTTCAGACTGCTATTTTTCATATGAGAAAAGCAATGACAGACAGGTTAGGGCTAGAATGCTCACACACACACACACACACACACACATTTAGGTCGTTAGATTTCAAACATTGGAATAGGATTTCAGGTTGCAAATCATTTAGATTAATCCCTTACTTGAAAGACTGCACAACTGTCTTAATATTGGCAGAGGTGGGGGGCAGGGACCAGCGTCTTTCTTTTTGAAGTAAAACTTATAAAGCCATTGTCTAAAGTTGCCTTTTCTATCCCATTTCACATCATCATTCACTAGTACTGTGGAGGCTTCGAGTCTTAAAAAGGCTGCCTCACAACAGTAGGTGATCTTGATAGCTTCAACATATAAGCACAACAGGGTGAGTTTAGCAGTTTCATTTCTTAATTTCTTGCTTTTGTAGGTTTGAATCAGCCCCATAGTATGTTAATAAAGAGGAAGGAAGAAGTTCAATTTATACTGGTCATTAAGGATCCCTTGGTGCTTATCGCAAGAGTGAGGTTATTAACCCTGATGTTCTTCTGGCCAAATTCAACTCTGATGATTACATTCTGCGACCTAAATTACTTTTGTAGTTTCCACTGGAGAGATTGACTTTTGTAGTTTCTCCTGAAGAGAATGACTTTTACTTTAAAAACCTTGTCTAACAAAGTGATTGGGTTCTGCCCCCAAAGTGGATCCAACTTAGTTGAAATGTCATTGTCCTTGACCACTTTTGCAGCACTTCCTACATATTTGAAAATTTGTATCTCATTTGTTTTCTCAAACCACTGTGTTAAGACTGTTATGATTACAGTTCGTGCAAATGGAGATGTGTGGACAATCTGCCCAGCAGGTTTATATTGAAGTGGGATTGAACCCACATATCCATGGCATATGTTCCACCTATACTTTTTTTGTTACAATTTTATCTCATCTATTGATTGTTTATTCAGTTAAATTTAAATATACATACATATTACCAAGCTTGTTACAATTTTATCTCATCTATTTATTGTTTATTCAGTTAAATTTAAATATACATACATATTACCAAACTTTCTGGGTAGGTGCCCTTTTATGGGTAGTGAAGGGATTCTGAGATCTCAGTTTAATAGAAAGAAAATATGATTTGTGCTGTTAGAAAAGGAAACCACCTGAGTTATTCTCTCCCTCTCTCCCTCTCTCTCTCTCTCTCTCTCACGCCTGCCCCTAAAATAACTTCAGAAAATATGTATGCGTTAATGAACTGCCATTCACTGAATATTTGCCTTCACAAATTAAAATTAGACCACATTGATTTTACATTTACAACTCAGTTAACAAAGTAGATATGTTCCTGGGCTTTAACAGAAAATTTGATACCAGAGGCAGAAATAACATGGAATGAATGGGAATAGGTTCCTGCACCAACAATCAAAGAGCAATTGAATATATATTACAGCCAACTTTTTATTCAAAACTACAACATGCACAAGTGAAATTAAACTAGTAGGTCAGGTAAGCCTTAAAATAAGTAGGCAAAAACATTTTGAATCTTCTAAAGACCATTTGAAGGCTTCTTCTATGGATGGATGGATGAGTTTTTTCTTTCAGCAGCTTCCACTTTTCTTGTGATTTCCAGTTTGGTAGCCAAACTTAAAGATATATCATTTTAAAAAAAAACACATGTTGAGGATAACTAGTGAGGCAGGCTTATCTGCTCTGCCCTCTTCTCCCTATTTTGCTGTTCACATGATATATAAGACATCAGTAACAGTAACTGCTATTTTCCTTGCTTGTTGGACACAGGCATGCACAGCTATACTAGGATCAGTCAGAGTAGATTCCTGCTGTTTCACTGCTCAAGCCTTTTTATTGCATTGTTCTCTATGGGCACAATGCTGGAACCTGACACCAATAGTTTCTTTTTCTCCACCCCCTCCCATCCTTCCATTACTACTGCTGCTTAAAAGAAACTTCCAGCTAGATAGAGGATGAGGAGGAAAGTGGAGGCTTGAAAGCCTTTGTAAAGTGGAGTTTCAGTTTCAGAGGCTTTATTAACTTAGATATACCTGTATTTATTAATTTCTTCTTAGAATCATAGAATCATAGAGTTGGAAGAGACCACAGGGGCCATCCAGTACAACCCCCTGCCATGCAGGAATGCCCATCAAAGCATTCCCAACAGATGGCCATCCAGTCTCTGCTTAAAAACCTCCAAAGAAGGAGACTCCACCACACTCTGAGGCAGCATATTTCACTGCCAAACAGCTCTGACCATCAGGGAGTTCTTCCTGAGGTTTAAGTGGAATCTCTTTTCCTGTAGTTTAAATCCATTGTTCCTAGTCCTAGTCCCTGGAGCAATGGAAAACAAGCCTGCTTCCTCCTCCACATTACATCCCTTCAAATAGTTAAACATGGCCATCATGTCCCCTCTTAACCTCTTCTGCAGACTAAACATACTCAGCTCCCTAAGCCGCTCCTCATAGGGCATGCCTTCCAGACACGTCACCATTTTGGTCACCCTCCTCTGAGAATATCCTTAGTAGGATTGGACAGGGGTACAGTTTGTAAAAAGATAATGCAAAGGAAAGTGTTCTTTTAAAAATCCAAAAGTTTGACATTTAAAACACATGTCACTCAAAAGATGAAAGGATTGGTTATGCTAAAATTTGCACAAAAAAATTCCCAAGGGCAAGGATGAATATGTAGGTGCCTTTACTGTTTTGAGAAAATCATTCTTTGCAATTTGTGGTGTTTTCAGAAAGAGGATCTGTGGTTCTTCTGTATGCTTCTTAAAAAGTATTTTATTATTTTGTTTGCTACTTAAACCGTAATAGGTTTTTCTGTTATTGTCTTGCACATACAATCTGAGTTACTGTATGTTGCATTGAAATATAAGGAACAGATCTGTTCTGCTGACATCAGAACACCAACAGGATGCAACCCATTGTTGTCACAGTCTCATACATAAATACAGCTTAAATTTGGTGAGTGCACACATGAGAATTTGTCCTGTTTTCCCCAACATTCCACACTCAACCAGTGCCAAGAATCCTGGCTTATCTTTCTTCTATATTTTTGCAAACTGCAGGTGTGTGTTTCTGCTTATTCCGTGAGAAAAGGTTTGTGCATGGAATTTTAAATATTCTTGCTAACCAAGGAAATGCCATCACATGGTAAAATGAAACACCTGTGAAGTTATGAAGATATTTCTGTAAACTGTGTTTATGGATGTTGTAATAAGGCCTAATTCTGTTAGAAAAGGTGAGAACAGGAAATGGTGGGTGTGAAGCTGGAAAATGACACCATGCACTGCTGGGACGTATTTTCCAGGCTTTTATGAATTTTAGCTATTAATCTTCACTGCCACCACCCATTGAATTATGAATTCCTGGAAGTACAATGAGACTCTATCCAGAACATGTCAATCCCTAAGCTTAAGGATCTTCCTTTTTCCCCAGTCTACCTAGCTTGGCGTGGGAAGGAGAGAAACAGGGTCTTTTACAGAAAGTATTTATTAAAGGTAGGCACATAAACAAGGCAAATTGCCACACATGGGAAGCTCCCTCCTCCCAGGCACGCTTAGTTACAAAAAGAACAGATATAAAAGCACAGATACATTCTTTAGATCAGCCAGCCTCCAAAATAACAGAAAAATCCCTAACGCGACTAGATAACTTTAGTCTAATTACTCACAGTTGTTCCTAGGCTTAGATGTTCTAAAGGAAGGGCCAGGAGGCGAAGCCTGCAGCCTGCTACTGGCTCAGAACCCCCCTCCATGAGGTTCTTGGGTTGTTCTTCGTTGTTATCCCTTGTTATCTCTCTCGGCCACATGGCCTCCAAGAAGTTTTATAACTTCTCCTTGGAAGCATCTGGAAGCATCCTGAAGATGCTCACTTCTTTCCTTTTTGATTGGTCAGTTCTCACCCTGTGTCCTATGATGCTGACCCACATGACCTATGATGCTGACCACATACTAAAATGTAATCTAATCCCAACACCTTATTAACCCTTGGTTTACCTGAAGAGGGAACTGTCCCCCTTTTTGCTAAGTCTAGATAATGGGAATCCCCATTATCACAGTGGGAGTGACTGGTGATTGGCTGAACAAAAAGGTGTTTAAAATCAAGGTGGATGTCAGTTAATCAGAGTGCGAGTTGGGTCTATCAGGGTTACAATTAGGAGTCAGACAGAGTTGGACTGAGCAGTTAGGAGAGTTAGTCAACATTAGAGATAGAGATTACTTAGAGTCAAGGCTAGAATTATTTAGGATATGAGTGAAAGAGTGAGAATTGTGAGTTAGAATTAGTGTGAGTCCGGATTTAGAGGTATTAAATAAGTAATGTTTGATGTTATGTTCAGTTTCCGTTTAATAAATCATGTTTGTGATTACATATTTGAGCCTCTGAGTACACTACATAAGTATATTGGAACGACTGAGTTCAGACACATGGTGGATGTGATGGCAACTTTTAATCGAGGGTGGTGGTGTTGTGGGCAGATTGGATTAATATAGTCTGACACAGGAACCACAAGGGCATCTATGAGGTCCCCACATTTGATTCTGTAGTGGTGAGGTAGAAGAAGGTCCTCAGAATAGTTGCAGAGGTGAAGAGAAGTGGAAGACTTCACAGTTGTTATCAGTGGTGGGATTTGTGGAAGTCTACACATTTGGTTGTAGTTGGGATAAATGGAAATTCCCATAGCTCCCTTTATAAATGCTAACATCTTTAAAACTTATTTAATGATTAAAATATTTCACCGTTAACTTCCTGAGCTCAAGATTCCTGTTGATTCTTCTGATTGCCTGTGTATTTGGACTGAGCACTCCTATATAACATTAATTTTGGTGATATAAAAATGAAAAATATCTCAATTAGCAGTGACACCACAAAAATGTTAGATTGTTAATTGAGTGAAGCTTGTAATTCCTTAGTGGAGCTGACTGGTAAACCTTTCTTGTAATGCTTTGATAGTAGGTAATAAAAATGTTGGTTAATTAATGCCAGTGTGAGTTCTTTTTGAAGCTTTAGATTCTACAAAACTGAGTAAACTGAGTAAATCAAAGAAATGAAGCAGAATGCTTCTCAGTGCTCTTCATTTAAGACTGTCACTTCCATTTGAAGTCATGATTTATATTTCTCAATATTGATTAGGTGGGATGCGTCTGAGTGTTGTGTTGGGGAGGGGAAAGCAATTAAACCCGCAGTAAGTTAATGCATCAGAGACTGTGATCTGGTTTTCTAAACTGTCTTGTATCTTAAGCAGAGTGTAGAGTTGGTTCTCTAAACCATAATTTAGGACAGCCTTCTCAGACTTGGTGTGGTACAAATGTGTGTAATTGTGGTCTCCATCATTCCCAACCAGAATGGCCATTGTGGTTCAACATATCTGAAGAGCACTGAGTTAGGGAAAGCAGAAATAGATGGTCAGCCACATATGTCTAAAGCAGATGACTTACGAAGTGAGCAGACAAAAACCCTCTTTGTCAGGCAGGAACAGATTAGTAGCTTATGGAGAGAAAAGACTGGGCTGCTGATAGAGACTGTAGTGACTGTAGTATGGTTGAGGGAAAAAATCAAGAAAAACTGACACTCAGGATATAAGTTTGCTTACTAGTTCACATCTTACTTTTTGTCCGGTAAAAGGAACAAAATTCTGAACTTCAAAAATGTGTACAGATTTTTCATAGATGTGTACAGGCTCTAAGCAGTTTACAAAGAACAGAATTATATTTGTTTCGCTGTATTATGTAATTTATGTTATCTGTTTATAATTATCGTCCTCCCTCCACATTCACTAGGGTTAGAAGCACAAGCCCCTGGTAAAAGTGGAAAAACTGTGAATAATTCTAGGCCCTCCCAAACCATATTTAACACACAAAAAAGTATGATCACCATATTCAACCCAGCATGGATTCTTCTGAGACCTCAGGGTTCCTTCACAAGGCAGAAGTGGGTAGCTGGGAAGGAGGCTTACTGCCACCTCCACTGCTACCTCACACCATTTCTAAGAGGGACTTGCAAGCCTCGTTCACAGTTTTGCAGTCTTACAAGGCTTTCCGTCCTTATTAAAAATGGCATAAGGAGGCAGCAGAGGTGACAGCAAATAATCCATGAATAATCAAATCTGTAAAAGTGAAACCTGCAAATGTAGAGGGCTCACTGTATATTTATATGCTGAAATGTGTTGGGCCACCTCTTGAACACCTTGAGCCACATGTTCCCAGTTTGTACCCTCCAAATTCTACGTTGTAGAATTAGTTAATGGAGGCAGGCCTGTGAATCAAAACTGTGTAGAATTACCTGAGTAATAAGATGGGATGTGTTTCTAGTTTCATATTAAGTGTTGTGAAAAGAATTTTCATTATCTCAAGTGCAGTGCTTCCTGGAAGGCTGTTTTCACTGCTGTTCTCAGTCACTGGTTTTGATCATCTTCTGAGAAGGGTGAGGGCATAGGGGAAGAGGGGGGAAAATGTAATTGTAGTTATCCTAATACAATCTATTGTACTTACCACTTTGTCTCTAGATGGCAGAAAAATTAATCATTAACTTTAAAAATCTCAGCAAACTATGGAAATCCCCTGGTGGTTAAATATCGAACTTGCTGTGATAGGTAAGGTAACTTTACTAAAGTGCTGCCTCTGTAGGGCACTTCTCTGAACTCCAGGAATTTGTTAGCTGGTTTCATATTGGTATTGATTTTAAGACAGCTGTCAGAATGTAGTATGTCTATCAGGAAGAATCATGAAACTTCAGCGATGAAAAACACATAGTGCCATTTGCTCTGGAGTACAGGTCTCAGTTGCCCAACCATTTCCAGAAAACTGGCTGACTTAAATAACACATTTAGGGAGATCTTTATACAAGATACTATTTCTAGTTAAGGGGCTTAGGGCTGTTAGTGTTGATTCTTTGTATGACAAATGCTAGTGTTCTACCTGAGTAAAAAGTGGGAAAGAATTTTACTATACTTCACTATCAGTGCCCATGACATCCGCTCTAGAAATAAAGTACACAAGAGATCTCTATTGTGATTAGGCACAGGGGAAAATGTGCAGAGCAGCATGATGACATTAAGAGAAAGACAAAGTCACGTATCAAGACCACGTGTGGAGTTGCAGATATACAATGACAATGAGGAGTTTCAGCAGAAAGAGAATGGTTTTTAAAACCCATGGAAATATACATACAGAGAGGGAGGAGATCTGCTAAAATGGAAATCCTCGCTAAGAAAGGGCAGCAATTGGAAATACAAAAGAGTCTGCAATAAGTCTGAGTGGTAGATTAGTAGGTGTGAAGGTCTTGGAGACAGATGAAGAAGTTTAGAGCGAGAAAAAAAACTTGAATGGATTTGTGGTGTGTAAGGGAGCAGTCTCTTGTTCCCCTGTCGTCAGGCTTTTCATTTGGGAAAGTTAAGTTACAGAGATACTGTTTGTATTCTGTACTTAATAGAGATTAGGGCTGTAGGGGTCTGTAGGAGTACAGGATGGTGTTACCATCCTACAGTTATTGGGAGATTAACACCACCTTTAACTCCTACAAAGGAACTGAGTAGGCAACACAAAACTAGTCCCTGATAAGGTCCTATTAGCATATGGGTTGACGTTGGTTCCAGAAAGTTGTTTGCTCCTTCTGTGCATTTAATGCTTTGTAAAACTGTTGGAATGTTAATATTGTCTGATGTATCTTTTTAGTTGATTTTGTTGATTTCATGAATGTGCAAGCATCCATATTGTGCAGAACTTCTGGAATAATACTGGAAGGCTGCTTAGAGAGTCAGTTGAACTAAAAGCAAAATAAACAAAGTAGCCATCCTTCAAAATAATAATTTTGATTTTTGTCAGCAGACTAGATAGTTATGCATGGCTAAACTAGAGGGAAGGGGCTGTTAATAGAGTTCTTGCAGTATGTTTCTGTGTGCCAGGAATGAAAAGCTAACTTTGCAAAGACTGTTGTTATAAATGGGTTGTAACTGTAGAAAATTCTAAATATCATTGAAGGTTTGGTAAACATGCCACAAAATGAAAGTAGTTAATACATTTAGTTACCAAAGGTACCTTATTTGGGGCGGCTGGGGTTTGGGATATACAAATGAGTGCTATTTTATAAAGATGGCATTTTTGGGACAGGTAGACTTGTGTTGGTACAAAAAAGAAGCTTTCATCAAGAATAATGTATTTATAGCATTACTGTTTGGTTGTTTTTTTTTAACCACTAACAGTTTTCCATTTCAGATCAACCTTTGCAAATGAATTTGGAGATAAAATTTGGCAAAATCTCTCCAGTTCTTCCCTCTCAGCATCACAGAAATTTTATTTCAGCAGCTTTACCAGCATTTAAAATCCAAATGGGAAACCTATATCAAAGGAAAGTTATATACTAAGAGTCACTAGATTCCAGACAATTAAACTTTATTAGTCTGTCTGAAACATAAAATAGTATGTCTTAAAAGAATAGTTTTTCATCTCTCCATGTTGCTGTTCACTGTTTAGCAGTGTGAGAGAAGCACTTCTCATCTGTTGTAAGAGTGCATATTCCTTCATCAGTGGAGACGCTGCCATTCCTGGACTGTTGTAGTAGCTGACTTCAATTTGCAATGAAGACCTAGTTCTAAATGATGACTGAGAAGTCCTTATGGAAGTGTTTTGTTTTGGACCTTTCAAGTCAGTGATTCCTATTATACAGACTACATGCATTCGCATTTACATTTACATTTTAAGCAGTACATGGACACATGGTAACATCTCACAAATTTTGTCATGTTTCAGTGGAATGAATGTTTCCAATCTTCACAGAGCCTTCTAGTATTTGGCTCTGAATTTATTGTGTCTAGTTTTTAGAAGAAAAACCTAGGGCAAATAAATGTAATTCATTCTTCAAGTTTCCATGTTTCTGTGTTGAAAGAGGAATTTTGGGGGCATTAATGGCCTGAATCTTGCCCACAGAAGTTCTGGCAATGACCCACTCTAAAGTTCTGCACTTTCCCCTTTAGTTACAGCCCCCCTCCAGCTTACCTTGCCAGCAGAAAAGACAAACAGGAAGAGGAGAGATTCCTATCTGCCTCATATTCCCTATTGAGAAGACAAGTGAAATACCTGGGAGGCAGTCCTTGTGTTTTCCCCACTCAGAAAGAACAAAGAAATTTCTCCCAGCCCAGGTTTATCCTCTCCATTGGGAATAAAAGAGAAGCAGGAAGAAATTCTTGCAGTTATCTCTGATCACCAACTGCACACATGACAGAGAAACTAAAAATGGGCCTCAGAAGGGAGGAGGGCCAGCCCTTGGGACCAAACAGATCTCCATGCCTGTTCAGTGTCCATATACCAACATTGTTTGTGTTTGTTTCAGGCAGGATGATTTGGAGGTTCAGATTGTTCATGCTGGAAGCTTAAACAGGCCCACACACAAGAACAAACCTTATTTATCTCAGTAGGTTTACTTCTGGATAGACATTTATAAGAGTAAAGACTGCACTGTAAATGAAGATGCTCACCCTTTCTAAAAGACAGCCATATCTCAGTTGCTGAACATAATGTAGTTGCTTATGCTGCCCTTTCTACTTCTGCAAAAGGTCAGTTTTATGTTTGGAAGGTGCAAGAGAAGGAAATTGTTTTAAATTGAGAGAAATCTAATTGCAATATATTAGAATTTTGCAAAAGTTGGCTTTGTTGGTAAAAAGACAGAATAATGATCATAATACAAAAGATGCACACACACACACAGGCTATAAATTTGCTGTTTAAAACAAATGAACACCAAAGCTTTTAATATGTCTAGTTCTTTTACTCTTGGAAACTATCCCTAGCATTTAAAGCAATGGAAGCCATTGCTCATTTCAACATAATTCTGCAATCCTTTGATCAAGAAGCATCTTTCAAAAATCTTCTTGGTTCATAACTAGAAATTACAAATGGACACATAAGATCTAAGTATTTTTGATATGGAGAGTAAGGTTAATTTCAGTATGCTTTTTTGTATTTTTTTAAATAATTAAAATTAAAATGTGAAAATAATTAATGAAATCTTTATTTTGACACACTCAAGGCATTTACTCCTAAGTTACACTGGATTTTTGCTTACACTGTGGGAAGAGTGATTCTTGGGCTGACAGGAGGATCAATCCACGACGCCTCGGTTTTGATCCTCGTGCCAGCCTGACGCAGGAGCCGTCCTCAAGCTTGCTTTTTGAAACCGTTAAACCGACTCCTGTCCCTCTCCTGGCAGTTTTTTGTTTTCTCCTAGCGTGCAGCAAGATGCGTTTAGGCCCCTCTCCGGCGATTTAAAACAAACGTGGATAGCAAAATAGAGCTTTTAGAGGGAAGCGGCTTAAGGAAAGAGAAATGGCAACGGATAAAGCCTCCATAACAAAAACGGCCCTGACAGATGAAGTGTACCGTAGCACCAATGATTTGGGCTCGGACACTAATAAACAAAGTAACATCCAGAAGACCGTCATAAGACGAGTCTCTGAGGTGGAAATCGGAGCAAAGGCACAGAAAACAACTATGCAGCGACCTGCTGATGAGCAGCACGCTGTAGAGCTCTGTAAAATATTCCTGTCCTCCATTGAGAGTGAGGCAGATGAATCAAAACTCGCTGTCAGTAAAGGGCCTTCAACCGATAAAAAGGTATCAGAGAAGAAACAGGAAAAAATGGTGAGAAAACAGGATAAACAAGGCAGTAAGAAGCTCCCAAAAACAACAGTGGGAGAGAAACTTACCAGCGAGAGTTCCGGGCGCCATCTTGGAAAGGCAGATTCTAAGATGGTGTCGCATGAGGGAACTAGCCACTCAAAGGCTGACGGCGCCATTTTGAGTGTGGCGCCACGCGTGCCCACTAAAGCTACTGAAATAGGTGTTCACAATACTGCCACGGCAGCAAGGGCAGAAAATGGCACGACAGAACCAGCCACCCAGAAACTGGACGCTTTGTCTTGCCCTGCGGAGCTTCGCCAGTTCTTGCAAGGATGGCTGGCAAGTGCTCCACAACACACGTCCAAACCGCAGCAGGAACCACTGGAGGTTTGGAGGGGTGGTCTGGGAGAGCAGAGGCAATAGTTACTTGACAGTTTTAAAACTGATTTGCAGCAAATGGTGAAGGAGGCAGTAGCAGCGCAGTTTCAATCAGTGCTGTTTATGCAGCAAACAGCAAATTATTGCACAAGTGCAAGCATGGCCATGCAAGCAGGTGGCAATTCTGGTAACCAGAATAATTTTCAAATGCAACAGCAACAGCAAGTGAGTAATAGCAGGCCAGTAAATGATACTCCAGATGACCAAAAGAGGACCTCATATGAGGACTTACAGACAAAAGAGATTCGGGAAGACATGTGGAATATGAGAACAGACCGACTACAAGTACAGGCTGAGCCAGTTCTCGCAAGGAGAAACGTTTTTATTCTAAGGAAAGCATGGCAACAAAAAGAACCTTTTCTTCTCAGTACAGGGACAGTTGCAAACCTGTTTTGGAGGATGAAGTTGTTAGTGATGACGAACTAGAGCAGTAAGAAGTAATGATTATGGAGGATAGTGATGTGCAATTCTCAGATGTAGAGGAAAACAATAAACCAGAAACAGATAGGATGTTTGAGGCAGACTTCTTCAAGGGAACTTTGAGAAGAGTACTTCAAACATTGGGATTAGATAGTGATAAGGAAACCTTGGGAAAAGGGGAGAAGGAATGTAAACTAGCTTCAGTCATTGGAAAAAGGAGGTGAGAAACGTGGAGTTTCCCATGCCTGAAATGTTCAAGGAGGTTATTATGGCAGAATGGAACACACAAGTAAATATGCGCAAGAGTTTGTCATCCAATAGCAAGCTATATTCTTTTCTGAAAGAGGATGTTGAGTTTTTAAAAGTCCCTCCTGTGGATGCTCCAATAAGCAGGATTGGTTTCAGGGGCTATTGTCTCCAGAGAGGGGGACACCCAGTTGAAGAAAATGGATGAGCGCAGGGCAGAATCTGTATTGCGAAAAGCGCATGAAGCAGCATCGGCTACTGTTAAAGCATCGGCTGCCTTTTCAATATTCGCAAGGGCAGCAGTAATGTGGTCTCAGGACATTCTGGAGACCCAGGCTCTTAATATGCAGGAGCTCTGGAAAGCAGTGAAGCTGATTCAGAAGGTGCTTAAATATGTAGCAGATGGTGGTTTAGACTCTGTAACCTTTGCAGCAAGGAACATAAGTATGTTGACGGTAGCAAGGCGGTCTTTATGGCTGCGACATTGGGAAGCGGACCAGAAGTCATGTAATAACTTGGCTTACGTCCCTTTCCAGGGAGACCTCCTATTCAGAACTAAGGCCTTGGAAAAAGTGTTGGTTGATACGAGGGACAAAAAAAAAAAAAACAAGTTATGCCCACTCTACAAAAGAGAAGGGTGGAGAGGAGGAACTACAGGAATACTAATTATTCCTTTCGAGGAATCAGATCTTTCGGATATACAGGAAGAAATGCAGAGTATAGAACAGGTTGTTATCAATGGAACAGACCTGGGCCTCAGTTTGCAAAATAATTCCAATACAACAAGCAAGGCCAAGGAAAACTTGGGGTCAACCCCAAGCGAGGGAAGCCTCAATATTGACTACGAACATCAAAAGGTGGGGGGAAGACTTCTGTCTTTCGGTTTCAAGTAGTCTCAAGTAACATCAGACTGTTGGGTATTAGAGGTAGTAACCCAAGGTTACAAAAAAATTTTCCGTGAGACACCGAGAGACAGATTTCTTCCATCAACAGTGTCAGCAGAGCATGCCAAAAGACAGGTGGTACTCCATGAGATAACTCACCTGCTGAACATAGGGGCGATAGAAGCAGTCCCAAAAGAACAGAGGTATACGGGAGTATACTCCGTATTTTTCGTGGCCCAAAGCCAAACGGCAAGTACAGGCCGGTGTTGAATCTCAAGTACCTCAACAAGTTCGTTGAATAGCGAAAGTTCAAAATGGAGACCTTACAGACTATCAAGGAGAATCTGGTGTCAGGAGATTATATGGCCTCGATAGACCTGAAAGAGGCATATGTGCACGTACCGATAACAGATGACAGGAGATACTTGAGATTCAATTACCAGGACAAGCACTATCAGTTCAGGGCCCTGCCATTTGGCTTGGCGTTGGCTCCAAGAGTTTTTACAAAGGTGTTGGTGCCGCTGATAGCCTTCCTACATCTACAAGGGATTCACTTGTATCCTTATTTGGATGACATCTTGATAAAAGCACAATCAAAGGCCAAGTTGATACAGGACTTGGAAATGACAATACAGATTCTAACAGACTTTGGGTTCCTACTCAACTTTAAAAAAAGTATGTTGAGCCCAACATTGATTCATTTAGGAGCTCGAATAAATATGGCAACAGGAAGACTGTACCTTTCTTCTGAAAGGGTGGAGAAAGTTCAACTGGCAGTCCGCAAGTTAATGAGGACATCCTCAATGGACTTAATGCAGTTGGCGAAAGTGCTGAGTCTGCTGGTGTCAACAACACAGTCCAGTGGAGCAGCTTTCATTTGAAACCTTTGCAACAATTGCTACTGAGGCATCAGTTAGCAATTGCGAGGAGGAAACACTACAGAGTGGATGTGCCACAACATATCCGGACAGGTATGTCCTGGTGGCTGCAAATGCAGAATGTGACCTCAGGGGTTCCACTGCAGGTGCTGAAAACAGTACACATAACAACAGATGCAAGCCTATTAGGTTGGGGAGCCCATGGCAAAGGCTATTCAGTACAAGGCCAGTGGTCTGCGGCCGACAGGAAGTTCAGTATCAACTATTTCTAGCTCAAGGCTGTCCGCTTGGCATTGCAAAGATGCCTGCACCTGATGAGGGGCAAACATGTAAAGGTGTTTACAGACAATGTAACAACCAAAGCCTATATATGCAAACAAGGCAGGTTGCATTCAATGCCCCTAGTGATGCAGTCCACTCGGTTATTCAAATGAGCCAAGAGAAATGTGCAGTCGCTTACAGCGGTGCACTTGAAAGGAGAACTAAATATTCAAGCGGATTTCCTGAGCAGGAATGCATTGCATCCAGGGGAATGGTCGCTGAATGTGGAAGTTTTCCAACAGATAGAGGAAATTTTTGGTCCATTACTAGTAGATTTGTTCGCTACTGGAAAGAATGCCAAATTAAAAAGGTATTTTTCCGGGTTTGGAGACAAAGATGCCGACGCTTGCGATGCGCTTTCAGTGACATGGCCTCCAGGGATTCATTACGGTTTTCCACCAATTCGTATTATCGAAAAAGTCTTGATAAAGGTTCGGCTGGAGAAAGCCTCAGTGATATTGATTGCTCCACTCTGGCCGAGGAGACCGTGGTTCCTGTTACTGCTTCAGTTAGCTTGGGGGCCTCCGTGGAGGTTGCCTCTGAGGCAGGATCTCTTGAGCCAAGGGCCAGTGTACCATCCAGACCCAAAGTGGCGGCTTGGAGATTGAGAGGCGATTCCTGACTCGGCAGGGGTACACGGACAGTGTAGTTAAAACTATCCTGGGCTCCCACAGAGAATCAACACAGAAAATATATGATAGGACATTAAATATCTTCAGAAAATGGTGTGGAGAGAAAGGTTTTAATATGACAGAAGTGACAGTCACTCAACTGCTCCAGTTTCTACAGGACGGTCTAGATAAGGGTTTGAGACCAAATACTTTAAAGAGGCAAGTGGCAGTGTTGTCAGCGATTCTAACCGAAGACGGGGAATCCTTCACAAGACATCCGCATATTAAGCGTTTCCTTAGAGGGGCAACCTTATCATCTTTTCTGACTGTTCACAGATTCCCGTCTTGGGACTTGAATGTAGTACTTAATGCTCTTACAGTTCCACCATTTGAACCTCTAAAGGAGGCATCGTTGAGACTACTATCTTTAAAAGCTGCTTTTCTTCTAGCAATTACATCTGCTAGGAGAGTATCAGAATTAGCTGCGTTAGCAATCAATGCAAACCTGTGCATGTTTGACCAGGATAAGTTGACATTGGGATTTGATCCTTCTTTCAAACCCAAAACTCTGTCATCATTTACACAGACACAACTTATTCATCTACCAACATTCTGCCCGAAGCTGAACCACCCTCTTGAGAGAAAGTGGCATACATTAGATGTTAGAAGGGCAGTAAAGGTTTATATACACAGAACAAGAGAGTTCAGAAAGTCTGGTGCCTTGTTAATATCATACCAACCTAAATCAGTGCGCAAGCAAAACAGTCATCGCAGCATGGATAAAGAACTGTATTTTCTTATGTTACGACTACGCCAAGCAGCCATGACCAGCCAATGTGTGGCTACATTCAACTAGGTCTATGGCCACTTCAGTGGCATATAATTCAACATGCTCGTTGGAGGATATGTGCAATGCGGCTGGGTGGAAGGAGGCTAATACATTCATAAAACATTATAAATTGGACAAGTATAGGTCAGCCCAGGCGGCTTTCGGCCATCGGGTGCTACAAGCTGTGGTTTAGTTAAAATACCCTCCCATATGTAAGCTTGGGAAAGTCCCAGGCATCGTGCATTGATCCTCCTGTCAGCCCGAGAATGAAGAGTTGGTACTTATGTGAACAATCATTCTGGGATGACAGGAGGAGCAATCCACACCCACCGCTAGAAATGGGGTTAGGAAGTATAGGTGGAAGGTTGAGTCTTTATAGGAACGCTGGAGAAGTAAACTGCCAGGAGAGGGACAGGAGTCGGTTTAATGGTTTCAAAAAGCAAGCTTGAGGACAGCTCCTGCATCAGGCTGGCATGAGGATCAAAACCCAGGCGTCGTGGATTGCTCCTCCTGTCATCCCAGAATGATCGTTCATGTAAGTACCAACTATTCATTCAGCACTAGTGGAGCAACTCCTTCGTCACTTAACATCTTGGAATGAACTTCTACAAGCTGGACTGATAGAGGAAAGTAGGTAAAATTGAAAACTTCCACACTGAGCTTCAAAATAAAAATAATTGGACCAAATGGCTCAAAGAACTAGTATTCTTATTTTGAATCCACTAGTTAACAGAATCATTCAGTAAAGAAGAAAACTGAGACTTATCTTTTCTCCTCCCATGCTGTTTTTGTGGCCCAGTGGGGAAGTCAAAATAATTTTTTTGATCCAGAATGACTTCTGGTGGTGCAGAGGCTACCTTTACTACATTTGATGCCCCCTGAAATCCCCTCAGGGGAAAACATTTTTTTCTAAAATATTCTTTTGCCTCAAGCTGAAATCAAATGCCCTCAGGAATCTAGGAATGCCTCAAAATATGGTGAGAATGTTTTCTTGAGGCCATTTGGAGGCAAAAAATGATTTATTGTGGGAGTGGGTGTGTTGAAGGGGTACACCGTAGCTAGCAATCCACAGTTGCCCACCCCTGGCCTAAAAGTTTATGGTTGTGGGTGTCTGTGTACTGCTGTTAGAAGTACTTCTTTTTACATCCAGCAGTAAGTTCAGAATCCTGAACTAAGGACTCTCAAGCTCTGCCCTAGTCAGAAGTAAAACATTTCAGGTATACTTGGATATAACAGAAAAACAAGGGAAGAATGTGAGGTATCCATCTTTTATTCCACCATTTAAGTATGGGCTCTCCACCCAGGCAGTCACACCACTGCCCCCAACTGTGAGAATTCCTCTCAGGCAATCCCACCACAGTGACCAAATCCATGGGTCTGTACATGTAACCCACCAAATGAGACAACTTCACAGTGTTCACTGCAAACACTCAGTATGAGGGCTTTCCCTGATCCCTACCTCTGCCACACGTAAAGACTTCCTCCTTTTTTCCCTTTGTGTGACTCCAACTGGGGGGTCAGTCTAAATACCCCGAAGGTTCCTATGAAGCTTTACACTTCTTTTATCCCCAACATAACACCACCCTTTCACTTTCAATGCTGCCACCACAGACACCTTTCTGAAACCCAGTTCTCAGAACGATAGCAATTCTGAGGCCAAAAGTGTACAAAAACAAAGACAAAGCTTTATTTACAGATGCTAAACATTAAACAGCAGATTATTTATGTAACACTTGAAACACCATGCTCTCTCCTCTCAAGCACATTTCCAGTCTCACTCTTCTCACCTCTCAGACTAAAAACTCTCCACACCATTCAGACTCAAAATCTGTCATTCATCCAGTGCCATGCAAATTTCTTCAAACATTATCAATCAGTATTCACTTCAACATCCCATTTTCTGCCCCCTCCCAACAGCCACTTTCTCATTCTCTTGACATACTATCAATAAATCAAACATTTTCAAATACAAACTCGTGAGGTCACAATGAGTACATTCTCTAAAATCACTATTAACTCTAGAGCTTAACAGATAAAAGTGTGAAGATAACAGTGTCACAGTGGGCCCTTATAATTTATTCCTGCAAAGGCTTGTAAACTATTGAGCCGTAGTACAAAATGGACCCAGTATGGTATAATGATTTGAGTTTTGTGCTACAACTCTAGAGACCAGGTTTCAAACCCACCCTCAGTCATGGAAACCCACTGAGTGACCTTGGACAAGTCACATTCTCTCAGGCTTGGAAGAGGGCAAAAGCCAACCCACTCTGGACAAATCTTGCCAAGAGAGCCCCATGATAGGTTTGCCTTAGAATTGCCACAAGTTGGAAATGACTTGTTAGGCAACAACAACAACAGATAGCAACAAAGTAGAGGTTACACTGGGATATACTACCATTCCAGCTTATAACAAGAACACAGGGGGGAGGAAAAGGGTGTGATCATTATGGATAGAAAAGTCTTCCAGATCTTTTCTTTCTCTCTTTGTCTTGCTTTTAAAAATCAGTTCCCAAGACTCACAGCTCCACAGCAAGAAGTAAAATTCAAGACAGCAGAGTGTGAAGGAATTTGAGTTTTAAAAAGAGAGATTGGATGGATGGATGGATGGATGGATGGATGGATGGATGGATGGATGGATGGATGGATATCTCACTTTTCTCCCAACAGATCCCCCAAGGCAGGTTACAACAAATTAAAAAGCAAAGTTATGCTTTAAAAGTTTTGCTTTTAAAAGTTGTAAAAAGCAATTAAAGTAGCCATCATATTAAAATACAATTCAAAACAACAAAATCAGTTAAAATAATGGTTCTCAAACACTGGTTTTCCATGTGTTTTAGATTTACCTCCCAGAGTTCCTGATCACTGGCTAAGCTGAATATGGTGTTAGGAGCTGAGGTCCAAAATCACTGGAGAATCAGTGTTTGAAAATGAATTACTTAAAAGGAAACCCTATTTTTTTAAAAAAATGAAATGCACAAATGCCATTTAAAAATCCTTCCACTCACTCAGTTTAATACCTGTTCAAATAAAATGTTTTTCACTTGCTGGCAAAAGAAGAGCAGAGGAGACCAGCCAACTTCTTGTGGGGAGGGAATTTCACAGCCTGGGAGCAGCCACCAAGAAGGTCTTATGTGTCCTCATCAGGCAGGCCTGTGAGAGTGGTAGAACAATGAGAAAATTCTCTGAGCTCAAGCTGAAGACTTGGACAGGCTTTTAGACAGTTTTTTAGATAGTCTGGGCCCATAAGTCATAAGGGCTTTATATATCATAACCAGCACTTTGAATTGTGGCTGGAAACAAACCAGTAGCCAGTTAAGCTCCTCAGCAAGGGAATTGTATGTTCCCTGAACCATCTCTAGTCAGCACTCTGGCCACAGCTGTTGGATCTAGTAGCATTTTGAACAGCTTCCAAAGGCAGCTCCATGTGGCATTTATTAGAGTAATTCAAACGGGATGTAGTAAAGGCATGCATCACTGTAATCAGATCTGACATCTCTGGGAATGGGCACAGCTGGTGCACAAGTTTTAACTGCAAATACACATCTGTCTACCACTGAAACCCCGTATATCCAGGTTCAAGGTTGAATCCAGAAGTACACTCAAGCCATGAACCCGTGATTTCAGGGGAGTGTAGCCCCATGCAGCACAGGCTTAATCTCTATTTCATTATCTGCCTTTCAGCTGACAGGAACCCCTTTCTCTGGTAGGGATTAAGCTTCAGTTTGTTCACCCTCATCTTGTCTGCTTCTGGTAACAGACATTGGGACCATTTCCGCACTACAGTGTTAAACTGCTGCCATTCCACTTTCAACGTCCTGTGGAATTCTGGGGTTTGTAGTTTACTGAGACCAAAGAGCTCTTTGGCTGAGAATTCAAAGTGCCCTTCCCTAAGCTACAAACCCCAGAATTCTATAGGAGGTTGATAGTGGAATAGCAGCACTTTAACACTGTAGTGCGGAAATGGTCTGGTTCAGTATCAAAACCACCTCTAGAATGAGATGGAGAGAAGAGAAAGAGTTGGATATCATCAGCATACTAGTGGCACTGAGCCCTGTAACTCCTGATAACGTCTCCCAGCTTTTCATGTACATGTTGAACAGCATGGGGGACAAAACTGAACCCTGAGCAACTCTACAGTCCTGTGATCAGGGTGTCTGGCAGCACCCCAGCGTCTGAGTTCACTTCTCTGGCAAGGACCAGAACCACTGCAAAACTGTGCCCCTTAGTCCCATTCCAGAAAAGCGATTTAGTAAGGATAGTATCATTGATGATATCAAAAATCACTCAAAGGTCCAGAAGAACCAACAGCAATATGCTCCCCTTGCCCAATTCCTAGAGTAGGTCATCCACTGAATTCTTTACAGCAGGCTATCAAGTGGTCAACATTCTCTTATAATGGGTCAGAGCATAGAAAACCATTACAGCTCCACTGGACAGTACTGTCAAGAAGCAATGGTGGCAGTGTAGTATGATTTCTTTGTTGCCACTCCTGCCACAGCATAGGCTTGAATCCTTGGCATATATCTGGAATGGATAAATGGCCAAGGCAGTGAACTCAGTAATTCCTGAGCAAGGTCCCTCCCTCCATTATATTTTAAGCTCAGTTCATTTCGTGTCTGAGAACCATAGTTCTCCTGATGAAACTACCAAGGGTCTAATGGGGTTTTAATTCCTTGCCCCAAGTCATGTACTTGGGGATGGTGACCGCTGCTACTACTTGAAAGAGAGGTGGTTCCTTCTCTATTGCCCCAGTATTTGAAATACTCCTAAAGCACTATCCTATAAATGCTGCTGCTGCAACAGCAGTTTTTCAAGTGTTAGGGTGAATCCTACTTTCTTCTTTGCTGCAGAGAGGTAAATGAAGGGGTGGGCAAAGAAGTGAGTGTTGTTTTCCAGATCTGGTTGCAATCCAAGTCATGAGAACTCTTGTCGAGGGTAGAAATGGGGTAATGATCCTTTTGGGGGAATACCAGTCTGCTTTACAAGTGTATCAAATTCATATTCCAAAACAAATGGTTATGAAGTTCAGTCAAATTGGTGGTTATTTAATTGGAAACAGATCTATTTTATTTCTTGGAACAACCCATTAATATGTGTCCTTGTTCAAGAAAGTATGAGCTAGAAGACTGGAAACTTAGTTGAAATGTGTTCTCTTTTTTGTTTATTGATATTAAATCAAAGCTTTAAATTACCTTGGCTTAAATCTGTTCACCCTGCAGATAATAATATGCCAGTTAATCAGGGAGCTTGCAGATAGGTCTTGCTTTCTCAGAGTTCCCACTGAATTTTATGGGCACTCCAAGCTGTAAGATGAAACACAACTCAAAAGGAAGCAAAACTTGCTTTTTACCTCCAGGTGCTAGGACCACCAGGTTTAGCATCCACTATGGTGGTAGATCTATGGTATAGTGGTGTATTTTTTACTTTCTGCATCTGTTGTTCCAGGGAAAACAAAATGCTTTGCCCTATTCCATCTTGTCGTAGTTACTACCTGTAGTCTCTTGTGCAAGCTCTTTCCCTACTGGCAGTTTGCTACCTGTACTCAGTTGTATTGTAGGTGGCCAGTGTTAGATTGTTTAATGTTCTACTGAAATGAACTGTTTCCAGCAAGGCCAGCTGTGACTGACGGACTGAATGGCCATATTAGAAGTATATATGGAAGGCCCTGGCTACTGCCATTTTCTGCTGCCATGATTTGCCCACATCAAAAGGCCAAAATGTAGTGTATGGCTACATCTGATTTCTTCTTTACTGTTCAAATAACCTAGCATCTTATGTCCAGAACGCCAGTTAGTCTGCTTGGTGCTGTTGGTTGCTGATTGCCAAACTGCAAACTGATGCTAAGGAAGATTTGACTACTAGTTCCCTTTTAATATTGACTAACCAACCCACCTCTCTTTTTCTGACCACATGCTGCTTTTTTTCATCTGTCTTTGCTTTGATAATGCCCTCAATGCCTTTTGTCTCCTCAGCAAACTTTGAACAGTATGCACAAAGTTAACTTCCTGGAATCTTTTAAATATAAGTACTCGTACCCAATAATGAGCTGTTGGTTGAGGGGGGCTCTGTTTCTGTTTTGTTGGTGTGAGGCTGTTGGGTGTTTTTGTATTTTTTTTTCCTGCCTGCAAAGAAACATAAACACAGCACTCATTTCTGGCAGGTTTTTACTGTCAGAGTTTTTCCTATTATATTTATCTTACAATTTGCCAGGGGGTGAAGTTATTAAGTTTTAGCAGCAGCCATCGATCAAGTTCACAAGTTAACACGATAAAGGCTCTGTGCTGCTCCGATCCGGGAAAATGATGATCCTCACTCGGTAATTAACTAAATGAGAAAGTTAAATCTTACTTGAGAGCTGGGAGAGATGCAAGAGAGGTGTTTGTCAGTTTCTCAGTGGAAATTAGAAGCAGTTTTTTTGCAATTCCCTAAGCTGCTGCTCTGTCATATTTTACATAAGCGCTGGGAAAACGTCTTGTAATTAGTGCTGTCATGGAGGATTTTTTTTTTGCTGAAGGATGTTGGAATAATTCATTAGATTATCAAGAAAGGCTTGTGTCCTGAAATGATTAGCACAGTGAAATTTAAACCATTAACGATAACAAGTTTAGAGCTTGCTGCAGTGCAGAGGCACCCGAGGTATGTCTGTGCCTATTTCAATCATTTCTTATAATTAAACATTATGTCCTCCCTCCCCCATCCCCCCATTTCCCTCACTTGGACCCAACCAAAAATTCTGTTAAGGTGGCTCAATTTTTAAAAAAAAAAAAAGGAAAGAAAAAAAAAACCCAGCACATTTACCAGCAAGGAACAGAATTGGCTATAAATGAGAAACGCAGGGGAGGATTGGACTATTCTTTTTGACCCTGTGCTGACATTGATGACAGAAAACTGCTGGAGCTTTACTTGGGCCCTTTGATTGCTGCCTGTTTCCAAGTGGTGGTGGTGATAGTGGTTAGCATTTGTATTGTTTGTAATTCTGCACTGGCATCGTGTGAGAGCCTTATAAGAGAATGCCATTGCCTGCTGACTAGTGTCCTATTCCTTTTGCTGCTGTTCCATATATTCTTATTGCTGTTTTTGTGTGCCTTCAGGTCATTTCCAACTTATGGCAAACCTAAGGCAAACCTGCCACAGGTTTTTCTTGGAAAGATTTGTCCCAAGGGCGTTTGCCTTT
Organism: Ctenosaura bakeri; assembly: GCA_948474755.1. Taxonomy (NCBI): domain Eukaryota; kingdom Metazoa; phylum Chordata; class Lepidosauria; order Squamata; family Iguanidae; genus Ctenosaura; species Ctenosaura bakeri. The sequence goes on from CAOLHI010001270.1 coordinate 409,044, forward strand.
CTCTTCCTCTTAGGATGAGAAAGTGTGACTTTCCCATGGTACCTAGTCAGTTTTTATGGCCAAGTAGGGATTTGAACCCTAATCTCCAGAATCGTCATCCAACACTCATACCACTGCGCCGGGCTGTCTGTCTTCCATAGTGCATAGCCTTATAAGTTGCACCAGAGTGTAAAAGGCAAAATCCAGCAACGTCCATGCATATAGGATTTGAGCTTGCATAGTTAAATACCATGGCTGCAGAGCTGTCTACAAAGTGGGAGATACAAGATGAGTGTGAATCAATGGAGTGGAAGGGGGAGGCAGGTAATTAGTTCCAAAGGACAGTGTTAGAACATATGCTTCCCATTTGGCAGATTTCAGGTTCATTCTTTGTCATCTCCAGTTAAAAGGAGCAGGTTACAGGCAAAGAGAAATACCTTTGTACCTAAGATCTGGAAAGGCCATTGCCATTGCCAAACAAAGTAGACTGCCCTAATTGGACCAGTAGTCTGACTTGGTATAAGACAGCATCATCTACTCAATGGCCAAGTCATGGTTTCTGTCCCAAGCATGCAAAGCTAAAGGAGGATGGTGAGTGCTTGTTTGTAGGATACATGCTAATTTATGTTACTCCTTGGTTCTCTCACCAAAATGGTTTTCCATAGTGGTAGATTTCTGCATTTTTATGCTGTGCCTAGCATTAGTCAGCAATGCTGTCTTACTTAATTTCATCATGCAGTAGCTGCTTCATGGAACCAGATCAAATAAGAGGGAAGATAGGCTGAAGCTTGAACAAATAGTCTTAACCTTTTATTAGCCCCTACTAGAGGCTAGAGTTGTCCCTGGGAACATGAAGTACATAAACATGTACCACAGGAGGCCACAACCAACTGTGTAATAGGGGAACATATTACTTCCCAGACCCTGAAGAGCAAACTGTTGGCAAATAACAGTGCATGTCCTTATGGTTCAATAACCTATTAACCTTGCATAAAGCCTCAGCAAATTTCTTTCAAGTATTTTTAAATACTTCGTAATATTACTGTCAGTTCAAAAGTCCCAGCAGAACAATGAGTACACGAAGCTTTCATGCTGTGGGGAAGGCTTCCCCACACTTGCCTTTTAACTGTGAATCTGCTGTGGCTTCTTTTTCCCCTATTTTTTCTTTTTGCACTATTTACTCTAGGGTTAGATTTCATGACCCAACTGTGGTTTGCTCCATTGTTACTATAGTGATTGGTCACAGTGGCTTCCTATTTGTTTGTTTGTTGCATAGGCAGTAGCAATGGTTTCTCTCTCTCATAAGGAGTGCACCGTTTGTTTAAGCAAGCTACTACGTAAGGTAACTTGCATTACAGACATCCTCATTGTACCTCTTGAAGCTGTAACAAGCAAGTATTTGGGCTTAACCCTTCCTACCATTTGCTGGGTAGAAATTAACTGATACATCTGTTGGTCACAATTGGTTAGACTCAGAAATACTTGAGTGTATCCAGCAAAGATTTAGAATATTTTTGTATTGCCGAAGAGTGATTTTTATGATTTTTTTTAAAAAAGCTTCTAAAATGAGGCAGTGCTCTAGATTTTGATACTGTGCCAGTAAGCCAACAGTGATTTTTTTAAAAAATTCTGTTTTAATCATAGCTTACAATGTCAGGATACAAAGTCATTATGAAATTTACCTCTTGGGAAGTCAATGATCTTTTAGAGATACCATAGAAATGTCTGTTTTTTGACATTAATGTCTTTTTCTAAATTATTGGTTGGTTCGGTGAATCCTTTCTGAGTGAAGCCACTATTTCTTTGTTCATTTAATGTGATGTTCACATTAACTGTTATACCTAAAGGATCTTTCGAAAGAAAGCTCAGCAGAAACATTTCGTGTCCTCCTTGAGATCAATAGAATGCCCTTGTGTTCAGGACTGTTCGATTTATTTCTGGAAGACACAGTAGAGGCACAGTTCAGCAACACAAAGCTGCATTTTGTGAAGTCAGATTCTAATGAGATGGACAGAATAGACCATGTCAACATGCTGCTTGCTCATAGTTCTGGCAGTTTGTCTCAGATTAGAAACTGAAACAGGAGATGGGTAAACAATTGGACTAGGTCTGAAGGAACTCACCTTTGTAAGAGTATGGTGGTCTTTGGTACTGAAGCAATCATCTGTCTTCATGACAGTAGTGTTTCAGAATTATCAAGGTTATAGTTTTAGTGTATATATGTGTTGTGTTTCTGAGGCTCAAGCAACCTATGATAGCAGAAGTCAGCCTCATGCAGCTGCAAACTATGCAAAGATTAATATGGATACCAAGACAGAAGATGCTGAAGCCTCATCCTTACTGTTCTTACCTGTTCAATCAATTCCTCTACCCTTCAGTCCACCTTGTGTCAGCTATGTTTGGATTATAGGACTGAAACTCAAGTGAGAGTAATGTTCTACTGGCCAGTAGCGTTGGGCAGAGGGCTGTAAGAGGACACTGTTGCCAAGCAGTTTTTTCAGCCATCCATCACCTCTACTCCCACATGACATCCATCAGTGAGGACATTACATTCCTTTCCCTTCTGGCCTCACTGGAGCAACTGCCTCTTTCTATACTGTATCATCCCACCGGTTGTCTTTGGAAGAGAATCTCTGGAGATTGTGGGGAATTGATTCGGTACTCCTCTCAAGGCTCGTTTGGCAGTTGCACCAATTCCACCCTGCCCTCCTATTTTAACACATGAATGGCCAGGCTCTGCTTTTCAAAGGGTGCATCTGCTCTTCTTAAAAGCAGTTTGGGGCTGAAAATCCAGCTTTTCTCTCTCTTTGTCATGGGGGTGTGTGTGTTAGTGTACATCCAGTTTTACAGCAGTTAGTTCCTGCTATCAGTATATTTTGAAGAGTTTTGTCAAGATTTGGAGGCAGTCATCATTGGGTTTCTCAGAACTGCAATCAATTCTATTAGCGCTATTTGCCTCAAGAAGAAATAGCTACTTAATTCTTGTTTTTACCTCCACCAGAGTACAACAGATGCTTAAAATATTTTAAATGAATCTTTTTGAGTGGGAAAAGCTGTGCTTTACAGTCTCTGTAGAGATTAAAGGGTAGGCAGTGACGTTTGTACATATAGGGCTAGGGATGATTTTTTGTAGTCATAAAGAGTTATACTGCCTAGAAATTACAAAGCACCTTCAATAAACTGAGGCAGAGAGGGTTGAAATGACTTGCCCAGAGCCACAAGCTGAACAGCCTGTAACCAAATGGGGTGTTTCCATCTCCAGACTTCTTCTCAAATTGTTAGTGCCCCACGCTTGTGTGCACACTCTCAATCTCTGCTTCTCTCTCTATTTCTCATAATTATGGCCTCACTTTCCCCCATCATTCTCAGTACTGAGCAGTACAGTATGCTGCAATTCAATTAGTAAGCTTGATTTGAGGTCATAGAAGGAAATGATACGTAGGGCAAGAAGCAGGAGGAGGATACACACTAGAATGTGAGAAGGGAATTGTTAATTGAAGAGCAAGATATACTCACGTGATTTCATGAGTAAAGGTTCAAAAATTGTTGTCCAGAAACAATCCCTGCAAATACAAGGCATTTTATATTTTTTATTAACAAACTCATGGTCGCTCGTTTTGATTTGTTGGTTAGAGCTGATGGGAATTGAGCTCAACTACATTTGGAGCATCACACTTTGCCCATCCCTCTGGTAAACGGTGGATCAGTATCATAGTGGATTCTCCATGAAGCAAAGTTGTAGTATAAAGCTTATAACTTAAAAGATGCATCTGAGTACAGTTTGGTGGAGGTACTGAGTTGTTACCTAGTCACAAAAGTGGACTGAATAAAGGTCAATAAACTATGGTTTGCCCATTCACAGCGGACAACACAGAGATTGTGGTGGTGGCAGTTCTGGCCAGATGAATGGAAGGGAGAGGGCGCTTCAAGTGTGGAATGTGCTCCCCTTGAAAACTCTGTTACTGCCAGTGCTGGCTTCATTGTGCTGGATGAAGTTACACTCTTCTAAAATATCAGCCTGGATGTACTCCTTGACTCAGATTTGAGCCTGGATATCCAGCTAAAACAAGTCTGCCAGGTGTGCCATTCGTGGAGATGTCAGATCTAGCTAGAATGACACATGCTTTGATTACATCCTTTTTGGATTACTGTAATGCATTCTTTGGAAACTGCTTGGAAACTTCAGCTGGTCCAAAATTCTCTAGCAAGGCCGCTGACCAGGGCTAGTTACTGGGGACATGTAAGACCCCCTTTGAAACAGCTTTACAGGCTACTCGTCTGTTTCTGAGCAGAATTCAAAGTGCTGGTCATGACCTTTAAAGCCCTATACACAACTTGAGTTTGGACTATCTGAAAGACTATATCTCCCTACATGAGCCTGCCAAAGTCTTAAGATCTTCAGAAACATCTTTCTCCCAGTCCTGGCACCACTGCAGGTGCATTTGGTGAGAACACAGGAGAGAGCCATCAGTGGCTGCTCTCAGACTGTGGACCTCCCTCCTATGGGAGGTTCAGTTAGCCCTTTCTCTGCTGTCTTTTCACCTGCAAATAAAGACCTTTTTATATAGATAGGCCTCTGGTTCTTAAATCATGTGGCAGCAGGGTGTTTTCAGTTTGATGTGCAGTGGTTTTGTCTTTTTAATTATACTTTCAATATGTATCCACTGTTTTAACTCTTTGTGTTTTTAAATAGAATTGTTTGCTTAACTTTTTTTAAACTTCGGTAAGATTTTAGCTGAACTTTTTTTAAAAATCAATTGTTGTAAGCTGCTTTGGATATAATACCAGAAGAAAAAATAAATACATAAAATGTTTATAGACTACTGCTGAAATTATCTTTTACTATTTTAAATACAATTTAGTTTAAAATTCACTGTTTTAAATTTTAAATTGTTTAAATTGATTTTTTGGTATGCTACCATGGAGTATTTTGATAAATGGTGGGATATAATATTTTATAAATGAATGTGTGAATATATGGAAGTAGATAGGTATAATGTGGTCTTGCCATTGAGCTTTGCACACCTAGCTCTAGCTGTTTTTTCCAGCATCAGTTTATCATTCTAAAGATTTCTGAAAGACAGCCTTGCTTGTAATAAAGTCCGGGGATCAGTCTTCAGTGTCACTACAACATAGATAATTGTGGTAAAGAAAGAGCACTACTGAAATATCAACCAAAGTGGGAAAAGGCATGTTCAAATACAGTCTGAGCTTCTGTGGTTTTATCTTGGAGTACCTTCAGGCTGAAAACCTGGTATCTTGGGGGAATGCTTGTTGTTGTTGTATGCCTTTGAATTGTTTGCTATTTAAGATGACTCTATGGTAAACTACCATGGCATTTCCTTGGCAAGACTTATTCAGAGGATTTTTGCCATTGCGTTCTTCTGAGGCCAAGTGATTGTGATTTGCCCAAGATCACCCAATGGGTTTTCATGCCTGAGCAGGGATCTGAACTCTTGTCTTCCAGAGTTATAAACCAGTATACCACACTGATTCTCAGGGTGAATGCTAGTCTGTCAGGGGTAGCAAATATCATTTCCATGGTTAATTCACATAAAAACACTACTTCCATCTTGCTTAGATTCAGTCTATTGACCCTTACTTCTAGAAGAACCTACTGTCTAACTTAAATTAGTTTTTTTAAAAAATACTACAATAGTTATTGTTTGCATATTGATGAGGCTTCACTGCATTTCTTGAGTTATCTTCCTAACAGTTTTGTGTTGATGTTAACAAACATGCAAGATGATATTAAGCCATAAAGAGTAGCCACACAGCCTGATTTCCAAAAATTGGCCTGCTATTTAGGAAGGTAGTCCTTGAGCATGGTACTTCTCTCTCTTGGACCTAAAAGATCATCCAAAACAAATACCATTGGTGGTTCTATGATCTCATTCCTAAGAGGCCAGGGATGTGACCTCTGAGTGGCCTGTCTCCAGAGAATTTCAAAACTGAAAGGAGTACTGATTCCAGATTTTGGAGCTCACTTGGGAAAGGTGCTTTCTTTTTATTTATTTATTTATTTATTTATTTATTTATCATTTTTATACAAAACATAAATTTAAATTCTTTAAAACAATTTTTCCATTATAGTTCAATATTTACACATGTAGATTTACTGTCTTTTCTTAATCTTCCAGCATTTCCACCTAAAATCATAGTATTTTTTTTAGATATTATCATTTATTAGCGTACTTCTACAATTGTCTTTAAGTTTCATTTGCTCCAGATCCTTAACTTCTAAGTAATCTAAATTTACTGAATTTATTAGTGTATATTATCTTAACACCCTTCAAAATCTAATAAAGTACTTTCCCCCTATTATGACATTCTAAAAATGTTCATTATATGCTAATTATATATATCAATATTTCAGTCATTGTACGGGAGGTAATTAACTATTGGAGCCCACTCATTTTTTATATTTTCTTCCGTTTGATTTCTCAATTTTTGTGATAGTACATCTGCTGTTTTCATCTCCAGTAAGCTTTGTAACCGTTGCTCAGTTCTAGGGACATCTTCATTTTCCCATAATTTTGCGTATTCTGTTCTTGCAGCTGTTATCATGTAAAGTAAAATTCTCCAGTATTTCTTATTTGTCTGGTTATCTAGTCCATTTAGTATATTTAATAAATAAATTTCTGGGGTCATGGTGGGTTGAGTATGAAAGATTTTTTCTATATTTTTATGTATGTCTTTCCAATTTTTTCGTGTCTTTGGGCAAGTCCACCACATGTGATATATTGTTTCAATCTGAGCACCACATTTCCAACATTTTCCTGTTCCAGACTTGTATATTCTTTGGAGTTTTTCTGGAGTCATATACTATCTATGGAATATTTTAGTTTTCTTTCAGGTTTTATGCTATTGTAAATTTCAGCGTCCTTTTCCAGCTTGTTTCCCATTGATCCAGCTGTATTGAGTGTCCAAAATTCTGGGACCACTTTATCATCACCTCTTTAACAGCTTCTTCTTCCTTTTCATAAAGGAGTAAAGTCTTACATAATTTTGCCATCAAGTGTGGCGGATTCTCCAGTAAAAGTTTGATTATTGGGTTTGTTTCTTTAGTTGTTTCAAATCCTTCTGAAATCTCTCATGTAGTTGTTTGTAGGTGAACCAATTCAACTCAATTCCTTCTTTTTTAAGATCTTCTCCAGTTTTGATACTTAATCTTCCTGTGGGGGCTTTTTCAATTAAATCTTTGTATTGTATTCATTTATTTGAACTGTTAGACCATCTTCCAAAGAAAGCTTCTTGTGGTGAAATCCACATAAGTATTTGCTTTAATAGCTTTGGTTTATGTAAATTCCATATCTTTAGCAAAGCTTTTTGTATGTAATGGTTAGTAGAGTCTTTGTCTATTTTTGCCTTTTCGTAGCAAATATAGGCATGCCATCCGAAGCTTTTATCAACACCTTCTAATACTAGCAATTTCTCATTTAGCAGGGTCAACCAGTCCACTAACCACGTCAATGCCGGGGCTTGATAATATATCTAGAGATCAGGGATACCAGCACCTCCTCTTGTAGTTAGATCAGTCATACTTTTCCATTCCTTCTAGGTTTTTGGCTAGCCCATATAAATTTAGATAACTCTTTCTGCCATTGTTTGAAGGGTTTCACATTTGTAATGATAGGTAGATCTTGGAACAAAAAATTGAATTTTGGTAAAATATTCATTTTCACCATAGCTGTTCTACCCATCAAGGATGATTGAAGCTTTGACCATGACTCCATCTCTCTCTTAATTTCTTTCCATTTTTTAGTGTAATTATTTTCAAAAAGTTCATTATTCCGTTCTGATATTCATACTCCTAGATATTTGATTTTTTTAGTTATATTATATCCTGATATTTTGGTTATTTCAATTTCTTCTTGCTTCATCAAGTTCTTTGTTAAGATTGCTGTCGTCTCTTTGTTTACTTTAATACCAGAAAGTGCACCAAATTCTCTTAAAATTGATGTTGAATGTATTATACTTTCCATTGGATCATTCAGAAAGAGTACCGTGTCATCAGCAAATGCTTTCAACTTGTATTGATGTTTGTTTATTTGTACATCTTTAATTTTTGTTTCATTTCGAATTGTATTGTTCAAGATTTCCAAAACTGTTATAAATAGTAAAGATGACAGAGGGCATCCTTGCCTAGTGCCTTTTTTAATTTTTACACTCTTTGTTTTATCTCCATTAATCAGTAGTTGTGCCTCTTGGTTTTCATAAATTGCTTCAATTGATGACATGAACCTCTTCCCCGGATCCATTTTCTTAAGTGCAGCTTTTTAAAAGGACCAATTAATTGTATCAAAAGCTTTTTCCACATCTAGGAATATCATCCCAAGTGTTTTCTCATTGTGTCTTTCATAATGCTCAGTTATTTTCAAAACTGTTCTTATGTTGGTTTTTAAGGATCTTTTTGGAAGGAAGCCATTTTGATCATCTTGGATTAAAACTGGTAGCTCTGTCTTCTTAACCTGTTAGCTAATATTGCAGTAAATATTTTGTCATCTGTGTTGAGTAGTGAGATCAGATGATAATTTTTACTGTCCGTTAAGTCCTTTCCTTCTTTTGGAATTAACAATATATTTGCTTTACTCCATGTTTCTGGTTTACCTGAATAGATGATCTCATTACATGTCACTTGTAAACGTTCAGCAATGGGAAAGGTGCTTTCTATAGCTCACCTGCTCCTTGCCACTGTTGCTACAACTTGTTTGTCTCTTCCTTGGACCTGACCTGATGATCATCTGGGGAGAGTAGGAAAGATGTATGGAGGTTACTGTTCCTTCATCCTCATATCATTGTTTGCTTACTTGCTCATGAGACTGCAGGCGAACAGGCAATAAAAACAAGGGGATGAATTTACAGAACATTTGCCCTTAGTTGATGGATGGTTCTCAGCATGTAACACCAGTCCCATTCAATGAGGTGTCAAAAAATTCATTAGGGTCACTCTTGTACTGCCTGTTTTCCAGCTGAGGTTTCCAGTGAGGGTAGTCTTTTTTGTGTGTGTGTTTTGCTTTTTAAGCAAAACCAGGACAAATCCCGAATCAAAATGAGTAGGTAACTTATGTCTTTTTTTTACCGTGTGAGGTAGGATGATTTGTTCAAGTACCTTGCCTAAAGAGAACAGTGAGATTTTAGCTGGAAAACATGGGCAAGGTGTCCCTGAATCCAAGGAAGCCTTCTTCAGTGGTGGCCTTATAGTGACATACTTCACAGTAGCCAGGGCCATCATTTCTCTCTTAAATCAGAGGAGTACATAGAACTGAAAGGCACAATAAGCAGTCAAACACTGTTCTGATAAAACAATAGTTTCATATATATTGCACTGTATATTCGTAGGAAACAAGTCCTGGAATTTTTTCAGTTCCAGTAATTTGAGGGATAGCATCTACTAAGTAATTTTAATTTTTACATCTGTACATTAAGTATCTGTTTCAAAGTCATACTAGAGTGTCCATCGTTGTAGATTTTTAGTGTGTTAAGCACTTACTTAGAATGAAAATAGGGAAACAGATCATAGGTTAAGAGAATTTGGGTGTTATCATCCCAGGGTGCATGATGGTACATGGTAGACCAAGTAGAGTCATCACTGTGTGCCAGATAGTAACCCTACTTCTTAAGCAGGTTTTCAGTTTGACTTACTTAGGTTCATATTTTAGTGGCCTATGTTTCTGAGAAAAATGGAAAACAGTGATTTTAAAACCATTGGCTGAGGATAGTCTGTTCTAAGATTAGCTGTGCAGCAAGAGAAATGGGAAATGAAATGAGGTCAGGCTTATAAAATACACCATTTATCAACTATCTAAATCTTAATCCAGTGTTTCATTGCTTTTCTTGTTCTGCAAACAAGTGAACTGCTGTGAAAACAGACACAGAATCCCTCCAGGCCACTGCTCAATAAGAGTCCAGCTTTCATGGTTTAATGCTAGGCTATCACCAACAACATTTGCATGTTGATACCCAGCATTTCTATTCCAAGGAGCCCTATTAGGATTGCAGAACATCAACAGAGAGACAGTCTGTCCACTTTGTTTATGATATATCTTGGTTTTCAGCCAAATATTTACTTGTCAGTTCATTACTGAAGCAGTATTACAAACAGTCACAGGTGAGATTGTGTGCATGGTGTAGAATTTGTCTGTGTAATATGCATATCTGGTAGACTGTTAAGAAATATTTAAAATGTGTTTTCACTCTTTTTTAAAAAAAAAAGTTTCTACCCCTTATATCTGATTTCAAATAAGGAAAAAAAAACAAAAAGTGTTCACAGAAGAGATAATGTCTAATGTTTCTAGTTTTTGAAAGTTCATACATTTAATGTAAAGTCCAATGTCCTTTCTGTACTCAGCTCCTTGCTTGGTCCATTTGCTCAAACACTACTGCAGTTAGGGTTAGATCCCAGTAGTTAACCACTGTACCACCTTGAGTGTACCCAGTCTTAACTGATTCTGGAGCTTATCATATTTGGGCCTTATTAGATAGGAGTAACACAGTGTGAATCTCCAGGTAGAGCTAGTATATACGGCTGCTTGAAAAAAAATAGAGGACCGACAGTACTGTGTCAAAGTTGACCATACTGAGCAAGACAGACCAGTGATCTGACCAGTGATCTTTCCTGTGTACACGGTTCGTGATTGTGTGAGCTGTTGATAGCCACAGTATTGTGGTTTACAGGATCAGGGTGTTCAATTTTTTTTTATCACTGCACATACAATCTTTATTTCAGGTCACTAAACTATTTTTTGGACTACTATTGGACTACTGAACTTCTGATTATCTTAGTGCATTGGAAGTCTTCAGAGCATACAGATGTACAAACTTGTCTTGCATAGATGTAGTTCTACTTGCTGTTTTGCCAAAGAGAAACTTTGGGGGCAGGTGGGGGGAGGACAGTTAATGGTCTTTAATTGCTAGCATAGAAAGAACACTGGTTGGCAATTCACTTTGTTCAGGAGACAGGATGTTCTTGTAGAGGCAAGATACACACCAAATATTTTATCAAAGATACCTGAAAAGGCAGTTCGCCTTGCTAATGGAGCAGAGAAGATAGATAGTTTTTGCCTGTCCCCGAAATTCTTATTTCTGTAGCCAGTTTCATGGTGAACATTTAATGCTGTAAAGTCATAAATCTGTAGCTTTATAAAACACCTTTTACAATTTAGTGTGCAGATAGACCCTACATTCATAGCATTTGAATAAAGAGTTGAACAATAGCAGTAGATAGTTTCTTCTTTTTTTTATGTCTTTTGTGTTTTCTTTAAATTATTGCTGCAGTTCATTGTGTGTATAAAGCAAGTATTTTAGAAGTAGTCTGTTGAAAAGTAGGTACTGGTAAGTATTTGTGTACGTTGTAGTTCATGGTGGCAAAATAACAAGCAGTTTATATTCCATAGCATAATTAATCCCTGAATGATGTGCTTTTTCCATTGTCCAAGTGGATACATGTGTAGCATGTTGTTTTCTAAGAATGTTCAGTTCTCCATCTTGTAAAAATCACTGTTGTTCATTTCATTCTTCTCTTACCTAGACAAAACTTGCCAATGGCACTTCAAGCATGATTGTGCCCAAGCAAAAGAAGCTGTCTGCAAGCTATGAAAAGGAAAAGGAGCTCTGCATCAAGTATTTTGAACAGTGGTCAGAGTCTGACCAAGTGGAGTTTGTGAAGCATCTCATCTCCCAGATGTGTCACTATCAGCATGGACATATCAACTCATATCTCAAGCCTATGTTACAGAGGGACTTCATCACAGCACTACCAGGTATTGTAGTAAGATCGCAGAAGGAGGTGTGCCACTCTTGATATTGAAGCATTTGATGTTTTCCACCAGAATTTTAAATTATGTTCGCTAAGTCTGAGTAATCAGCACTGCAACAAGCCATAGGTGTCTTTCATAATTAGCAGTTGCTTCGTGGCCTCCAAAGTACAGGTGGAGTTTCAAATCCATTGAACTGGAGAAAGCTATTGGTAGTTAGATGTAGAGATGAACAAATCTGTTGATTTGGGTCTCCCGTTTTTCCAGTTATAAGTGCAGTCTGTCTTGTTTACTAAGCAGTATGCTGTTTGATTTGTCCTCAATTAGTTTGCTTTTTATTTTAATAATCCCTGCCCCACATTTGGTGTGTAATTTTGAGAGAATTATCTTCTGAAAGTCTTTTTTCCCCCCAAAATGTATGCTTAATGAATTTTTCCAAATACCATGGAAGAACAGGATGAAGACAATTTGGACGCATGAGAAGCTGATTATGAAGTCCTTTGCTTGTCTGCCATCAGCAGCAAAGACTGGATACATGGTGTCTAGCATGGGTACTGGTAATAATCATGTGATAAGCAGAGACACACACAAAGAGATGCCTAAGTGTAGACATGTGACCTCAGATGGCCAAAATTGCATTTATCGCTTCCTATGCTCAGCCTCTATTTCTGACAAATGAAGCTCAGTCTTTTCAGCAGCCATAAGAAGAGCAGGAAATGAACCATTTGATCTTACTCTCGACATGCAGTAGCTTTTTACTTGCAGGGGCAAAACATTGCCTGCAGTGCTAATCTGGCATGTTTGACTCTTTCCCAAGTAAAACCGGGGGAGGATGGACTCAATCAAGCAGCTAAAGTATCCTTGCAAATAGATTGGTCTATAATATGCCCACTCAAAAAAACCAGTAGCTCATGTTTCTTAGATGCACAGAAGAAGCTGTAAATTCCCCACGACTCCCACTCCTGGTCCTCCTAGTTTGTCAGCAGCTTTTCCCCATTTCAAGAGAGCTTGCACCCTCTAAATCTGTTAATACACTTCATACAGCCAGACTCCTACATACTGTTTGCATTTAGACCAGGGGTGGACAATTTATGGTCTTCCACCTCCCATCAGCTTGAGACACATGGCCAGTGGTGAGAGAGTAATGAGAACTGCAGTCCAACATTGGGAGGGCCACCAAGTTTCCCACCCCAATTTAGGATTCTCTGTGCCAGTTTCATGTTACAGAGAATCACATATAAGAAGTATCATGTTGAGAAAACGTACACGTTTTTCAGTTCAGATTAATAAGCCTCAAGAATCTACTGTATCCCAAAACATATCAAAAGGTCCATTCCTCAGTGGTTGTGCATATGCTTTGCATATAGTGTTCAGTCTCTGGCATCTCAAAACAGGGATGGGGAAGATCCACTCCTGGTTTCTGTAGACCACAGTAGGCAGCTTACGGCTTCCATATCTTGTTGGATTGTGATTCTCATCCTTCCTTACATTGGCAGTGCTGACTAGGGCTGCTGACAGTTGCAGTCCAACAGCAACTAGATGCTACCAGTTGCCTAAAGTGAGATGGTAGCTATGTGTCCCTACAGATGCTACTGGGCTATAACTCCCAGCAGCCTTAGTCTCCATAGCTAATGGTAAGAAACATTTGAGAGTTGTAGTCTGATGTCTGGGAGCCGTGTGATTTCCACCGCTAGTACAGAAAGTACCTAGCTTGAAGGACTAGTGATCTAACCCAATATAAAGTAGTTTTCTACATTCCTCACACATAGTAGTCCAGTGGCCTCTACTCATTTTTTATCTCATTTTTGTCCTGTGTCTTGGATTAGAAGTCTCTAGTCTTTTGATGTTTACTCAAGTTATTATCTTCTTCTATTTGTTCATTTGTTTCAAGATTCAAGAAAGCTACTTTCTACTACTTGCTGGTGAAATGTAGTTTTTTGTGGACTCTGGGACTCATATAAACACTTTGGTTTGGAGCAAGGTAGATATAGGGCTATGAAAGTGACTTCAGATGAATATTTGTAGCATAGTAGGTGCATTTGTACATCTGCTACAGTATCTTTGGTCCTATAGAATGTTTTTTAAAAAAATACTAAGGTCTTAATGTCTGTATTTTTTAGTTCAGAAAAAAATGTTCTGTTGCCCATGCTAGCACAGCATTTGGCCTATTATATATCTCTACAAATTCAGCTGGCGGAGGTACCCTTCTGGCTGATTCCATATCTCATCTGCAGCACAGAAGCAACAAAGTGAAGCTATATTTGTGAGATATATTCTGTTATTATTGTTGTGTGCCTTCAAGTCGTTTACAACTTATGGCAACCCTAAAGTGAACCTATCATGGGGTTTTCTTTGCAAGGTTTGTTCAGAGCGGGTTTGCCCTTGGCTTCCTCTGAGGCTGAGATAGTATGACTTACTCATGGTCATCCAGTGAGTTTCCATTCCTGAGTGGGGATTTGAACTTTGTTCTCCAGAGTTGTTGTCCAACGCTCAAACCACTATACCATGCTGAGTCTTGTAAGACTTTTTTTTCCTGTGGAGGAGGGGTTGTACATATTAGGCTTGAGTGAAGGACAATAATTTAGTAGAGAAACCAAGCCAGTTCAAGTAGCTAAGGGTGAATCCATTTCTGCTTAAGCGATATTAACCAGCTTATTAATGCAATGGCTGTATAGGTTAATCAGTGTTCCCTCCCCCCTTTTTAAAACATGAACAGGCTGTTCTATTGACTATGTTGGAAAATGCTTGTTATTTTCATTAAAAAATTTTCGCATATTTTCTTTATTCCGGCAAAATATATTGCATCAAATTGCTGGTGGTTTTTGTTATGTTTTTTTACTTTTTGTGGAGAAAGTCTAGCACAGATGCACACAAACACACAGATGTAATACATGTACATGTATACACAGGTACCATTTCCTTCAAACTGTACGTTAGGAACACATAGACACACATCTGTGTGTGTGCATGCGCTTTATTTTCTTCAGTGCAAAAGGCAGCTTTTGAGCTGTTGGACTACGAGAATAGCTGTAGAAGCAAAATGAGAAATAGCCCTAATATAGCAAGATTTGGAGGGATACATCATCAAGAGAGAAAAGCCTTCCATAGAACATCCCCCAGTGATAAAACCCATAGAAATAAATTGGAATGACTTGCTGGATTCTTTATTATCTTTAATGTTTTGCTGTTTCTTATCTCAAAAAAGCTGCTGGTTTCTGAACTTCACAGGAGACTATTTTCTGCTAGATCATCCCAGCTCTATAATAACAGGGAAGGGAGCAAGCAATGATAGGGATGGAAATATGTTCTTAACAGTCATAGATTCCTGGTGAGCTCCCAAGTGCTCACAGCCTGACTTTCCTTCCAGCTCGAGGCCTGGACCACATTGCAGAGAATATCCTGTCATACCTAGATGCAAAATCTTTGTGTGCAGTTGAGCTGGTGTGCAAGGAATGGTACCGGGTAACATCTGACGGCATGCTGTGGAAGAAGCTGATTGAGAGGATGGTCCGGACAGACTCCTTATGGAGGGGTTTGGCAGAGCGGAGAGGATGGTGAGAGCATCATATATGCATTTTCCCTTTGCTCGGTCAAAGAATTAGTTTCCAGTGATTTCTAATAACTTCATAATAACTTTGTAATTAAATGGTGTGGTCTGCAGTTTAATTTTACCTGAAAATTAGAGGATATTTACATTCTGATACATATTCCTTTCTCTTATACTGTTCTATAAGAATAACTGTTCCCTTTTCACTGTAAAAGATGCTCCAGAAGCTTCAGGAGTAGATAGCACAGGAGCAGATCAGGAGGCAAGGTCCAATAAGTTAGTTGCTTTTATTAGGAAGGCTCTTTCCCCATCAACCCTTGACTGGCCCTGCCTAATGATACAGTTGCGGAATTCTAGTGGCACTCCTGAGAGCTCAGCATTGTTGTGTTCTAAAATCAAATGCATCTTCTCTTCCTCACCTGCTGGAGCTTACCCAGGTATGGAACTTTTCAACAGTGCAAAACCCAAGACAGTGAGTGTCATGTACACTTCCCCATTTCCTCAGGTGAACTGGCCATATCAAGAGACTTGCACCTAGAATCCCACCTCAAATCAGGATGACATTATCTCAGACCCTGAAGGATATAGCAGATTTCTTTTGGGGAAGAAATCATGGCTCAGAGCCCATGCCATGGGTGCCCAAAGTGATATTAACAATAACTTACTGGGCAATAAAGGGCTAATAAAATGTGCCTCACCCTTAGTCTATCCCCACTGTCTCTAGGGTAACAAGTTTTTGTTATTAGGAAGTTGATGAGTTCTTCCATTTTTCTATTCCAGAACAGAAGAAAGGAAAAAGGCACCTCCATTAGAAGGAGCAAAATGAGGGAAATACCTAATCCAAAGATAAAGTCCATTTAGTTATTATGTTCAGAAAAAACATAAAATGTCACATACTTTCTTCTTGTTAGTATATATGCCTACTGGATGTTGAAAATTCAGTTGCTGCAAGGGCAGCCCATGATTTGAGAGGGGATTGGCATAATTGTATAGTGAGTAGGTGAGGTGAGCATTATATAGATAGTGGATACTCTTCTAGAAGCCAAAGATAGATCTGTTTCACAGATCATTTTGATTTTTCAGTAGATTTTTGCAATTAGAGATTTGTTTAATTTTCAGTCACAAAGCCCACAGAGCAGATCACTGAGGACAAGGACTCAGAAATGCAGATGAAATAGTTAATCAAAACAGTCTTTCCATTACATGTAACTTTACCCAGGTTTACAGCTTCTCTGCTAACATTTCATTAGATGCTTCTGTCCCTTAATACACAATTTTCTCTTCCAGGGACCTTGCTGATATGTTGTCTGTGAGACAGTTGGGTATGAATATTTCATAAAATAAACAAGAGAAAAGTGACAACTAAGGCATTTTAACTGTTATTAAATGCTTAGGAAAAATAATAAGGCCACAAACCTGCAAGAGCAAATTCTGTTATGAGCCTTGACACCAGAGATGTTATAATTTATGGGGGCAAATAATGTTTATTAAATGTTTTTAGGTATTTTAAAGTACCAAAAATGTAGCTAATACCTATCATTGATTACCAGAAGTACTCAGACTGCTTTTTTCATAATAACATTAACAACAAACAAGGCTGCTTCTGTAGCTAAGTAATATGGCCCAGCTTGAGAAATCAGTTGAGATCCAACAATTGAATAGTTGATGGTTCATAGTTAACACATCAGACAGCATATTAATACAATATGTGAGCAGCAATTGTAATGTTTTCTTCTAGCACCTTCAGGATACTAACAGAAATTCTTTTTTTAAAGTTCTATTCCCAGTGTACAAAAATGATACACTTCCAAGGCCATAGAAAATGGCAGAGTTTACTTATGATATATTCTAGGATAATAGTTCAGTACCTGATCTCTCTCTGATTCTCATTAGGGACAAAAACTATTGCAGCAATAGTATCACTTCTGCCACTCTGCAGTAGATAATATTGTTTGTTCACTAGAGAAGGTTACTAGACAGTGAACTCACAAAGCTTGATTACTTTGTTAGGCGAGACATCACATTTGTATTATAAAGCTTGAAATATTGTCAAGGGTTAGGGTTATATTTTTTTGAAATGTCTTTAAATCACACGTTTTCCCCCTTATGTCACCCTTCACTATTTTTATTGATTGATCAGTAGGTCTAACAAGACTGACATATTATGGTTACAAAGGAATAATCAAATAATATTATAGTCTGAAGTGTCCTCTCTTGCTTCCCTGCGCTTAAAAAGACAATAAATAAGTATCAGGCTGTCAAAATCCCATAATGTAAGATATCATATTTCAGTATAATACCTTGTAGATACACTGGCAGTAAATCACTTAGTAACCTAGCTGGTTTTATTTACCAGTATATTTTCCAGAAGTCCAGAATAATCTCAGCATTTATATTTAGACGTTTCTATTTGTCACAGTAATAAAGAGATATGATTCTACATCATCTGATCTGGAAAACCCCAGAGCATGAATAAATAAATAAAATGAATTGTAAAAGAAATAAAATAAAGATATATTTTTCAAAAATCCTTACGTTGGATTCTGTTGTATTCATTGAAGATTCAAATCACTTATTATATAGTTGTTGTACCCTGCATATTTTGTTCACTTTGCCCATTCCAGTATATCTCACAGGTGAAGAACCTTCTCAGGATAGCTTCAAGGTTTAAAGTAGGGGTAAGCAACTGCATAGGAGACAGAGACCATTTTTCCTCCATGCACCCACTTTACGCCCTCTGCCAGGATGTTTTGGCATGTCTGAAGAATCACAGCATTACTGCTGCCTGCCATATAGTCTGGTCTTCGTTCATACATTTTTGAGAAGTTTGGGGTCTTTGTAGGGTTAGAGGAAGCAAACCAATGCATTTTTGGCAGGTTTGAAAGCAAAAAAATCACCTGAAAATTGGCTTGAAAAAAAATTAAATTTACAGGGGCCTAGTTCTTTTTGGGGGCTTCAGGGGCTGCACTTAGGAGTTCCAAGGGCCCCACATTGCCTGTTGCTAGTATAGAGCAAGGAAGAGCTCAGTTGGAGGAAGGAAACTGTCAAAATATTGTTGAACTGTAACAGTGAAGGGGAGAGCAGAGAGCTGATCTACGCTAGAAGTTGGACTTCGCATGCCCATTGATGCCCATTTCTTCTAGACTGTTTGCAGACAGAAAAGTAGTATGCCTGTTGTGGGGGTTGTATCCTCTGCAGTGTTTGTTGACTCCTTATCTTTCACAAGTGGAATTTTTAAAAATGACACAGCAGGAAATGCTTGCCACTCATTGCCATCTCCACCCCCGCTCTCCCACAATCTGGCATAGACTGTGTGCATTCCATAACGAGGCCATGTTGAAGAATAAAACAGTTTACCAGAAGCTGGGGGAAATAGTGAAATACCATTGCTCACGCTGTGGGTTGCTTCATTACTTTTACTTTTAGTTAGGAACAATTACATTGTGGAGAACTTACTGGACTCTGAGATGTTCTTTTGCTGTCACTGTCATTTGAAAACTCACCACCTACTAACTCTTTCCCACTAACACTAACAAAATTTTTCTTCCTCCTTTTAAATGATAAAAAGGACTATAGGTTTAGTTAGCTATCTGCTAAATCTGCCTTGTGTCTAAAATCAATAGTATCAGAGAGTGGTGGGATAAAACATCTGATTCTAAATCTGATCAACCTTTTCTATTTGTACAGCAACTGGAGTACTACAAGTCTCTTACAACTGCTGAACAAAAGAGCCAAGTCCATGAGTTATGTTACTCTTCATTCCTTCCTTCTTTCTTTCTTGTAGGGGACAATACCTTTTTAAAAACAAGCCTCCCGATGGGATGGCCCCACCCAACTCCTTCTACAGAGCACTTTATCCCAAAATTATACAGGATATAGAGGTAAGAGCCAGAAAATATGAGGAGAAAATTGTGCATTTCAGCTTCTTAGGGTTGCTTTAGACACTATAAATTTCCTACGGTGATATACCTGCCAGTTATGGCTCCCTAATGCATGTATGGGGAATGGCAGAAATGTACATCCTTGTGTGCAATGGATTTTTTTTTTCCTATAGGCTTATAATGTATCATATATACTAGATCTGTCTCAGAGCTTAGAAAAGTTACTTTGGGGTACCTTAAATCCCATAATTGTCCTACCTGTATGAGTACTATTTGTGGTCAAAAGTAATTTTTTAAGCTCTGATCTAGCCTTACATTTTCTCCCAACACATTTCACAGAATAGGAATGCACTTTGGTGGTAGAAACTGAGATTCACCTTCATGTCTTTCCAGAAATAATAGTAAAACATATATGTATGTGAGATGTGGTAGAAATTTGTAATCACAGTAAAAATTCCATTATGCATTAAACCACTACTATTCTGTTTCTATGTTTACAGTAAATTATAAATATATCAGTATCTCATAGTGTCTTACATTATTATTATTATTATTATTATTATTATTATTATTATTATTATTATTATTATTATTATTGTATCCTGCCTCTCCATATGGATCGAGGCGGCGAACAACTTACAAACAGCATGTATTTCAAAACATTTCTATACATGCCCCAAACAAGCTGGGTACTCATTTTACCGACCTGTGAAAGGATGGAAGGCTGAGTCAACCTTGGAGCCTGGCAGGATCAAACTCACAACCTTGTGGCTTGCAGTACTGGCATTTAACCACTGCACCACCAGGGCTCCCTACTCAAGATCAAGGCTTGTCAGACTATATCACATTATGTCTTCTCAGGTTGAGCAGATGTTTGAGTTTCTTCTAGTGTAATTAAGAGAAAATCAAGACCCATGGTTTATTTGACAGTTCCCATTGCTGAACTTGGTTGTGGAAAAGTTGTTACAAAGGAAGGTGGAGGACTATGGCCCAGTGGAACATGTGCAGAACAGAAAGATGGTTGGGGAAGGGGAGAAAATTTTCTCTAATGGACAACCAGAGGTGACAATCAGCAGAAGTGGAAAGAATGTGTAGGTTGGAATGGACAAAAATCAGCAAGAATTTTGCCATATAATCCAATCAAGTGAGTGAGAGAGACTCAGAAGAAACATCTCTTTGATAGTTGTTCTTGCGTGCTTTCAAGTCATTTTTGACTTACAGCAATCCCAAAGTGAACCTATAACAGGGTTTTCTTGGCAGGATTTGTTCAGAGGAGGTTTGTCCTTGCCTTCCTCTGACCATGCATCCCTAGAATAAGCCTGCTAGCACTATGGATGAATTGTATTGTAGATGGCTGGTATTTCTGCCTTCTTGGTAGTGGTTAGCATTCTCTTGGAAGGTTTTGGACTTGCCACTGGGAAAATGGAGAGGGAGCAGCCTGTCCCATTTCCTCCTAGCATGCCCTAGTACTATCTAGTGACAAATGATTTCAGCATTAGAGCTGCCTCTGTTGTCTCAGAATTCCAGCAGACTGTATTGTTTCAAAACTTTATAATGTTTGTACCACACACTAAAATTGTTTTTTTTTCTCCCTCAGACGATAGAATCAAACTGGAGATGTGGAAGGCATAGCTTACAGCGAATCCACTGTCGAAGTGAAACGAGCAAAGGAGTTTATTGTTTACAGTATGATGATCAGAAGATAGTGAGTGGCCTCCGAGACAATACCATCAAGGTGAGAGTTCCTCAGTGGTTAAAAAGTAGGACAAAAGTCCAGTTTTAGAAAAAATGCAGCTGTAATTTCATTTGGCAGAGCAAATAGAATAATAACTGAGAGCAATGAAGTTAATCCTTTTCTTCTTTTTCTTCCACTCTCTCTCACATCAAATTTGACTTTTAAATGCATTTGTTTTCCTCCCTCTTTCTAAACAAGGAGAATAAATCTATATTATCTGCTTCATTTTCTTGTAGTGTGTTCCTTGCTAGCCATGTTATTGGTCCTTCAGTAATTAAAGTCTTCCTGTTCCCTAATGAGAAGGGTAAACACTATGTTCATATTAAAAACAGAGATATTAAGGATAGTTTATGTTGCTCCAAAGTGCCTGTGGAATACCAAGTGCATTGTGTGCCACTTAAAGAAGTTCTGCTTGCCTTAATAAATAAAATGCTGTGTTGTAGAAAACAAAAGAGCCAATCTAGCAATACAGTCCATTTACCTTTTGATGAAGTCACAGGGTGATGAAGTCCCCTTTTCCTTCCTAGATATGGGACAAGAATACGCTAGAGTGCAAGAGGATTTTGACTGGGCACACAGGGTCGGTCCTTTGCCTCCAGTATGATGAGCGAGTGATCATCACTGGATCATCAGATTCCACCGTCAGGTATCTATTGTATTCACTCACTTGTTCATTTACAGTACTCTTATCTTCCAAGAAGGCTTGTACCATACTGAAAACAGTTATGGAGCATAGAAATAGAAAGCAACAAACATTCCCCATCACCACCAAAAAACGCTATTTTCTTAGGTGCCACCCAATGTTTTGATAAACAGGAAAGACTTTGCCAGAAAGGTTAGCAATGCATGTTCTTGATTAATGAAGCTTACTGAAAATGCTGGGAATAATCCAAGAGCCTCAGAGAAGATATTCACACACTCCGTTTTATATGAGAGCTATTGAGCATTAATATAACCTCATCTTAAACCAGTTAGGATTTTCAAAATCAACACCAGCAGTTTAAATTGTGCCACAGAATAAACTGGTAGTTCTTCAAGTGGTGCCTTAATATGATTCTCATTTTCTAAGACTCCCTTAATTACTCATTGGATGCATTCTGAATTAAGTTGAAGCTTCCAAACACTCCTTATGGTTATCTTCATATGTAATGCACTGCAATAATTTTACCTGATCATTGTCAAAGCTCAGGAATGATAGGTATCTCAAATGTTTTACGTAGAACTGGAAATATTTTATTTCGTGCAACCTTTCTCATCTTCAGTGGTGTTTAGGTACCACCAGCAATACTGCAGGTGTGTTGGCAGGAGTGCTAAGGATTTGGGAAGAGTGCTGTATGAAAGATCCTCTGCTGATTTAATGGTGGACCTGAAATTTAAATTGAGTAATTAAATTGTTTATTATCATGGCTGCTGTGCTGCTTCAACTTTCATAAGAAGTATTTAAGGAGACAGAGGATGGATTTGTTTCAGAAGCTTTTGTCAAACTCTATGCTCAAAACACAGACGAAAGATGGCACACACAAGGATAAGAAAACCATTTTGCACAGGATTTTTAAAAGTTGCCTTCAGAATCAGGTGCTTAAATCTATGTTTTGCACATATGTAAATAAATATAAATGCATTGTCCCTGAAAAGAAATGGCAATCATTGTATTTTCTTGAGTGTATCTGATCTGTTTTCATAAAATATCCAGTTAAATCCAGTTATAGTTGGCCTAGGAAAATGTTTTAAATTCCTTGTGTTCTTTCAGCACTAGCAGGACAAAAGAAATGTTTGGAGTCTTAAGTGCTATTACATTTTTAGTCACTGATACAACCTGCCTCTTAAGATATTTCTGTGGCCTAGAATAAACATGGGAGGTAGGAAGAGCATAATGTTTGGTACAGCGCTGCTTTGTGTCTGCCACAAAATAAAATCCTGGTTAAGGATGTATTATCCATTTTGGAATCTTTCCTGAGTTTAGAGCATAGATGGCAATTTAAGGTATTGGAGGGCAACATTGGCCCCTTCTAAAATCCTAGAGGGCTTCATTCTAGGACTAATTATTTCCTAATCTTTTTCTCCAGAGATGCAAAAAAGTAATTTTAGCAACTTTCTTCCTACTGCAAGTCTTCAAAAACTTGTTTTGAAGGCTTTTCACAAATCAGGATTTGAGATGTCTTCTGCTAAGAAGTATTTTTCCTTGCAGAAAATTTTGTTTCCTATGCAGAAAGTGTTGTTTTCCAATGCTGCTGCATTCTTCTTAAACTATATGGGAGAGTTCAGATTCTGGATTACACATAAAAGCACAGAAATTTCTAATTCCTAGGTTTATTGAATCCTTTAACTATGATGTTTCTTTTTATTACTTCCTTGCCTTTTGGGGTCATTACAGTGCCATCAGTATTGTCACCCTTTGTTTGCTAGACATTGTCACTATCCTCAGCAAAGAAGGGTAGTCTGATTCAGGATCCATTTCTCGTAATTCATGATACCAGATTCAGCAAATCGCATATTATTTTATTCAGTGTTCTTATCCATCTTCCAAGTGGATATAAGAATATCCTTCCTCAGAAAGTTGCTGCAAGAAAGAACAGTGTTTTAATGCCACACCAGTATTGCTGTTTAAATCATTGCCACTGAATTAAGTCCACAGGATAGGCTTATTTGGCACATCTTTTAAAAGAATTTGTGAGAGTTTGTATGCTAACACAATCCCTTTTTTGCCCTCTTCTAGTAGTAGACCCACATAGTAGACCTTCTGTTTATGTTGTGAAACTGCAACCTTTGTCTTTCTTTTATCCTGTCTTTTATTGGAAATTCTAGAGTGTGGGATGTAAATACGGGTGAGATGCTGAACACACTGATTCATCATTGTGAAGCGGTACTGCACCTGCGCTTTAATAATGGCATGATGGTGACATGCTCCAAAGATCGTTCCATTGCTGTGTGGGACATGGCCTCCCCGACGGACATCACACTTCGAAGAGTTCTGGTTGGACACAGGGCAGCTGTCAACGTGGTAGATTTTGATGACAAGTACATTGTGTCAGCATCAGGTGACAGAACTATAAAGGTGCAAACCTTGAAATCATTATGACTTTGAGCAACTGTTTCTTTATTATTGGATTTGTTCCATTTATATCCCACCTTTCTCCAAGGAGCTCAAGTTGGCATATGTGTTTCCCCCACCCCCATATTATCCTCACAGTGTCCCTATGAGATAAGCTAAACTGGCAAAGAAAGAGGAGAGAGACAATGAGAGAGAGAGATTGGCCTAAGGTCACCCTGTGAGTTTCATAATCAAATGGGGATTTGATCTAGTGTCTTGTTCCAACCTTGCTGTGTGGGCTCCCATTAAGAATAGATGTCTTTTGCCTTTGTGGCAGAGAACATCCTCAGAATTTCACTGCCTATCTGCAGGATGTCCTCTGACAGGTATAAGAAGTTACAATCTTATGGTAAGTGTCAGGATTCTTTTCCCTGTGGAGGCAAAGGATGTCCTTCAGGTGGGCAAATGGGCTTTAGAGAACACAGTTTGCAAGTTGTCTTCTGTCTAGTACAGGAAACGATCATTTTGTAGTAAGTATCATTGATCCTCATTCCTAAACTATTGCTTTCAGAACAATTTCCTTCATTGTGTCTGCCTTACAGGTATGGAACACGAGTACTTGTGAATTTGTGCGCACCCTAAATGGCCACAAGCGAGGCATTGCATGTCTTCAGTACAGAGATAGACTAGTAGTCAGTGGCTCATCAGATAATACAATCAGGTAAGAAATACCACACTTGCCTGGACTTTTAGTATTGCCTTTTATGGTATCGAAGTGGATTTTTTGACATAAACCACTCTGGCTTATGAGAGTGCTTAACCTGTTTCTTGTTCACAATGGGCCTGCTCTGATTTCCCCTGCTCCAATAGGCTTGAGCTGTTCTGTGTACTTGTGTGTGACTATGATACATATATTGCTACACTCCAGTAAATTGAGATTGTAGAGTAGATGGAAGACCACACTTGTAGATATTATACTATATTAAAAAGAAAATCTTCAAATGAAAACATCCAAACATTCCAAGCCCGGTAGGGAAAATTTTGTTCTATAAGTGTGGCTCTGATGTGCTGTATTTTGTTTTGTTTTGTTTTTTGTTTAATGTAATATGTGTGTTGAGGGATATTTAAAGGTAGGAATATTCAAAAATGGTAGTCATCACCCACTTTCCTCTTCCACTTCAGAAGCTTTCACTTTATTTCCCTGCATATATAAACCGGACCTGAGCATTAATTAATAAGATACAAAAATCAAGAGGTATGGTTTTTTTCAGAAAATCCTAGAAACCTCAAAATCTGAGCTCAAAAGAGATTTTATTTTTATGTGTATATTTTCATATAACACAGCTAAATTAAATATTAAAGATCTTGCAGAAAGGTTTCAGAAAGAGTAGTTATAAGACACAAGGGCAGGAGGATGGTGCATGAAATGAGGAAGGTGCTTGGGTTTCCAGACGAGCCATGATATCATGGGCAAAGAGTTATATAAGACTCATTTCATTATTAAAAGTCTTGTCCTACATCCTGCCCACCAGTATGCACGTTTTTCTCTCTGTTGGCCAGGACCAAAATTTTAATTTGGTTCACAGGATTTTGTAGTATCCAAATTCTAAAACACATTTCATGAATGCTTGAAATAACCACAGCCCTCAGAGTTACCAGAAACAAGAGTTAAAAAGTGATACTCTTGTTGCCTCAGTTTTTAATAGTTCAAAGCTCTAGAACCAACAATGAGTTAAACAATTTATAGTATATGTAGCTGTCT
This sequence comes from Ctenosaura bakeri, assembly GCA_948474755.1. Lineage (NCBI taxonomy): Eukaryota > Metazoa > Chordata > Lepidosauria > Squamata > Iguanidae > Ctenosaura > Ctenosaura bakeri. The sequence goes on from CAOLHI010001270.1 coordinate 434,735, forward strand.
GTGTTACAAGTTTTTAAAGTATTTTTTTAACATACAGCTGCTGTTTAAATATCTTTGGATTCTGTGAAAGCAAAAAGTCAGATGGAAATACTGATTTCACAAAATGCAGTATGTGAAAGAACTTGCATGGACTGTTATATAGGATGTTGCTGTTCATGATCTGTGTGTCTACTTAAGAGTTGGATTTGCAGCAAGAAGCTTTTAAGCCAGAATTGAAATTCTCCTGGCATTTTGTCACCTAAGCTTTTCTTATGGTGCTTAGACATAAGCATCAATTGGAACAGTGGCCTGGATTTTAATCTGCTTGCCCTTCCCTAGCTGGAAGCAAGAAAAGCATTACAGTAATCCTTCCCATACTACAAAGAACAGTGGATTTTTGAGATGCCGTTCAAGTTATGATCCATGGGGAGAGGCGGGATATAAATAAATATGATGATGATGATGATGATGATGATGATGACGACAGTTGGATAAGATCTGATTGCTTTTAGGAAGAGAAGTCTGACAAATACCATTTGAAAGCCCATGATTGATCAGCATGGAACAAGTAGGAAACAATGCTTCCCATATTTCATCCTTTCTCATTTAAAAGCAGTCTTAAGTCACTTTAAAGTGACCTCTGTCACCACAAACTGGGTTCTAGTCCAGGATTCATATCAGTGAAAATGTGTTTGCTCAAAAATGTTATTTGCATCTGTTACTGCAAGAATTACAGTGTCAGCTCTGTCCTTGTCATACTCTTCAAAATCAACTTCTGGTTTTTCACTGTAGCAGTGTCAGCAACAGCCAACAGCATAGTTTGAATTGTCACTTAGGAGTAATTTAAAAGCAGACTTAGTTGCCACTACCAGCTTCAAGTGGTAAACTTTACTGAGTTTGCAAAGGTTTAAAAATTGGTAAGGAGTCTCCTTTGATTAGACCAACAGAGGTCACTCCAGTTGATGATGCCCTCTTTCCTCTTCTTGTTGTGTGTAATTCCCTGGGTCCAAGGTCAAATATATCAAACTGCTGAGTGTCCAAATAAAGATACGACAATGAAGAAACAAATCCTTTCATTAAGGAACTTTAGAGGCTGATAATTGATTAGTGTAGCTTTACTGAAAGCTAGTTACTGGGGTAATTGAAGTAACATGAGTAATGAAAACAAACAGATCAGAGAGATGCAGCAGACAGTTTAAATGAGAGACATGGGGAATTGGAATGGGACAGTTGAAGCCATTAACCAATTATCGCCTTCACTTACCAGCTGCATTCTATTTAACAGCTTTTAAAGATCAAAGGATTTTTAAATAGTGCCATGGCTTTGCCAGAAGAGGCACATGGGGTGTTGCTTCATGGTATGATTCTACAAAAATCTGATAAGAACAATCTTGTTTCGAGAAAAATTTGTGTTTGCTTAATATGTGAACTTGGGCCTAATGCTCCACTGTAGCAAGAGAATTGTATGTCACTCTGGTTAAAAACAAACAAATAAACAAGACAAATCTACAGACTTAACATTTGGAAAGCACAAATCTCAGTAGGAATCCAAGCAGGAAACAGTTAAATATTGCAGAGCTTGGGAAAGCAACCATAGCACCACACATAGTAATAACCAACAAATATAAATGTCAATATTGTAATAAATTTAAAGGGGAATACAATTACTTTTATGCTTACACAGAGCAAAATTCCTGAGTTAGAATTTTGCAGTAGTTGGCAGCCTTTCTCGACAGAATCCAGGTCAGGGCATAATTTTCCTGGATGCTTTCTGAAATTAGTGTTCAAAACTTTGGCTTGAAGCACACATTTCTCTTACAGCTCTCTTGTCCTTTATATGTAGATTGTATATCTTCTGAATAAAGACTGCATGACCTCAGTACGGTATCTCACACTTGCCAGTGGCTATCACAAAGGTTAAGAACTTTAGCATCTATACTGAATTTTCAAAAGTGAAATGAACTAGAATTCTGTAATTGTAGCCAAGTGTGAGGAATACCCAGACAGTTCAGTTCTTCGTGTTGCAGCTTCTGTTAAAGGATAAGTAGAATGAACAAGGCACAGAGCCTGGTGTAACCTATTATAAAATCATTATGTAGCTACCCTAGTTTATTTCTGCCTTCACAAATTGCTCTTTCAGTGTAGAAGCGAGGTTGGTGGCATTGTTAAATATTAGCCCCTACTTTGTCAAAATCACTTCACATAAACAGCTTCCAACACAGGCCCTTTTCGCACCTTACCTTGATAGCGCAATGAACTAGAGCCCTCACGATATTGCCAATATCACAAGAGGCCCAGTAGAGAGCCCCTTGCAGTCTGCACACAGTAGGGCATTCGCGAGAGAGCACCAGTCCTCACCTGGTGCCTTGTCTGCATGTCAGCATCCTGGGCCATGCCCAGGTCCCGCCCTGTTCCCGCCCTACCGCCCCTGATTGGTCAGTGGTTTTTCTTTCTTTTTTTAATTGTTTCGTCAACTATCGTGCTAACGTTAGCACGATAGATCCTGCCAACAGGCTGTTTCATACTACGTTGGTAAAGTGCTAACATGCTAACGTGCTAACAATAGCACCAGGTTTGAAGAAAAAAAAACACAGTCGGCTGGACCCCAGGGGCTGCTGTCGTCTCGAGTGTGAGTGGCGACGCAGCCCCGGGGTGGCCTCTCGCAGCGACGTGTCATGCAGTGTTCCCTGCTGCGATGGGGGCAGCGGCCAGCCTGCTGCTGGGCGGAGCGTCCCCAGGAGCTGCAGCGTGAGGGACAGGCAGCAGGGACTGCCCACACCCCGCCCACTCCTGGGTCCTTCCCGGAAGCACACCGGACAACGGCTCCGCAGGCCCTCTGGTCACGCGACTGATGCGTGAAAGGGAGGTTATTTTTGCCTTTCAGGTGAAAATAAGAAAACGCGCTATCAGCACTATCCGTGGCTGTGATAGCACCTTGTTCGCCAGAATGTCATGCAGTACAGCGGCTCATGAAGGGGGGGGAGTGTGCTTAATACGCTTTAAAAACACCATGCGAAAAGGGCCACAGATAGGCAAAAGGCATGGCTTACTTTAAGCTAGCAGCCACCAAAGGAGCACCATTTTTTCTTTAATTAAAATATCAGAGCCTAATTGATAAAAGGTGTCACAGTAGTGGACAGAAGGAAAACAAGAATTGCATTGCCACCAAATTCCTGTAGGGCAGGCCTGTTTCAAATGTGCTATGGGTGGATGGAGGAAATGAGGATGAAACTTCCTCTTTACTCCCTTTCACTCTTCCCTGCAACTATTCAGTTCCACATGCTTTTCTTTTGACGGGATTTCAAGAAGTTCCAATAAAAGAAAAATAGCTTGAGGCTTAAGTGGGTTCAGGAAAGACATAAGCAGTGGGAATGGTCAGCTCACCTATTCTTTGTGTTGTGGTTTTAATTGTCATTGCCAGTCTGCTTGAATTTAGTATGCTCAGTTGGGTTATCCTAAGGTAACATGTACATTGCCCCATGGTTGTGACGCTGCATGAGGAATTCATTACCTCAGCCAATAAAGCAATAGTTATTTGAAGGGCTCAGCTTAAAGGAGAAGTTCCAAACATGCAATTCCACCACAGTTTTTCCTGCACTGATTTTCTGTGCAAAAGATTTTCAGAAGGAGGATATTTTGCTTATTTTACAGAGTATGAGGCTGTCAGACACTACACGAGATTCCTTCCTAATGGAAAATCAACACAGAGATGGGCAAAAAGATGGAGACATTGCTATCTGTATTACAATACAGAAAGAAAGTGGGCTTTGTCCTACAGTACATCATAAAGATGGTATTTATGATATAGCACCCTTCCTTATATCTGTGGCAGGCAAAAATGGCCATGAATTGGTATAGATGGTTGCCCCGTCTTTTCTACAACAGTTAAACCTGTATTTTTTTAAGAAAAAATGTTTCAAACACTGCCACTGACTCACAGACTCCTAAAGCTTTAGCAAGTCATACAAACCACAGTCTGAGTATTTTGAGAACTTCTCACCCCTCCCTCAGCCCCATCCCGAGTTTTCACCTTCCCCATTACCCCATGTTCTTATATATCCTATTTGAAAAAAACTGCAAATGGTCTTATAAACCCCAGAGTAAAGGGCAGTCTTTCAAAGAACTTCAACTTGGAGGGTAGAATTATCATAAAAATGATCCATTTCTTAGGAAGAAGAGGTCAAAAAACTATGGAACCAGTTTTTCAAGTGACATAGCCATTTGCTTCATGGGTCATAAACTGTATAACAACTGTCTTTTTATCCATCAGTCATAAAGTACATATAACACCACCTGTTCCCCTGGGGCAACTTTGCAAAAGTCCTGCAGACTCCAATTACAAATCCCTCACTTCTGGACAGGGATAAATAGTTTACTCATCAGCTATATTTTTTTGTCAAACTGTGGCTTTGTTGGCAACAAATCAATTTTATATTGTAATATGACTGACAGATATTAAATGGAGATCTGTGGAAGATGCATACTTTGTTTGGAGAAGGCACTTGCTGTGATGCACTGGACCCAAACTATTCATGGCTTTATAAAACACCTCCATGGGGGATTTGAAAGTAAACTCACTGATATTTTAGCTACAAAAGAATTTGTGTAATTTGTTTCTTGCTGCACATTCCAACCACAAACCAACAGCAGCATGCTACACTATCTAAAGCTTCTGAAAATCACCAAAGGCATTCTTGCGGGTATCATGTTATGGTAATCAAAGGCTACCAAGACACAGTTGACAGTGGCAGGTTTCCTCTCAGAAGCTGAAGTTGGAGACATTACGGGGAAAAAATATTTCTAGTAACCATCTGAGTCTTCTTCCAGGAGCAAAGCTGGCTCCAAATAAGGGTGTCTTGTCCAAAACAGCAGTCAAGCAGTGATTCAGGAACCTGACTGTTGCACCTGGATTTGTTAGAAATGAAAAATAGTGGGTTTTCCTGTTAAAAACCACAGTTTTCTTAGTTCAAATGCTGAGGTGGGAGGAAGATTAGGAATTAAGAGTCCCTCATTTAAGTTAAATAGGCAGGTATGGAATTTTTAAATAATTACTTCATGATGATGGCTTATCTTTTCTTCTGCCAGGTTATGGGACATAGAGTGTGGAGCTTGCTTGCGGGTCCTGGAAGGTCATGAAGAGCTAGTGAGATGCATTCGCTTTGATAGCAAGAGGATAGTAAGTGGAGCCTATGATGGGTGAGTGATGGAGAGCGGATACCCACTTTCTCTTTGCCTGTCCATCCCAAACTGATTCTTCTCTGCTAGAAAATTGGAAACTCTCCTCTGAGGAAGTAAAAAGTATGCAACATTTTTAAGAAAAGAAAACCATGTTTCCAACTTTTTTGCCAGAGAGATTTCACATTTCACTTCAAAAGAATAAATATCAGTAATAATCAAAGGTGAGAAAAATCTATTAAAATTTCAAGTCTTGCGAAAAACAGTAATGCCATACTACTTTTATTAACGTTCTTCTGATCAATGTCCCTCTGAGCAAAGGAGAACATCTTAGGATTTGCTTTTAATCAGCCAAGGTGGGAATCTAGTCCAGTAATGAACAAATCTGTTTTTATCTACTTTTCCGTTGCTCCTATAGTTCTCACTATTTGTTTTGCTGTATGCAGTGTGCACACAAGCACAGCATGTGTTTTCTTTTAGTGTCAGCATTAACAGTGCTTATTTTGAAAGATCAAATTATTGTTTAAGGATTCACAGAGATTATTCCCATATATCCTTATCCATAGCGTTCTGCTTTCTTTGCTTTTCCATTCTAGAAGCATGGTGCTTTTTTAATGCACTGGATGCTTTAAGAGGCTTGGAAGGTTAAGAACCTCTTCCTCTTCAGCAGAGGCTTCCAGACAGCTGTCTCTTTGCCTGTCCAGGGCACGTGGGGCCAGACAGTCTTTTACAGGGCATGTCTTTCCTCTGAACCCAAAACTTTGGTTCTTCTTTTTGAGGCAAGGTTGCCTTTGATCTACCTGCTTCTTGTTTTCCTACTTACTCTTGAGCTTTTATGTCACTTTCAGAAATGCTTGTGAAATCCCAGTACAATTTTATTACATAGCCTCAACCCAGAACCAGCCATCATCATGAAGGGCTAGTCATGATTATTGTTATTCCTGTTGTTGTTGTTGTCATTTGTATAGTAACATAATGTACAGGCAGCTTTACAAGCAAAACAATAACAAAAAAACCTCATCCAGACCTGCCAAAGTTGTACAATCTAAAATATACACATATGCACACACACAGGGGAACGGTGGAGTAATGCAAATAAAAAAACTAAACAATATAATTGAAAAACAGATTATCCAGATATAAAACTTTAAAAAGTACAATATAAATACCCGTATTTGTCGGTGTATAAGATGCACCACTATATAAGACGCGCCCCATTTATACACTGGCAAATACTATATAAGATGCAAGATAATAAGACAGTATTAAACCTTAGCAGCGGATGAAAGATCCTTTGTCCATTCCAAATGCCGCTGTTGTGGCTTTAGAGGGAGAGCCGAATAGGCAGTATCTGCCAGATTTAATCCCCTCTACCACTGTCTTTCCCTTTTTCTTACCTTTTGTGTCTTCTTTGGATTGCAAGCCAGAGGGCAGGGAACTGTCAAATTAATGGTTCATAAGCTGCATTGGGAGCCTCTTTGGCTGAAGGGAAGGATATGAATGTGTATGTGTGTGTGCCTTACTCTAAATAAATAAATAAGCAAACAAACAAACTAAACCCCCAAAAGCTTTGGAAAACAAGGAAGTTTTCAGCTGGGATTTAAAAACTACAAGGGAAGGAGCAGTCCACAAATGTTCAGGGAGGCTGGTCCAGAAATATGGAGCAACAAGTGCAAAAAGACAAAGCTGAGCCAAGGAAGAAGAAACTTTTGATTGAATGAGAAACCTGGAGTTCCTACAATGCAGATCCTGAGAACAATGATCTGCCATCACCTCACTTTTTTCTGGCAAATAGTTATCCATCTTGGTTCATGACTGTGGAGCCATCCCACTTCATACACACTTTTCACTACATCCCTTCTCATAGGGATAAAATCTAAGCATTAATAGACAAGATTTCTTGTTTTTGAGCATTCCTTGTTGAATACTCATCAAGATATTTGCTGCTGGAGAAGAGAATGGCCTGCTTTCAGAATGGAGAAGAAAGACTCAGCTGCAAGATAAGGCAAAAGATTTTTCTGCAGAGAAATGAAAATCACCTGTCTTGATTTTAAACTTGTGGACTCTGTGTAAAGAGAACATGTTTGCTTACTGCAAATGCATATGTCACATCCCTCATCATTTCAGCTCTTGCATTTGTAGACTTATACTCCAAAACACTTTTTCCTGCTACATCAACAAAAATACTTCCCCCTTCTTAATTGCTGGCTTTTTGCCGTAATAATAAACTTGTACTTGTACTTGTACTTCCCCCTTCTTAGTCCTTGTTGTTTTGGAATGAGGAGAAGGACACAAAGCGGGTCTAACTGGGGAATCCCTTATTTCTTATCTTTAAAGCCTGTCTTTGTGACTCCAAAGGACTGAGAGGCAGTGACTTGGCAAATGCTTAGCAGTAAGCATTATGGCTAAGCAGAGATTTGAATCTATATTTTCCCATATCTAAGCATTGATGATGCAGCCCTGGATTTATGGCTAAATCCCTTGTTGATGACAGATGACGCAAGAATAATTCCTATGGGTTGTAGAAGTGTGAGATGGTTCTTAATGTTTGCAACTTAGCAAATGAGGGAGCATGGTTTTGATGGGAGCTTATCTGACTGTGTAGAGTCAGAAGCAAGTGTATCTCCTCTTCCCATCTACGTACATAGAAACTTGAGTTTCTTCCTTTTCTTTCTACATAGAACAAAACTGATTGAGACCATGACCTATGGAATCAGACATTTAATTTTCTCATGTCAAGGAAGGGTTGGACACCATACAACACCATATTTTCCTTCACATATTTTTGTCATCTGTCTCAGTTGCTATACAGTGTAACAATACAATATAACCTGTTATCATTGTTTTTGTTTCTGTTTATAACACTCATTTGTTACATTACCCATATAATTTCCACATCTTTTAAGATCAGCCCCAACACCAAGCTTGACCCAGGAAAAAATAGGAAAACCAAGCATTAAGAACAAGCAAGTATGTATTCCTTCCCTCCAACTCCTCCCGCACTCACACAAACTGAATTTATCTTCTCATCTTTGTATAATGGCTAATTTATTTTAATTTTACTTACTTCTTATGTTTTCCTTTTAATGGAACCCTGGTTCTTTGTTCTCTTTCTTGCTATCAGGAAAATTAAAGTGTGGGATTTGGTGGCTGCCCTGGATCCTCGTGCCCCTGCTGGAACCCTGTGCCTGCGTACTCTTGTGGTAAGAGCTTTTAGTTGGTTGAAAACAGGAGGGAAGACTTGTTTCAGTATTAACGTGTAAGGAAGTCTCATCTGGTTGAATAAGTAACAATACAGTACAGCATGTTCATCCTTGGTCACTCCAGCAAATCTAGATTTATTACAAGTTGGGGCCAGGTATCAAAACCAAGGTGTTGATATTAATAATGTTATGTTATATTCTTGTTGTTTTCAAATTTAAAGCAGCGCTTAAAGTGACCCCCCAAAAACGTAATTTTGATGTCATATTCCTGAAAATAATTTGACAGATAGTTGTAATGATTTCCAGCAGCATGCCTCCCACTGGCTACTTCCCCTGTTGTCTTTGCTGGGTTTTTTCACTCCATGGTGGATGTTGGTGGCCACAAATAGTGGCAAGCATGACTGCAACAAGAACAGGAGGGAGAAGCAGCAAAGGGATGCATTTGCCATGGCGCAGAATTGCATCTAGGAAAAGAAAAGTGACAGAATGAGAAAGCAGCTGGACAGTGGACAAACAAGAGGAAGGAAAGAGCAGTCTGGTGGCTTGCTTGTTTGTTTCCACTATTCCCCACACCATCGTGCCCATCCTTCTTTCTAACGCCCATTTTGGGCTATGCGGATAGCTTCCTCTTGAACTTTGGGGTGGTTAACTTTCCTGTCTTCTCTGTTTTTCCCATGCTTCACTTTACTAAGGCAACTTGAGTAAAAGCTTTTGTTTGCCTATTCAGTCACACTGCAGTTATCTATATATTAAGTCTGTATTTTGTATTGATGGTGAGGAGTTGGTTGTTCTCTAAATGAAGTCTTTTCAGATCACTGAGAGCTTAGACTGACATTTCTTTGTTCATATGTTATTTGGTGGTTGGGGTGCCACACAAGGATTTACCTCAATTTTGCTGTCAGGTGTGCTCTCTTGCTTCTATCTCTGGTACTGCTGCCATGTCACCCAAGAATTTTTTTTTGTTCCCTTCATCTTTCCTGTGCATTTTTAATTGCACTTACCTACCTGTTCACTGAAAAGGAGTAAGAATGAAATGAAGTTTTCAAAAATTCATGAAGCATTTTTCTTCTCTCATAAACCTAGAAAGTGGGATGGGGGGCAATGTAGAGAGAGGAATAAAGCCGTAGATAGAATTTTTCATCTTAGTCCTGGCAATTTTTTTAGTTTACTAATGCTAAATTTAAACACCAGTTTAGAAGCAATGCTGAGATTGTACCTGGGAGATATGTCTCTGAAACATAGTTATGATATGTCTCTTGGCACAACCCCCAATCCCATTCTGTGTGTCACCCGACACAGACATGGTTCCTCCACCCCTGTATCTTATCGGTTCTTTGTTTGCCTTAAACCTTTTTGCCTGAATCTATTTGGATTTTCTGGGAGTTGCTGTGTTGTACACCTAGGCTTACAAAATTGCAAAGCCCAGTTCTGTCCAATAAGAAGCAGGCACAGTTCCATCATGCCTAGACCTAGAAGTAGGTGAAGGGTCCTTCCTCCATCCCAACTGCCACTGCCTGAGTCTCAGAGGGAGGGAAGAAGCAGTAGTATCTGCTGTGCTTGTCCCCTCCCCAACATTCTTTGTGTGTCACGTCTTATTTTGATTGTAAGCCTGAGGGTGGAGAACTGTAAAATTGAACAATTTTTCGTAAGCTGCTCTGAGAGCCTTTGTGAAGGACGAGTGGGGTATAAATATGCTAAATAAAATAAATAAGTAAATAAACATCTGTATTCCTTTTAAGTATTAAGCTTAAATGAAGCAAACAGAAATCTAAAAAGCAGTCCAGCCTGTTACACACCCTCCCCAAGACAGCCATTACTTTGTCAGGGGAAAGCAAGGGAGCAGAAGGAATGTATCCAGTTATTTTCTTTTAGCTAGGTCTACTGTGACAGTCACTCTCAAGGACCTCCAGCAGCCCTTGAGGATAACATTAGTGTTGTGCATCCAACCGAAGGAAGGTAGCTGGATATGCCTGTGCTGATCCCTGTCACCTCCAACGTGGAAATGGCTGTTGCAGGGTTCAGGGGTTGGGAACCTCACTGTGAAGGTGGATTTGGAAGAGGCATTTTGCTCGTTGCATGATCAGAACAGAATTCCACCTTTTTTCAGTGACCGAAAGAGTGGGTGATATGACCATAAGTTGGCCTTACACTATAACAGTATGCTAACCTAGGTATAATTTCCCAGGGCATTCCTACCACCCATGTAAGACTATTGGGCTATTTCCATTCTGTGTAAGAGATCACTTGAAACTGCTAAGACTTTTAAAGAAACTGGACAGCGTATCTGGTGACCATTTAGTTAAACTTTGCTTTTGGCATCTCAGCATACTAACTGAGCTAGTATACTGTCTTTAGTTTACAAACTTACTCCTTGCCTAAGTTATTAAGGTCTAGGGTATCTTAAAAAAAAAAAACTTCGTGATGGCTGTTTGCCCAGGACGCTAATCAAAATGTCAGTTTGGTTCAGTACTCAAAATTTTCCAGGCGGTGCCCTCATTTTAAGGAGAATAAATGCATTTCTTACTACCTGATTGACCTTACTAGTGCTCCCTTATGGAAGGTAGTTACAAGTTTACATTTCCAAAATATGCCCTTTGTGTATCTTGAGGGTGTATTTCGTAAGATCTCTATGGAACAGCAACTTCATCCCTGTGGGAAGATAGTAAACATTTTCTTTTACATTATCCTTTTGATAGTAACATAAGAGGGAGAGTTCTGAGCCAGATCATTGTAAAATTCTCAGAGTCCAAAGAAGAATGTATCAATTATTTACTGGCAGATGCACGCCCTTATTTTTACGTTTTTATCTCTTAAAATCAGAAAGAGATGTGTACTTGAAATATCTTTGGCCAGATTGTAGTACACATTTTAGATTGTATATATGGCTGTTCTCCCGTTCCAGAGGTTAACCAAGACTTTGACAGAATTGCCTGCCAAAGCAGCAGGAAAGACCTCTAAGTGCCATTAGGAGTCCATCTAGATCCATAAGCCTCCTGGAACCATTTTAGTGGTTCCCCCACCCCTGTATAGGTTCAGAGTCCCAACAAGTCTAAACCCCGCCAGGTTCGATCTTCCTATTACAATAGAATTATTGGTTGTATTTTGACCTCTGTTGTGCCCCACTTCAAGCCTTGAGGAGAGACAGATAACAAATTGTTGTTGGTGTTGTTGCTGCTATTATTATTATTATTATTATTATTATTATTATTATTATCATCATCATCATCATCATCATCATCATCATCATCATCACCACCACCACCACCACCACCACCACCACCACCACCACTACCACCATTATTATTATATCTTCCACTTGTAGATCCCATTCACCCTACCTGCTACAGAAAACAAGGTCCAGAATGTGCCCAGCAGCATGAGTAGGACTAGATGCCACTTGGGACAGACCCATAGTTCCTATGGCAGATATAAAGTCCTCCTGCAGTACAAGCTGGAGAGGATTCCAACACCAACCCTGAGACCATTGTGGCTAGCTCAGGAAGGGAGACTGTTGAGCAGTGAGGTTGGCAGTATACCAACTGAATCCCTAATCTGTCCTGGCCACCCAGCTTCAGGTACACACACTCAGACTGAGAAAACTGTGAGATTAAGCACCTGGTCAGGGAGGTGGAATCTCAGTAGACCACTGCAATGTCACCTCCCCACCCCGTAGGTTTCTAGATGCTACTGGACCAAGAACCCTAGGGGACAAAGCTGAGAGAGATTAATCATCTCCCCTGCATCACCTCATCCAGCCAGGTCTCTATGATACATGCAGGTCAGCATGCTCATACAAAACCATGTCCAAGATTTATTTGCACTTACCTCCTCAAGGATTTATATATCCTTATAGATAGTGGCACAGACCCACCTCTCCAAAATGTGCTCTGAGCTGAACAGCATCATATAGACCAGCTCAACTGCTTCTTCCTGATGTCTCTAAATACTATTGTGCTTCTTCATAGAGAACACAGTTAATTGAAAAAACAAGCATCCTGATTTGCTTTTCTGATCCTAGCTGACCAAATGTGGCAAGCAGTATAAAATTCATTGAACGTTAATGAGGCACCAGGGGCGCCTATGTCTGTTACCCCTGAATGACACTGTTCACACTTCAGCTGAGCCTGGATTAGGAAACCTACTGCTTGTGGCTAAACAAACCTCTAGATTTCACTGCCTCATTAAAGTTGTCTCATAGTCTTACGCAAGAAGGATTGGGCAGAAATGTATACGTTTCAGGTGCTTTCATAAATGAAAGAATATTCTGTGTGGTGTTTTTCTGCTTCTCCTCAGTGTCTGAAGATAACCTAGCCCTGTGATCAACATATCATGTTTTTCTCCTTGATCAAGACTCTGGGACAAGAGTAGGGAAGGTTCAGCCCACAGTCTGCCTCTTGGGGCCTGTTTTGCAGCCCCCAAAGCCCCTCTGAAGAGCCCCAAGTTTCTAGACCCATCTCTATTAATTTTTTTGGCTGAGAAAGAACTAAAGTGTTTTTTAAAAACTTTTCAACTAGCACAGAAATATGATAGTTTGACTCTGCTTGCTTCTCCCTATCCCCCTCCCAAACCCAAGAAACACAGGAATGGGAAATGACATCTTGTCACTTCCAGTTGCATCAAGGGCAGTTGTGGGGCCCATAGAGACTCTACAGTTAACATACTTAGGCCTCTGTCCTGTTACTACTCCCAGCTAGAGTCAACACTGAATAAATGGGATCTGCCTGTGTGTTAATTCAGCAATGAACTATTGATTCATTGGGTCTACTCTAATTGGGAATCACCAACTGGATTCTGGCCTTAATGTCTTTGTTCATCATTTGTTTCCAACCTCTGAACATGACAGCAAACTTTTTTTTTCCAGTTTGCTAGTTTGTGAAATAGTTTGCTAGTTTACAAAAAGGGTTGCTGATGAAACATTGTGTATTCATAGACAGTGCTACACTTCTGATCTAAAACGTTTTGTTTGGTTGCAAGCAAAAAGTGTCCAGTCCTAAGACTGCAGCAAATATGGAAGTTAGCATAGTTATTCATGGTGTTTCTTATATTTGGTAATCTATTACATTCACCACATTTTCAAAATGTTGCAACTTGTGTGTGCTGAGGATCAGTGGAAGTGACCTATGAATAAGGGACAAAGAGAAGGCAAAGTGAGTAGTGCCCTTCCCTCTGACTGTTAGAAGGCAACATCAAATTTCTGAGTCTTCCAAAGACCTTGCCAGTGCATTTCCAGCTTTCTCCTTAACTATGTGTGGGTTGAAAATTTGCTTTTATTTTAAAAAAAAACAAATCATATTCAAAGCATCAGGTAAGCTTTGCAATGACTGAATTTATTCATCTGTTTAATGCATTGCATGTAGAACCATTAGAAGGAAAGTGCTACCGATGAAACTAATCAATTCATACAGCAACCAGTGGAACATTTATTAACTGCTGTTAATGGAATACCTCTTGTTCTAAGCTGTGATTAGAGGATAAATACAAACTACAACGTACCTGATTAAGCCTCCAATAACTCTAGAAACTAAATGCACTTATTTTGGCTTCTCTCTTCCTTCAAACAGGAACACTCTGGCAGAGTTTTCCGGCTCCAGTTTGATGAATTTCAGATTGTCAGCAGCTCGCATGATGACACCATCCTTATCTGGGACTTCCTCAATGATCCAGCTACCCAAGCAGAATCTAACCGCTCCCCTTCCAGAACATATACTTACATCTCTAGATAAATAGCACTACACTGTACCTCACACTTACACAGGTAAAAAGAAAAGATGCTTTGGTGACAGCAGGTAGGATGTATGGTCGAGGTACAAGAGATGTAAATGTCCAAGTAGTTTACAGTATTCTTAGAAGCCCAAGATCTAGTTCTTTAACAAGACGGTATTCCCAAATACCTCAATAACTGGCTCCAAATAGGAGTTTACAAGACTATCCCCTTCATCCGTTCTTCTGGCTAGTTACCTAGCTGGTTTACTTCTCTGTTTGAAGGAAACATTTAACAAAGCAATTTAAGAAGGAGGATGTAAAGATCTGGGTCTGGACATTGCTTAGCACCGATTTTCTGTGCTCCAGAAGAGTGTCCACCTGTATCTGTATTTGGCTGGTAATTAGGAAATAGAACCCTTTACTTTAAAGTTTATTTTAACTCACAGTTTTCCAGCTAAGGTGACTGTTTGACAGTTAAGCCTCATCCTCATGTCTTGTAATAGTCCTTTAGTATATCCATGATCAAAAAGAGTTATCAGTCAGCATTCATATGTGGGAAGGCCAATGTGTACACCATATCCCAGAATAAATTTAGTAGCCCAAAGACTGTTGAGAAAAAATATATACAGGCTTATGTAAAGAGGATTAGGATAAGATTGAGGCAATTCACTTATTATCCACAACACACTTATAATCTTGACACAGCATCCTATCATGATCTGTACAGCTGTACAGTTATTCATACAAAATGGAGTGGACACCTGTCATTACAGGGTTTATATATAAGTATTCTTGAATTATACCTTCCTGTTTATATTAAGTATTTCTTTGTCCATCAAAGTAAGCAAGTTCTTGATTGACAATTCATTAGGATAAGGAAATCTGGGATCTGGAGTAAATGGCTGTTAATTTTTAAAAAAAATAAAGAAGTAGTGCTACAATTTTAGTTCTTAGAAATAAGTCCTAATGCGTTTAGTCAGGCTTTCATAGGTTTGCTTTATAGAGTTACAGAATGTTACGTTCATTAGCCCTCAAAACTACATGCATTTGGTTCAGTACAGGTACAGATGTATACATAATCTGTATACCAAACTAAATAGGATTCTAGTACCCTATTTGCTGGCATATAAGACTCACTTTTCTCCCAAAAAAATACTGTTTGAAAATAAGGTGCTTATATCTTATACACTGGCAAATAATATTTGCTGACATATAAACGGGATGCATCTTATACACTAGTGCATCTTATACACTGGCAAATACGGTATATTTCTACAATTTCTATGACACTGAACATCTATGCATACATCATGAAGGCATGTACAGTGTAATGTATGAGCAATCATATTGAACTGAAGCAAGAAGAAGAATCTTGGAATTAAGAGAATAAGCCACAAAAATTAAGCTCATAAGGCATTTATAAACTTTAGTATAGTCAGTATAGGTTTGGTTGTGTGGAGAGAGTATACTTCTAATATTCATCTTGGATAGGGAGCCTTCTGTTTTCATACATACCTTGGGTTTGCATGGCCAGTTTTTCTCCTATGTTTACTAAACAAGTGCTTATATTAACCAAGGTTTAATACAATAACTTGAAAATTATTTGGAGAATAAGGAATTATGAAAAGAATTTTGAAGGATACAACTGCTTCTACTTTGCTTGGATGTTAGAGTTGCAGCATATACTCCATTCAGTGGTAGAGAATCTTATGCCATTCAGATATTTGAGACTCCAGTTTCCATAATGCTAGGTCCTGCTTGGAGTTGCAGATGAGAATCTGAGAAGCAACAGACCTTAATGCTAGATTTGTTTGCCTACATTTATTCACTTTGGATGGCTAAAACTATCTATAACTATCTTTCACTAGATCATAGCATTCCATTTATAAAAGTATGGATGATGAATAGTTCCTCCCTTGTCTTTTTTCCCCCCTCCAGGACTCATTTAAGCTGCGATATTTAAACTATCTGCCAATGCCAGGGCAAAAGAATAACCCACATAACAGATATTCCTGAAGAGGAGCTCTTGGATACATGTCTGGAACCAAGTTGGCATGCGGTTGATCTTGAACAAGGTCATCTCGACACAGCTGACTGTTCAAATGCTGCTATGTCAGAAGATTTCTTTGATCTTTCCTGAATGACTGATGTGTTAAACTTCCCCTCTTCTCCCCCACCACATCTCCTCTCTTGTCCTGACTAGGGGCATCCTATAAATATATTTAACATGTTGCCATGTTTCTTGCTTTGCTCTTAAGCAGAAAAATCATTGCCACCATGCATTCTTCCAGGAGACCCACCATTTGATGTAATGATAGAAGGGGAACAGCAGGCTGATGCCTCCTCCTTTTGGGACTTGTATAAACACCTCTACTTAGTTGTAGAAGGGCCTTGAACTTTAGAGAATGGCCAGATTTTTGGAAAAGGAGGCCCTGGTGGCCAGAAACTAGCAAAGAGGTCATAATGAAAATCTAAACAATTTTAACTAAAGCCCTTGCGTCTGTATGAAATGTTGGTCTGGCAGTTGACATTAAATGAATGGTTCACTTTCTTCTGCCAAAGTCTAGTACTGCTTAAGAGGAGAGGCTTAATGGCTGGAGTGGGCAATATTTTGCTATCTGGGGGCTATTCTACAGAAAGATATGGTAAGAACAAAGTTCCCAGTTCTCCTCTTTCCTTAGCTTTTGCCTTGGAGCAATATGGTACCTATACCCTTTATTCCCAGCAACAGCATGACATCAGAATTAGAAGCCATTCGTGTGAACTCCCATCAGTACTGAATGAATGACCTGGTCATTCAAGCTTCTCTTCCTAACCTGATTGTGTGGTTGCTGGCAGGCTGACTGTTGTGCAATGGCAACATAATTAGTTGGAAGGGAACTACTAAAGTTATTGTAATTTATGAAGATCTCTCGCTGCAGTCTGCAAGCTGTCAAGGCGAATTTATGCAAGAGAGGGAACAGAGGAAAAGAAAAATGAGGGATCTTATCCAAGGGTGGAAACAACAAAAAACAAACCTGTCCTGTGGTACTAAATAACTCCCACCACCTTCAGAAGCACTTCGGATAACTGCCGTCATCTCGTAAGACTATCAGAAGTGTTGTCTTCTGACAAAAGAGAAGCTAACTCTTCTGGCAAGTATTTGTTTGGGGGGAAAAGGGAGGGACAAGAATTAATATTTCACTTTGCCTAACTAGCAGCATAAATTCCCCCTGCAACCTGTCTATTCTTTATTTCTTTGGGCATAGAAATTGCCCAATGAGAGTCCAATGGTGATATTTGGCATTTATCAAGTCAAGCTCAATGAGTCAGTAAGTTGCTAGAACTAAGAATAATTGGGCAGCTGGACCTGTCTTGTTTGGTTCTCAGTACTGATTCACATGGAGTGGCTCTGCCCTATCCATGGTTTTTCAATGTGTATGGGATCCAGGCCCATATCATCACCAAAGGCATAGTCAGCAGCATTTGTTCTCCAGGGGCAGGGATCACGCTGGTCCAATCATAAACACGTCCATCTGTCTGTCTTTCTGTTGTCTTGAACAGACGTCCTTCATAGATCAAGAAGATTTTGTCTTGCACAGTACTTTGTATAGCAAGGGAATGGAAACAGTTTAATCACATGCTTGCTTTTTCTTATATTTGGCCCTTAACCCTCTTTAGTCACTCTTCCTTTGGGTCCCTGGCTTACAGATTTTGCAATGTTAACTCTACAAGACTGCAGATCTGCTATAGTTGGAGCATCAACAGGTTATTTCTGTTCTCTTGCTTCTAGGCAGAGCTGTGAGATCAGTGCTTTCTCTCCTGAACGGAGTGTGTGTATGTGTGTGCGTGCATGTGTGTGTGCGTGCGTCTGTTTGGTGGTGGCTCTGTCAAGCAATTTTTTTTTAAGGCAGGCTATGTTACAAGGAGTTGGGGATCAAATAAGGAATTTCTGGTGCAGCCCTTCCTTGGCTGCCACGGTCCTGATCTTTCCTGCTGCTGTGGTTTTTCTAAACAAATATGGTACTGAACAATTAATATTAATATGTCAAACATATTCTTAAAGTAAAATAGTGACATTTTCCATTAAAACTTTTCAAAGGAAGAAGTGCTTTTCTGATAAAATGAAGGTCCAACATAGGAAAAGATTACTGGAGGAAGGGAGATCTGCCCGTCCAAACTTCTAGCCCACTCAGGTTTCAAGAATTTGAACAAAATTCTGAAGTTTACACCTTTAGCCTACTGCATTTCTAACCGTTTAGAAAGAGGTTGGTGTTCATTGGAAGAGGAAGGCTCAAAACCTGGTATCTGGTCATTTCTATGCATGGATGTGTTATAGCTTGATGGGATAATTCCTGAAAGGATTTGAACTGCAAACTGGAGGAGTTTTCTTTTTTTCTTTTCATCTAGAATAGGTTGAGTTCTAGCAGCTTGCTTTAGAATGAAGTGTTAACCTGGAATTGCTAATTACAAATATCTTGCCTTTCTTTCTGAACGGCTCTAGAGGCAGAGATTCACAAGCAAAGCAACGCACAACTGGCCCTTAGCCATAGGAGAAAGCTCTGCTATAAAATGGGCATTCATAACAGTAAGACAGTCAATTTTCGTAAGCTCAGTGTGTGTACACAACTGAATATATTGCATAGGAATCCCTTTACAGTAATGGTGAACACTTTTCATGTTCCAGCAAGCTGAACACTTGGTCAGTGCTTTAAAGCTTTATGCTGGCTTCTGAAATTGGAATATAGGAGAGGCATCCCACTGCTATAGGGTGGGGGTGGAATTCTCTATTTTGACTTTGTAAGTGAGTAGTGGGTGTTCGGCACCTCAAAACTTGTTCTTCTGGTCCTGTGGGTTTCCTCTCTTTCAGGTCAGACTCCAACATATCCTGGAGTTAATAATGTTTTCAGGAGAAAAGTCAGTTCTTGTGCTCCCCCCCCCAGTGTTACTTTAGACTGGGAAGAATGAACTTGGTGCAGGAGCATAGGAGGAAAATCTAGTGGCTTCTAGTAATGAAGGCTTATCCAAGCTGCATGCCTCCTACTTCATCCTTTTCAGTTTGGGGAGAAAATACTAGACAAACTCAGAAGTGACACAAAATGTTTCCATGGTCTCTTATGCCCTATATGATACATATTAACAACTCTGAGCTGTGCCCCAGTTCCCATCAAGTAGTAACTTTGTTGAAACAGGAGACCTTCCAAATGGTATTCCCTCACTCCCCAAGAAGTATTTCTGGATTATCACCTTTTCATATGAAATCAATCCCACATATCCAGTGTGAGCCAACTGTGGTCATGGAAGCACAATTTTCACTGTAGGCCATCTTGACCTAAGCAACCTCCACAAGTTTAAACACTGCATGTTAGGAACTGCATGTTCTAGGAGCAACACCTTTGTATTATAAGACACTGCTTGCTCCTGATCTGTAATATGGCTACTAAATTAAAGCATGGGTGGAACCTCTCCTCTTTAGAGCTCCACAGTGAAATTGCAGTTTGGTCACTATCCACCTGCATTTCAGAATTGGAGCTCCAAGATTCTGCTGCATCCTTCCTCACAAATGTAGTTATGTGTTGGAGAAGTGATCAAAGTCTACGAAATGCAATTGGGTTGTTGCTCAGTTGTATTCAGATCCTGGAGAGTAGCAGTGATCATGCTAGGATTTCTGACTGTTAATGATCTCTCAGTGATGTGAAGTTTGTCAGGAAAGGAATTTTTGACATATTCAAATCAAGCCTAACACTAGGTCATAAAAATAAGTCTAACTCTATTTAGAAACTATTACCTGGCTCATGTCTTTGGGGCTTGTGTGTACTCTCTGATCTCAAGTCACCTTTATTGATGCAGCAGTATTTTTCCTGGAGCGCTGTATGAACAGTCTGTTCTTCTGGTCTACTTGTGTGCATAGAAAACCCAAACTGCAGTGTTCACAATAAATTACACAAATCAAAAAAGTACCCACATTTGCTTAAATTTGTATATTAATTTGCATGCTTTGTTCTGAACTCAGCATTTGAGTTCTTGCCTAGTATTCAATTGTTGGGCACAAAGCGGCAACCTGACAAGAGAGAATTGATGGTTCTGAGGGGCTTTATGGGTAAGAGCAAAACTGGAGGCCATGAAGGTGAACTGCAGAAACTGAAGCTCCACTGTTTGACCAGAGCATTTCACAATGATTCTTGCATGTTTTCAAATATGTTTTCACTACAACATGGGCTAGAAGCATATTTTTTAAAAGTGAAAGCTGAGGTTCTCAAGGATCTAATATGCCTACATTCCTATTGCGCATGCAAAATTGGAGAAAATGTGCGCTGCTTACAATATTCTAAGCAGATGCTTTATTGGAAAAGTGCAAAGGATCTTTTTCTAAAATGCTTCTAAACACCCTGTTTTATTTTCTACATATAACTTTGTAATCCTACTAGCTGCCTTTATAGTTTAACAGAGGGATTTGATCTCTGTAACTCTGTGGAATTGAACAAGTAGCTGTAAAATTTCACTTATGAAATCATGACTTTAGTTGAGAAAGTTGGGAAAGAGAAAATTGCTGCTGGTCCATACAAAAGAATGCTGCTCAGAATATAATAGTGGACCTGTTTATGTCTTCATTTTAAAAAGAGAATGGTGTAGCATGGTGGGAAGGGGTTCCACTTCAAAATCTGGCAAAAGAGAATGGGTTATGATGACAGTCACTCTAATAGCTTGTGGTTCCCTTGAAAGTATACACTTAATAGACCAGCCTATTGCAACTGCAGGAAGCTCAGAGAATTGTGGGCACAGGAGGTTGGAAAGAAAGCATATGATCATATTTGTAACTCTGCTCTCTTTGTTCTCTAGATTTTAAAAATAATGAGTGCTTTGGAACTTTTGTGATTATGTTCTGGTGCTGTGTAGCTAATGTACTAATGTTCACTTGAGCTAGGGTCATGGTAACATGTCTGTTTTTTTAAGGAGATATTTTAACTGTTCAGAAGATAACTTAAATACAAATATAAGATTAAGCTGTGAACCTGATAAGCGTTTTTATTTCTTGAATCTTAAATGAAAGTTGCTTTTGAGGCACTGTGGCAGTGAGTTAAATAGTGCAGAACTGCAGCTTTATCTAATTATGTATGTTGGCTGTCATTCATTCACACTGGGGCAGCTTATTCATAAAATAGTTTGTAAAGAAACACTTTCATTAACAGTGGCCTCCAGCTAAAGCACTGTAAATTGAGCAGAATGCTTGACAGTGAAGGGAGTGTGTTTTTAAGAAAAATAACATGTTATTTACTAAATGTATTGTACAGGATGCTTGTCTGATAATTCTAACTTTTGCTTTAGAAAATACTTGGAAATCAGCTGAATCCGGTAATGCTGTTGATCCAAAGATGATGGGATCCAAAATGACTGCAGCTGTTCTGCTCATTGAATCTATTGTGTTCACAGTAGAGCAAAATAAATACAGTGGCTTAAATTCGTCCCATTTCAGCAGAATTAAGGTACATTAGTGTCCTGAACCAAGATACATCCTTTGGTTTCCGTTTCGTTGGTGCTGTACAAAATCAGTGCGTGTGGCACAGTACTGCCCAACTGCTATGATTTTTAATATACCCAACTGCTCCTGTTCTTCCAGATTTTCTTGATGAAAATTAAACTTTAAGAAACAGAGCACTCACAGAAATGTTTTAAGAATCATAAGGGCAACCTCACCAGCTTGCTGTCCCTCTTCAAGTATGTAAAATATGTTGTAAATATCATAATACTCATGACCAGTTCTGAAAGATCCTTGCAAATTGTGCAAGATTTATTTTACAAGGAAAGCAAACGTGTGATAGAAAAGCAAAACCAGCAAAAAGTTGAAAGGTTGAATCTACACAGGCTAAATAATGTGTCCTTACCTCAATCCAAGTTCTGTTGGAACACATGTTTCTTTTGCTACAACACTTCATTTTCATGCCTGAGAGCTTTAAGGATTTTTTTTTTAAAAAAAATTCAGTTTTCTCCACTGTGATTGAGAAGAACCATTTTTAAAAAAAAAATGTGTAGTTTGACTCCCAAAATGGGATTGCAGTGGAATTGGGAAGGAGGGGGGCCAGGCTGGTGCGCACCTAAGTCAGGCAGTCAGCTGTGTCACCTTCCTGACCATACATACCATTGCACACATTCTCAGGCTGATACTTCACCTCTGCCTGCTCTACCAGCAATCAGAAAAACAGGAAAAGTGAAAGACTGCTTGATTAAATTAATATGCACATGTGTGGCGGGAGTCCAAACAAAACTCCAAATACAGCTGCAGCAGCTGCATGACCAGAAAGAAACTGATAGGGCAAACATATACACAGAGCAGAAGCATGCCCTTGCACTAATGTTACTACATAATGGAGATTGCATTAAAATAGGTGTGTGTGGCAGTAAAGGAGTCAAAGCAGGGCAGCGATACTAGCCGGTGGAGCTGAGGTACAGTCCTCATATAGATTCAGCTGTAGTTTATCTTACAAGCAAAGCAAGCATGATGTGTGATATAGAAGCAAAATCAGCAAAATAAAAGTAGAAAGCAGGAGACTGGATACATTCCAATTCAAACTCCAGTAGTATTAGAAAGGCTTAGTACTGCAACATTTTTCCAAAATTCAAGCATTCCTTCATGTGATTCACAGTCAACACAGTGAAATATCTCAGGCTGCTTATCAAGTGAAAAGAAAACTTCTAAATTTTGGCTTAAATCCACCTCTTAATCCCAATCAGTGTATACTCATTGACTGAACATGGTAAGTTCCACTGATTAAATGGGCCTTTTCTAGTTATGACTACTTAGGTTTTCGTCTACAACCTTGGAAGATGCCTCCCTTCTCTTTCCCCCCACTCCCAGAACAAGAGCCCAGAGATGAGGATATACAGAAAAGGGGATAGGCACATTATTTTATCATTGCGTCATTATTTTAATTCTGATACGCTGGCAACTTTTCCAAGGAGTTACTGTACCTTCCCTTTTCCTCAAGCCATTACTCGATAGTTTCACATTATTGACAATATAACTGAAGTATCTCTCTTTCTCTCTAGAAAAGGAAAGAGTTTGGCACTACTCACATAGATCACTAAGTCTCACATACACTGCCAGGCCTGTCACAACATTGGTTCATTGAGTTTCTTAAACCTCCTACTGGATGCCTTTCCACTTGTTTTTCCATAAACCATGGGGTTGCTTGCACGACTTTTGAGATCGGACACCTTATGACTAGGCACCTGTCTTAAGGAAAAGAAGCTGGTGGACTACACTGAGCAGTATATTCTAGGCAATTGTCTCCTGACCACCTCCTCTCACTTGGCTGCCCATGATGCTTAGTGTTTGTTTTTTTATGGAGCAGTGGAAATATGTCTAAATTGCAACTGGGAAGGTTGTGCAGCTATCACTGAATCTGAACTTCCAGAAGATCCAGTCAGTATTGCCAATGGTAAAGGATTCTGTGAGTTGAAGTCCAGAATATCTGAAGCCTTCTTGTGAGAACAGTTCATCTGCCTCTGGGTATTTGTTACTGATCCAAACAGCTGTTGTAACAGAACATTAAAAAATAGTATGAATATTGCATCAGCATTTCATACACTAGGCTCAGGGATGCTCCCCTTTTGTATTAGTCATTGTTGATGTGCATCTTTAGCCATAGTTTTCTTGCTTTTGATAGCTGTCCAAATATGTTCCAAAGAATATGTGGACATACAACATGAAGACTTTTGCAGCATGGAATACTTCCAGCACATTGAAGACCATTGCACTACAGCAGCACATGTGCACAACAGCTTCATGGACTGTGTGGGGTCCTGCCTTATGCTGCTTTCATTGGTGGTGCTAAGAATTGCAGGGATGGCTTGTGTTAACTCAGCAGAGCTAAGCGAGGCAAAAGGCTATAAACAACAGCATTTTACAAAGTAACTGTAATACAACTTGCATAAGATCACAGCCTTGTGAAGGGATGTATTGTGTGGGATGGATGATCAGATCCCTGCTCTGCAAATGATGGCTGTGATATTAGAATAGAGAACTATTGATGTTTAAGTACACATAATACAGCTTAGCACAATGCAACACCATCATGTTGGGGAAAATAATGTTAGAAAACCAAGTACCTCTTATGAAATAGTCTAGAAATGCAAGAAATCAGGGAATGGAGAATGTGCAGAATTATGCTGAGGCCGAAATGGTGATTAGCTGCCATTGTGGGATTGAAAAGAAGCAGGTAGTTTGTATAACAGCATAGCATAGGAGATTTATAATTCCTATAACAGCCCTTTCCAAGATGGTGAATGCTTTATTTATGTCTCCAGAAACCCCACCTCTTCCTAGATCTAACTCAAGGGCAGGATCATCAGATACAGTCAGATTGTGTGATCAAACTGTGCAAACTAATTATCCCACCTTGAAACAATACAAACATCCCTTAGCACTGTTGAGGGGGGGTGTCTCCAAACTGTCACATTGATATCATGTGACCCCCCCTTACCCACTAGAAAATTACCACGTCACAACAGGCCAATAGGAGAAGGTTTCAGAACACAAACACAATAGTAAAAATTCTTGTCCCCTTCCCTGGATTGGTCCATCAGGAACACATGACCTTTATATAGCTCATTTTGTAGAGAAGCAGGGAGAGACTTGAGGCTCAGAAAAACGCGTATACATGTGGAAGAATTTCACAGCTAGCCATCTTAATCTATATCAGGGAATGGAAATCTGGCCTTCAGATATTGTTGGACTGCAGCTGTCAAGCATTCCTCCCTGTTAGCCATTTGGGCTAAGGCTGCTAGGAGTTATAAACCAACAGCAACTGGACAGCTGCACTATTCCACACCTGGGCTATGTAAAATGGTGCCCCAGTATCTAAAAATTTATACCTGTACATTCATTCTATTGCTGCACCACCCTGTAAAACACCAAATGGAAGAAAAAAGAGGAGGCTCCATCTTTCCTAGAAGCAATCCTTTTACATTGATTTTAGATTCACCTACGTTACTGTTGCTGTGTGCCTTCATGTCATTTCTGACTTATGACAACCCTAAAGTAGACCTAATCAGATTGTCTTCTTTGCAAGATTTGTTCAGATGGATTTTGCCAATGCCTTCTTCTGAGGCCAAGAGACACTGACTACCCCAGCCAGTACCTTTTTCCCAGGAAGACAAGTTTTCATTGAAGGACTACAAAGCTTCCTTTCTGCCCTGCCTGCTTTTCAAAAGGCATCTTCCAAACTCTTTCTAGATCCATTCACTGCTTTATCTTTTTTAAATCTTGGAACTAATGAGTTACAAATAAGGTAGCTACCTAACTAGCAGCTTTTTAAACACAGTAGCAACAGCCAAGTAATTTTTCTTGCTCTCGTCTTAAAACAACATTCCAGGGCATCCATGTATTGGGAGGGTGGATTTTTTGTGAGTTCAGAACCATAAATCATTCCCCCTCTTAAAAGAATGTTAAATGAAACTATACATCTCAAAGTACTGTCCTCTAGATGTTGCTAGACTGCAACTCCCATCAACCCTATCTAGCATAACCAAGAGTGAGGAATGTTCGGAGATGCATTTCAACAGCATCTGTGCATGGCTTCACTTTGCCCAACCCTGGTATACCAAGTATCTGCTGATAGCTGGCAGTGCCATAAATTGATTTTGTGGGACAGCAGTCTTCCAACTAGACACAATTCTTGGTTTCTGCAAAACTGCCTTCCTTCATCTTTTGAGAAAGTAAATGCATTATTTCATGGTTACCGTTACAGTTAAGCAACTGTATTTGAGTAACCATAGAGAGTATTGTTTTTTATGCATTTTAAGTTTCATGCTTGGCTTACTATCCCAGGCATGGGATAGCAAGCTCCTCAACAGAAAGACACATTTAACTAGAACCAGTGAGTGAATGACAGCACTCTTCTTGCCAGCCTGAAAAGAGTTGGGAGAGTTTCTACTGTTAAAATTGGGCAATAAATCTATTAAATAACTTGAATTTCTTTCCAGCTCTGTAGGTCTTGATTTTCCTCTACATTACCTGCTTATTTTCCAAAGTAGAAGTGCTCATCTTCCTAAGGAGAAGCAATCACCTTCCTCATTCACATTGTCATCAGTTCCCACTTTGACACAACAGAGCAAAGCCCAATATTAATGAAACCAAACAATAGCCCGTTGTTTCCACACACAACAATCTCCTGTAGCACAAGGAATTAGAACTTATTTGCTTCTGAAACATGAAGCTAATGCTAGCACTTGAATACAGAGTGGCACACCCTGCAGGAAATACGGTTTTAAAAGTCTAAAATGTAATTTTAAAGCCCAAAACTTTAGCAGTAGAATAGCTCAATTGTAGAATACAGTATTTGCATAACCACCATATCTATCAAAGGGGGAAAAATGGTTCATGATTTATTGCTGATGTAAGTAAGTGTCATGCTGAATATCCATACAATGAGGTGAACAGAAAACACTCCAGAGATCCTGTATGCTTATCCTGGTATAAGAAAATGTCAGATTTTTTTTTGCTGGTATTCCTTGTGTTCAGTCTGTGCAGATCTGTGCCACATGTACAGCTAATGGAAGGGAGAAGGTCGACCCCATCCCTGTTCCCTCTCACCTTTTTTCATAAATTTGATATATTTTGGACTAGTTGAAGACTAGACACCATCCAAAGTCAATGTGCATAATGCCCAAGACCACCAAGTTATTTTGGTTTCTGAGGCAGAAAATCCAACAAGCACTTTCCCTGGCTACAAAAACACAACAATGTCCTTTCCCGACACCCCAAATCAGCTGCCTCACTCTGCTTAATGGTCAAGCCAATCATATTAATTTATGGAGAAGTTTGTAGCTGAGTTATTATCTCCCTTTCTGCTAGGAATTATCCAGTCCTGCTTGGCTGACATCTAGAACTGATTTGTGTAACCTTGGCTGTGGCGTTGGAAGCACATAGGTTTTTGTCAGTGGGCTTCGCATCTATATCAGGCCTCACCAAGAGATGCAATTCAGGCAATCTTGGCCACTGTGACAGCTACAGTTCTGTCCCATCTGATATATGGAATCAGTCATCAGGCAAGAATACAAACTGGGATTTGGTGCTTGAGGTTGTTCCTTCATTATGGACAAATGTCAATCAAGGAGTGCTTTTGCATAGTGGGACTTCTAACCATTGCCAAAGAAGGTTGTTTGCATGCTCTGACCCCAGAGAAAACATACCATTCACATTAGGGTAATAAGTACCTGTGACTGAGAAGGCACTGTTGGCAACATAGGCCATTTCTGCCCTATTGCTGTAGTACTATTATTCCACTCTCAACATCCTGTGGAATTCTGGGGTTTGTGGTTTACTGAGGCCAAAGAGCTCTCTAGACATTCTAAATCTCCCTCCCTAAACTCCAAACCCCAGAATTCCACAGGATGTTGAAAGTAGAATAATAGCATTATAACAGTGTAGTGTGGAAAGGCCCCAAGACTCAGGCTACTGCATCACACTGGCTCTCCTAAGTTTTTTTATGAATTCTCAAAAATCAGTTCCAAAATTTAGTCTGGCCATACTCAAATAAACATCAACCTGGTCATTCTGGATGCCGGATTTGAAGAAGATTTCTGTATAATTCTACTACTTCCCTCTAGTGCAGAGCTTTCCAAACTTTTCATGTTGGTGACACACTTTTTTAGACATTCATCATTTCTTGGCACAGTAATTCAGTAAGTGGAGGCAGCCCCTCCACCCGAGTCTGGCCCACTGCCGCCCTCACTGGGGTCTTCCTTGGCCCAGGGCAGTGGTGGCAGTGGGAGAAGCAGCCCCTCCACCTGGACCTGGCCCCCTCCTGCTGCCGCTGTCCTCACTGGGGTCTTCCTCAGCCTGAGGCGGCTGGGCTGTGGCAGGAGAGGCAACCTCTCCACCTGAGCCTGGCCCTTGTTGGGGTCTTCTTCTGCCCAAGGCAGTTGCAGCAGTGGTACGAGAAGCATCCCCTCTGCCTGAGCCTAGCCCACTGCCACCACCTTCCTCAGGGTCTTCCTCGGGCAGGGCAGTGGCAGAGGTAGCCCTTTCACCTGGACCTGGCCCAGAGCAGTGGCACAAGAGGCATCCCCTTCACCTGTTACATTAGTGCAACATACCTACACACTGCAGGCAACACAGTAACGTGTCTCGACACACAGTTTGGAAAGCTCTGCTCTGGTGTTTTAAAGAACAAATATAATGAAATCTTCAGGCCCAGCAAAAAGCACTCCGCAGTGGACAGGTGCAAAGATAAGATGCTGGGAATGAAAGAAGAAAGATATTTCTTGTGTAAGAAAATAGACACAGGTGAAAGGGGCAAGGACTCTCAGAACTTGTTCCTTCTGCTAACCCATCCACATAATTATGTTTTGGAAGAGCTCTTGGAAGTCAGAAGAGAAAGAGGAAGGACAATGCCAACAGAAGTAATGGAGACGTCAAAGAAATAATAAGGGGAGAATTTCCTAACGGAATAAAAATGGCTAATATGTTTCACCAGCAGCTTTATCAGTATTTCCAGTTCTCAAAAGTACTGAGAAGCACTGCCATTATAACACTTTCATTATGTTCAGTAACTTCTCCACTGTGTGGTTTGCCAGTTGATGGAATAGATAGCCCTTTTATTCTGGATTGCTTGGTGGAGTCTAGACCTGCTGAGTTGAGCTGAGCTGAGCTGCTGAGGTGTGTCTATTTAAAATCCTTCCTTTCCCCCCTCCCCCCAGTGTTTTTCTGGTGGTGTAACATCTTGTGCAAGCCCCCCATCTGACTGGGGGAACTTGCACAGGTTCTCCTGTTCCGAGGATGCATGGTATGTCAACATAGTTTGTCCCCGACTGAATGACACCAAGATTCCAAGCACAGTAAAATATTTGAATTTCAATGCACACGTATGTGCGTGTTTGTATGCACACAGACATGAACACATACTACAGTGTAATTTGGTTCTGAAAAGAAAGGGAGTCTCACAGTGTTTAGACAGCAGTTATCAAAGAACTTTTAGAGAAGCAGACTCTTCCTTTAACGTGCAGTGCTGTGTTCAGACATTATCCTACTCGCCCACATTTTAAAGATGAAAACCAAGACACACGTAGCCAAGAAACATCAGAGTGCAATGAAGATGGCAAAAAGTATTAATCAGGAAGAACAGGCAAGCTAGGAGAAACTGCAGCAGTTTGCTTTTGCCTGAGCCTACTGGGAAGGGTAAGATGGCACCCTCTTCTCTCCCTCATCCCCCATATAAATTGAATGCAAACTACTTTTGCACTTTGAATTTGCACCAACTGAAGTAATCTGAGGACAAAAGGGGAGAGTGGGAAGAGGAAAGAGAAACGGCAATGTTTTAAAAGCTGCCAAAAAAGTGGAACAACAGAAGATTAATCAAGACTGTTCCTGTGAAATCAGAACAGTTGGGGGGGTGCTATATGACAGTCCAGGATTCTTGAAAATTTTGGCTTCTTCTGGGCAAGGCAGTGGGTTGGTTATTGCTGCCTGACATGTCTGCTCTAAGCTAGGCAACTAAATAAACTACACACCTTCCATCTGTGGTTTGCTTGTCATGATGTCCAAATGCACCAGACTGGCTTTTCTTTCTTCCCAAAAATCTAGAGTGCCAGGATCAGATGGCTGGAAGGTTTGTGGTTTGCATAACAGCTGCCACCTGCAGTGGGAGCAATCGGGCAGCAGGCACCAGCACGCTGCTCATAAGTAATAAGCCAACATTCCCCCAGAACCCTGGTTAATGGGGATGCATGGAGCTAGCTAAAGAGTCAACACGCCTTTATTTACTCCTCCTTCTTTGGTGGCCAAATGGTCCACTAATTCCAGTTTAACGGTTTTATAAGTTAAGGGGGAAAAAACCCTAAGAGAATTACCTGCGATATTTTGTCCTAAAGGATCCAGGAAGAGATAATTCAGATAAACAAACTGGGAGAGAGACACTTAGCAATAACGTTACTGCAGTCCTCTCAGATCTCTTATTACTGAGAGCTGGCACAAGGCCTGCCCAGAGTTCTCTAGGTTCTTGATATAAACCCACCATGTGCCTGGCCCTAAAGACCTCTGGACAGGCCCAGCACAATAGGGAATCATTCCAAACGGAAAGAACTATCCAGGGATTGGTGAGATGCCCTCTTTGCCCCAGATTTCAGATGTCTTCAGTGCAGCCAGAACTCTGTATCCATCCTGAATATGGACTTCTCTCAGATTTGGCAGGAATAATGTTTTGTACATGCGTGCATGTATATGAAGGGACAAAACAAAAGTGTACTATACTGTGCCTTCAGATACATATGTATGTGAATCTTTCAAAGAGGGGAGCAGGGTGATAGTACCCAGGTCAGGCTTGTAAGACCTCCTGAGTCCTTCTGCTGAGCTGTGTTGGTTAAATCAGATACTTGGTGTTTCTGTCTCTTTACACTAATGTTATTTCCACAGTGGTCTCTGTTTTCAAGCATTTCTAAGCTGCTATCTCCAACCTCCATTACCCAGATATCATCATCCAAGCATGGAGGGGTTAAAAGTGTCCTGGGCAGCTGCCAAGACTAGAAGGTCCTAGCGGCTCCAGATTCTTGTCCATATATCTATTTCTCAAAGGAGCAAAGCGAATCACATTAACCATCATGTGATTGTGTGCTGCCTCTAAGGGCTTAACTAAGGAAAGCTTTACTTCCGCGTCTTGCGTCTTTCTCCCTTTGACTTGGCCCCAGTTCCAGTGGATTTTTCTACTCATCCGTTATTTAGCAAAATTGGGAGGGGGAGCTGCCTCTCCCTGGTTTAGAGCTCCCTGAAGGACCTTGTTGTAGCATCAAGTACTATTTCATTTTTCTTTCTCTCAAGTTTTTCTTCTCTCCTAGACAGTTCTGTCCATCATGGGTCACTGAAATGAACAAGTGTTACCTCAGTCAAGCTATTTTGTTTCTCTCTGCGAAACCTGCATCCCACTGTCTGGATACAAGACAGAGAAGGGTATCTTGCCCAAATGGACAACTGCCCCCCTTTTGTCTACAGGAAGATCACTGGGGTAAGTAATTTTACTGAGACATCTGTATGTCACAAACCTAGAGGTATCTCCCTCAAGCCTGGTCTGCTGCTGTGCCTTGCATACTTCAAGTGATTAGCTGGGATTTTAATTGCAGCTGACTTGGGAACGCCAGCCATGGCTATATTCCCAGCTACTGTGCTCTGGGCTGTGTGGCGTGACAGGTTCCTGCTCTCCAGAGTACAGGGAGAGCACGTTGGTTTAAGGAACATGAGGCAAAAGCAGAAGTGGGGAATAGAGTTAGTTCAGTCGGACATTTCCAAGTTTCCTAGCTCATGATTTTTCCATTACTAAGTATCATTGGATTGAGAGAAAGATATGTATTTGTAAAGGTGCTATCTGGATCCTTTAGAACATATTGCTTCTGCTTTACTACTTTTCAAAGCACGTGTCATTCTGTTGTATAGTTCTTTTGCAATGAGGCTTCAAAATGGTTACTTATTCCTGTTCTAAGGTGGCCACTCAGTTTTTCTGTTTGTCATCTGGCTATATTACTTTAGGTTTTATTCAGCACTAGGTTATTTTTAAGGATAAGGTGTTGCCTTAATCCAGTAAGAAATGCCTAGACTTCCCTTGCCCCTATCAACTGCAGAAGAACACAGCCTCAGTTAAATCTCCTGCAGAATGAAATTTATCTTCCAAAGGAGAAAGTACTAAGCCCTGAAGAACTCTCTTAAACCAATCTGGAAAGAGCTGGAACCAGAAAAAAGTGGATTAGAATAGATGCTGGACCAGTTTCAGTTTAGAAGGCAATTTCTATTTGTCTGGAATGTTGATAAATCCTGATTATTTTGCTCGAGGGAAGACAGTAGATTGGCTACCTCCTGCTGCATTTAGGGATCCTTTCAGAAGGCCACTGAGATTAGATAGATTCGGTTGCTTCAGTGCTGCTGTGCCTGTGCATTCTCATCTGTGGCCATTTCCACACTAGACTGTTATAGTGCTATTACCCTGTATTGTGGGGGGTCCCGGGAGGGACGCCCAAATAACCAGGCAAAAACACAAGATGGGGAAATTAACTCGAGCACTCTCTTAAGCTAGCGAGAGGCAGGTTAACTTTAGCTGGGATCTTTTAACCCTATGTATACAGCATCAGGTCAGAAGAGCAGTCAGATAGTTTTTAAGAGAGTAAAATTAATAGTTTTATTAAAGGACAAACAACAGAAAAAGACACCACAAGCACACAGCTACTAGGAAATAGAAATGAGAGTTTTCGGGGGAAATGGGTGATACGACACCTTATCTCGTAGTCCTGGAGAAAAGTGGAGGATTGCAGGGAAGAAAGCTCAGCGCGGTTCACTGAGGGGAACTCGTCAGATCGAACGACAGCAAGGCAGCATGGAAGTCCAGAGCGATCCGAGGAGGACTCAGAATTGGGGACCTTTCATAGGGTGGATTGTGCCCACAGGCCATGCCATGCTCGATGAGAACAAAGAGAATTTGGAGCGGGACAAAAGCGTTGGAAAAGGTCAGGTTTTACATGATTAACTTAGTGCTGGATGACAATAGTATAGCCAGTATGCAAATGGCTCAGCATAAAGAAAGTGCTGGCTCTCAGCCAAGCGTCTTTGTGTAAAGTTGCGCTTAAGCAAGGTGTGTCTGCAAGAAGATGGTCCCTGAAGCAACAGAGAGGCATTAATCTGCCTGCCTAAATGGGGATTGGAATGTCCAACCATTGATGGCCGCACCTGTTTACATGCTTGTCTGGTGGCCCTTGCAAACACGTGGAGCAGGGTGGCAGAGAAAGGTCAAATGAAGGCCAAATAAGTTTGATATCAAGAGATATCTAGTGCTATCACCAGCATGACAGAACCGTGGTAACAGTGCTATTATTCCACTTTCAACATCCTATGGAATCCTGGGGTTTGTAGTTTAGGGAGGGGCCTTTAGAATTCTCAGTCAGAGAGCTCTTGGGCCTCAGGAAACTACAAACCCCAGAATTCCACAGGACATTGAAAGTGGAATAATAGCATTATAACAGTGTGGTGCGGAAATGGCCTGGAATGCAGAACACTTGACAGCCTCGCTGCCCATTACATGGCCTGACCTGGCCACATTAAAATAACCCTGTAGTGAAAGAGCATGTATAAATATTCCACGGGCCTGTATATATACATCCTTGCAAACAACTATTTTATACTCTAAATTCTTTCCCCAATGCTCTGGTCCCAGTCATACCAGACTATCTCCTTCTCCTTTCTTATGTGCATGGAGAGGATGCCAAATATTCGTCTGGTTTGAATGTACCTTGAATACTGTGCTTCCGTTCATGTCCATAGAAAAGATTTTGATTGCCAATTAGATATTTTGTCCTCCAGTTAATAACCAATTCCAGCCAAGTCTTTTTCATTTCTCTGGACTACTTGATTTTTTTTTTTTTTTAAAGGAATGCTATAGCCATCTGCCTGTTCTGTTTTGGACGAGCTAAGCAAAGAATCCCACTATAATTATTCCTGGGTGTGTATCAAAATATCACCTCAATTATATATGAACATTCCATCCCAATGGCATGGACATGTGATTATGATAGAATTCATTTCTTCCTAACATAGCTTGATATAATTCAATTGCTATTTCTAACTGAAGGAAAATGTTAAACATTGTTTCCAAAGCAAATTTATCCAGCTTTAACTGCCTGTCCTGCAGATCCTTTTCCACCTTAATTAAAGAGCCATTCTATGCCCTCTACCCTTTCCCTATATAGACACTGGCTTCTTTCATAATGCTTTAGTAATGTTATCTCACTGTTGCTGTAAAAGTTCCAATCTGGCTGCTACAACAGTTGCATTAGTTTAAGCTTCTTGCATACCAATCTTAGATATTTTGGTTTCTATTCACATGCATTTTGCCTGGATTAACACTACCCATTTAAGAAAGCCTCTCTATACAACTGAGTCTCACTGGCCAACTGCCCTCTTTTTGCAGCTACACAAGCTCATTTGTGTCATCTGAGATGTATTTAGGAATGCCTTTTCTTAGAAGAATTAAAATGGCACTGAAACGGTATGTGTTTGCTTCTGTTCTTCAACAAAGTTTGAAGCAAAGTTCATGTTTCCCTTCTTGTGAATGGACTAAACACACCCATAAAATCGTAGAGTTGGAAGTAACCACAAAGGCCATCCAGTACCTTCCCCAACTATGCAAGAAAACATTCAATAACGGCTTATTGAGAATTTCAACCTCAGTCTCCCCCATCATAGGCCATTTCCGCACTAGCCTGTTATAGTGCTGTTATTCCACTTTCAACGTCCTATGGAATCTTATGGAGGCCCCTCCCTAAACTGCAAAGCTCGGGATTCCATAGGATGTTGAAAGTGGAATAATAGCACTATAACAGGCTAGTGCAGAAACAGTTTAACATTCCAGCTAATATACCACACCAGTTTATCAAAAACGATCTGAAAGTGAAACTACTATTTTTAAAATTTCAAATCAGATATTAGTTTTCAAAATGGGGGTTACTTTCCCTTTTCTTTTTTTTTTGCAAAGAACTGTATATGGGGATTTTCAGCATGAGATGCTGAAAGTTATATGCATAGTTTCATAACCCTGGCAGGAACAATTACACATGCCCATAAGTATGTTTCTCTATGTTGTTTCTGGTGCTTTCGTTTTATTTTCCTGCTGTTGTCAGTTCTGTTATTTTGTTCACTCTTTTAGGATTTTTGCCATTTAATTTTGTGATGGCTATCGGCTTATTTAGAATGGTATCAAAAATGTTGTGTAACATTCAGAATTAAAAACATATTAAATAAAAGAGTCTCTAAGAGACTGCATGTTTGAAGGGGACAGCTAGGGATTAGCATAAGAGAGAGGGGGTTAGCACTTCCATCATCCCTAGATAGGTTGACAAATTGGAACTTTAATATGGGGCACAGTCATAAACTAGGCCTATATTCATTATGACATAAAAGATTTGTCCTATTTTCATTTTTGGTTAGGCCAAATTCCATCGTAGGAACTAGGCACAACAGCAAAGCATCTATGTATACATACAGACTGGTTAGAACCATGTTTAATTGATTGTGTGGGCGAGTTTCTGTCATAAACAGACACTGCTTCCTTTGTTGCTAGTTAATTGTTGTTTCACTGTCTTTAATTACCATAAACTGGTCTACATTTTAGACTCTAGAAAATTTCCTTTATACTCACTGAGATGAACTTGCCAATGTGGTAACTACCACGTATCCTGCAACTGTTAATATCAATTTACATGAAGTAGCAGAACTTTATATTATCGAAAGCATATCTTCTGACATTTCATAGATGACAACTGAGACACATACAGCCAAGCAACATCAGAGTGTGATGAAGATGGCAAAAGTTATTAATAAGGAAGAAAGTACAAGCTGAGGCCATTTTGACACTATACTATTATAGTGCTATTATTCTACATTCAACATCCTGTGGAATTCTGGAGTTTATAGTTTACTGAGCCAAAGAGCTCTCTGGCTGATAATTTTAAATGCCCCTCCCTAAACTGCAAACCCCAGGATTCCATAGGATGTTGAAAGTGGAATAATAGCATTATGGCCATTTCCACACGACACTCTTATAGCACGATGATTCCACTTTCAACCTCTTATGGAATCCTGGGGTTTGCAGTTTCGGGAGGGGCCGGCCAGCTCCTCCCGAAACTGCAAACCCCAGGATTGCATAGGAGGTTGAAAGTGGAATCATTGCGCTATAAGAGTGTCGTGCGGAAATGTTCTATAACTGTGTAGTATGGAAATGGCCTAAGATGGGCTTTGCTGATGCATAAGCCTATTGGGAAGGGCAAAATTCCACCCCCTTCTCTCCTCCCCCCGACCCACTGAATTAATTGAGCACAAACTACTTTTGCACTTTGAGACCAGTTCAGTGGCGGAGCTTGGAGTGTGTGAAGGGGGGGCAGGAGGAGGCAGCGCTACGGCATGAGGGGTATGACTACTGAGCATGGGGCCGTGGCTGTAGGGTGTGGCGGCATGGCCAGGGCACGCGGGAGCAAGGCTACGGGCTGGGATGCCCCAAAAGCATTGTTGCCCTGGACAAACTGCCCCCCACCTCCACATTGTCCCTACGTGACTGGACCAGTTTCCACCAACTGAAGTAAGCCAAGGATGAAGGGAGAAAGTGGGAGGAGGAGAGGGGAACTGGGACAACTGAAAAAGAGAGGGGACAGAAGATTAATCAAGACTGTCACTGCCCCACTGGAACTCTTGGAGGGTGTGCAAAAGCTTATATGACTGGGTTTCATAAGCTCTGCCTCAGCACCACTGAAACTACTGTATTGATTGGTTCCAGACTGCAGTCCTTGAGGGTGTGAACAGCCTTGGCCAATTGTGAATGTCTTCTCTGTTAAAAGAGAGAATCCAACTGAGGTCTCTCTCTCTCTCTCTCTCTCTCTCTCTCCCCCGCTGCATTCCATGGGGTTGCTTGCAGCTACAGCTGCACATAACCAATAAATAGTAAGGCAAGGGAATATACATGTTGTGATGAAATTGATTAATTGTAACAGATTAAACAAAGAGGCCTTTAACACTAAACCAGGGCTTTCCAAACATTGTGCTGTGACATGTTAGTGTATCGCCTGAAGTGTGTAGGCGTGTTACCTGCAATCTTGGACATACATGTTATTATTTATAAATAATATATTTTTAAAATTATATGAAAGGCTTTCATGAGATATGTTGTGTCCCCATACATTTTGTTATTACAATTTATGTATGTGTCTGGGGTTTAACTGTATAAGGGGTTTAACTGTATAACCCCTGTATAAGGGGTTAGTCTGTTGCAGGGGGTTGTTATAAGCGGTTAGTTTAACCTCCAGTTTGCTAGTAAATTACTGTGTTGCGAAATGATGCATGTCTAAAAAGTGTGTCACCGACATGAAAAGTCTGGAAAGCTCTGCACTACACAATTAAATTTATATGTATTTTCTAAGTCAAAACTATGTGATTGGGGCAGTGGTTGCTAAAAAAAATCAAAAAGCCCTATGCTATGAATAGACTGGATACACTTTTCACACTGGTAGGCCTCAGAAGTTCAATCACATTTGGCTGAGGCTTCTATTCACAAAGATTACTTTGCTAAAAGGATAATTGAGCCCCGGTTTATTTTGCTACTTTGAATGACAATGGGAAAGATACTATTGTGAATCCAGTGAACTGAAATAATAATAAGACAAGCACTTTTTGAATAAACTGGGGCCTTTCAAACTACAGGATATTATTGTAGCACTATGATTCCATTTAATTGCAATAGTTACAGCCTATAGAATCCTGAAATCAGCAGTTGAAGGAGGTAGTATTTAGAATTCTCCGCTAGAGAGTTGTAGCACACCACCAAACAAAAAGCCCAGAATTCTGCAAAATGCAGCCATGGTGGTTAAAGTGGAGTTATCTACTATATGAAAGTCAAAGTTTGTCTGTCTGTGCCAGGCAGGTGAAGACCTCATATGATTGGCTGTGTGAGGCAAGAAGACCTCATATGATTGGCTGGCTGTGAAGATTCTGTGGAATCTGGAAGTTGGCAGTTCAGGGAGGGACCTTTGGAATTCTCAGCAGAGAGCTCAGGCTGGTTGCTATGGTGACGAGGCCAACCAGCAAAAAAGGAGGATGGCAGTGTATTCCCTCAGAAAACCAACCTCTACATGTTAATAACTCTGTATTCAGAGTTATTAACATGTAGAGGTTGGTTTTCTGAGGGAATACACTGCCATCCTCCTTCTTGCTGGTTGGATTGGATTGGAGAGTTTGGGGAAAAGTTACACATACTGGACAAGACAGATGATTGGGGAATTAGAGACGCAGGATCTCAAATCTGTGTATTTCAACTGCATCTAATTCCTAAGGTAAGGTAAGGTAAGGTAAGGTAATTCCTAAAGTATTTCTAACAAGAATTACCTATGAGAAAATAAAATCCTGGGTGACGCTGGGTAAATATGCTAGTAATACTATAACTGTGCAGCATGAAAAGGCACAAAGACTTTTTAGAAATTCTGTACCTATGGAAGTATGGTGTCTTGCTATTTATGCACACTTTGGCAATGAGATTCTGCTTTCTAGCCAGGTTTTAAAACATGGTCTAAAACTATTATACTTTACATATCATGTTATTCTGATTTCCTAAAAGTAAGTCTGCTTTCCTCCCCACTTTAGGAACTAGGGCCTACCTGTGTTTCCCTGCTTAGCTGTGTTTTCTGCCATTAAGAATGTTTAATTTGTTAAAGTCACTTCAGGACTGGTTCTGCTGATAAGAAGTGTGTGAGAGTGAGTTGCCCTCTTATAAGTTGCTTTCTCTTAAGAAGCTGGGTAAAATCTTCCATAAATCTTACCAGAGCAAACATAGTGCCAACCAAACAGATTTGGAGATAGACTGTAAATTGCTTCAATTTTCCACTCCTCTAATCATCCTTGTATCTATTCTTCTGTTGCTTCTGGATTTTTTAAGCACCATTTTAATGCAGAAGATCTAAAGCAACTCTCAAAGAATACAAGATGTCTCACAATCTATTTCCATCTCCATATCTAACATGCATTTTTGTCCCTCCCAGCACCTCACCTTCCCTCTACTTGCTGTCACTGTCCTGTCGTCATTTGGATCCTCGATGCTCTATGGCTACAATCTTGCTGTGGTGAACTCTCCAGCAGTGGTAAGATTGGGATGGAAAGTACACGTTCACCAGGCATGTTAGATCTCAGGGCCTGGCCTTGAGATTCCAATTTTCATAGGTCATCTCCAGGTGGAAGATGAAGCTACAAATTCTCCAGTTTTGGTAGGCTCAGTTCTAGGCAAGAGGAAAAGGCTCTGTGCAAATCTCCAGCATAGCAGCATCTTGCTGCAATTTTCTCCCAACCATTTGCAATGCCAGGGCTTACCCTCTGCTCTAGCTAAGATTTCTATTTTAATTTCCAAACAGGAAAATCTTTTCTCTTTCTATGTATGTTTGAACAACAAACAGATTGTGAGAAACTGTGGTTCTTGTCACATAGGGCCCATTACCAGGGGCCATCCCTACTCGTGTTTTGCCCTGGAAAACTCAGGGCCCAGGATGATCCTGAACTGGCAACCCTAATGTTCACACCTTCCAAATAGAGAGAGGGAAAGTTTGCCTGGTAGAAGTGCTCTCACTCTATTCCTGGCCTGATACACCTGATGCCTAACTTTGGCTGAGACTCTCCACTCCACAAACATCATGAGACCCTGGTTAAAATCTTATGAATGTGGAGCTACTATAAGGTTTTCACAATGTTCTCCTTCTCTCCACATGCTGTATGTTTCCCCTTTATAGCACATCAAAGCCTTCTATAATGCAACATGGCACCAACGCTATGGTGAAGGCCTGGCTCAAGGGCGTCTCACGCTCATGTACTCACTGACTGTCTCAGTCTTTGCCCTGGGAGGCCTGCTGGGATCCTTTCCTGTAGGAATTCTGGTCACCATATATGGAAGGTAAGAGCAATGCCAACAAGGTGGAAATTCATTCTCACAGCTTTAGAACTGCAGCAGAAATTGCGGTCTTCTTGGGGACTTCAGGGGCCACAAAATATATTCCCATGGGCCACTTGAAGCCGACAGGCTACACTACCCCACCCCTGCTTTTGAGCCTCCTGGCTTAACTGCTATTCTGCTTTGCTGCTGTTCCCTTTTCACCTTTTCTGTTTAAGCAACTGAGCAATGGGCTGAGAGATGGGAATCAGCAGCAACAGCAATGTTAGCTTGTTGCCATCTCCTTCTAGGCAGCTTAGAGAACTGGACCTAAAGAGAATGGGTAAGCAAATGGAAAGAGACAATAACAATGAGGAATCAATATGTCTGCTTAGAGAAGGGACTCATAGAGGATATCTTGTCAAACCGACCTCCTCCACCACCACTCCAAAACCCAAAGCCCATGAGACCAGCCCTGAAAGCAAGAGCAAAATGAATGCCATCAATATGTTAGCCTTCAAAATGATGAGCTGACAAAAGGGAGAATAAATAAGTAGGAGTATATGATCAAGGAAGGAGTGAGTGAATTAAAACTGAGTGGGAGAATGTAGTTAAGGTAGGAGTGATTGTGGAATGATAAGCATTAGAGTCAACAAATGGCTATCTCAGTATGTCAGATGCTGGCTATGGTACCAGTTATGGGCTAAATTTTAGGACCAATCTATTTACTGCAGCTCATAGTAGCAATACTGCTGTTTTGCCCTCTCTCCATCTGAGAGTTTATGTTAAAATCTATGGTTAGTTTCTCTTTCTCTGTAGTCAAGAGGAACACAAGTGCTTCCTTACACTTATACATGCTTCTTTATTCTTCCATGTCATGGAGAATTAACAGATTTAACTGGTTTTGAGGGGGAGGGCAGTGTCTCTTATTACTTTTGCTGTTCATTCTGAATGTCTATTATTCTGTTTTCTTCTCTGTTTGACAATTTTCAAAAACAAAACAGACTTGCAATTAATCAGACTTGCAAATTAAACTCATAGTTAACCTCCCAGTTATCAATATCAAAAGAAAGCA
The DNA here is from genome assembly GCA_948474755.1 of Ctenosaura bakeri. NCBI lineage: Eukaryota > Metazoa > Chordata > Lepidosauria > Squamata > Iguanidae > Ctenosaura > Ctenosaura bakeri. The sequence continues at coordinate 475,273 of CAOLHI010001270.1, forward strand.
CCCCAGTTGCAAGATATAGTTGAGGAAACTCATGTGTTATGAGAAAGGGCTATCTTTTTGCACTTTAAGGAGCATGTTTTCTGAAAATATGCATAATATACTTCAGAGGAGGGCAAGGCTTGGCCATAGAACTGCATGCATCCCCTCATGCTGCTTTGTGACCTTCAAACTGGAAACCTCCAGGAGCAACAATTTCCTCTTACAATAGGTTCTAGGGCCTCCATACTTGAGATTATTTTTAACTATTTTGCACAAGAAGAAGTAAACTTTTGCTCACTTTAATTCTTTTGGCAATCCGTGCTGCTGCCAGAGGTCCTCAATGGCAGAAAATTGTCCTGCACACATGCTTCAGTTGCCCACTCTTGTTCTAGTTTGACCCTTAGCTGAAACTTTGGATATCACAAAAACCCTGCCATCTGAGAGGTTGCTCAGTTGCCTACATCCTGTTTAGGAAATCAGTCCGTCTCTAATTTATGTGTGTCATTCTCAGTCTATCGTAACCTGGTGACTTTCTGTTACTGGGCTGTCTGTGAGGTGGTGTGCCTTGTAGTCCAACACATCTGGGATGCACTGGAGTGAGGAAAGCTCTGTTAAAACTCTGTAAAGCAGTTGTAATAGGAATCCAGAAGATGGAAGAATGCCATTTAGATTAAGAAAGAGTTGGTGGAATGACAGTTTTGGGGCTTACCAGCTGAGTGTGGTGCTACCCTGGAAAACAGTGCTTTGGACATCAAAAGAGGGGGGAAACAACATAGTGAGATTTGGAACTTTCTGAAATCTCCCCTGTATCTATACTCATTCCCAGGAATGGCACCTTGGTGCGTAGCAATCTCCTTGTCCTCCTGGCTGGCACATTAATGGGATTCAGTCGATACTTGGAATCACCTGAAATGGTCATTTTTGGACGGTTTATCACTGGTGTTCACTCTGGTAGGAGACTATCTTCTGCCCAGACCTTTTCTTTCATGTTTGTGTGTGTGAAGTCTAGATCAGAGGTGAGAAACATGTAGCCCTCCAGATCTTTTAGAACTTTAACTTCCAGCATTCCTCACTGTAAGCTGTGTTGTCTAGGGCTGCAGGAAGTTGCAATTCAACTGCATGTAGAGGACTTCATGAATTCTGAGTCCCTGGTCTAAATGGATCAATGTGAAGTACCAGGATGCAGTAGACCTTATAATTCACAAATAACCATTTAAGTGGTAACTTTATTTTAGATTGGCGTTCCCAATCTTTGGTTTTCCAGATGGTTTGAACTTCATCTTTCAGAATCCTTCAGCATTGGAAAAGCTGGCTAGGGCTTCTGAGACTTGATGTCTACAACCTGGAGAACCAAAGATTGAGAAACCACTCTTATACCTGGGGCAGGGGGAGACGGGACTCACATGGTTGACAACCCAGGCCTAGACAAGAGGAAAGTTTCCTAAGAGGAAAGTCCCAGCTTATCATTCCATTGTCTTGAACATACTAATTTTCTATATGTAGAAAAGCAGTGGAGGAGGACATTTAGACATATCTCGTGTGTGTGTGTGTACATACCTATATACATATATACACACATACATACATTATGTGCTCTGTGTATGAAGATGGCATTGTCTCCAAAGGTTTATTCCTGATTTTAGAAAAAAAAATACACAAGCGCTTTGCACAGATGCTCTGGAGAAAAATGAGCAGTTCTTTCCAACTTTCTTTCTTCCTCTTAGAGTGAATTTATACCCTAAAAAAGAAATAAAAACTTATGTGGTTTTTTATGTCAACTTATGGTGACCCCATGACTTTGATAGGGTTCTCTTAGGCAAGGAATAATCAGAGGTGGTTTGCCAGTTCCTTCTTCTAAAATATAGCCTAGAACACCTGGTTGTTGCCAGTGGTCTCTCATACAAGTACTAACCAGGGCTGACACTGCTTCGCTTCTGAGCTCAGAGGACATCTGATGCCTTCAAGGTATAAAGGCCACTATCCATTCCCTTGCCCCCATCAGTATCACACACCTTCTGAAACAGTGCAGCCTCTGTATTTAGGTGCTACCTCTTCCTGCCTCTTTATTGCAATGGTCCAGTATGGCTCTTTTTAGGGATTAAGTGGAGATTTGTTACTAGGGAACATATTTAGCCTGTCCACAGTTCTGAGTTTACTGGGTCAAGGAGTGTTGCCATGGCCTTCATTTATGTTTCTCTCCTCTGAGCCACTTGAGTTAGTATCAGTAATCAAACACTTTCTTTTTCTCTGCCAGGGATCTGCCTCAGTGTGGTGCCCATGTACCTGGGAGAAATTGCCCCTAAGAACCTCCGTGGCTTCCTAGGCCTTGTACCAAGCATCTTCATCTGTCTCGGAGTCTTCTCTGCCCAGGTCCTTGGCCTTCCAGAGCTTCTAGGGGAGGTAATTGCTCATGCTTCTACTACCTGCTTGGAATGGGTTTGACCACTGTAAGATAAGAATGGGCAGCTTGGGGGTTCTTCCATCACTCCTAGCCAACATAACCACTGGTGAGGGGTAGCGGAAGTTTCAGGCCAGCAAAATCAGGATAACAACAAGTTGACCCCCACACCCAGATATCAAAGAAATGCCAAATTTAGTTTCTGCAAGAGAATAAAATGAGGTTAGTAAACAATGCTACTAGTTGAAAAAGCCAGATGGACTTTGACTTTCCGAACTCAAACATGCTGTTATGTGCTCCTTGAATGGAGGACAGAAGCTTCAAGGGCACTGCTTATCACCCAGTGTAGTTTCCTTTGGAAGGAGAGATGGCTGCAGTATTTAAGACATTTCTGTGATGTTTTAATTAATTGAAGGTGTGTCCACACTGCAAAATTAAGCACTTTGATTCCATTTTAAGTGCCATGGCTCTATCATATGGAATCTTGGCACTTGTAGTTTGGTAAAGGATTTGGAATTCTGTGCCAGAGAGTACTAGCCCATTACCCCAAACTCTGAATACTTGTGTCTAATAACAGAATTAAACTGATTTAAGCATCAGTCTCCCTCTTTTCTAAATAACTTACCGAACTATAGATACCAACATTCCATACGATGGAACCATGGCAATTAAAATGGTATCAAATTGCTATAATTGTGCAGTGTGGATACATCCTTCAAAACAGTGAATGTAGACAGAGGTAAGTGATATCACTCCTACAGAACAGCCACTTCACTCTTCCTGCATCAGGTCTTCAGAGAGAGGTACCTTCAAATCTTCAGATGATTTTTAGTTTAGAGCACCTAGCACTTTCTTAGTCACCCTCCAACTGTAGATTTTCTGTCCCAGATTAGCAGCTTCTATTATCAATTCCCTTTCCTCCCCACCATCTACACATCTTTACTTCAGTTGGCCTTTCAGGGAGAGGGGGCTTGAACCTTCACCACTACAGTGAGTTTTTTTGTCCAGAGTAGTGTTTCCTACTCATTATCAGCCATTTACTTCTAATTCCCTGGACAAAAGATGTGCCTGGTAATGCCATTAAGGAACTTTAAGCACTCACTGTAGTCCCCTTAATCCTCTTTTGCCCAAACCCCAAATTTCATCACAGTAATCAGACAGCAGTGGTAAATAACATATTAATGTAGTAAGAAAGATATTCTATTTTAACAGAGGCAAAAAAAGGGAATCACCCACCATCAAAGATCATGTTGGAAAAAGAAGGAGAACAATAGATTTGTAATAGGAAGAGGTTTAGCTATCCAGGTCACTCTCACAACAACCAATCAATAAAGGTGGCATTCCCTAGCACTCTCATTTCCTTCTCTTGTGTATGTTTAGAAAATGAGTTGTTTAATAAAAGACTCTTCTGTTTTAACACCTGCCCAGAGTGTGTGCTCCCTTTATCAGAGCAGCAGGATACAAAATAATCCTTTTTGGGACGTTCTCTTTCTAGGATGCCTACTGGCCTCTCCTTCTCTCTGTGGTGGTTGTACCATCCTTTGTGCAGCTGTTGCTGCTGCACTGGTTTCCAGAAAGCCCCCGTTACCTGCTTATTGAGAAGAATGATATCCATGAAGCTACTGTTGGTGAGTGGCGTGCCTCTGCTACTTAGGCCCAACCAGGCTGGGTTGGTACTAGCCTTTATGAAGCCCATGATGCCTGGGAGAGAGCCAGGCCCCACCTTCTTAGACTCCTTTCCAACTTCCCATCTAGTAAATAAAGAGAAAATCCCAGATTCTTACAAGGAAACATACTCAAGGGCAGTCATGTTGGCCATGCAGCAAAGCACAACAAAATTCAAAATCCACAAAACAGTGATACCCTTATTGGCCAACCAAAATGTTCAAAATACGTGATACAGGCTTTCAAAGCTCCACTGACTTCTTCATCAGGCAAAAGATGTTTAAAAATCATACAGGAGAAGAAGAGTGACACTGGTAGAATCATAGGCCTACATTTTATATCAGACATTGTTTCTGTTGTAGTTCATTTGTTCTGGAGGGGTCTCAGTGCAGGCAAAGGCCTATCCCCATTTTAGGTACGTGGAGACAAGGGACAAAGGGCAATACAAGACAGATATCTCTGTATCTCTGCAAGTTCAGATCCACATCCCCACAGATGCCAATAAATGCCAGCGATTGCATCCCATATTATTACATGGCAGCAATACGTGTATAGATACTTCAGCACATTCATGTTCACATCACTCCCATTTTATGTATAGGATGTGACCATCAGTGGATATCACACATATGGAGCTCGTAGATCCAGAGTCCTCTGTAATAAAATTTCAGTTCCATTAGCAACAGATTCATGCAGTTAACCCTGATGCTTGTCAGATTTGAAAAACAACAAAGCAATGATTCTCCCTTGGTTTTAATCTGAAGTTTAAAACTGCCTCTATATTTTGGGGGTAGGACTTAGCGCATTTGGTAGCTCCTTTAAGGCTCAAGACTAAAAGCTGGAGTAGATTTTATTGCCCCACTGACATCGTTGCTACCACCTTCTACTACTTCTGAAGTTCCAGGGCTCACTCTGTTCTTCAGTATTGTCTAAAAACAGTCTGTCTCAAAAATAAAGTAGATACCATCTAGGAGCCAGGGCTGGAGGTATGGAGCACATACATTTAACTGCAGAATTACTTATGGATCTCTATATTTTCATATTACACGCAAAATCCAAAGAGATAACACAGAGGGGTTGAATCTTCACATCCAACCACTTAAATATAGTTTTGATGTGGCTACCAGAAGTCAGCAAATTCTGCTGTAGGGACTGCATACACCCCATGGGTTGCAAGTGTCCAACCCTGCTCAAAGAATTGTTCGTATTTGCCTCACCTTACCTTCCTCTCCCCCACAGCCCTGAGATGGTTCCTTGGCAAGTATGATGTGCAGGATGTGATCGAAGAGATGCAGGAGGAGAAGCGTTCTCTTGCCTCTGTGGAGACGGTGTCTGTGTGGCAGTTGCTGCTGGATCGCTCAGTGAGGTGGCAGGTGCTTTCTGTCGTGGTGATCAACATGGGCATGCAGCTCTCAGGAATAGATGCGGTAAGGACTCTTGGACTTGGTCATAATCTCCAGGACCCACAGCCCAGACACAGGGCTCCTGTGCTGCTCCCCCTCCTCTACCTTTTCTAGCTCCAAGTGTTAAACTGTTCTTCTCTTGCTGCCTTCATTCCCTCTTTAAATAATATTCCCTTTTTTGAACTATGACTCCCAGAATCTTTCAGCCAGTATTGTCAGTGGATCATGGCATGTGTAAGCCAAAGAAGAATGAAAAGTTGTATTCCAAGATCTCCATTTTAAGCTGTACCTGTATTTTTCTCATCTGTTCTGCAGCATCTTCGCTACATGGAAGGCAAGAAATCTGAGCTGCTAAAAGTCCCAAGTTACAGTTGGAGAAGGCTTTTGCTCCTCTTCAGATTATTAATTCCGTTTCACATGGTGCATTTATAGTGGCTTAGTATAATTCATTTTCCTGTTAACCCTCTGTGGTAGATTATCATTGCTATTTTATAAATTAATTTTGCGTTGAATGCAGTCCTCCCTCCACAACTATATTCACTAGATCACTCAGTTTTTACCAAGAAACAATAAGCCAAAATTGTCCATTGGCATATCTATACAAGCTCTGAATCAGTTTCAGTAACTTTGCTAGTGCCCAGTACAACTATCCCCAGAAGGAGCTTCCAAAGAAAATACAGAGCAGGCCTACTTATGCTCATGACTTTCCTTTTCTTCATTGACAGATCTGGTTTTACACAAATGCCATTTTTGAGAATGCTGGCATTCCTGACCCAGAGATCCCCTACACAACAGTGGGCACTGGTGCAATTGAAGTCGTTGCTGGTTTGATAGGCGTAAGTGTGGGAATTTCTGGACTGGCATATCTTGTCCATAAAGGAATTTAACATCTAAAAAGCATTTATGTGTTCAATAGTGCTAGAAGAGGGAGTTAGTTTTTAAAATAGCCATTCCTAGAGGTTTCCAGGAGAAGGAATTCACCTTTCCAGGGCAGGGGGCAGAAAAAGGGAAATGCAGGGAATTTGGAAGGGTCAAGGGACTACAAAAACAGCCTCAGGGTCATATGCGACCCACATAGTACACTTTGCCCACTTCTGCACCAGGGGAATAAATGTGTATTAATTGTTGATACAATGGGCAATAATATATGCATCACAGGGCTGGAGCACCATCCAATGTTTAGGGCCCAGTCTTAGCTTCCTCATTCATCAGTAGGAAGGAGACAGTCCACAGCTGGTCAGAACTGCCATGTCTCTAAGCACCTACAGGGTCTAAAATTTATTAGAACAGAGTAAGATTAAGAGAGCAGCTGTGAAATCTGTTTCAGCTCTCTTCCTCTTTCACTGGCTTTTTGGGCCACAGTGATCTCCACTGACCAGAAGTGATTAAAGTGCTGGGTTAAGGAGTCCAGGAAGGGGTGGATTGGAACAGACGCAAAACCTGGATGACAGCCAGAGAGAATTCTAGGGTCACCAAAGAAAGAAAGAAAGAAAGAAAGAAAGAAAGAAAGAAAGAAAGAAAGAAAGAAGCCCTGTACTTAAAGGCAATCACAAATTGACTTACATACCGAAAAATAGTGAAACAATAAGTTAAAGTATGCACCTTAGCTTCTGCTTTGTGGTAGCAGTAATAGCTGCCAAGTCAAGCAGGCAACAGTATTCTGCTGCTCTCTCAGCGTCTCCTTGACCAGTCAGTGTCTGTGGGGTGGAGAGCCATTGCAAAGCCTGAGGGACATCATTCCACAAGGAGGTACTGGATACCTCTTTGCATAACCCTGAAGAAAAGTACTTATGTTAGCATAGCCCCTGGCTGTCCTAGCATAAGTCATGAAGAGGATTCTATTCAGCATATTCTAATGTCTCATGACTTACGCTGACTTAAATTGTCTCCATCTACCAACAGTTTCTCTTCATCTTCCAGTTCCAATCCTCTTCTCTTGCAGGACACAGCTAATGTTGGCTCAGCCTTTCAGTAAGGCCATTTCTGCACTACACTGTTATACTGTTATTATTCTACTTTCAACATCCTGTGGAATCCTGGGGCTTACAGTTTAGGGAGGGGCATTTAGAATTCTCACCCAGAGAGCTCTTTGGCCTCAGTAAACTACAGACCCCAGAATTTCACAGGATGTTGAAGTGGAATAATAGCACTATAACAGTGTAGTGCAGAAATGGCCTAAGATGTATACTATTAAAGTTGTGAATTTTGCTTAGCTGCATAAAGCCCAAGCTGTTTTTCGAGGAAGAGCAACAAATGATATTCCCCCAGCTACCCAAGTCCTAAGGCCAGCCAAGTGATCTTGGCACATGAGGCAGAAGATCCCACCAAACACGTTTTCCCAAAAGTAAATCACAATTTCTTGCCTTTTCAGTAACACCTGAAATTTGTTGCCTGTGGCAGTTGCCTCAGTCTGTCTAATGGTGCAGCCATCCTTGGTGTAGCTGACCTTCAGCTGCAGAGCACAACCTTGTGAATGTTCCATTACAACCTGATCTTTATGTTTGTGTGTCAGTGTGGAGAGGAAAGAGTGGGCAGAGAATGCTAGTGTGTTTATAAGCTGTGGGGGAGCGATAATGGTTTGATTTTAAGTCTGAATGGTGGAGCACAACAACCACATAAAAATGTTTCAAGCAACAATTGAAAGAACTGACCCAAAGAAAGAAAATATTCAAACAAAATACTGCTTGGCCAGGTGTTCCAATAACACAGTTCACAGCAACTGGGAGTTTTCCTTGAGAACAAGAAGTTAGCCTCAAAGAACATCGATGCGAGCACTCATAAAGCTACATACACACTCATAAGGTATCGAGCACCATGCATGCCTGTCATTTACAATTTTGAGTGAGAAAAGAACTTCTGCACAAAGTGGGGTTTGGTTCTTAATTCAGCTGAACATTATGAGATTGACAAACTGACATACCAAGCCTGGCAGTTTGATAGGATTGCCTTCAAGTAGGAGAAACCAAGGAAGAAATCATGCATAACCTTACCTTTCTTCTTTTTTTACGAAAAGGACTAGCACAAGAAGCTTACCTCCCAAGCATTTGTATAATAAAAATATCTTTGCATGGATGGGCTTTTTGCTGAACCTTTCACAAATAAACACATTTAGCGAGCATGGGAAATATGTTTTGGATTATAGCTCCCATCATTCCTTATGGTTGACTGTGCTGGCTAGGGCAGATGGGAATTTCAAGCCAACATCATTTGGAGGATCACATGATCCCCACCTCTGGCTAATGAGGTTGCTTATTGTCCTTGCCTGGTCCTAGCAAAGACCCCCTTGGGACACTGATTCTCCATTCCTCCCTGCCAGCTTGCCGTGGTCAGAAGAAAATAGATCACTTTTGCTGTGTGGCATGGAGTTTTCAGCCATAAGAATGCAGTTTCCTCAGATGCTTCAGAGATAGAGGATTTATTGTTCTATAATCCACTCTTTGTCAAGGCCCCAAAGAAACAGTTCTAACCTTCCCCGATCTGGGGTGTACTATCCATGCCATTCTAACAAACCTGTCTTCAATCAAGGAATGGACCTGCTGCAAACACTCAACCAGATACTGTTTCATAAGCTACTAGGACTTTTACCTTTTCCCCTACATATCCTTCAACTTTCCAAATTTGGTAGGGACAATCTAGACTAATCCTCTGTTGCCACACTTTTTCAGCTGCCTTTAAAATATTCTGCTTTCTCTTTCTTCCTCACTTGTCCCCCTTTGTCCTCAGCATACTGCAAACTGAATTCAAAGTGCAGAAGTATTTTGTATCAAGTTAACTCAGCAGGAGGGAGAGGAGAGGAAGGGGCAGAATCTTGCCCTTCCCAGTAGGTTCAGGCAAACTGCTGCAACCTCTCCTAGCTTGTATTTTCTTTCTCATTAATAGCTTTTGCCATCTTCACCCACTCTGATGTTGTCTCACCAGGCATGTCCCAGTTTTCCTCTGCAAAATGTTGGAGGGTGTGCTTCTGTGAGTGATGGGGGCAGCAGTGCTCTCATGACCAAAGAAGAGCGGAGGCTGAATAGAAAATGACAGCTTGGGAGAACATCCAGCTTGTCTTATTCTCCACAAGAGAAAGATGCAAGGGGGTGAGAAGGAAAAAGAGAGGGCATCAACTAGGAGAATTGGCAGTGTGGAATTTGATTCTGTGTTTTCCCGAAGCCAAGAAAGTAGTTGTTTTTATTCGCTTCTTTATTGCTCCTCCTTTATTGCCAAGCCAATGTACAACATTTTAGAAAACGATCAAAACAATTAGAAGTTTTTTCTAAAAATGAATACAGAACTAAAACAGTATTGAGAGCCACAGAAAACAATGCAGTCTTAGTTGCCCTTGCCAAGCCCTTCTCAGTTGGGTCATGTGTAAATCAGTTTTTAGGCCATAATCCTGTATGCCTTTCCTGGAAATAAGCCCTATTGAACACACTATGACTGACTGTTAGGAAGACATATGCAGGATTGTGCTCTTTCAGCAGTTATCTGTGTTCAAAGGAAACAGATGCTAAAGAATGGGATATTTAATACCATGTCTTTGGAGACTGCAGAAGTCAGAACAAATCTTGTAAACTCCATGGTCATAACGCAGAATTGGTCACTGGCTGCTCTCCCCCACACCCCTAGAGTTGTGTCCTTCACTGTTATCATTGAAATTAAAAAAAAAAAAAAAAAGGTAATCAGTGGCATCTCTATCTGTGGAAAGTGGCTCGTCAGTAACACTGAAGGACAGAAATGATTTACAAAGCAAAAAGCTTGTTTCCCACTAGAGATAGGTACATGTAACATTCCTGGTCTACCTTGGGAGATGATTCAAAATGACTTCATGGTTTTTGTTAACAGTTCATAAATTTGCATGGGCCATAGACAGAGAGCAAAGCTGCTGGCAGGTACAAAAAACTACCAAGTTTAGTTCCATCCACAACAAGTTTGTTGAACCTATAACTGTATAGAGTTTTGGCATGGGTTTATCTCTTTTGTTAGAACAGAGGTATAAATTACAGAAAAATCTTACACCTAATACATCTTGAAGCCACCTTTCTGTAACAGGAGTCATTGCTCCAACTGTCACAGACCCTTTGATTCCAAATTTCAGCGTAGCTGGGACAATGTGGCAGTCAGATGTCACCCGAGGGGCTGTCTGTGTCGGACCCTGTGCCTCTCCCTATTACACAAATGCATAGTGGTCCTATCCATTGCCCATCAGCAGTGCCTAACTCTGGCAAGCTCATCGCTCCATCAGCCTGATTGCTCCTGAGTGCCGACAAAAACGGCCCCCAATGGATGCAGTGAGGTTGGTTATAAAATTACAGGCATTTGTTCTGTTGTCAGCAATCTTCCTGCTTCGGCTTCCTTCTGGCAGTTTCTTTCCCCCTATCCTGGCAACCGCAGGCTCCCGGATCCCAGGACATTCCCTTTCTTTCCTCCAGCAGCTCCTAGTTTGTTCCAGTTGCACAGCCAGAGCCCAGTCCCCTGAGCCCCATCTTATCTGCCGGACTGCATTCCAGTGATCAACCTGCAAACGCTGGGGTCCCCTTTCCATCATCTTTCATCAAACATTACATTGTCTTCTCCCAGAGCTGAGCTGAACTGTTCCTCTTCTCTGTACTACCTGTCTCTAATATATTAGATGAAAACCCCTTCTGAAAGCTAGGAATAAAACCTAGAACATGCATCATCAGCAGTTAACCCATTACACCTAGGAATATGTAATGTAAGACTGGTAATGTGCCCATTATTCTCTCACTAGATCCCAACCCTCTTCCCAGCTATAGAGACAAAATCCAGAATTTCTAAAGGCTGATATTCCAACTCCATTGTACTGGTGATAGGATGAGGTTGCCCTGCCCTCAGGTATCTCCTTCTTTAGCTGATGTCCCTCATGGCATAGAAATTTGGTGGCACTCTGAGATTCCAAAAAGAAGAATAATGCCTTGTTGCAATGAAACTCACACTTCAGGGAATGTGATTCTCCCAGTTTCAGTGCTGGTAGTGGTGGTGGTGGTAGCAGTAGTAGTAGTAGTAGTAAAAGCAAATTTTGGTGTTGATGGCGATGGAGTCCACCAAAACAGGCAAGGATACGTGTTCCCCATTCCAGCTGTGTGCAATATTGTTGTTTCTGCTCAATAAGCATTGTCCTCTGTGTGTGCGTGTGTGTGTTTACAACTTCTGTGCATGTACGTATTTATGCATGAATGTAACCAACTCAACAACAATTGTCCTCAGACCCTTTTCTTTTGCAGTGTTTCACCATTGAGAAGCTGGGGCGTCGCCCACTTATCATAGTTGGTTTCTGCTTCATGGGCATCTGCTGTGCTGGCATCACCTTGTCCCTGTTGCTGCAGGTAGGAACTTCTCCATGGGTGCAACAAGGCCTAAGGATCTTGGGGGAATAACATTATTTGTGCCCTCAGATCTGAATTCTTGTCATTCTGTGTGGACTCAGGGAATGGTGATAGAGATGCTGGGCATGGATCCATAGCAATTTAGCTAGCTAGCTAGCTAGCTATATCACTTGATGGTATGTATGTATAACACTATCACCCAGTGGTATAGTAAAGCCAAGCTCACAGAGATGAAGCACAGAGATTTTAGGATATGCAAGGACTATAATGTCATCTGCCATCCAACTCAGGCTTCCCTTTACCCTCTGACTTAGCTGTAATTCTCACAAACGGCAAAGTACAGTGATGGATTTCCCCAGCAACAGTATATTGTGAGTTATCCCTCTGTCCAGTGTTTTATTGTGGCTTGGCCTGGAAATAGGAAATCAGGAGTCATTAGCTTTACAAAAACCATTGCCTATCCCAGAATAGTTGCTGATTTACAAAGCAAAAAGCTTGTTTCCCACTAGAGATAGGTTGGGTCATGTGTAAATCAGTTTCTAGGCCATAATCCTGTATGCCTTTCCTGGAAATAAGCCCTATTGAACACACTATGACTGACTGTTAGGAAGACATATGCAGGATTGTGCTCTTTCAGCAGTTATCTGTGTTCAAAGGAAACAGATGCTAAAGAATGGGATATTTAATACCATGTCTTTGGAGACTGCAGAAGTCAGAACAAATCTTGTAAACTCCATGGTCATAACACAGAATTAGTCACTGGCTGCTCTCCCCCACACCCCTAGAGTTGTGTTCTTCACTGTTATCATTGAAATTAAAAAAAAAAAAAAAGTAATCAGTGGCATCTCTATCTGTGGAAAGTGGCTATTCTTGGCTATTAAACCTCTCAAAAACTTCCTGTCTCCCTGCAGGCAGCTGTCTCCTGGATGCGTTATGTCAGTGTGGCATGTGTCATTGGAATTATTGCAGGATTTTGCATAGGTCCAGGTGAGTTCCTGGTCCAGTTGGAATAGCATGTTGACATAGCTCTGATTTAAGATCACTGGGCATCAACAGAAATCCAGAATCTGGAAGACTAGGTGATTCTGGGAGTTGTACTTTGAAAAGATGGGGAAATTATTCAAGCTCTGAGGAGAACTGTAAAGGAGGTCTGGTTTGAAGGCCATGGGCCTAGTTGTAATTGAGGATCCCAAGAGACGGACTGGGAGGATGAGGGGGTGATAAGATGTGAGGTTCTTCACAGCACAGATTAATCTGGTTTCTTGAGCACAACAAATCAGTTCTCTTTTTGCAAATTGTCCTAGATTTGTTTTGTTATGGAGCTCATTGATATTCTGAGAATTTATGTATTGGGCCATTTCCACACTAGACTGTTATAGTGCTATTATTCCACTTTCAATATCCTATGGAATCCTGGGGTTTGCAGTTTATGGAGGGGTCTCAAGGCCCCTCCCCTAAACTGCAAACCGCAGGATTCCATAGGATGTTGAAAGTGGAATAATAGCACTATAACACTTCAGTGCGGAAATTACATTTGTGTCCCACCTTTCCTCCAGGAAGCAGAAAGTTGGGCACATGGATCCTCTGCTTCCCACTTTATCCTCACAACAACCCTGTGAGGTACAAAAGGCTGAAAGAGAGAAAGAGAGAGAGAGAGAGACTAGCTCAAGGTCACCTGGGGAGTTCGTGGCTCTTTGAAGACTTCAGCCTGGATCTCCCAAGTCCCTATTCAGCCCAATACTCAAACCCAGGGCTGGGAATTGTGTGACCCTCCAGATATTGTTGGACTGCAGCTCCCAGCATTTTATGCCATTGACCATGCTTACTACAGCTACTGGTAATAGCAGTCCAAGAGTATCTGGAGAGCAGTGTTGTTCCCACACCTTCTCTAAACACCTTCCCTCTAAACACACTGGAATACCTAATAGGTGAGGGCCACAAAGACAGGGGCAAAAAATTCAATCTCTGGGCAGCTGCCAGAACCTGAAAGTGGTGAGACTTGAATACCTCTCAGAGGTCATTTCCACACTAGACTGTTATAGCACTATGATTCCACTTCCAACATCTTATGGAATCCTGGGGTTTGCAGTTTCTAGAGGGGCCAGCCAGCCCCTCCCGAAACTGCAAACCCCAGGATTCCATAGGATGTTGAAAGTGGAATCATAGCGCTATAACAATCTAGTGTGGAAATGGCTAGAGTTTCAAAGTCCTTCACTATCTTAATTTGGGTTGCAGAGGCAATTCCTCTGCCTGCTGCTAACGAAGGAGAGGCAAAAGCGGAGCACTCTAAATATGATGGACGAGGCGGCTGCTGGTTTACCCAATTGATGTATTAGTGTAGCCGCCAACAGATCCATAACTCATTGTCGGCCCAGAATTTATTCACTGTAATTACATCTTTAATTAGGATTTTAATGGCTCATTGTTCACAAACAATGATGAATCTGACTTTTAAAATAAAAATATCTCTCTTCCCACTCTGGGTGATCTGTGAGCAATACTCAACTGGGGGCGGAGGGTTGGGGGGGGATGGAGCGGTTCTTAAAACTCCTTGAATGGATTTTTGAAAGTTTTTTAAAAGTCATTTTAAGGAAGCCATTTTACATGCTCTTGAAAGAAGGATGTGTTCCTTAAATTGTAGCAGGAGAAAGAGGGCTGATCTTGGTTCATTAGAGCAAGTAGTATCATTAGAACTGAAATGCCCCTCTGCCAAGGGCCTGGGTCTTGGTTCCTGTGCAGATTAGCTGCTTCCATTAAAGAAGTCTCTGTTAATCGGTGATCTTACACACTCAAGAACGGAAAGGAGCCGAACTACAGCAGGGGGCAATTTTATAACCACTTTCATGGCCCTGGAAAACCAACCCGTTTTCAACAATTGGTGGAGGTACTCCAAAGGGTCTGAAAATAGGGGAGGAGCTGTACTTCTGTTGCCTTGGTAACTGGGCGGACAATCGTTTTTTGCTGTGCCACAGCACAGCTGCCTTGGCTTTCTTCTGTAGCTCTGCTCAGCTCTAGTTACATCAGAATACACACTGCGATGTATATTCAAGTGCACAGTCTAGTGAGAGCAATATTGTTTAGTTAGGAGTGTGACACTTCAATGGCCATGGGTCTCTCCTGTGGAATCCTGGGATCTGTAGTTTGGTGATTTACTTCGGATTTCCTTCTGGAGAGCTATACTCCCATAGTTCAGGGGAGTATGCTAGAGCTCCCTAGCATTATTACTATACAGTGTGGATACATACCTGTGGATGTGCATTCTAGAATGCATTCAGATGCACTCTCAAGTATGGATCATGTCTACCCAGATTCAATTTATCTTAATGGGTTGTGTCCTTCAATAAATATTCCCTGTATATTCTGGGGCAACTACTGCTGGTTTGCACGATTCAGCTTCATTTGGTCTTGCTGAGATCACCATGTGGCCAAATCCAATGTGCTTTGTGACATATTCATATTGACTCTATCAGCTCCAGTTGGCAGGGACCACATGGACCAGGATGGGAACTGCTGGAAGTTAAGAGACCATGATGGTCCCCAGTAGATCTCTGAGGGTCAGTTTTGTTGTTCCCCACTCCCACACAATAGCAACAACTATATATATTTTTTTTATTATTATTATTATTATTATTATTATTAGGCCATATTTTTGGCCATTTTAGGTTCACGATCAGCCTTTTAGGAACAGGAAGTGACCTGGAGGTCAATTACTGTATAATTTCCTTTGGAAATATGGGCTTCTTGTGGGCCCAAAATGGCCCAATGAGCAAAACTTTAGCAAAATTGTCCCCACTCCATGTCCCTATGGACATTTGGAGAAATTTGGAAGGAAAAAATTCTCTTTTTTTGGTCTAGGCAGGGCCTTTTCTCACATATGACATGTTGTGTTGGAAACTTTTTATAATTTATACAAAGCCACAATGGATTGGACACAGCCAGAGTGATGTAGTGGTTTGAACATTGAAGTAGGACACTAGGAGACCAGGGTTCAAATCTCTGGACAGCCATGGAAACCCACTGGAAGACCTTAGACAACTCACACTCCCTCAGTCTCAGAGGAAGGCAAGGCCAAACCCCCTCTGAAATTCTGCCAAGAAAACCCTGTGATAGGGTCACCATAAGTCAAAAATGCCTTGAAGGCACACAGCCACAACAACAATGGACTGAGTGACAAAAGTTCAATCTCTGGGCAGCTATTAGAGGCGCAGTGGTTAAATGCTGGTACTGCAGCCACAAGGTTGTGAGGTCGATCCTGCCAGACTCCAGGTTGACTCAGCCTTCCATCCTTCTGCAGGTTGGTAAAATGAGTACCCAGTTTGTTGGGGGCAATTAGCTAAAAACACATTGTAAGCTGCTTAGAGAGCACTTAACTGATAAGCAGTATAGAAATACACATGCTATTGTTATTGCTAAATGACTGTGGAAAGGTGGAAAGTAAGAGAAATTGGGGGGCGTACACATTAAAAGTGTTATTTTTGCCTTGAAAATGTTTGAGGGCAATACTGAAACGCCCATCTATGACTTTACAGGTACCATTCCACTTTATTCCAGCTGTACACACATCTTCTTTCTAAACTTCTTCTCTTTGGGTATCTTGGTATTTTAAGATGCTTTCTTCCTAGAGCATTTGGACCAGCCTTAGAGTTATTGTCAAGGTTGTTCATATCCAAAAAGCTTGTATTGCATGGAAACGAGCTCAAGCTTAAAGCCTAGATGATCCTTTCTGGCTCTGAGCACAGTATTTCTCCTACAGCTGGGGTCCCATTTTTGATGACAGCTGAGCTCTTCAAGCAATCCCACCGGCCTCCAGCCTACATTGTTGGAGGGTCCCTCAACTGGCTTTGTAACTTCACTGTTGGTTTTGTCTTTCCTTTCCTGCAGGTAATACTGGGTCCTTGGAGTGGGTGGTGGGCCATGCTAGCTGGGAGAACTCTAAGAGTAATAGCTCCCAGGAAAGTAATTTTTCCAAGCTCTGGGCAAAGAAGCAGCCTGCCAAAGAGTAATACTGATGGACTGATTTGTTTATTGGAAATCCATCCTGCCTTTCTCCCAAAAGTGGGAGTTCACAGTAAGATACATTTAAAATATAAACCATCTTCACATATTAAAATACAAAATAAAATTAAAAACACAATCAAATAAAGCAAATTTTATTTTTAGCATACCAATGGCCACTGCAATTTATACAAGTCCAGAACATACCAATGAACATAACCAACATTGAGACCCACTATCATTGACACACACAAAAAAATAATAAATATAACCCTGAATAAAGATACAGATATAGATAATATAACCAAAGGGCCCTTCAATTCATTTAAGGATAAATAAAGGGCCATTAAATTCATTTAAGGATAAATACTATAGCTTTAAAAATACAGCAAAAACTTGAGGAAATAGAATACTCAGTTGCAAAAAGCACCGTATTCATAAACTCATCAGTAGTCCAAAGTCTGTGTATATAAACAGTCCTCTATTGGTTCTCATCTAAGGAGCCTCCCTGCAATAAGTGCTGGACACAACACAGAAGGGAAATTAATATTCTTCTGTGCAACCTAGATAGAAATTATCATTAGAAATGGGGAATGGGCTCCACCTACTCCTCCACATAATGAACCTACTGAGGAGGTTAATTCATTCTGTTAGAGTATAATTCTTCCACTGGAAGAAACCACAGAGTAGTCAATCTGGTGCCTTCCAGATGTTGGACTATGAACTCCATCATCCCTAACCATTCTGGCTGAGGCTGATGGGAATTGAAGTCCAACAATAGTTGGAGGGCACCAGATTGTCTACCCTGTTTATAAAGCTTGGGATACTTACACAGTAAAAGCCAACTTGGTTTAGATATAAACAGTGAGGGAGACATAGCATTCAATTGTTTGTGTCTATTCTCTTATCTTTCCAAATCTGGTATTGTGACTTGCATTGAGCCTCTAAGACTTAATGTTTGATGGAACACCAGACCAATTAGGGATACTGAAATTGCAGGGGAAAGAACTCACAGCAAACCCCAGCTGGTCTGGAGACAGCATCACACAACAACAAAGTACCAAACATTAAACCAGTTCCACCAAGCACAGTGTTTTGCTACCTGATATGAAAACATTCCATTCTAAAAAGTATTGGTCCTTTTCTCAGATAAGCAGGGTTTCAGAGCTGTACTAGAAGAAGGAATTGCCCAGGTTTCTCTCTTCTAGAGATGAACAATGACACTCCTCAAGGTAGCACAACTACCTTGGTGCACTAGATTGTTATAGTGCTATTATTCCATTTTCAATATCTTATGGAATCCTGGGGTCTGCAGTTTAGGGAGGGGCCTCAAAGTCTATGAAAGTTTACACTACAAACGTCTCTTCTCTCAAAGGTGCTATAAGATCCTCATACATAGATAATACTGAGCTAGAGAGTCCAATGTCTGGCCCAGTTTCCTGTAGTCCTAAGAGATCTTGGACAAAGTAGATGGGGTCTGATGATCAGGAATGGTACTTTGACCCAAAATACTGTGGTCTACCATTGAGCTATATTCCTAAATACACAAAATGCTGCTAGTTACAATTGAATATATGAACACTGGACAAATCCTGTGCTTTGTTTCTCTCTGGTTGTCTTCTTAACTATAGTTTGTTTCCCTTCTCAGATGTCAGCTGGTGCCTTCTGCTACTTGGTCTTCTGTGGTGTCTGCCTTTTGGTTGCAATATATGTCTATTTCATCATCCCCGAAACTAAAAACAAGACATTTATGGAAATCAGCCACATATTTGCCTCCCGCCACAGCTTCCTCTCTCGCTTGCCTGATGCAGTCAAGATGATCAAGTTCAATGGCTACGGAGCCTTAGAGAACAGTTCCCTGGAATTCTCTGGGTCAGAATCTAATCCATGATGCCTTCCCTGTTTACTGTTTCACAAGGCCATTTCCCCTCCTATTAGAAAGCCATCTTAATGAGATGTCTTTTGTCCTTGGGCTCAAGGAGATGGAATTATTAATTTTCTTCCTATAGCTCCTTTCTTCCAATCTGGTCAACAGTACAGAATGGATTTGTGGAAAACTAGGTTTGAATCAGATTCTTCTACCCCCTTCTGCCCCATTGCCCCAACTCCTGAGTGCCCCAGACATTTGTGAACACCTTTCATTTCAAATTTGTTCTTCCTTCATCACTGCCTGCTTCTGAGGCCTTGAAATCAAACTAGTTGAGTAACAACTATTCTCAGGAAACTGGTATATATGAACTTTTTATAATGTCATGGATGGAACTCATCCTCTTTCTTGTAAAAAATATTTAGAAGATTTTAGGGACACCTATCAATCTTGTTTCAAGATTTAAGTTGCCTGAAGCCATGAGGGCAAGAGGATTAGGCTAAGTGGCCCTTGGCTTCCTACCAGTTCTATGATTCTGTGACTCTGTGCCAGCATATGACTCTGACAGCATATTCAGAGCTCAACAATATGAAGGCACCCACAGTCCCACAGCCTTTGCTTCAATCCAGAGTTTGGAAACATTACTTTTTTCATCTACAGCTCCAAGAATCCCCACAGTCAAAAAGGCAAACTGACTAGAGAGTTCTGGCAGCCATATTCCCAAAAAAGTAACATTTCCAAATCTGGTACAATCACTTTATACACGCATTTTGTGAGAGTGCACTGATGTGTATACATCCCATGTGGAACAAATAAAAGGCAAAGTAGAAATAAATAAAACTGAAAAATAAAATAAACACTAACTCAGCCACGGAATTATCTGCTAAAAGAGCATGAGCAATGCACTGCTGGCACATTTCCTCAAGAACAATCATGGATTCATAACAAAATTGTATACCAAATAAGTAACAAGACAGCTTCCCAAACAGTAAATATCGTCCATACAAAGGTGACAGCAATAACACAATTACAGTCACATGCATCCTCAGTGAAAATGAAAAGCCAAAAGATCTCTCTCTCTCTCCTCCCCTTCCCGCTCTTCAATCTCTTTCTTACACACAAACAACAACAACAACAATACACACACACATACACACAGAGAGAGTAGTTGCAAGGAAAAAGAGCACTGCTCATACAGATACAATAAATATCCAAATATCTTTCTATAGCTGGGAAGCTAAAATATCGTAGAATTTTGTACAAACAGGCAGCTGTGGTGTCATTTGAATATATTAACTGTGCAGACATTGGAGGTGCTATACACAGAGTTCTCACATTAAACAATTATGGTACTATTATTTCACTTCAACTGCTGTGGTTCAATCCTATGGAATTCTGGGTTTGTAGGTTGGTGATACATTGGAGCACTCTGGCTGAGAAATCTAAATGCCCCTCCCTAAACTACAAACTCCAGGATTAGTATGGCAGCTAAACTAGAATCACGGTGCTATAATTATGTAGTGTGCAAGGGCTAACAGTAGAAGACAGGGGCAGCTGGTGGATCTGTTACCATAAGTGTGTGTATATGAGAATATTCTTTCAGTTTTGCAGTTGTTCCTCTTACAGCTGCTGCAGGTGGTATAAGAGCCATCCAGATGTTGGATCTTATTCCCAACCAAGGTTTGGTACTGGGAGAACCCCACACAACCCAAAGTAGCTGCGAGAAGAGCAGCTGTAAACCCAAGAACTGTACAACCACCTCACACACTATGGAACACCTGGCCACCCCTCTGGGAAGGGGTCTAGTTCACTGGCAAAACCAGTTTTGGACGCAACAGGTCCCAGAGGGGCAGTCAGGTGGAACAAGAAGAAGAAGGAAAAAATAGACACTTGTCATAAGCCCTGAAGAATCATTATCAGTTTCTATAATACTGATCTAGCTCAACCTTTCCCAATATAGTGTCCTCCAGTTCCCATAATCCCACATCCCCAAATAATCAGTGCACCAGATGAGGATACACAAAGCAACTGTGTGCATGTAATTAATGTTTACAAAGAAACATTATGGAATTGTGTGAAGTGGGCAGATAAGGCATCACAGTCTGGACCAAAATTCCTGTCTCATTCCACTATCCCTCCATTGTTTATTATGGAAATTTAATGAGAAGATTTAAAGTAGGGAACCGTTCATAATCAGAACCACAGAGAGAGAGAGGGAGGGAGAGGGAGAGAAAGAAAGAGGGAATTTGAGGACTACAACTCTTGGCCAGCATGTCAAAGAAGTATTTCCAAGCTGTACGTGTAATGTTGTCTCCTAATGCATGTGGACCATTTCTGGATTTCTAAGATGGACTTCTTACAAGCATAAAGTGGTAGGAAAGCTACTGTCAGGCTTGGAAGACATCAGGTGGTAGAATGAAGCCATGCTTCTGAATCAGTGACATCAGAATGCAGGATTGGCTGCTTTCCAAGGAATGGCATCTTCCACACTATGAGAACTGCCCATTTTCACTACACAATTATAGTGCAATTGTTTCACTTTAACTGCTATGGTTCCATCCTATGGGATCCTGAGATTGGCAGTTTAGGGAGGAGCATTTACAATTCTCAGATAGAACACTCCAGTACCTCATCAAACTACAAACCCCAGGATTCCACAGAATGTTGCCATGGGAGACAATGTCGAATTATAGTGCTATGATTGTGTAGTGTGAATGGGCCCTAAGTAGATGAGAAGCTCACAGGGACTGAAGAAACTCTTTTAAGGAGGCAGCCCATCAAACTCTATCTTATGTATGCAGCTTGAGAGGACTCTGGCAGACAACTGAAGCAAGGTCCAGGGAGTGCCATGGTAGCTGAATTTTATGGT
Organism: Ctenosaura bakeri; assembly: GCA_948474755.1. NCBI lineage: Eukaryota > Metazoa > Chordata > Lepidosauria > Squamata > Iguanidae > Ctenosaura > Ctenosaura bakeri. The sequence goes on from CAOLHI010001270.1 coordinate 496,778, forward strand.
GGCAGTGATGCCCTCCTCAGTCCTCTGAGGGTCAGGTATCTCATTTAGGCAGAATGAGAGCAAGGTCAGCTGTGATCTTCAGGCAGATTAAGGTAGTTGCCTCAGGTGGGAGATGCTGGATGTTGTGGAAAAAGCAGTAGTGGCAGCTCTCTTACTGCTCTCCTCTTTTGGTGGAGATTGCTCCAAAGAAGGAGTGGAAATGGCAGCCAGCTGCTTCCTGATTGACAGGGAAACTGAACCCTGTCGATCACAGTGGCTGCTTCCTCTAAGTGGGGATTAGGGCAATCAGGCCAGGATTCACTGCCTAGCACTGTAACTATGATGCTTACACACACACAAATCCCATCTGATAATATTATAAACTATTCACAACAGTTTGCATTTTTTTTAAACTTTTATTTTCAAAATACAACCAGAATTGCAATGAACAATCAAAACTGTGGATGTCAGCATTGAATAAACTGGGATTTCCAAAAAATAAAGTGAAAGAAAATTAAGTTATCACTGAGGCAAAATGGAAGGAAATCAAGACTAATAGTTACAGGAGAAATTCAATACAGAAAAAAATCAAACAAAAATCTCCAGATCAGGCACTGTAGTGGCTATTTTTGAACTTCTTAAAAGTACAAATGAACCAACCTTATGTCTTCCACCATCATGCCTAGTTTGATGATAAAACACCATCCCAAAGGGAAACAGTGTAGTGCAGCCAACATTTTTGTTCAGTTCAAATATGATGCATGTCATGACAGAATTTACACCCTGAACATGACAAATCTGCTACAGGCCTGAATTAAAACTCCATATTTAATGTACTGGTAATTATTTCTACATGGTTTGGAACTTAGTTATTTGTTATTTGAAAGACTTCTGGCACCCACATGAACCTTCTGGGACCTTGAGATTGGCTCTGGTTGTAATCTATCTGACCTCTACTGGCTTTTAAACTGACCCCTAAGATAAGTTTTATTTTTCTGTTCCAAATTCTGTTTTCTAATATGTGATGATCTGCATTGTTTTAACAGCTGCTGTTGTAATGTCATACTGTTTTAATGTTTTTTAGTTTTACATATTGGTTTTATATTGATGTTATGTTATTATGTAAGCTAACTTGGAAGGCTGTACCATGAAAGGGAGCATATAAATCTTTTAAAAGAAATTAATAAATGGCCAGAGCAAATTTTATATTCCTATTACAGACTTAAGCATAGATTTAAGCTTCACATGTACCAGCCCATGGTTGCCAGGTCAACAAAATCCCAATACTTTCAAATTTCAGAGGGGAAAAATCTGATACCAAGGGGCAGGTCCTTGTGATTTCATAGGAGTTTGCTTTTGCTATCTCATGGGGTGGATCCTTGGGGAACCAAGCAGGTAAGAGTTGACAGGCAGGTTAGAAATGCTTACGGGTCAGCTGATTGTGGAAAAGGGCATGGGGGCCATCTCAAAATATTGTCCTAGAATCTGGGAAAAACCCAGCTAATCAGGTAACATAGCAACCCAGAGGAGGAAAAGAATATCATCTGGAGGATGGGCATGCAGCAAAATGCACCTAGTTAGATGCAGCTACCATTCCCTTTCAGGTTTGCATGCTATGTGGCTTTACTGATAGCCAACATGACATGTGGGGAATTTTTTCAAGCCCTGTGCTATTATGGCTAGGACTTGTGAAAGGTTCACTGCCAGCCCTTAGGAAGTTTTTTTTTTTACCCCCAGGCCTTGTATTTTTCCTGCTGGGGCTCATGCAACAAGAAGGCTCACAAGACACAATACTGGCCTTCAACTCCCTGCCTTGTTGTATGCATTTGACATCTCACTCCCTAGTCCCTTCTCGTTGCTCTTGGCTTAGGTTTGCCAGACTGAACACAGGGGCTCCTGTACCTTTCATCATTAACAGAGTCCAGATCAGGAATAAATACTGTAAAGATCCATCAGACAGAACTATAGCATATCTCCTCCCTCACCCCCTTAGCCCACCTTTCAACTGGTGCAACCTTCCCCCAACACAACTATTTACTGGCTGGAGAAAATTGAAGAGGAGGGATCTTAGAAGTGCCATTTCTCTTTCTGTAGCTGGACTCTGGACTCAAGCAATATTTGAGACTGGAAGTGTTGTATCCACCTACCAGAACAGAGCTGGATGATTCTCCATGCCTCTTCCCACTCTCCATCAGTAATTAGCTGTGTTTTGGGAGTGGGTAGTTCTTCCTGAACTGGGATCTGTTAACAATTAAGAACATGGGAGCCCCAGCCCATATTCAAATTGGCAACCTTATCCAGGCTTTTTGGTGCACCTGTCTTGCATCCTCCGAATTGAACCAAAAAAGCCCTGGAATGAGCTGAGAATGGGTAAAAATGGGTGCTCAGGCTTTAAGGACACCTTATGTACAAAAACCAAGATTTTTGTCCTCTAGGGTTGCTTACCTGAAGTCTTTCTCCATGCCTGGATGGAGTCCTGAGCCTTTGCCCATTGCTGAGACAGGACAGCCCTAACAAATACCTAAAGTCAGAGAACAAGAAATTTTATGGAAGGGAAAGTACCTGGAGAGAGAGATGTTCAATTTGCTTTGTTCATGATGATTGGAAGGTTTTGCAAAGCATAGCCACTAGATGTCCCTGTTGGTCAGTAATCTCAAGTGGATGCTTATATTGAAACTGGGCTGCATTAATCTGAAAGTTTAGGTTGCAGTCCTAACTTTACTACTTATTGCGTGTGTTTATGTGCCTTCAAGTCACCTATTGGTTTATGGTAACTGTATGAATTTCATAGAGTTTTCTCAGGTAAGGGAATAGTCAGAGGTGGTTCCTTCCTCTGAAATATAGGCCCTACAGCACTTGGTATTCATCAGCAGTCTCCCATCCAAGTACTAACCAGGACAGACCCTGCTTAGCTTCTAAGATCAGACAGGATCTTATGCCTTTAGCATATTTAAGCCTTACTATTTATTAGGAAACAAATGTCACAGAACTCACTTGGACTTTGAACTTCTGAGTAAGCATGTTTTGTATCAGGACACTATAAAGGCTGCTGGTTTCAAGCTCTTCTATTATTTCAAGGGTTTGACTTTGATTATGGTCCTTTGAGTCCAAAGCCTGTGGGGTTGACTTTGAAGATCACAGGCTGTTATCCAACCTTCCCACTCCAGATGCTGATGCCAGGCAGCAATGTAAGAGATTAGATGGGATTGTCCATAGTCCAACAGATTTTGCTGCCTGAGGCGAAGAACATGATAGTACCTTCTCCATTGCACATATGCAAAGCTGAGGGAACGCATCTCAACACTGGCAGCATTATAGCCTCCTCCAAACCTGAGAGCAGTAAGAGATGGAGGCTGTGTGACACACAGAAACACTTCCATTCTCAAAGAGAGAGAAAAAATCACAGAGGTCTTTCAAGAATTACAGAAGGGATTGTAACTGCTGCCCCTTCTATCTGCTGCATGAAACAGTTGCCTCACTCTGCCTAATGCAGTGGTTCTCAACCTTCCTAATGCCGCGACCCTTTAATACAGTTCCTCATGTTGTGGTGACCCCCAACCATAAAATTATTTATTTATTATTTACAATGCCTCCCCCCAGCAAAGGCTGCCTCACCGGCCAGGAACAAGGGGGCAGGCAGGGAGGGAAAGAGGAGCTGCGCGTCTCCTCCGGGAAAAAACTCCAAGAACCCCCCCCCGCGGGCTCTGCTTCTGCTTTGCTCTCATTTCTGCTGGGGGGGCAGTGTGGGAAAAGTTTCCAGAGTGTCAACCCTGGCCGGGGGGAGGAATCCCAGCGCCTTTGTCTTTTGCGCCGGGTGCAGCTCGCCTCCCCCGGAAAAGCGCCGCCTTGCAGCCCCCCAGCCCTTCTGCAGCGCCCCCTCTGTGGCAAGTGGGGCAGGGGCCGCGACAAGGAAGGGGCCTGCCCCCCGTTCTGCCGCCACCCCCCCAAGCTGGCCCGTCAGACGGGAGGTACTCCCGGTAGCAGAGAATGGGAGCAATTTCAGTCCCTTCTGAACAGGGGGCAGGAGGATGCGATCACGTGGCTCGCACTTGTGCACCACCACTCCTGCTGTGGCGACGCTGTGGCCGCACATGCTCCCGCCAAAGGGGGCAGGAGGACGTAAGCGCATGGCTTGCACTGGCACACCATCACCAAGGAGAGAATGGAGCCTTAGACCATCAGAAATACGTATTTTCTGATGGTCTTAGGCAACCCCTGTGAAAGGGTCGTTTGACCCCCAAAGGGGTCGCGACCCACAGGTTGAGAACCACTGGCCTAATGGTATGATCTAGCATAATTCTTTGCTGAGACACTGGGAAATGTTACTTTTTTGGTTTATAACTCCCAGAATCTGTAGCCAGCATGGATAATTTTGAAAAATGCCATACAAAAAGTAACTTTTGCAAGCCTGTGACTTGGCTACATTGCTACACTGGCAAAGATAATTGTGCGTAGACTGTGATCCAGCCATTTTGCCTGCTTCTTTTCTAGGTAAATTCAGAAAGCAGTCAGAGATGTTGTGTACGGTCTGGCCTTACCCTATGGGGTGTCATCACTCAAAGAAAATGGGTGGGGCAGCAGAGGAGCAACCCACCCCTTCAAATTTCTCTGTTCACCACCAAGCCAAGCGGTAAATATGTGCAACATTATGTATGTATAATGGAGTGTAAATAATCCCAAAAAGTGCCTTGTAAATAGACTCTAAGTTTATCCTTTATTAATGAGCCGCTGAGCATCCTGCTGCTTTAGAGCAGCAAGGCTTTCATAATATCAAACCCTAAATTACACTTGGTGTCTCTCATTCCCAGCAAACGAGAATCATTTCAGGCCTCTTTGCTGCCTGTATTTATTTATTCGTTTATTGATTTTTGCCACACTGAGCCCAGCTTTCTTTGTGCTGCTGTTTAGTAACACAGATGCCCCTGTGAACTGGAATTCTGCCCCCAAAACAAGCATCAAGAAAAAAAGAGAAGTGGGGAAATGGAGGTTGCTGCTTGCTTTCTAGTGCTACCTCTCTTGTCCTGGGTTTATTTGATCTTACATTGTGGCTATACCTTGTGCTGATGCAAGCAGAAATGGTAGGTGATGTTTTAAGGCATTATGTACTTTAAAAATCAGGGTTTATATGGGGATGGTTAACAATACACCAACATTTCTCTAGGTCTCATGCCAACAGGGGTAGTGTTACCCTGCAGTATGGAAGGGCAGGTGACTTATGACAGGTTCATCCATGGTAGAGTTGAACAACTATATGAGGTGAGGAACAAATTTGTCCTCTCATACCCCTTAACTATCAGGGATAGTCCTGATTAAGCCTCTGTCATCTCACTTTTTCAGCTGTTTTTAATATGTCTCAGTTTCTCTTTCCTCCTTCCACTTTCCTTCTTTGTCCTCTGCTTACTTCTCTTGCTGCAAACTGTGTTCGAAGTGTGAAAGTAGTTTTCATCCAATTAACTCAGCAAGAAGGAGAGGAGAGTAGGCAAAAGAATCTTGCCTTTCCCAATAAGCTCAGGCAAAAGCAAACTGCTGCAGCCCTTCCTAGCTTCTGTTTTCTTCCTCATTAATAACTTTTGCTGTCTTTCCACACTCTGATGTTGCTTGGCCACATGTACCTAGGTTTTTATTTGCGAAGTATTGGATCGTATGCCCTGATCTCTGCCTCCTACTAGAGAGGCTTCTGCTGCCACAGAATCTGACACTACACCACCCATGAAGCAAAGAGAGAGGCAGCCACTTCATTGGGCTGGTTGTAGTGTCATGAAAGGATAGTAAAGAATTTGATTTATTCTTGCTGTGTTTTTACTGCCAAAGAAGGGTAGAATCACTTATGGGATCTTCTGTTTCAGGTGCCAGTAAAATGTCATGACTAGGCTTAGGTGCTATAGTGTTATTTCCGCTATGGCACCCCCGGTGAGGACCCCCAGATATCCTTTTGATATCATTTAATTTGGCCTTAGCTGGACTGGTTGCGATTACCTCATCTCATGTGTTCACAAAGTTCTCCGGATAAGCACGGACAGAGAGCAGCCATTAATGGTTTACATTCCATTTCTCTTTGTAGCCAGCAACCCAAAACTCGCCCGAAGCTTGCCACAGATTCCTCAATAGCCACGTGGCTCTCAGTCAAATTACTCTTGTGAGTTGGGCCATCAGCGTCTCGGCCAAAGGTATTGTTTCTACATGCAAATCCCATCACGCTAAACCTGACCTCACCAAACCCTTTTGTCCAGCACTGAAACCTCTTTTGTCCTCCTTTGGGACCGCCATAGCCGAAAGGCACAATCTTCCCTATAAAAACCCCTCATTTCTAACCGATCCTCAGATCACCTTTGACTGCCATCCTGCCCTGCCGTTGGTGTGTTTAAAGGACTCCCCTCAGCGCCCCCACGCTGAACTTTCTTCCCCGAATCTCCAACCTCTCCCCAGGACTACGGAACAGGTCGTATTGCCTCCCCATGCAACTCTCTTTCTTTTCTAAGCTAGTTAGTTTATGTTTGTCTTCTGTGTTTTGTTCTTAATAAGAAATTGTTCATTGTTTGGAAACATCTTGTCTAGCCACTCTCTAACCCAACACTGTAGACGTAGGGTGAAAGATCTCGCTAGGTTACCCTGCCTCTCGTTAGCAAAACCAGTGCTCTGAGTTCTAATTTCCCCATCTTTGGTATTTTAATTGGCAAAGCTGGACGCCCCTCGCGGGACCCCCAATTTTCAGGGTAACAATAGGCCTCGATTTGTTTGGCTCAAGGTATCATTTATTGCAAATTTAACAGGGTACTTCAATGTTGGTGTTGCATTCTGTTATCTGTAAGTTTTAATTTGGAGAGATTTGTCCCAGAAGAGACCCCAAGAGAGGTTTGTCCTGGAAGAGATACAGTAAGGAAGGAATAAAATGTGAAAGCACAATGGAGGAGGTTAGTGACAAAGGCCATTTCCGCACTAGACTGTTATAGCACTATTATTCCACTTTCAACATCCTATGGAATGCTGGGGCTTGCAGGTTAGGAAGGGGCCTTTGAAGTGTTATGTGAGAAACACTGGGATTTCTTCCTCAGTGAGGCAACGGCAGACACAAAAACAAATTGTGTGAATATTTAAAGCACACAGAGCAAAGACATTTTTCTTACCACATTCACTGCCTCAACACCTAACCATTCAGGTCATTTCCGCACTAGACTGTTATAGCGCTATTATTCCACTTGCAACATCCTATGGAATCCTGGGGTTTGCAATTTTGGGAGGGGCTGGGCGGTCCCTCCCAAAACTGCAAACCCCAGGATTCCATAGGATGTTGCAAGTGGAATAATAGTGCTATAACAGTCTAGTGTGGAAATGGCCTGGCCAGTCTCTCCTTCTTAGCTTACCACCAGGTTCCATGGAAGTTATTTTAATTTTGCAAACCTGTAGGTTCTCACAAGAGGGAGATTCCAAAGTATTCCCATCCATTATCATTCAAACATCCTTAAATGTGAAGACAATTACAAAGACAGTGTGTACTTAGAAGTGTCTTCCATATGTACAGTGTAGCTTACTCCCAAGTAAATGTACAAAGGTTAGATTGCCAGCAGCCTTTATTATTTCTGAGAGGTTCAATGGCAATAGCTGTCTTAATATTTCTTTATGATTGATCATTCACCACACTTCTGATTAATAATTCCTGAGAAGGTACAACTGCATAGGAGTCTTGGTGGCCCAATTTTGCCAGATTATTTGAAGGGGCCTCAGAACCCCCCTGGCCCTGTCTAGTTTAGGCGAAACTTCAGCCCTTCCAGCCCTACCCCTGTTCTGGGGTCCATGACCACTACAGAGATAGGCCTCAGGTAGGACTGGCTGCTTTTGCAACTTCTGCTGCTTCAAGGTGTCCCACTTATCTTGCCTTTCCATTGGATTGATTTACTTGCTGTGTGTCTTGCTAATCCACTAATATGACTCATAAATGTCCACCACCTTTCTTCTTTCACAAGCCAGGGAAATTTCTTGCTCCCTGGAAATAATGAAAGGCTCACTTTTGCAGTTATTGGAGGTAAACACTCTGGTTTAAAAACAAACAAACAATGAAACAATAACCTAATGTTACGAGAAACTTACTTAGTTTATTTGTTTTGACATATAGGAAAGCTAGGTGTGTTCATAACTGAAGGTTTTAAACCAAGAGATGACAATTTAGAAGGGTCACTGTGACAAGGCTAGCTGATTTCTGATGAGCCAGCATTAGCAACTCCCTTCAGAATTATACAAATGTTTTTTTGTTGGAACAACACAATCACTTGCTCTGTTGTCAAAAAAAGCTGTATGGGTTGCTGGGTGGGGAGGATGAGTTATGTTTTAATGCTTTTAATGTATTTGATGTATTGCTGTAGTACCGCCTCGATCCGTTGGGAGAGGCGGGATATAAATATTGTTGTTGTTGTTGTTGTTGTTATCATGGAGGATTCGGTGGCAATTCCTAGTCCAAGCAGCAACACTTGGTTCCTATCCAAAGACTCCCCCCCGCCCCAGATTGCAGGATACATCTCACTACAAAAAATCCCAAGGGACTGTATGGTTCTATACTTGTGGTTTGTACTGTTTCCCCTGGTCATTCCTTCCCTTTGCTGCCTGCAAGGCAGAAGGAAAACATTATTGTTTATACTTATATTAGGTTTTCCCAAACATGCTTTTAAAAAAGAAGACTGTAGCTCAGTGGAAAGACACTGAAGAGATCCTCATGCTGGCTGGCAAATTTACCTAGTTCATGTGAGCTGAATAATGATTGCCTAAGCTGACTGCAACCTTTACAAGAACTAAGATTAGTTTGAATCTGGAGACAAGATAAACAGATACCAACTGCTAATAACTTAAGGCCTCTGCTGAAGAGCTGTCATTTCTTTGCAGTAATAGACAAGAGCCAAAGTATCTCATTGTCACCCAGACCAAATATGTTTTCCCTCTTAAACCAAAGACCTTAATCTTTTAGCACTAAGAGCTGGAGGATCTAGAAAAGGGGTTCTTAACTTGGGTCCAATGGACCTCTAAGAGGTCCAGGGATAGATTTCAATGGGTCTGTGTGAACTTGAATGGGGAAAAATATATATCTTTATTTCCAGTAGCCTCTAACTAAATTTTAGCATTTCCTTCCATTCTGAATCTAGGCAACAAACCACAGTGATATCAGCAGTACCTGTGACTTTGTCACCAACACAAATCACAGATATCTTGAAATATTTTTTACATTCATCACTTCTTGAAAATTATTGTAGTCACTAGAGCTGCCACTCAATCACATGTGATCTCATTTCAAAAGGCTCAACAGACTTTGTCAGACTGCCAGAGGAGTCCAAGGTACACATACCCTCAAAATACCAGGATCATCAGCTCCATCCGCTGTTGCTGGACTCAGACTGGAAATCCTTATGGCTATCTGAAACTTGGGAAATCACTTTAATTTACTTGTCAATGCAATTGCTGAACATTACAAATCTCAGACAAGGATTCAGCTGTCAAAAGAGTCAAATGTTTCAGTGTACTCAGCGCTATTTATGATGCTGGTAACATAGCTGAGAAAACTATTACATCCAAAATTGGTTGAAACTCTCTTCTTCCAAACTGAAGAAAACCACTGATGGGAAGGCGTACTTTGACTAAAGAGGCAGAAAGATCTAGGAAGGCTAAGAATGTCATCACTGTGCTAATCCTTCTCTTTGGCTGGACCCATATGCCTCTGAGGGTTTTCAAGTTAGGCACATGCTGACCATTAGGGAAAGTACCTGCAAAGAATTTTCAGTTCTGTCTTTTGAGAAGCAAATTTACAGAGCAAGCTTACTATTGTTACTGCTGGGGGGATCCAATGCACTAAGCTGATTTTCCAGGGTATGATGGGTGAGTTGAGGAAAAAAATATGCTACAACAAGCACACAAGCCTGCTGGACATGTGCTGGGAGAGATACATACTGACTATATGAAAATAACTGCCACAAGCCAATATGTTAAGTGTGGCTGTGACCCATCACAGAACTCTGTACCATCAAGTGTCAGCATGTTAGCTGACATTGGGTCTCTTGCACCAGAGGTCCAATGTTGTTGGACTGTGACTTCCAGTATTCCTTATCACTAACTACACTGGCTAGGGCTGCTGGGAGTTGTAGTCCTACATCTGGAGGGCTGCATGTTTTTGACCTGCCCACTTATGTTGTTGGTGTTGTTGTGTGCCTTCAAGTTGTTTCTGACCTATGGTGACACTAAGGAGAACCTATTATGGGATTTTTGGGACTCAAGAGTATGTAATATGCCCAAGGTCACCCAGTGAGTTTCCATGGCTGAGCAGAGAACTGAACTCTGGTCTCCAAGGTCACAGTACAACGCTCAAACCATTACACCATGTTGGCTTCAGTTACTATTTCACATGCCATGTTTTTAACTTGAAAACTCTGGATAGATACCCATGGATCTATGCAGATTCCCTTGTTGACCTCAGCAGATAGTTCAAAGTTTCTCAGGAATATTAGTGTTGCACTGGAGAAGCTAAAGTGTATGTGGTAAAGAAGGAGATTTCTATAAAAGGGTGGAATCAACAAGCTTGCTGCATTATTTTGGAGCCTAACAGCAGTACAGTCCATTATAAATCAAGCATATATAGACAAAATCACCAAATTTTCAGTTTCCCCCTCCCAACTTTCTAGGTATTGTCAAGCATTTCAGACTCAAAATTCAAATGAATGTTATACTCCTTGTACAACATAAAGTGAGGAAAGTTATACAAGGTTGCAGCAATCTTGAATCTGCAAAGGCATACAATGTAAGTTTGATATAGTGGAAGCTAGAAAAGTGCTTGAATTCCAACAGCAAGTTAGGCTTTAATCCCTTTTAGGATTTTATGAGTTTTACTCCAAGTTTGGGAAACAATTTGCTCAGAATGTGGCTCTTTTATGTCTTTTCCCCCCAAATAATATCAATTGTATGGAACGTGCCAGTGTAGGTTTTGAAGAAATTGTCTATATCACAGTATCTTGCATTTACTTTCTTTGACACTATCAGGACAATTTTCACAGCAGATGCTTTCAATATGTTCTGTGTACAGTCTTAACTCAGTTAAAAATGGAATAAATGTCAAGATTACTTTTGTATCTACAGCACTTACAGAATCTGAAACAAAGAGATTTTCTGGCATTGAAAGGGAAGGTCTGGGATGTTTTGGGGGAGTGCAACAGTTTAGAACAGCTCTGTAGGCCAGGATATTCATTTTGGGCTCCAGATCCATCTGGGAATTTGACTGAATAATATTGAGAAGTAGCTAAACTGATGGAGTAAAAAGGACCTTCCAGGATTTATTATTTGCAGCTCAAGCCATGCAGTGCCTCTTGACTTCCTTAAGCTGTTTATTATTTTGTTTCCAAATGGCAGACTTACCAAGTGCCTGAAATATCACTGGCTGTTGCTTGTTCTGCCATTCAGTCCTGAACCAAGAGGACAAAATCACAGATGAGGATGGAGACAGAATGGTTGCATATATTGCCACATTTACTCAAGGGGTGATTATGGCTTTTAAATCACAGATGATCAAAATGCAGTTTCTAGATGTTGGACTGCAACTTCTAGCATTAGCATGAGAAAACTGGCTGTGCTGGCTAGGACTGAGTGAAAGTTGCTGTCCAACAACATTTGATGGACTGTAATTTGCCCCTGCATTAAATGGGAAATATCCATAAATGCAAATATGACATTTACTGACCTCAAAAGTTATATTACGAAAGGATGACCTTGCATGAAGACTCTGGAAGATCATTTTCCTTACAGTCAAGTAGCAAGGGAATTATATCTTACTGATGAACGGATAATAAGTTTGGATCATTCATTTGCTCCAACATTATCCCAAATAGCATTGATTCGCTAAGTCTATAAAGGTCATCCGGAGATGAGGCTGATTGAAATACAAGTTAAGAAAACTGTACAGTGCCCAGGAATGGAGACAAATCAAAGAAGTTATTAGGCTTTGCATAGTTTGTGCTGCAAGTGATTAATCCCAGAAAGTCTTTACTCAGTTCCAGGAGAACATCAAAGTGGTTATTGTGGGGAAACACATTGGATATTAGGGATTATTCAAAGCATTCAGAACTTTCATCTTCTGATATAGTAACCGCAAAGTAATCCTGTTTTATTTTTTCAAGGAAAGACCTTCTCAAGAAAATAGTGACTGACAATGGATAGCAGGTGGACATTTGTTGAATTATTGTTGAGCAATAATTCAGTCATGATGGGATAAAAAACAAAATGACTTCCTTGTACCATCCATGAGGCTGGTATAAAGAACGAACTGTGGGAGACTTTAAAATTAATCAATTTGTGATAAAAGCCTTAGAAGAAAACAGTTCAGGAAACTGTTTTCCCTACAGACCCACTCCTTCTTCCACTACAAGAATACCACTTGTTGGCCAAAACACATGGAAACCATTCTGAAGAATCAGAATGGAAACATACAACCACAAGGACCTGATTTTTGTTGAGCTCATTACACGGATTGTATTTTTACAATGTTAAACTTGTTCATACATATATATTTTTTAAAAAAAGTATTGTTTCTGTTTGGCAAGGAGTTTCTGCTGAAATTATTATCTGGGTCGTTCTGTTTCCCCAGCGTCCAAACTGGGGGCCTGCTCTTAACCACCATCCTTGCGTCTTTCCCAGAATAATCAATCTATCCCTTCTCATTGACTGCTTGATCTTCACAATTCAGTTGGAGAGGTAAGGTAAGAGGCCAATTCATAAATCGGAAGGTAATTGCGCCTCTGGTCAGGAAAGTCCATCTGCGGTGAAAGCAGAGGGGGAAAGCTGCCCAGCCGGGAGGGAAGCATCCACAGTCCCCGCCTCTACCTCGCCCGGTGTGCTAACGAGTCCTCCCCGCCTTCCCTTCCTTGAACCAAATCCGTGGAGACAGTAAGTGCGGCGTATCCCCAGATGGGGAGTGTAAATGCTTGTTCTTTGTAAATGAAGAACATAATTAACATTAAATTAAGGTAATACAAATGAAGACAACCCAGAGCCTGACAGGATGAGTGTTTGGGGAGGCAGTACAGAGAAGTGATTCATATTTTTAATTTACTGTGCAAATAGACTAGCAGGGCTTTACTGGGGGGGAAGGGCTATCTAAGTGGAGTGGGGATTTTTCCCCCCACTGTTGTTTTGCTGTGCTTTAAGCACACAATGACTATTAAAGTCAACTGCCCATATAATGGGACATCTCCTACATGACTGAGCTCCGAGAGGCAGTTTGGTGGAGTAATAAATCCTTTTAGTGTTGTCTGCCTGGTACACAACCGTGGGGGGAGCAGCAAGACATCACTAGGTAAATACACCTTCCTCCACCTCAAGGAAGTCCAGGGGAAGGTGCCTTTGGCCTCTGCCCATGGTGTGAAATGGAGAAAGAGAGAGGTGCTCCTTCGGCATTCTGGGTGTTGAGGCAGCTCCTGAGTAATAATTTGGAAATGGAATGGCTCCAGAGGTTCTTGGAATGGATGTCGTCCTACCCTGGATGGGACTTTCTTTATATTGCCTGCCTAGTGTCAGCATCATGCCAATGCCACAAAAAAACAAGCTTGAAAAGAAGTAAGAATCAGCATGACCTCAACATGCTCATTAAAAGAAAACAGTGTCTGAGACACAGTTTACGAGGTCTAGCTGTTTATCTCTTGTTTAACCAAGGCCTGGTGCCATCCTTGTTTCTGTCACAGTGACACTGCCAAGGATGCTTTCTCCATTCTGGGATGCCCAAGAAGAAGAGTCACAGCCTCAGGGAAAAGCATATCAGTGCTTGGTTCGCAGTGCTGTTGGATACCTTCAGGTGGGCTGGGACAGCATCCTTCACAGAACTGGGGAGCAGCAAGTTAGTTTGGGGTTACAGGGTGGACTGAATTTGAGACACACAGCTTTCCAGCATCATTCCCTGCCCCTCTGAGCATCTGCTTCCTGAAGGGTGGCCTGATTGTGCTCAATAGTAGGATCACTCCAGTCGGGTAGAGATGGGAGAGAAATGGGGGCGGTTAGCCCCAGGCGGCAATGTTTTTGGGGCATCCTAGCCTGTAGCCATGCCCCCACATCCCCTGGCCACACCCACATGCACCACGGCCATGCCCCCATGCACGCTGTAGCCCTGTCCCCTCCCACTCCCCTCTACACACCCCAAGGTCCACCATTGGATCATTCCTCAGACCAGCATACTTTTTGCACAGTGGCCAACCAGATGGCCAACCAGAACATAGGTGTGATGGTAGCTTCTCAGTCTTGTTCCCCATCGACTGGCATGGAGATCAATATTGTTTCTGATACAGAGCTCAGGAGTAAAGAGTCAGAGGCAATGTTTGCGAGCTGTAAGAGCGTAACAAAGGTTACATTTTAAAGGTTATGTCATAAGCAAGAGTGATGGCACTTTGGTGTAAGAACAAGTAATAGTTTCCAGTCAGTTTCAAAAGGTAATATTAAAAGCATTGGACACTATCAGCTATGATGTCAGTGTGCTGGTGAATCTGTCCTGGCTTTTAGTTCAAGGTTTCAGGAGTGATCCAGGGTGCTGACTCCTATCTCAGCACCAGTAAAAAGGGACTTCCCAAACAGCAGAATGAGTAATGGAAATAAATTATTTTCAATAACTTTTTAATTGCTGCTCAAATGTTGAAGGTTGTTAGCCTGTATGGAAGGTGGTGCTTGGAATCACATACTAAAGACAAATGAAGAGAACAATGGCTAGAGTCTTGTTGGGGACTTACATCTCCATAACTGGACTTACATATGCAGGAATCAGAATTTGGCAGCTTCAGAATATCCCTATCCAGAAGAGGGCTGCTGTTGTGTTACCACATAGCACAGCCAGCAAAGTGTCCAGTGTGCATTGTGCACTAATGTGCATCACACATTGATGCACATCAGTCCCAGTATCTCTTAGCGGTCCACCAGTCTTTGCCAGTAGATCTACCACTGCGTGGGAAACAAATCCACTCCTGATTTTACTACCACTAAATCTGCAGCTGCCCTAAGTTGAATGGGAATGCTGCTAGTGCCAAACTTCTGGTCCAGGACAGGAAGAATGTCCATTCAGTTTGGAGCAGTTGTGGGAGGAGCAGTAATAAAATCAAGTGCCTGCTTAAAAGTAAATTTCCAAGGAATCTGGTAGTTCTTATGCATTAGATCAAGGTGGGAACCATGCAACCCTTCATATGTTATTGAAGTGAAACTCCCATCAGCAGAATCATGAAGCATGTTGGGAGTTGCAGTGCAGCAACATATGGAGAGCCACCCTTTGCCCACCCCTGCTATAAACTGGAAGTTGCAATCCTACAACATCTGGCAGGTTACATGATTCTCCCCACCCCAGTTTAGATTTAGACTCAAGTCTTTTCCGCACTAGCCTGTTATAGTGCTATTATTCCACTTTCAGCCTCCTGGGAATTCTGAGCTTTGTAGTTTCCTGAGGCCAAAGAGCATTCTGGCTGAGAAGTCTCAGGGCCCCTCCCTAAACTGCAAACCCCAGGATTCTGTAGGATGCTGAAAGTGGAATAAGAGCGCTATAACAGTCTCGTGCAGAAAGGGCCTTAGCCATACTTCAAGTAGAGTCACTGAAATCAATAGGCCTCACTGATTTCAGTGGGTATACTCTGAAGCTGACAAAGTTTGGATCTAACCACCACCACCACCACCCCACACACACACTGTCAAATCCCAGTACCAAAACATTGGTAGCAATTCTTATTTGCCTTCCTTTCAACAAAACTTCTTAAAGATCTCATTTGTATATATCAGGAGTGGCAATCATGAAATTCTCCAGATATTCTAGGACTGCATCTCCCAGCAGCCCTAACCAGTATATTCAGTGGTGAGAAATGCTGGGTATTAAAGCCCAATAACATCTGTTAGGCTGCATAATTCTCACTTTTAAATTAAATATTAGAATGAAAACAACACTTTTGTGCACTTTTTGCATTAAACTATCTACATTAAGTATAGTTCTGCATTAACTATATGCCATTATATTCACATATGCAAGAATTGTGTAACCTTCAATAGCAAACAGTACAGGATACACTATTTATTTTTGAGCATAAAATAGAATAAAGCTTGTAAAAAACAGGTAGCTGGCAACCTGTTCTTGAATTACAATAGCTAAAGTTGAACTTACGCCATCAGAGCATACTTTCTTGGATGTTATGGAGTTCAGAATTCGGTTCTGGTCATTCAATAATCAGAGTTGTTCAGCAGTGGGATATGCTGCCTCAGAGTGTGGTGGAGTCTCCTTCTTTGGAGGTTTTTAAACAGAGGCTGGATGGCCATCTGTTGGGAGTGCTTTGATACGTGTTCCTGCATGGCAGGGGGTTGGACTAGATGGCCCCTGTGGTCTCTTCCAACTCTATTCTATGATTCTAATGACCAAAATGTCCCCAGAAACCTATCTTTTAAGCAATGCAACCTTACACAAACAGGTGACAATTTCTATGTTGTTGGAGAATGATAGGATGAGTGGGGATGAGTCAAGCTATTTTCTTGTAACTGGATATGATGCAAGGTTGTAATATGTAGAGATCTCACAAGGACCCCAGAAGTCTGCAGATGCCTGTTGCAGTGTGCCCAGCTACAAGTAAATAGCTAGACGCATACCCACTCATCCCTCTGTGCTCCAACAGCATGGAAATAGCTGTCTGATGGGCCTGCACTGCTTCCAAGTTAAGTATTTTGTTGATAGTTGTTGAAAGATGTAGCTAGAGACATGGCAACATAATACTCACACATCTCCTGATGCAGAACCTCAGCCAACTCTTGCCAACTATGGAAGCTTTGTGTGATATTACCTCATTTAATGTAGACACCTTGCCTACTGGCCTCATCTTCCTTTGATTTTCTACTACGGATAGTTCTGGATACATTTTCAGCCCACAGTCTTCAGAAAATAATCCTGATGAAAGGGAGATTATCAAGGGCCCACCTAGTTCACTATCCTGTTTCCAGCAGGGGCTATCAGATGCTTTTGGCCAGAGGTATACTGCTTTTGGACATCATCATAGTTATGTCCATATTGTGTTCATAACTAACAGCTCTGGACAGATAAATGCATAAAGGATATAGATATAGGTATACATATAGATATAGCTATCAATGCCAGTGGTTGTCACCACATCTTGGGATTTAAAATTCCATAAATGGAACTGCATTACTCAGGGCTTTATCACACCAGTCTGTTGGCTCACAGCAACTGCATTATTTAAGGAAATGAAAACATACCAGTATAGAAACAATCACACTGTCTCAGCAATAATGCTATGCTGCTGGTTTAGGGATGCACATTCCCACAATTCCACATTACCTGCCACCCTTCCCCTGTCTGTGCTACCCAATGCACACACTATATTTTTTCTTTTTTCTTTTTTTTTGTTTGCACAATTTCAGCCTGGCGTAAGATCCTTCCTTGTCATTTCAGCATTGTGTTATCCTGTTGTGCCACCATTTTGGCATTTTGCTCTTTCAGCTTAAGATTTGCAGTTTTTCCATGATAGTGTAATTGTGGCATGCTATTGACCACCAGGGCAGGACAAGTATGCAATTTCATCAAATGTAATTGGGAATGGAGTAAAAGCAATGTTGTTCACCTGCACCATGATGTCTTTGTTGTCCAGACATCAGAAGTACAATGAGCTCACCTTGCTTGGGAATAAGGAGGAATGGAGGGGGAGAACAATGCCCAATGACACCACATGCCTGATGCAATATCAGAACTGCAGCAGAATAACACCATCACACCAACTGAAAATAGTGGAAATGCAGCATGATTGGAGCTATTTGTGGGTGCTTGCCATGAATGAAAACAGACAACTCAATAATAATGGGAATGCAGTTCAGCAATGGGAAAGTGATGATGTCATATGATGAGGAGAGATCAAAAACAGAGTTCAGCCAGTGCAATTGTGCAAGAAACCTACATATGATAAAGCCTCCAGTTTAAAATTCCATAAATTAAAAGTTGCATCTTGTGAAGCACTTTCCCAATGCTCAGTGCAAGTAAGTGAACAGTTATATGATTGTGCCATCATGTCAAAATTTACTTGTTATATAAAAATTAGGGAAGGCAGACAATTTAGAATATATAATCAATTTAAGCTGAAATCTTATACCCATTTCCCTGGGAGTGCATTGAGCTCAATGGGAATGATTTCTGGTTAGACATGTATAGAACTGTATTGTCATACAGAATATGGAAATGTCTTAATTTTGGTATACTGGATCATATTCTTATGTTTCCTCCTCAGCCTTATTTCCATTTCTTGGACACCTTTTCTTTAAAAAAATCTCTAGGTATTTTACAGATAAAGACCTAACTGCACCTACTAGTCCCAAGTAGAGTAGGTTCACTAAATCCATGGGGTTTACATAAATGTTGGTTTACTATTCAATAATTGTTTTAATGACTCTACTCTAAATGGGATTAGCAATTGGATTTAGGCCAAAATACTTTAAACCAATAAAAACAACATAAAATATAATTGTAAGAATAATCAATTGGCCTAAAGCCAGTATTTAAAAATTTGAAGGATTCCTCCAAAGATGTAAGATATTTACTTCATTGAATCATAAGAGCTGGAAGGGGCCACAAGAACCATCTAGTCAAACTCTCTGCCATGCAGGAATACACAACTAAAGCACACCTGAAAGATATACCTATCCAACCTCACTTTAAAGACACCAAAAAAGAGTCCAACACCTCCTGAGGTGCCATATGCCAGTCAAACTGCTCTTACCATCAAAAAGTTCTTCTAATGTTTAGGTGGGACCTCTTTTCTTGTAACATGAATCCATAGATTGATTTTCTTATCTCTGGAACAGCAAAAAACAAGCTGGGTCCTTCTTCTACATTACATCCCTTCCAGTATTTAAATATGGCTATTACATCACCTCTCAACAGTCACGTAGTGGCGGGGGGTGAGGAGGGTGATTTGCCCCAGGCAGCAATGTTTTTGGGGCATCCCAGCCCAGTCCGTAGCCAAGCCCCCATGCACCCTGGCCATGCTCCCCTGCACCACTGCCACACCCCCACACACTATGGCCATGCCCCTCATGCCATAGCCCCCGCTCCTGCCCCCCACACACACACTCCAAGCTCCGCCACTGCCTCTCAGGCTAAACATACCAAACTCCCTAAGCTGTTCCTTATAGGGCTTAATTTCCATACCTCTACTGGCTTGGTTCCCCTTCTCCAGCCACATTTCAGCTTGTCAATATCCTTCCTGAACTGTAGAACCCAGAACCGGACACAGTATTCCAGGTGAGGTTTGACCAAAGCAGAATAGAGCGGTTACTATTATTTTCCTCAGTCTATTACTATGTGTGTGTTATATGCCTTCAGGTCATTTCCAACTAATGGTGACCCTAAGGCGAACGTATCACAGGGTTTTCTTGGCAACATTTGCTGTGGGGGAGTTGTCTTACCTTCCTCTGAGGCTGAGAGAGTATGACTCCTATACTATACCACTATACGACACAGTAATGCACTACAATTCTGTTGATGAAGCCTAGAATTATATTAGTCTTCTTGACTGCTGCATCACACTGTTCTATCCATCCATTCCTTGTTAGCATTTCACTGTCTTCTCCTTACCATTTCATTCTTCTTATTCTGAACATTGCAAAAAAAACAACACCACCATTTTAAAGTATTTTAACTTCTGTAGTGTAACTGTATGTATGATTGTGGATATATGGGTATTTAATTAGTTTTACTTCAATTTCTAAAGAAGTTTGATGTTAAGTCATTTTTAATTTATAAAATCAAATAGAATCTTCAAAAATAAAAAGAATAAACGGATGGGCACTGGGCATCAAATTTTACATCTCACGTATATATACCGATGAGATCTGAACTGGCAAAGAGAGGCAGAGACAGAAACAGATAGATGTGGAATCATGGATCTTGCCTCTTGTTGTTGTTATGTATCAACTCACCTCCTGATTTTCAAAGAATCATGACATAGCTTGCAACATATGATAAAAAGTAGATACTAAAAACAAATTTAAAAGATTTTAACATTGACAACAACTGAAGCCAAAATGTCAAGGTAGTAAAATCTTCAGAGAAAGGTGGAGCGGAATAAAAATGGTTTTGGCATCCAATTAAAAGAAAACACAGAGGGAGCCAAGTGTGTCTCCTAAGGGAAGGGATGCCACAGGTGAAGAGCTACCACCAAAAAAGGTCTTAGACCTGATAACTGGCAAACTGATTTCTCTTAAGGCTGGGCCAGAGAGTCAGAAAGGGCAGGTTTAAATCACCCATGCAGGTTCATATGCATGTCGACTAGCAGTCCTTCAGTTAACCCAAACCTGTATCTTTTAGGGGAGGGGTGGCCATGTGCCCTCTGAAACCTCCCAACTTGCCAAATGGCAAATTACTGCTGCTATTGGAGTAGCTATTTCCCCTTATTCACATCCTCCAGCTCCATTCCAAATCCTGAAAATACAGAAAAACAGCTTGCCAGGAAATTAGGAATCAAAACCAGAAGTGTCTTCCAGTCATGATTTTCAGCTTATGTGCCCTGGGGCAGAGGGGCAGGGAGATGGGGCCAAACCACTTCACATCCATGACACAGTTGGTGTCCCCTGCTTTACACCTTTTTTTACTGATCAAAAATACAATACCAATTACAAATGTGCAACATGGATCCACTTCTGATGAACACATACCACAATCACACAGACATGCATACACACGCACATATATTCTCATTATTTGCACTTATAGCCAGGCATGTATGGTGTGTGTGTGAATGGGTGTGAACACTAGACTTTTATTCACGTATGTTTGGGAACCATAAATCATTCCACCCACATTACTGTACTTGGAATCAATGTCTCAGATTATTACAATACTTTGTCTGTCCCACCAATTGTCCCTTCTGGCCACCTATGTACAAAGAAGTGGGATTCTTCAAGAAAGAATGATGGAATTACAAACTTCTCTTCCTCTCAAATGGCAAATCTTAGATAAGTTTCTGAAGTGCAATTTCACTGGCCTATAGAAAGGCCTGGGCAGAAACTCACTGTTTAGAATGCTACTTGCTGTAACCCAGCTTCTAATTGGCTCCAATAAATTTCACAAGAGCTGAGAACCTACACAGTTGAACACAGACTAAGAATTCCACATACAGAACCCCACTATGGCACTACTGTTGTGCCCCCCTCCCCTGGACTCATTGTTACTCTGCAACAACCCCCCAGCCATTCTGTTACTGATGGAGAGAGGAAGAGATAGGTGAATCCTCTGGCTATGTTCCCAGAGATCCACTGAATTCATCTGGGATAGTCTGGAGATCTCAGCAGATAATGTCATCAGTGTGTATCTCGCTATGGAGACATAGCCAGATGTTTCTCTGATCCTCTCTATTCTATACTGGCAATGGAATGGATGGTGGGGGGAGTATTGCAGCACAACAATGAGTCCTAGAAGTGGGGCTTTGGATGTTGTGGAGAGTAGAAGAGAATATTGACCTTCACAGTGACAAAAAAAGGACATATGCAGGCATAATAAGGTAGACTTATGCCTGCATATGTCACTAACAGGATGCCAGCCAAGAGCTGGACAAAAGGCATGCAGATAGAGGGAAATGCTTGCTTTTTTTCGTAACTGTGATCCAGCCAACTGTGATTCCAGCCATAGTTTTCAGATAGTCTGGATCTCAGCCATATGGGACTTTATATGTCATAAAGAACACTTTGATTGTTCCTGGAAATGAACCGTTAGCTAATGAAGTTGGTTCAACAACTGAGTTATAAATTCCTTGTAACTAGCCTCAGTCAACAGTCTGGGTTTTGGACCTGTTGAAATTTCCAAACAGTTTCCAAAGACAGTCCAATTTAGAGCATGTTATAGTAATCCAAGTGGGATGTAATCAAGGCCTGTGTCACCATAGCTAGATTTCACTTCTCCGGGAATGGACACTAGTCTTACCTGCAAATGCACTCCTGCTCAATGCAGAAACCTGGACAGCCAGTCTCAGGGTTGAGTCCAGGAATATATCCATGCCACGAATCTGAGATTTCAAGAGGAGTGTAACCTGAATACCTATTCTCTGATCTGTCTTTTGATGGGAGGAGTTTTGTCTTGCCTGGATTACATTTCAGTTTTGTTTACCCTCTTCCAGTCCATTGCTGACAGAAGGCACTTGTTTACTATCAAAACAGATTTCTTGGAATTAGATGGAAAGAGAGATAGAGTTGGGTGTCATCAGCATATTTCCTGATACCAAGCTCCAAAACTCCAGATAACCTCTCCTTCTGGATTTGTATATATGCTGAGCAGCAGGAAGGACCACAACAATTGAAAAGCAGTGCCCCAAGACACACCTCAGAGCGATAACCCAGAAATATCATATTGAAAGCTGCTGAGAGATCCAGTAGGACTAACAGGGACATGCTCCCCAATCCAGATCCAGGCGTACGTTGTCACCAAGGTGACCAAAGCTGTCTACATCCAATAGCCAGGCCTGAAACCAGATTGAAATGGAATTAAAGGATCGAGTTCATCAAAGAGCTGGGAGGCCAGAATAAACCCTACAAAGGCAAATTGGAGACTACCTGGTAATTCTCCAGTATGGTGAGATTCAAGGAGGGGCTTTTCAAGACCTCACTGTCTCACTGCAGCATCTTTTAGGCAGGATGGAAGACTGCCTTACCATTCCTTACCCATTTGGTCAATGCCTGGCTACTTTTAAGAGTCTAAAGGGGCATGGATCCATGTGGTTACTCTCCTTCTCAAAGATTCTGCCTTATCTTCAGTTTGCACAAATGGAAACTATCCAATATCACAGAACAAGCAAGAGCCACGGTTACAAACACTGGATCTGTATCAACTACAGCACCCAAGTCAGAACAGATCCAACTACTTCTGACTGCAAATCATCTTTCAGATTCTTCACAGTGAGCTGTAAATTTTTTGAGTGGGTTCCTTTCTTGTGAGTCACAGAGTAGAAGGCCCCAACCCCTTAACACAGCTCCACTGGATGACAGTGAGCACATGTAGTCGTGGCAGAGAAGAATGATTTCTTTGGAGCCACCATTGTCACAGCATATGCTTTCCAATGGGATCTAGGCCATGTTTGGTGAGACCTTCTGAGTTTTCCATCATTGATATTCTAGTCTCTGTCCCACTTGTTGCATCACTACCAGTTCCCTAGTAAACCAAGGGGCTCACTTGGGTCCATTCTGTGGGAGTGGATGCTCAGGAGCAGTTGCATCCACTATCCTGGCCATTTCCCTGTTCCAAAGATCAGTCAGGATTTCAACAGGATCATCTGCCAAGACAACAGGAAACACTCCAAGAGCCATCAGGAGTCCTCCTAGATCCATAAGCCTCCTGGGGTGGACTGTCTTAACTGGCCTCCCACTCCTGCAGAGGCTCCACATTCCAATGAGTCTAAACTCCACCAGGTAGTGATCTGTCCATGAAAACAGAACCATGGAAAACTCCATACCCAGATCACTATCATGCCATCCAGCACAGAAAGCTAAGTCCAGTGTTCTTGCAGCAAGGGTGTTTCAAGATGATGTTCATGGAGTGCCAATATTAAACACATTTTCACTACCTAAGCATTTGTAGTATTTGCTATTGATTTCTGAGTACTCACCATGCCCTCACCATCCCTACAGGCAAGGAGAAGGCTCTGTTCATGAGGTGGTATGAGGCTCTGAAGCCAAGGTGTTGCACTATGGAGAGAGTTCAGCTTGTTTACTACACAAGGCCGGCCCTCTCCTTAGGCAAAGTGAAAAACTGTCTCAGTAGCAGATTTTGAAGGGGGCAGAGCAGGGCCAAGGGGCCAAAGACTGAGCTATACACACCATGTGGCTTGCTCTGCACTCCCTAAGGTAACTTGGTGTTCTCAGCTAAAGTGTTGTCTATTCCTACTGGTATCATATTCAATTAGTGTTCACTTATTAAAAAACATTAATTACTGATAATTAGTAAATAATTAGCAACTAGCAATTTAATACTAAATAATATTAACGATAATAAGTAATTGAACATTAAATCCTATGAAATTCATAGGGTCGCTATAAGTCAACAGGCAACTTGAAGGTACATACAGGGACATAGAATCCAGTCAACTTCCAGGTATGGGAGGGAGGCAGAGCAAAGCAAAAATGATTTGGGCGCACCCTGGTGTTAGGAAGAAATCAAGATATTCAGTCTACTAAATGAACAGGGCCTCTGAGTTGCTTCTGAGCCCCAACACATCTGGCCTGTTTTGAAGAGACTTAATCTTTCTCATTCATTCCTTTAAAGCTCAGCTCTAAATTACAGGTTATATACCATTTGTATTCACTGAACTGACAGAAATGGATTAGTGTATGCAAAGATGATAGTGATGTGGCTTTGGGCAAGGGCCCATGTGCTTTATTACTGCACCAGATGACAGAACTGGCAACACACTGCAGAAAACTGCAAGATGCCCACTTACTACAGGAAGTTTCTTCCATGACAAATGATTCCTCCTCAAGACTTGGCAGCTCTGCCATTGTCCCTCAGCACCTCTGGCTCGACTCTGCTAGGCCAAGCTTTACATACTTCTCACGTACTCTCTACTTTGCAGGGGTATTTCTGGTTTAAGCCTCTTTTGTAAAGTTCTCCCATGTCCTTGGTTTAGCCTAAATTCATCTGAATGTGCCCCTAGATGCTGTCCGTCAAACTATTGGTGAATGACAATATTTTTACCTGCTTTTTACACTTTGACCTAAGAGGATCAGGGGAAGCAGGACTGGTAGTCAAAAAATTAATGGTTTGGAGTCCAGACAGCAGGAATAGCTTAATTTATAGCTACTTCTTTGGCTTGAGAAAGGCAGGAAACAAATCCAATAAATAAATAAAACAAGTAAACTCATTGTGGTTGTCATTTAAAAGGTCCTTTCCATCTGGACATTCTTAATTTTGACACACACTTTAGAAAATTTGACCTGAATCCTGTGAATTAATCCTACCCAGTGCAGATCCACTGAATGAATAACTGGATGATGAGTCAACAAATAGGTAAATTCCACTGATTCAATGGGTCTGTTCTAGTTAGGACTGACAATAAGATTTTGCCCTTCCTGTAACAGTTTTCCTAACAGTTCAAGGAATTTCCTTGGTAGCCCTAACATCAGTGCAACAAAACAGGTCATTTTATGGTTTGGAAACCCTGCCCTATGCAGAACAACCTAGGGAGCCCGGTATGATTAGTGTGGAGATGACCTAGAGTTGACATGATAGCCATCTTTAAATATGTGAAGAGATGTTATGTAGAAGATGGAGTGAGCTTGTTTTCTGCTGTTCCAGAGACTAGAAAATGAACCAATGGATTCAAATTACATGAAGAGAGATTCCATGAGGGAGAGCTTCTTTTCTGAAACAGAAATTGGAATAAACTACTCCAGAAGGTGATGCACTCTCCCTTTTTGGAGCTCTTTAAACAGAGCTTAGATGGACATTTTTCAATAGTGCTTTATTAGTAAATTTCTCCATGCCAAGGGTTTGGACTAGATGGCCCTTGTGATCTCTTCCAGCTCTAAGATTCTGTGAGCCTTATCACACTACACTGCTATAGCTCTATCACTGCACTTTAACTTGCATGGCAACATCCTATGGAATCCTGAGATTGGCAGTTTGCTGTTGTTATTAACTGCTTGCCAGTCGACTTCGACCTACAGCACCCCATAAAAGAGAGACCTCCAAGTCAATTTAAGGAGGAGCATTTAGAATTCTCAGCCAGAGAGCTCTTGGGCCTCACTAAACTACAAACCCCAGAATTCCACAGGATCTTACCATGGCAGTTAAAGTGGAATACAGTGCTATAATAGTTTAGTGTGATAAGTAACTATGATTCTATAAGTGGTTAGTATGCATATCTCCCTATTGCAGATGAGGTAGGTGGGGCTGAAGGTATGAGAAGGGCTCCAATAAATGTAAAGGAAGAGCTGAGATTTGAATGAGGTTTGTATTGTTTGTGTTGATTTGACTGTATTGTTTACAGCTACACAGTGATATAGTAAAGCCAGAGCTTGTAGGATTGAAGAAGCAGCATTTTTTAATTAGCAGGGACAATGACATCATCAGCTACACCACTCAGACTTTCTTGTTCCCTTTGTGTCCAGTCATAAACTTCACAGTACCTTGGAGAAAAGAGTATTGTTGTTTTCTTCCGGCAAAAAAATAGCATCTGGCATCCAGTTCAGTCTGTTCAGCCAGACCTATGACATTGTAAGTATTGCAATTCACATTTACAGTCATGGCACCATTGCCACAACTGCAAATTTCCCCCAAACCCTCCTTAAAAGCCAGGCATCCACATTAAGCTAACCATAGCATTTATGAGATGCTGGAGAGTCCAGCCCCTTCCTGCCAGTAAAGCACAGTGTGAAAAACAATCGCACCAGAACCCTATAGGGATCACTGCCATTGCTTCTTTGCACCACATCTTGCTGATGGGAGTAGCCTGGATGCATGATTGTTCAGCATCCCACTCTCCAGTCCGTGTCGCTGTGTGTTTCCTAAAGTAGGTTTTGGGGGACAGACTCAGGAGATACAGCTGCAAAAACAGAGCTCTGCTAGTGTAACTACATCTGACCATGCAGAATCTAGGCCACTGTGGTCTATTCCTGTCATCATGCAAAGTATACTTCATGGGTGGACTGATCTGTAGAGCAGATGTGTGACTTTCTTATTTTTGCCAGAAACATTCCTCCTCCTGCCCTGCAACCCTTGAGCAACCTCTTCCTATCCTTTAGACACATGCAATTGCTGCATTGAAATCAGAGCTTAGATAAGTTTACTTTTCGGAGTGTAACTCCCAGAACACCCTTCCCTGCCAGGGGGATTCTAGGAATTGTGGGATTCAAGGAACTGTAATCCACACCAATAACATTTTCCAAGCTGTGATTGGAATCACCACTTGTGCTACTTTTAAAGATTGGGCTCCTTGCTCAAGCTGACCTTGCTTTTCTGTTGGAATGATGCCAGCGGCAGCTGATGTTTTGAATCCATTCTTGGCCCATTTCCACACTACACTGTTATAGTGCTATTATTCCACTTGCAACATCCTACGGAATCCTGGGGTTTGCAGTTTAGGGAGGGGCATCTTTGGCCTCAGTAAACTACAGACCCCAGAACTCCACAGGATGTTGAAAGTGGGATGATAGCATTATAACGGTGTAGTGTGGAAATGGCGTTGGTTTTAGCCCAAACTTTAAAGGAGTCTTTCAAGCTGCTGGATCCAGCTCCTACAATACATGCAGGACTTTGGATAGCCACCTTTAAAGTTCAGACTACAACCCAGAGCGGATTTACTGCCCCACTGCCTGGGAAGCCACCAGCCTCCATGGAAAGACAGCTGCCTTCCAGCACAGAGGCCCTTTGCTTGTGGATTCACCCACCTTTGAGCAGCCTCATAGAATCATAGAAATGTAGAGTTGGAAGAGACCACACAGGCCATCCAGTCCAACCCCCTGCCATGCAGGAACACCCTCAAAGCAATCCTGACAGATGGCCATCAAGCCTCTGCTTAAAAACCTCCAAGGAAGGAGACTCCACTACACTCCGAGGCAGCAGATTCCACTGCCGGACAGCCCTGACTGTCAGGAAGTTCTTCCTGAGGTTCAGGTGGAATCTCTTTTCCTGCAGCCTGAATCCATTGCTCCTTGTCCTGGTCTCTGGAGCAGCAGAAAACAAGCCCTCTCCTTCCTCTACGTGGCATCCCTTCAAATATTTAAACATGGCTATCATGTCCCCTCTTAAC
The DNA here is from genome assembly GCA_948474755.1 of Ctenosaura bakeri. Taxonomy (NCBI): domain Eukaryota; kingdom Metazoa; phylum Chordata; class Lepidosauria; order Squamata; family Iguanidae; genus Ctenosaura; species Ctenosaura bakeri. The sequence continues at coordinate 524,518 of CAOLHI010001270.1, forward strand.
CTTCTCTTCTGTAGACTAAACATACCCAGCTCTCTAAGTCTATCCTCATAGGGCATGGCTTCCAGGCCTCTCACCATTTTGGTCGCCCTCCTCTGGACTTGCTCCAGCTTGTCAATATCCTTCTTGAATTGGGGTGCCCAGAACTGGGCACAGTATTCAAGATGAGGTCTAACCAAAGCAGAGTAGAGTGGTACCAGTACCTCCCTCGATCTGGACACCATACTCCTATTGATGCAGCCGAGAATTGCATTGGCTTTCTTGGCTGCCGCATCACACTGCTGACTCATGTTCAGCTTGTGGTCTATGAAGACTCCTAGATCCCTTTCACACGTACTGCTATCCAGCCACGTGTCCCCCATCCTATATTTGTGGATTCCATTTTTTCTACCTAAGTGTAGGACCTTACACTTCTCTCTGTTGAATTTCATTTTGTTCTCCTTGGCCCAGCTCTCCAACCTATCCAGGTCATTTTGAATTTTGATCCTGTCCTCTGGCGAATTAGCAACCCCTCCCCATTTGGTGTCATCTGCAAATCTGATGAGCATGCCTCCGTTTGCTTATGGGGGCTGAAAGGCAGCCAGGGCCGCCCGGTACCTGACGCTCCTCGCATGTCAGCGGATGACCGACAGGCAGGCGCCAGAGAACGCCGCGCGCCCCAGGGGAGGAGCGGCCAAAGGCGCGCATGCTCCCGCTTGCGCGCAGGTCTCCCTCCCTTTCTGGCTTAGGAAGAACGGTTTGTTCGGGAGGGAAGCCGTCCCAGCCCAAATAGCTTTTAAATGCACTTCCCTTCCCAGCCCTTGCCTGTGGAGCCGCGGGCGGGTACGAGGCGTCCACACGGCCGCTCCCTGCGCCCTTCCCCGCAGGCGGCGCCGCACTTCCTCCCGCGAGGCGCGCACGTCTGCACGCGCAGCCCGCCCTCCCGTTTTAATTAATGACAAGGGCGCTTCTCTCTCCCTCTCTCTCTCCTCCCGATGCTTTAATGCGTGTGTCCGCGGCTCGCCCGGTCCCCACAGCCAGGGAAATATTAGCTTGACGGATGTGCTGTGTCGCCGGCGCTCCCTCGACGGGGCCGGGCTGTCAGCGCGCCCATGATGACATTAACAGAGGCAGAAAGTGATGACAAATGCCCGTTATCAGCGAACGAGGCCTGTGACAAATCGAACGCCGCCTCGCGAGCAGCCCCATTACGCTGTAATAAAAAAAGATGGATGGCTCGGCGCGCCGGGGCCTGGTGCTAATGCGATTTCGCCTGGTCTCGGAGGGTTCCAATTAAGGCAGAAAAGGGGGGGGCGAGGGAGGGAGGGAGGGAAGGAGGGAGAGCAGAGAAAAGGCCGGGGGGGGGGGAAGGAGAGAGGAGCGCACGCGGGCCCAGCCTCTCCTCGGCCAGCGTTGCGCTAATCGAGTCAGATCACCTTGAAGGGGTCAGGAGCAGACAGAGAGAGGGAGAGAATGGGAAAGGGGCTGGAGGGATTCCCAGTTCCAGGTGGAGATCGGAACCGCCGGGTGCCCTGGGAAGCCGAGAGGCAGCGGGGTGGACAGAAGGAGAGCACAGATGGGCCTGAGAAATGGGTTTGTATACCTCCCTCTCCCCCCACCATCCTTCCCATCCTCCCCCCCCCATCACTCTGCCTCCGCCCTGTCCTGTCAGCTCCCCCTGCATCTGGCTCTGGCTCTCCTCCTCCAAGGCTTAATCGAATCAGGGGTCTTCCTACCCTCCCTAGCAAGGAGAAGGAGAAAGGAGCTTCATCGAATCAGGGGTCTTCCTACCCTCCCTAGCAAGGAGAAGGAGAAAGGGGCTTCATCGAATCAGGGGTCTTCCTACCCTCCCTAGCAAGGAGAAGGAGAAAGGGGCTTCATCGAATCAGGGGTCTTCCTACCCTCCCTAGCAAGGAGAAGGAGAAAGGGGCTTCATCGAATCAGGGGTCTTCCTACCCTCCCTAGCAAGGAGAAAGGGGCTTCATCGAATCAGGGGTCTTCCTACCCTCCCTAGCAAGGAGAAGGAGAAAGGGGCTTCATCGAATCAGGGGTCTTCCTACCCTCCCTAGCAAGGAGAAGGAGAAAGGGGCTTCATCGAATCAGGGGTCTTCCTACCCTCCCTAGCAAGGAGAAAGGGGGGAGGCACCAGCTTTCCTTCAGACAAGTGTCACCTCCAGCAGGGGCTTCGTCCAGCGCCTGCGCCAGCAGCCTAGAAGGGTACAGAAAGATAGAAAAGGATGAGAGCGCAGGAGAGTTCCGTTTTGGATCAAGACTCCCACACTGGCTGGGACGTTCTGGGAGTTGTTGTCCAAAGAAGGAACTTCCCCAGGGTCTGAAGTTTCATCGTACATTGGGAGATCTGGCAGAGAAATAGAACATTTCCGCACGACACTCTTATAGCGCGATGATTCCACTTTCAACTTCCTATGGAATCCTGGGGTTTGCAGTTCCGGGAGGGGCCGTCTGGCCCCTCCCGGAACTGCAAACCCCAGGATTCCATAGGAGGTTGAAAGTGGAATCATCGCACTATAAGAGTGTCGTGTGGAAATGGCCATAGATACACATGGGGAAGAAAGAGATCGTCAAGGTACAGTTGAGGAGAATTTATCACCTACACCTTTTAATGCTGCAGACAAGCAAACACACATTACAATCAGATACTTTACTGGTTGCAGTCTTCAAGCTCACATTCCTGACTGCATGTTTAAAGCACAGCAGGTGGAGGGATCTGTTATAATAGCCCCATAGACTTATTGTAAAATGCTAGAATTTAAATGTGAGACGATGCTATACAGTCAACCCTCCACATTCGCTAGGGTTAGGGGCACAGGATCCTTGTGAAAGGGGAAAATTTGCAAATGTCAAAATGTGTATGTGGGAAGTGGGCTGAGGCATGGTGGGGAGAATGGATGGCCAGGGTCCAAATCACATCAGGGAAAGCAGAGGGAAAGGGTAGGCTTATACTTCCTCTCTCACACTCATCTCCTTCCTTTGGTGTGGTGGGGCGTCAGAGCTGCCAAGAGAGATCCCCTGGGAAAAGAGTGCCTGAGTTGGGGGACAGGGATTGGACAAACTCACAAATAATCAAATCCATGAAAGTCAAATCCACAAAGGTAGAGGGCCAACTGTACTGTGTTTGGTCACTGGCTGTGATGAAGTGACCTTACTTCAAAAGCAAGGTCTCCTGATTTAGTACCACCAGCGTACTGTGCACTGGATGTCCTGAACACTGCAAGACATACTGGGTTTACTTCCAGCCCCCCAAGACTGACTTCTACCCTTGAAAAAGAGCAGGAAATTCCCCAGTGTTCATTAATTCTCACGCTGCCACCACCCACTGAATTCTGAATTAACTGAACAGTACAGTGGGATCCTGCTCAGTGGATTGACAATCTCTGTGCTTAAGGACCTTTCCCTTCCCTCACTTCCCCCTTCTGAAGCCACTTCCGCACTAGACTGTTATAGCGCTATGATTCCACTTTCAACATCCTATGGAATCCTGAGATTTGCAGTTTTGGGAGGGGCCGGCCGGAAAAGCATTTATTTTAAGGCATGCAAGTAAACAAGACAATAATACACATAAGAGGCTCCCCCCTCTCAGGTACCTCTAAGTTACAAGTAGTTATAAAAACAGATACATTCTTAAGATCAGCTAACCTCCAAAATAATAAAAGCCCTAATGCAATTAACTACCTGGTATTCTAGCTACTCACATTCGGGTTCACAGGCTTAAATGGTCTAAGAGAAGAGTGAGGCCAGGAGGCGAGGTCTAGGGCCTGCAGCCTACTACTGGCACAGATTTCATCTCCAGGCGGCTTCTTTGTTGTCTCTCTCCCCCACATGGTTAAGCATATAGTTAAGCACTATCTACTTTTCCATTCTGGCTGGTTAAAGAAATTCTAATCTGATCTAACCAAAGATACCTAATCTGCTAGACAACAACAAATGCACTGAGACCTATATCATTACATCTGATTTGCATCAAAGTAAATATGAGTGCTAGTGTGGTGCAGTAGTTTGAATGTTGGACCAGGATCTGGGGGACCAGGTTTCAAATCTCTGCTCAGCCATGGAAACCTACTGGATGACCTTGTTGCAAGCCATACACTCTCAGCCTGAGAGGAAGGAAATGGCAAACCTTGGCCTCAATCCAACATCTCCTCAGCATAGCATATATCCAAATGCGCACCTACACTGAGCCATGTACCTTCCCCTGACTTAATGATAAGCCACCCCACATGACCATTCTGTGCTTTGCAATGAACAGGTGGGTTTGCAGAAGCATCAGTTAGGAGGCCTGCAAGAGGAGGAGAACTTAATAAGACCTTTCCATCAATGTTTACGGGATCGGGCAGGAAAGACCAGCCTGAGATTCCAAAATAAGCTGAATTGTGTTTTATTGAAAGATACACACATGACCGCAAAGCACCCAAACATTCACACACTCATACAATTGATAACCAAAGGATAAAGGGAGGAAAGTTGTGGATGAAGGACTTGTAGGGTTTGGGTGATAATTACTGATCCGGACAGCAGCGAAGAAAGCAGCAGTGTGACTTAGGTTCACACCTAAAAACAGTTCTCATCGGGAATAAAGCAAAAACATGGTATTCAGCAAGGCAAGAAACTGTCTGACTGCTCAAATTGGAGGGCTTATATACCCAAAATCTCCCCTAAGGGCATGGGTGCAAATGGCTCTCCCAGCTGAGTGGACAATGATAGCTGCAAGACAGATAGTGTGGTCCAGATGGAGTTAATGGTTTAGTGTTAGGTGACAAAGAGTTAATGGCTGTCATAATAGCTCTGTACTTGAAGAGAGGTTCAGGACAATGTTGGGACATATCTAAGTGTGAGGGAACCAGGTCGAGACAATCACTGCTTTGGCGGGAACATTGGTTTGGCCTTTGTATGCTTAGAAATGTTCCCAGCTGCATCTTAAGCCTGGAGTTGCTTGTAATCTGCCTGACAATGACTTTGGCTATGCCTGGGAGGTACTGACCTGCCTTGCAATCTCACATTTTTCAGTCAGTAATTTTCCTCTGTCCAGTTTGACCTTCCAGTCACCTCAAGATCCATTTTATATCAATGCCAATTAATGTCATTTGCCAATATTTCGCCAATTAAATCATATCAGTCTTGGGGATGTGTAGGGCCATAACTACAAAGTGCACAAGATAATGAAATTTGTTTTAAAGCAGACTTATAGCTCCTCCACAAGCCTTCTGGAAGCATGATTGTGCTTTAAAATAAGGTGCATCCTTTTTTTTGTCCCTGGTTTGCAAAGGAAAATGTGAGTGCCCCCACTTTTATGCAACCTTAGCTGCTGAAATTCTGGTGGTTCTACAGTGGTTCTACTGTGAATTCAGCAGGGTGCCATGGCATAGCCCCAGGGGCAGGGTACAGACCCTGCATTGCCCACCTCTGGTTTAGAGGGTTAGACAAAAACTGGGGAGAGCCAGTTTCAAATGCCACTCAGTAATGAAGGTTTCTGAATAATCTGGGATCAGTCACTACCTCTCAGCCCAGCCTATCTTACAGGAGGACAAAAATGGAGAATGGGATCCATCTTGAGCTCTGAGAGAAGGGATAAAACAAATATAACCACTAAATAATGAAGTTATTATTGATAATAACTTGAAACAAGAATAAGAACAACAACAACAACAGTGTTCCTCCAGCCTGAGCTGTGCTGGGGAAAAGGAACTGGGGAGAGAGCATTGCAGAAGAACGTGGAAAAGATAGGAGCAGAGCTTGGAAAGTTAATTGGGAAAAGTAATGAGGTATCATTATAGTTCCAGACTCCAAACGAAGTGGTCTAGGACTATTAGAATTACAAGTTTTAAAAAGTAATTACTTCCCATTTTGCAATGTAAATAAAATCTCTCTCTTTTAGGTGCCATTTAGAAATGTGATTGTTACAAACCACCACCCTGTAGTACAAAACCTCTATCTCATCATCACTTCAACAGCCCCGAACAAAGCACCAGGCAGCAGCACAAGCCAGAAACAGGTGATATTTCTTCTCCACCATTTAGTGAGGCTGCACCCTCATAACTGTAAAAGTGACTTTAAATGTTACAGAAAAAAGAGTGAAATTATCCTTTGTTACATTATAATCATAATGTAATGTGATGAGTACCTTAGCTGTTATAGGATGGTATGAATTATAAGTAATAAGTTGTTTTGGCTCATTACTTCTGACATCTGGAAACGCAAGTGGGAGGAGAGTTCAGTGCCAGACTACCCAAGACATATTGCTGCCTGAAACAGAATCCAAATGGTAGCTCAAAACCACAAAATGTCTACTTGCACCAGGAACAAACTTCTGCATTTTTCCATCCCATCTGCCCAGCCCTCCATTGTGCTGCACCTAAAACAGTCTGTTTACCACTGCTGCATGGCACAGCTATTTCTGAAAGGCCTACAAAAACTTGTTTGCACACTGACTTAGTCCTTTAAATCACACAGAGACATACGGTACATACAGAGTTTACACATGAATGCCTTCATCTCATGGAGTGTGGGCCTAAGAGGTAAGGCATAAGCTTCATAGGAAGGCTTTATATAAGGGTCTGAAGGAAAAAAGAAGCATTACCACGAGTCTTTCTTCAGGTAAATTCCAACATGAAACAAATTTCATACAAAGGATAAATCATGAACACATTCCCTTCTGATTTAACTGATCAATATGTAGTCCATCAAGATATAGCTGCATTAAGGAACCAGTTTCCAGTTGTATATTTAATAGCTAAAATGATGTGACTAATAAATTATGATTGTACTGTGGTTGCCACAGACCTGTTGTTGTTCCACTCATTTTCTCTCAGGCCCTTTTCGCACCTTACCTTGATAGCACGACGAACTAGAGCCCTCACGATATTGCCAATATCGCAAGAGGCCCAGTAGAGAGCCCCTTGCAGTCTGCACACAGTAGGGCATTTGCGAGAGAGCACCAGTCCCCACCTGGTGTCTTGTCCACATGTCGGCATCCTGGGCCATGCCCAGGTCCCACTCTGTCCCTGCCCCACCACCCCTGATTGGTCAGTGGTTTTTCTTTTCTTTTTTTAATTGTTTTGTCAACTATCGTGCTAACAGGCTGTTTCATACTATGTTGGTAACGTGCTAACGTGCTAATAATAGCGCCGGGTTTTAAAAAACACACACAGTCAGCTGGACCTCGGGGGCTGCTATCATCTCAAGTGTGAGTGGCGACGCAGCCCCGGGGCGGCCTCTCGCGGTGACGTGTCATGCAGTGTTCCCTGCTGTGATGGGGGCAGCGGCCAGCTTGCTGCTGGGCAGAGCATCCCCTCGGAGCTGCAGTGTGAGGGACAGGCAGCAGGGACTGTCCACACCCTGCCCACTCCCGGGTCCTTCCTGGAAGCACACTGGATGACAGCTCCACAGGCTCTCTGGTCGAATGACTGATGTGTGAAAGGGAGATTATTTTGGCCTTTCAGGCGAAAATAAGAAAATGTGCTATCAGCACTATCCGTGGCTGTGATAGCACCTGGTTCGCCAGAACGTCATGCGGTGCGGTGGCTCGTGAAGGGGGGAGGGAACGAGCCTAATACGCTTTAAAAATGCCATGCAAAAAGGGAGTCAGTGAGGTCTGAGGTGCTGTCCTCCATGTGACAGATTAAAAGTGTGCAAAACATCTCCAAGTAGTGGCATTAGATTCATAGTTTTCATCTTTAGCCCTATGCAGGCTTTCATAATACAGTCAGCCTTCCACATTCACAAGGGTTAAGGTCACAGGATCCCCACAAAAGTGAAAAATTGCAAATATCAAAATGTGTGTCTGTGTCTGTGTCTGTCTGTCTGTGGGAAGAGGGGGCCAAGGATGGTTGGGACAGTGGGCACCCAAGATCCAAACCAGGTCAGGGAAAGGAGAGGTAAAGAAGGTATGTTGACATGGAGGCCCTAGACTTCCCCTCTCGTGCCCATCTCTTTCCTTGGATGGGTGGGGGTATCAGGAAGTGGTTTGTGGTGCTGAGAAATCAGGCTGTGAGATATCCTTAGTTGGCCAGGCAGTGGCTGGTAGAGGAGGACGACTACAGGGAGTTTCTTAAAGGGCTGTGCAGCCTGATCAGAGGGAAGATTCTCCTGAAAAAGAAGCACCTGAGGTGGGAGGGGGAGGGGTTGAGAAATTTGCAAATGATCAAATCCATGAAAGTGAAATCCACAATTGTGGAGGGCTGACTCTTGGTTATTCTTGACTGCATAAGGAGCTTCCTCAGAATGTCCCTTTCTGCATAAGAATAATTATATAAATTCTGTTGAACCCTGCTATGCATAGAATTTATGTGATCTCACAATATCTGTGTGGACTTCTAATGGCATCTTTAGCTTTGTGACAGTCATAGATTTCTTGGAACCATGGGTCTTTTGTAGCCAAAAAAAACCCCCATTGTTTAGTTGTTATGTCCCTTCAAGGTGAGTCCAGCTTATAATGACTGTATCATAAGGTTTTGTTGGCAAGATTTATTCGGATGAGGTTTGCCATTTCCTTCTTCTTAGGATGAAAGAGTGTGACTTACCCAACATCATCTGGTGGGTTTCCAGGGATGAGCTGGGATTTGAACCCTGGTCTCCTGGATTCCTAGTTATTCCTGGTTTTGGAAAACTGTTGTTGTTGTGTGCCTTCAAGTTGTTTCTGATTCATGGCAACCCTAAGGCAAACCTATCACATGGTTTTCTGGGCCTGAGAGTGGGTTACCCAATGGGTTTCCATGGCCAAGTGGGGAATCAAACCCTGGTCTCCAGCATCATCATTCAACACTCAGTGCTCAAACTACTATGCCATGCTGGAAAATATCACAATGATATGGCCAGAGCTAGATGGATAAGACAATGCTCTGTGCTGTGGACATTTCCTCACTACACTATTACAGTGCTATTATTCCACTTTGAATATCCCATGGAATCCTGAGTTTTGCAGTTTAAGGAGGGGCATTTACAATTCTCAGCCAGAGAGCTCTTCGGCCCCAGTAACAGTCTGTGTGTGCTTGCATGTGTCTGCTCAGTGTGGTTACTATTACGATCTCTTAGTGAAGTATTTGTAGGCCTTGAACTAATTCTACCCACCCACAGCCAACCAGTCTAGGAAAAAAAAAAAAGACTTTCTTCTTTTCCAGTAGATCCCTGCTTGAGAATCAAGGCCTTCTTGACTCTTGCAGGGTCTGGAAGTAACACATTACAAAAAACAACATTACTTGTAATACATTGCCCTTTTTTGGTAATGAGAGATCAATGACGATATGTTTAAAAAAGTAATGTGGTGACTGGCAAGGTCATACTTTTTCCTGTAGTGAATAAACTTTGTAGTAGCATTGCAGTAACTTAAAATGTCAGTTGAGCATTTAGAAATACAGTTTTTAGGGATCCAAAGAAAAGGGGAAGACAAAGTTGCCAAAGGAATGTAAACACAGCAAATACGTGATTTCCAAGTGTGAACTGTTTTCAGTGTCTCACTCTCAGCAATGCTAGAAATTTGAGGATTGAAGGAAAATGTCATGGGGGTCAGAATTTTCATTTGGAGGGGCAGTAGTCTCATTTCTCCTCTACCCTACCTCCCCTCACAGCTACACACCTGAGCATACCTCCCTGCTCCTGCCACTTGGTTTGTCTTTTAGTCCTGACTGTTGGCAAGTTCTTATGGTTGCCCCAATCATAGCTCACATCAGATTGTTGCCCAAGGCTGAGCCTTCTCACGTGGTTCTTCTTCCTGATGGCTTCTTCCTGGGTCCCCTGTCCTTTTATATCCCTGCTGAGTTAGTTGATTACAGTGGTCCTCAGTACAAAGACTGATAATATAATGTGGAGTCTAGAACTCATTGATGTTATGCCTACACTACACAGGTAGAGCAATTTGATGCACTGTAACTGTTATGAGTCTCATTCTCTTAAAATCCTGGGTTTTGTAGTTTGGTGAGGAACTTAGGAATTTCCTGATAGAGATCTCTATGGTACTCCTCCCCAGAAATACAGCACTAGTCTTCTCTTGCAGGTAATTCTATGTACCTGCCAGGATTCCCTAGGATGTAATCAGGACAATTGAAGTGGTATCAAACTGCCTAAACTGTATATGCGGAGTGATGGTGGGAGGCAGGTAACCCTGCACGATGGTTATATCCATGTCCACAACCATGTGCGATCGTTGCATGTGTGGTAGCACACTGAAGTAGAAAGTAGGTTGTGAATGTACATCTCCTCTATGCATTGCATATGCAGTTTGTGCCTTGCAGTTACACAGAGGGCCAGCCATGCACACTGACTATTTATCTACACACATTGCTCTACACTGGTATTCAGAATAGTGGTTGTGAAATGTAAGCCCATTGGTGGATAGTTATACTACATTAAAGCAATGTTATGCTTATTGTGAATAATCATTCTGATTATTCACAATTTATTGTTTGCAGGAGCTAGGACATAGCCAGCTGACCTTGCATTTTGATAATGGAGCATGCTCCTTTTAACTACTAGCACAGATTTCCCTAGCTTATAGGAGATCTGACAAACCAGGATCACAGGTGATTAGAGTGCCAGTGATATGCAGCTGACATTGAAACTAACCAAGATAGTAGCCTTTTGTCTGTGGCAAAGGCAAAGAATATTTCTCTGCATCCATTTCCTCCACAAACTGCCATCTACCAGAGCTGACATATGGTCTAGTGAACCAAGGCTGAGTCATCACCAGTTTGCTGTCATGATTTTGGCAACACATTGCAGATGAAGTTGTTAATATTCAGCAGCTGACTTGGAAACCACTCGTGTTGCATGCACAGCCAGAGTTTAATACATCAGAATTCTCCCCTTGTCTGTTTGCATTTATTTCAATTGATGTCAGTCATCTTCAACTGCAGTTAATTAGCTTACTATTGATAATGAGCCTCTGCAGATATTTATTGCATTATGTTTCTATTAGTAATAGGCATGTCAAAATATGTTTAAACTTTTGATTCAGTATTCATTGTCCTTTTACATGCCTTCATATTACTATGTTGCATCCTGAGCTTGAAAATAAGGTATTGATGGTAATGGCATAAACCAGTAATGCTTTGGTCTTTTATGCTAGCCAGTCCAGTGTTCCTTGTGTAAATAATAAAATGACTGCCAAAATGGTTGGGGTTCCCCACCTCCCCTGTGAAACAGAGAATATCTTTATTCCTCATTTATTGGGGCAAGAGATTCATTGGTCTGGGGAAATTATTACCTCTTACTGTAACTGTTTGCTTCCAGTTCCTCACATACATTAGAATCACATGACACACAGGAAGTTTGTCAGCTAAGCAATGAGATGCTCCAGCCATTCCTTCCTTATGTCATTCTGTGCATTATGAGGTAGAAGCAACCAACATAGAGGTTCTGAGAGGCTCAAGACCCTTGTTTAAAAATCAGCATCCCTCCCTTCCAACCATCTCATACTGCTGGTGTTCATGCACTAACATGAACTAAATTGCCTTCTACTGTAAGTCTTTGTCTCCTCTAAATTCCTACTTATGTGTATAAAAACAGTCCTTTTAGTGAGAGATTGCTTGCTTGCTTGCCCAGAAAGGATGCTGCTGACATTCACAGCATACTCTTCATACGTACCCCAAAAACTGTTTGGGATACATTTTACATGCATCAGAAGGAACAATAAATTCTGGTCCCTATACCTTTCAGTGCTTGGGCTGTGATAGATTGTGTTACCAGAAGTCAGTGTTTTCAGGTCCTGTTCTTGCTCAAGAGAAATGGAATAAATGTGTGCTCATGTACAGGCCATTCAGAGGAACGCAGTGGCAAATCATCTAAGTATCCCTTGCTTAAGAAAGCCCTATGAAATTGGGGAGAGGGGGTCACTATAAGCCGACAGGCAAGCTGAAGACACACACATACACGCACATGCTATCTTCTTAGTACCATGATAGATCAGGCATTGTGGTCTCCCCAGTACTTCCAACCTTGGTCTTTAGTGTCACATCTCATGACATTCACAGAGAATTAGTGTTAAGACAAGATTATGTTGTGGGACAAATTAGATTTCCTTTGCCCATTCCAACATAATTACATTTTTCCCCTTTTCCTCTACATTTCCCGTCACGCAGTAGCCTTTCTTTCCAAACCTTGTTCTTGGGCAAGCTTTCAAGAGAATCTTCTTGCAAAACATAGGACAAAGGGGGCATGATGTTGCTTAGTCTGAATGGGCTGGATCTCCTTCACGAAAACAGAACATGCTGTAGTGGCCAATTCAGTGCTCTTGACTTTACGGTTGCAAAGAAAACATGAAGACAATGGTGAAATCTGTAAAGCCAAAAAATGATTTAATAGATTTATATGATTGAGGGATAGTCCAATGCATAGTTCTGTACTCTCTCTCTGAGACCGGTCAAAGCTAAATAAATTATTTTTAATGTGTTTCCTTATTTTCATTAGTTTGCATAATTTATGTAATTTCCATCTTTTCTTAGAACAAAAATTGATACATTAAAAAAAACGACAGAGCATATACCAAGTCTTGGTTAGTAGTACTGGACTGAAAATCTTTCAATGTCCTTTTCAAACAAAAAAGATGGACATAAGATTTCTGCACTGTAACTTTGGCCACTGAAGTTACTAATCTTTCTAAAGCTATGGTTCTCAGCCTTTGGTCCTCTAGAAGTTTTTAACTTCAAGTCCCAAAATTCATCATCAGCTGTACTGGTGCAGGCTTCTGGGAGTTGTACCAAACAGCTGGAAGATCAAAGACATAGGATGGAGGTGTGGGCATCTGTTCAGCTGTCTCAAAGACAAGTCCAGTTTGGAACTGGAACTGGACTTGTTACCTATTCCTGTAGCCACCTGCAGGTTAGACTTAGATCTTGAGTAAAGGAGTTACCACCAATTAAATTCTCAAGCACTACCCAGAAAGTGCAGTCTGTTTCTGCTTTGCCTCTTCTGGCTCAAAGTGTGTAGTATGAAAGAACAGTCTGGCTTTGGTGGCTTTCATATTGGACCAATAGTGGATGGTGAATCTGCTCAGGTTTTAGTTTGAGCTTTATAGGATCTATCCAAGGTGCTGAACCCTATCCCTGCCATTTGATTTAGCACATTGGATAGTTCCTTTAAAATCAAAAGTAAAAATAAGGTAACAGCTGCAAGAATACTGTTTGCCCAAACTTGGAAACAGACCAAAGCATTGACAACAGAAGAATGGATGGTTAAAGTGCAGATCTTGCTCGAGTTGCAGAATTGACATAGATTTTAAAAGATAGACACTTGAAGAATTTTTTGAAAGACTGGAACCTGTTTATGGATTTTTGACCAATAAGAAATCTAACAATGTAATAATCTGTGGTAATGATTATTAGTAATCCTAGTAAGTTCAATGTACAGAAATCTGCAATGGTAGAATAGAAAGCCAGTGTCATGTAATGGTTTGAGCACTGGACTATGACCCTGGAGGCCAGAGTTTGATTCCCTGGTTGGCCATCCAAACCCACTGGGATGTGTCCAAACCCTTGGATGTGTCACACACTTTCAGCTCCAGAAAACCCCATGACAGCTTTGCCTTGGGGTTGCCATAAGTCAGAAATGAAGGCATACAACGACAATGGTAGCACAAGATATGGGATATTAATCATTTCCCCCCTTCTCATTATAGTTTGTATGAGAGGTCAGAGTTCTTTTGTGGTTTAGCCAGTTTAGAAAGATTGTGTTTAATATAATAGATTAAATTTTCAATAATGGGTTTTGTTATTATGTCTTTAGTTTAGTTTATTTCTAGTTTTAATTATACATGCATATTGTTTGTGTATAGTTTGTCTGTGAGCCAGCCCGATGTAGTGGTCTGAGCATTGGATTATGACCCTGGAGACCAAGGTTTGATTCCCCACTTGGCCAAGAAAACCCACAGAGTGACCTTGGGTGTGTCACATACTCTCAGCCCCAGAACCCTCTGTGATAGTTTCACCTTAGAGTCACTGTAAAGTTGGAAATGACTTGGAGGCACACAACAACAATAGTTTGTCTATTTTTCTTTTGTTCTCTTTTTCCTTCCTCTGTAGTTGTGATTTTTTTTTATCTCTGAACTAAAATTAATAAATATTAAATCAGAAGGAAAAAAGGGACTAAAATAAAGAACCAGTCCCCTGCCCCATTAACATAGCAGTCAACAGCCACAAATGCAATCTAGCATGTTGCGGGGGGAAACTATTTGAATTGTTAAAGGTATGTAGTGGACTTTTGGGCTCCAAAGTTAAAAGCTCTGTGGAGTTTAGGGAGAAAAGATAAGTTAGCTAGGTAACAATCAAAAGAAACAAAACCATCTGCTCTAAACAGTCCACACTAGACTCTTAAAGAATATATATATATATATATATATATATATGTTTATTTATAACACTGTTTAACATAACACAACAAAACACAATACAAACTTATTCTCCATCACACTTACCCCAATATCCCTCACCAATAATCTAAAACAACCATCCACTCCCCACTACACTTAAAATAAAACTGGTCACTAACTCCTCCAATGCAGATTATAAATCAAAATCATCATGCCAACTTCTATCAGTAAACTATAAAATTCATTACCTTTTTTGCTAGTTGTAGCACCTAGTAATAATGAAAACCAAAAACTGGTATGTTGATCTCTTTGCCTTGTAGAAAATGCATTAACACATTCCAGTCTTTAACAAACAATGTTATTGTATTTGTCCGTCTCTTCTAAGTCTTTCAGTTTCACTGATCAATCTTTCTTGGTTGGATCCTCGTTACTCTTCCACTTCTGAGCATGTAACAATCTTGCCACCCTTGCCATGTATCATAGAATTCAGCCCTGTTTCTTGTCTAGTGAATCTACCATCAGTGCCAGCAAATACAACTGTGACTCCTTCTCAAAATTTACTTTCAAAATTCTTTTAATCATGAAAGGTATTTGATTCAAGAAATTTTTGGCCTTGCCCCACATCCACCATGTATAGTAAAAGATACTGACAAGTTACTTTTTGCCATACATAGTGGATGTGTGACAAGGCCACAAAAAAAATGGTATCCACATATCAGAGAGCCAGTGTACTGTTGTGATTTGAGCATTGGACTGTGACCCTGGAGACCAAGGTTTGATTCCCCACTGAACCACAGAAGCCCACTGGGTGACCTTGGGCACATCACACACTCACAGCCCCCGAAAACCCAGTGATAAGTTTGCCTTAGTGTTGCCATAAGTTGGAAACAACTTGAAAGAACACAACAACAACAACAATCCACACATTGCTTGCATTTCCAACATTTGTTTGATACATCTTTATGCATCTTGGCCAGTCTTTCTGGAATCATATATCACCTATGCATCATTTTCTCAAAATTCTCTTTAAGGTCGTACAAATTTTAATCCTTCTGACCACATTTTCTCCCATTGCTCTAGAGTAACATTATGTCCCATATTTTGAGATTATTTTACCATACAGTCATTAAATACTTCCTGCTACCTCTCAACTTTAATAGAAGTTTTAACATATTTTCCCAATTAAACATTACTCATATGTGCAAAGTAGTTTCTTGAACCCATTCTCACTTATTTCAAAATTGTACATCTTTATACCCTTCTTGTATTTCTCTACAATTTGTCTGTATGAAAACCGTTGGAAGCTGAAACCTTCCTGTATTAACTGTTGAACTGATGAACTCTATGGCAGCTTGATTCAATTTTCAATAAGTCACAGAGACTTAAAGAAAAATTCCGAACTTGCCCGTGAGGAGCAAGACTGGTTATGATGTTCAACTTAATATGGGCACAACAAAAAGGATGATAAATTTAATACGAGATAATCCTTATTTTTATCTTTTAGATCAGAAGAGAAGGTTGTTGATGGTGCAAGTCAGAATGATTTCTCAGACAGGTAAAACTATGTAAGCTTGATAATTTTTTTAAAGGTATACCTTTGAGATATAGCTCTCTGCATACACAGAGGAAGATGGGCCAGTGATGTATAAATTGTATAAATGTATAAATAAATTAGAGGAGTCAAGACTTACAACAGATGGCCAAGTTGTCAAAGGAGGATGCCAAACCGTGTTGGCATGATTTTATGTCAGACATTAGCAAAGCTTCAAAGTTACTGTTTGAACAAACAATCCCCAGGAATCCCCAGCCAACATGGCCACATGGCCATTGATCATGCTGGCTGGGGAAATTCTGGGAATTGTTGTTTGAAAAACTAACTTTCCCAGGCTCAGGATGTTAGTGCATGAACACTAGCGGTGTGAGCTTCACCCTTTTAAGTAAAAAGCAGAGTTTGGAAAAGATTACAGTTCATAGAATCTCCTATTTAGTAGCCGTGCTGGCTGGGGGATTCTGGGAGTCCAAAAAAAGTCCTGTTTCCAAGTTCTGGCAGAACTTGTTTCCATGCTGGGTTACATGGTGGTAGCAGCTAGAAAGGCAAGATGTTCAGAAAAGCATTCTAGCTAAAAGAGCAAAAAGAAAGGCATAGTCTTTCCCTTTCTCTTTTTGTCATCTGTTGCTGTTGTTGTGTGTTCATAGCTAGCTGAAACAGAAATGTTACCCCGTTAACATTCCTGTTTCATTCCTCAAGGTGGGGAACCTTGAGGTCCTCCAGCAGTGCCACTGTCTCCATAGAAAGGTGAGGAATTATAGCTCAAAAGGAAGCCTGTGAGAGGGGGGTAACCATGGGACCTTTTCATCTGTGTATACCAGTACTAACTTCAAGATACCAGTTGAGAGTCAAAAGAATCCTTTTTATTGTGGGGGAGTTCACAGACACACACAAGCAATTAAGCAGTCTCACAAACCATGCAAGGCTAGTGAAGGTAAAAGAGAGAAAGCTTGGAAAGCAAGAGATCTGGGGGCAAAACTACTGTTCCAGAAGCAGAAGATTGAAGCAAGATGGCTCAAACAAGACATGGAGCATGAGAACTGGGGGGCTAATGGACAGAGTAACGTGCCTAAGTGCGTCCAAGGTACCACGAATTGTCGGGCTTGGAGCCACAGTTCCCGCCCTGAAGGGAAATCTGTTACTTGCTCTGTGGCAGGGCAGACAAAAGGAGTCCAGAACAGACTAATGGTTATAACTTCAGGTGACAAAGCACTGATGGAAGTCATGATAGTCTCTTAATGTCTGGACAGGTGAGAAACAAAGGAGAGTTTCTGCAAGAAGAGGTCACAGGTTGATGACCAGTGGTTGCTTCATTGGGGCAGTTTCGTTTGCTGTTGTACTTGAAGTTGAGTCATTGAGAGGATTATCCCAAGCCTATCAGTGCTAAGGCTTTCCCAACTAATCCTTTTGAACTTACGACCTGGCCACGCTGAGGTCATGAATCTTAGCAAGTGGCTTCCAACTAGAGTCCTTGTCCACAGATCTTCCAGCCATAAGTGTGTGATTTTTATATTAGGATTGATATAAATGATATTTCTCACCAATTACACTGTACCATGGAGTAGGGGTGTATGGCACGGTAACAGAAAGGCCCAGTTTTCTGTGTGTTCTGCCTCAGGAAGGATAAGAAAAACACATAGGTGCTTTTTCTGCCCTTTCTCTCAAACTCAGAAACAAAGCAGTTGATTAGGAACAAGAATATGCTTTTTATTTTATTTCTTTTAATAACATAATTCCTGCTGCTGCTTTAAATATTTTCTCAATGTTAACAATGAAATCAGTAATTACTGTCCCATTTGGATAACCTGCTTCATGGCAGTCCTTATATTAAACATCCCTCTGCTTTAAAAAAAAATACCATTGCGCCAAAATGTTCTGTGAGTTGATGGTGGATCTTGATCTATTTGCTATTTCTCCCCTGACCAATTGAGCTTTTATTGTCAATTTTTCAGCTAGCACAATCCAATAGCTCCAGCATCATAGTGATAATTCTTCTATATGTTTCCAGGATCTCGCTCTTTTGACTCTAGCAGCTCCAATCATGATTGAGATCAGATCTTCATGTGCCAGTGTCTGCATTTTTCCCCACATCGTTGCTGTTTTTACCATTATGTGTATCATTGCCCTTGCAAGGTTATTGTTGTTGTTGTTTGGAAAGGAAGGATACAGGTCTTTGAATTAAATAGAATCTTATAGAAGACCCAGAAAAGTGGCTGCTGTCCACCAACCAGCATCATTCTTGCACCCAATACTCCTTCAACTGCTTACCAGCAGGGGCAGAAGGAATATCACCATATGTTTTTTATTTTAATTCACATCATCTCCCACCAAGCATGGCCAGGGATAAAGGACTCAGGATCAAAGGAGGCTGTTCCTACAGAAACATGTATGCATCCCTTGGCTGATCTTTACACCCAGTGAGTTCACTAAACCCTAATGCAGTTAACCTGCAGGCTGACCTTGATTATTAGGCATCAGCCAAAGTGCAAGGTCACTGGAGGCTATCCCTTTCATAAATCAGTTATACACAGACAGGAGGAATGAAATTGGGGGAGGGAGAGAGGTCACAAGACAGTGCAGGCTGAACATGGGTTGCCTAGAGATGTAGCTTCATTGCAAGAGTGAAGAATGTGCAAGCTAACTGTCATTCTTTGTACTTAATTCTGTCCTGTGAAGCGGGACTGAACCCTGCGTGGTTTAAGACAGGAAGGCTGCATTCTCTTCTTACCAATGGCACAGACCTAGTTTTTAAAAAGTGGGGATACTGTATATCCAACCAGTAGAATTATCTCCACTCTGTTTCTTCTGGAATAAATCAATTTTGATTAAAATGCATCCACAAGTCCTCAACTAGAAAAATGGGGTGTGTCCAAACTACAGACTTAGACAATGATTTTGAAAAATGAAATGAATGAAAAACAATGATTTTTTTTCTTCTCAGGATAGAAACTGGTCTAATTTTGCAAGGGAGACTAGGGTATTAAAATATCATGTCTGTACTCATCTAAAATTACCCAGACAGTTAAGCCTTTGCGTCTGGAAACATTATCTGGACTGCAGCTCTCACAATCCCACCCCCTTGACATCACAGCCACTAACTGTGCTGGCTTTGGATTCTGGGAGCTGTAGTCCATCTCTTAATATGCTACAGATGACTGTGTGAGCATGTTTACAATCTGAATAATATCCCTTTCCTGCAAATGTTCAGCTGTTCCACCAGCTTTGACATATAAACGGGGATCATGCAAGGATGGAGGTGCTTTCTAGTTTATTCTTGGACTGGCTTTAGCGATGGTGCAAGTGCCTTACCTTTCATCTTTCTATCGTCCACTATTCCAAATGTGCAAACAGAACAGCCAGGTTCTAAGCAGAGGGAAGGAAACCAAGGTACTTTATGCTTTCATTGCCACAAGATTGGAGAAAGAAGTCATAGATGTACATGCTCTTTCATCTCTCCCTTCCCACCAGCCTCACAGCCATCAAGACTAGCTTTTGCCAGGGTTGGCATTTAGCTGACTGAAGCAAAGGACAAGATGGTCCCTCCCTACACCAGCCTCATTCCATGTAGAGAAGCCAAATGGAAAGGCAATTGAATTTTACCTCAACCCAGGCAATGGCACAGGGCCTTCTACCACACTTTAGGACAGTTTAGACCAGGGTGGGCAAAGGGTGGCCCCCAAATGTTGCTGGATTGCAGTTCTCAGCATTCCTCACCATTGGCTATGCTGGCTAGGGTTGTTGGAAGTTGCAGTCCAACAATATCCGGAGGGCTACATTGTGACCATCCCTGGTTTTGAGGGTGCAGGAAAAGCCATGTGGAACACACAGCTCCAAAAGAGGGGAAGATGTGGGCAATAGTTACAGTTGCCCTCCCCCCACACCTGCCACCTGAGGCAGTTGCCTCACTCTTGCTAGGGACAGGATGGTCCCTGGGAGCCATAGAGAGCAACTTCGAATCAGTATTGGAATAGGTTATGATCTGGCCAAAATGATATTGCCAAAAGAGAGCTGTACTTCCTGATTTAGGAAGTTTACTATCCTTGCCTTACCCAAATCATGAATAAGGATTTTTTCCCCCCTCTAAATATTTTGGCCTGCAATGGCCAGCAGACCTGCCTGGCATAGCCAGTGGCAACACACTGTGAGAGCTGGACTTCAAAACATCTGGATTCAAATGTTCTCTCATCTCTAAGCTTGCTTACCCAGACTTCCTTGTTTTTAAATTCCTGAGAAGCAGTGTGGAGAGAAAAGGGGGGTCAATGTATTGATCTAAGCCTATGTGACACAGTTTCTCCTTGTTGCCTCAACCTGGTTTTGATCAAAGGATGGCCCTTTTAAAGAACATCACATTCACTTTCACAAGGGCAAGGACAGAATGCTGACATTCCTGCTGGCTTGATATTGCCTTGTCCTCTAGTTCCCCCTAGTGGCCATTAAAAAATGCAAGAATGTTCTCCTTGATATCCACCACAAAGTTTTTTGGGAGATATTAATCTTCTGAAAGGATTAAATACTAAGCATCTGGGTGGAGAGAAAAGGCTGCAGTCTACTTCAGCTGATTCTGGGGACAACAATATTAATGTTTAAAAAGACTGGTCAGTGATGATCAAAGGATATACAACTGCAGCTCGTAATCATTTCAGTGTGCTGCAGTATCTAAATGACAATGAATTGGAGAATTCCTGGATTGGTTATTACCATGAGCCTATTGGATGATGCCCTGTTTCCTTATCACATCATGAGACTGATTACCTTGACCTAGCCATTCTTCTAAACTGGGTGGGAATGGGATGACTTGTCAGGTACAGAATCATATTCTTGCAGAGCTTAGTTCAGTTTCACAGCTAGCATAATAGAGAAAATACTTAGAAATTTAAGCTTCCCGCATCTTGGGAATGAGCGACAAACACGCATGATGTCCACCAATCATGAATGGGAGCTTCATCAACCTTCTGATATTCCTAGGGAAGTCAAGATCCAGATCTTGGTTGCAGATCCTTTGATTATTGATATTAGTTATCATTTTTTTCATGTATGCCCACTTTTCTCCAGTATTTCTCCTCAAAAGCATTGTTTAGCAATTGATGTGTACACTGCTTATAAAAACAAAGCAAATGTATTGTACAAACTACACGCAGCAGTGTTGCCCTTAAACATCTTAATGGAGCAAAGAACTAAACGTGTTCTCTGACTAAACTAGGCGTTATGGCCTATCTAGAAGTAGGAAGAAAAAAGGTCCATCCCAGATTTCCTAGACTAGTATCTTTGGCACCACCAGCTGAAATAATGTTTCCATCCATTGCATTTGCAGTAGTGAAAGGATGGGAAGTTAAACCTCCAAGACCAATTTTCAGGTTCAGTAGTCTCACATGAAGGAAAGTTGTCCTTCAGATAAGCTGGAATGAAGTCATCCAGACGTTTATAGGCTTACACCAGCAACTTAATTCAGCCTAGAAGCAAATAGATACCCAATGTAGCTGGTACAAGTTTGCAATAATATGCTTCAGTCATCAGGTATAAGGTAACAGCCCACCAGCTGCATTTTTTTACCAGTTGCAATGTCTAGCCTGCATTAAAAGAACCATCACAGAGCAAATTCAGTATTCAATGCCAGGTCCAATGTTTCTAGGAAAGGCCACAATTAGTGAACTAGACAAAACCCGAAAAAGGGTTCTGTCTTCAGTTCCTCCTAATTATCCAGGGAGAGCAGCAGGTCCAGGAATATCCCCAACTTCAGTACCTTGAGCGTCCAGACCACACTGTGAATCTAGTCTCAGGTCAGTGGACCTGCCCCTAACCATCAGTGAAGCTTCCAATCCATAAGTGTTTGTCTGGATTAAGCTGTTTCTGTCATATCTTCCTGGGCTGAGCCTAAACAGTAGCTTAGCCTGTCTCCATGAAAATGAATGGCATCTGCATAGAAATGTTTCAACCCAAACCTTCAGAGGATCTCATTAGTTTCATACAGATGAAACCCTACATGGTGCAAATGCAGTCTACAAAGCCATTTTCTGAGGCTGGCTCTCCAGAAATAACCCCACATAAAGCTATGTTCACCATAAAGCAGAATGCAACAAAATCCACAAAAGATCGGTACCTTTAATAGCCAACCAAAATGCAGAGAACACATCATGCAAGCTTTCAAAGCTTTTCTGACTTCTTCATCCAGCAAAGATGTTAAAAATCATACAGGAGAATAAAGGTGAAGATGTTAAGAGTCAAAGGCTTACATTCTGTCTGAGATGTCAGTTAAGATGGTATTGTGGGATTTCAGTGCAGGCAGAGGTCACTCCCCTTATGCCATGTGAGGACTAAAGACAAAGAACAATAAAAGACAGGTAATAAAATTTCAGCTCCATTAGGAACAGAAGAGTAACTTCCCTTGAGATCCATCTGTCCCTGTCCTGGGCTCCTTTCTTAGACAGAGAACATGGAATTTCTCAAGGAGTCTCTGTGCTGTTACATCTGGAAAAACATTTAGGTGCTGTATAAGTAAAATTTGCCAGTTGTTCTTCAATGATCGAGTTTTACTTTTGTTAGAGGTAAAAACCTCAAAGAATTCAGTCCCAGTAGGAGAAATAGGATGATTTCAGTGTAGAAGCTGGATTGGAATAGATTCAAACAATTGATGTCATCAAGGAGGACCTGGAGTTGAAACACACCCATCACCAAAGTAGTACATTTTAATGGAGGGTGATAGTTGTTTGTTTTTCATGTGCCACAAGTGGCTTTTCCTTCAGAAGGAATCTCACTACAGCCTCTTGCCATGGCTGCCAGAGCTACACCTTCTTTAAGAGGAGCTTTGGCCACCTCCAAGATTTCTGAGTCCAGCCCTAGTTTTCTAAGAACAAAATGAAATTAACAAAGTACAATTAAATTAAAGGAGGGCAACTTTAAGTGTTTGACCTGATTCATCTATTATGAATAGGTGGTGGATTGGAATTTCATTAGGGGAACCAAATAATTGGCCTTGATTCACCACTCTAAAAGAGCGGGGGAAACTTAATTCACTTCAGCTTTCTTTCAGATTAAACCTTTTTCAAATTGTTTTGGCAATATTTTTCATAGGCAGCCATAAATATGGTGGAACAATGGGGCAGAGGCCTCAGTTTATGAACCCTGGACAGGAAGAGGATGAATGTATGTCCTTCCAGAGGAGAACATCTCTCTCTCTCTCTCTCTCTCTCTCTCTCACACACACACACACACACACACACACACACAGAGTTAGAGTCAGCAGATGCATAAAGCTGCTCAGCTTTATTATTGAGCTGTGGCCTAAATACGTGAGTTATACCCCAGTAACAGATTTGCTATGAGGCAGGGGAATCATTGGAAATATTGCTGCAGCCATCATCAGCGTCTGCATTATGGCCCCCATTTCCTGTGATGACAAAGTGCTGAGTTATTGTCTGGACTAGAAAAGCAACGAGTTTGTAAACTCTGCTGTTTGTGCCACTTTGTGCTGGCAAAATGAAAAATCATTGATCACTGGGCAGGTACACTGTCAGAACCAGAAACAGAAAGCAGAATGGCCAGAAAGATAGAGGAAATATATTGAGCACTGGCTGAATTTCAGACAGGTTAAGTGGCCAAACAGATTGTGGGACTAAAGTGTTAATTGTCTATGGAAGACACCAAGGAAATGAAACTTCCAGGCATACTCCCCAAGCTGAAGTGCAACGTATGTGAGACACAGCTGAGGAAAGTAAGTTTTTGAATGATAATTCCCAGAATCCCCAGGGCTGTAGGCCAAGTTGACTCAGGAAACTGTAGCCCAAAGAACTTACCGTACTTTCCCAAGCTCTGGTATCAGCACCTTTGCAAGGTGATCTTGTAGCTTGGCATGTGTAATTTGAACATTGCTGGATCAAAGAGGCTTCGTATGAGTTCTTAATTACAAGTATCACACACAGCTCAGGCTGGGGGAAGTATGGGAAAACATTTTTGGCTCAGAAGCTGAATTGGAAAAGGCTGAATTGTGGGGTACTGAATTCAGTGCAAGGCACTCAGACCTCTTATGAATGCAATGTGGACCACTGAAAAGAAAGCACATACCAAGAGCATGAGAAAACAGGCTACTACGACAAATGGTCTTTTTATTTGTGCCACAAAGGCTGTGAAAACACAAATGGGGAAACTGTGTCCTTCAAGACATAGGCCGTTTCTGCACTAGACTGTTATAGCACTATTATTCCACTTGCAACATCCTATGGAATCCTGGGGTTTACAGTTTTGGGAGGGGCCGTTCGGAACGGCAAACCTCAGGATTCCATAGGATGTTGCAAGTGGAATAATAGCACTATAATAGTCTAGTGCGGAAATGGTCATAGCTGAAGATCAGCTCCCAACATGTCTGGTCACTGGTCATGCTCATTAGGACTGATGGAACCTGAAATTCTTCTAGAGGCCTTATTCTTGGTTTGGAGCAGCTTCCAAAGGCTCCCTCACTCCTTGGGCTTTGCCTGCTAATGTTGTTGTTTCAGCAGCATAAGTAATAGTAGAATATTGTTTCAAAGTATGTAGTGGCTATTGAATTTTCTCCTTCTTGTTTTGTGGCTTCCCTTATATTTGCTTTTACTAAGTTGTTCTAAGGTGTGTTTAGATAATGTTGGTGGTGGCCCTGAGGGACAAAAAGATGGATTTTGAAAAAGAATTTTAAATATGTAAATAGTTTTCAAGATTTCTCAGCACATACTACGTCTGTTGTTTGAACCTGGAAGGGTAATAGAATGCCAGACCAAAACATTATACTACTGGACTACAATTTTTCCTCTTATAGCAACACCTGATTCAACCTCTTTCACTTTCTATGGCCATCCTGAAGAGTGGGACACTAGACTGTTAAAGCACTATCATTCCACTTTCAACATCCTATGGAATCCTGGAGTTTGCAGTTTAGGGAGGGGCCAGCCAGAAATGGCCATGGTTGCACATCTATTACTACATCGCAGGTGTGGAAAACCACTTTTGATCCAGAGGCCAAATTATAATTTGTGATGGATCTCAGTGCAAAGTATAGAGCAAAAAGAGGAAAGTGTAAATGTTGGATATATCTGTTTTTGTTTGGTAAATTGTCCTGGTATCATGAAAAAGATTGTGCTCTTATCAGTCATCACAAAAAGTGAAGGAGATATACTAAGTAAAACAAGAGTTGTAAACAGTCACCATCCAATAAGAACTGGGCAAGTTGTGTCCCCTACCACTATGAGAAGTTTGTAAGAACACAGAATAGGATCTTCTCAGTGACAGCACTTGGATGATTTAATTCCTACCCTAGGGAGATAAGACTGGGTACATATTTGTTCAGTTTTACAGGAACAATGAAGGTTTTTTGTTTTGTTTTTCAGTTCCTTTTGGATTTTACTGGTTTTTAATATTGGGATGATTTTCCTCTCTGAGGTTTTAACTACAGCTTTGCTGTCAATTTGGTTTGTAGTTCTAAATTTGTTTTAATGTTCTTTTTCTCTTTGGAACACAATGTTAGGCAATTTACAGATATTAATACTTTTTTTCTTTTGTTTTGTTTTGCATACATGCTGTGACTATTTGCTGTTTCCAGAACATCTTCACTGTCCCACAACCCGTCGTTTGAAACAAGTGCAATCCAGAATACGTAGTTCTGCCTTCACAGAAGACATGGGCAAATTCTGTTCCTAATACATTCTACACATTCTATGGACAAATATTCTAAAATGTGAGCTGTTTTCACAAATTATGAAAGGCTGTCATCCTAGCCCTAATCCAGTTCCATGTATTTACATTACAGCTGGGGGAATCTCTAAGACTGAGATAGTTTCACCTATGACTCCTATCAGACCTACCCAACAGGGCCAATGTTAAGGGACTTTGGGTTCTGAAACATCTGGAAAGTTTCCATGCTGCTAGCAGGCAGCAGGGTGTAGTGGTCTGAGTGCTGAACTACAATGCTGGAGACCAGGGTTCAATTCTCTGCTTGGCCATGGAAACCCACTGGATGACCTTGGGCACATCACACATTCTCAGCCCCAGAAAACCCCATGATAATTTCACCCTAGGGTTGCCATAAGTCAGAAACAACTTGAAGGCACACAACATGCATCTATATATACAATCAATGGCTAGCTAAAGATGATAATTAATTAGTAGGCACATACTTTGTAAGGAGAAGAGTTCTGATTCAGCTCCCAGTTAAAGAGATCAAGAAGCACAAGATGGAGAAGACCACCTCTGTTTTAGATCCTGAAAAACAGCTGCTGATCATTGGGTTAGACTGACAAATAATCTCACCTGGTACAGTGGCCATTTCCGCACTAGACTGTTATAGCGCTATGATTCCACTTGCAACATCCTATGGAATCCTGGGTTTTGCAGTTTCGGGAGGGGCCAGCTGGCCCCTCCCAAAACTGCAACCCCCAGGATTCCATAGGATGTTGCAAGTGGAATCATAGCGCTATAACAGTCTAGTGCGGAAATGGCCTAAGGGAGCCCTCATACTTGTATGAATAAGTGGTTCATGTGTACAAACCATTTCAAGGAAGACTCTCTTAATTTGTTGTCCTACTGTGTTGGATTATAACTCCCATTACTCTTAGCCATAATGGCACACATACCCTCCAAATGTCCTAATTTGGCAGGACATTCTTGATTAATCCACTGTCATCCCACTTTTACAGTTGCTTCTAAAACGTCCCAGTTTTTCTCTCCTCCTGCCACATTTCTCCTTTGGCCTCAGCTTGCTTTAGTTGCTGCAAACAGAGTTGGAAGTGGAGAAGCAGCCTGCACTCAATTACCTTGGGGGTGGGATGTGGGGAAAGGGTTGAGGGCAGAACCTTGCCCTTCCCAGTAAGTTCAGTCAAAAGCTAACAGCTGCAGCCTCTCCTAGCTTATGTGGTACTTCTTCATCAACACTTTTTGCACTCTTGACCACACTCTGATGTTGCTTGGCCACGTGTGGACCAGTTTTCAGCTCTGAAATGTTCAAGGGCATGGGCTTGATGATAATGTCCAACACATCTAGGAGAATGCATCCACATTTAAGGTGCATACACAGAGAGTTTTAAGGTGCATATGAGAGCCAGCCTGATGTAGTGATCTGAGTGCTGGATTACGACCCTGGAGACCACAGTTCGAGTCCCTGCTCAGCCACAGAAACGCAGCCAGTGGGTGACCTTGGGCACTTCACACACTCTCAGTCCCAGGAAATCTTATGATGGGGTCATCATAAGTCTGGAAATGACTTGAAGGCACGCAATAACCAGAATAGCCACTATATAGCAGGGGATAGGCAACTGTGGCACTCTAAATACTTGCAAACGCAGCTCCCATGATGAACTCCCACCACCCTTTACTATTGGCTATGCTGGCTAATGGGAAGATCTGGAGCAATACAGCAGAACTCCGGGCCGTTTCCGCACTCTTATGGCGCGGTTATTCCACTTTCAACATCCGGCCCCTCCCTAAACTGCAAACCTCAGGAGTCCATAGGACGTTGAAAGTGGAATCATCGCGCTATAAGAGTGTTGTGCGGAAACGGCCCCGGTGTATGGCTCCACCCGCGCTGTGCGTGAAGCAACGTTCACTTTTCCAGACTCAAGGAATCAGGCTTTGCCCTGTACTGAACCCCTTCCCGCTGGTAGAACCAGACCTTTCAGAACATCAGCAGCGACGTGTGTGTGTGTGTGTGACCATTTCCGCACTAGCCTGTTATAGCGCGATGATTCCACTTTCGACCTCCTCTGGAATCCTGGGGTTTGCAGTTTTGGGAGGGGCCGGCCCCTCCCGAAACTGCAAACCCAAGGATTCCAGAGGAGGTTGAAAGTGGAATCATCGCGCTATAACAGGCTAGTGCGGAAATGGCCTGTGTGTGTGTGTGTGTGTGTGTAGGGGGCGTTATTTCTTGGTTGCCTCCCCTCCCCTCCGCCAGCGCCTACCTTGGCTTAGTGGTCTCGGAGTCCCACATCCGAGCTCAGTTTTTAATTACAAGAGCTCCGATAAGCAGAAGGGATGGCGACCGCTGGTTTTGCATGTTAATGAGGATGCTTAATATTCATGAGTCCATATTTTAAGGCAGCGAATCGCTGTGCAGTAGGTGCCCCTGCGAGCGGGAGTTTATCATGATTAAGCAAATCAGGAGGGAGAGGAAGCGGCAGGGGAAGGGAAGATGGATCTCTCCAATAAAATTAACTAAGGCCGCCACGGCAGGCTGCTCCCTTCGCCTTCCCGCCCGCTTTGCTGAGCTCTCTCTTTCCTCAAATTTATGAGGCCAATTACAGAGATGAGCTTGGAAGTTTCTGGGAACTTCACTAAGTGCAAACGGCGCTCCCCGCTGTTCCCATCAAATTAATTAACCGAGCGCTATTGATGGCTGTCCGGCTCCGGCGAGAGATTTAGCTGCGGGGAAGCACCGGCGCGGGATCCATGGCGAAAGTCAACGCCGTTTGGAAGCAGAACGATCCCGTCTCGTGATGCGGCTGCAAACTGACCTAAGAGGATGCGGTGGATCTGCCGCGCTGAAATCCGCGCTGACTTTGGCACTGGTGCTGCTTCAGAGTTTCTGAAAGCAGAGGTGGTCTTTGGCTGGCTAGAAACCTTGGCCCCTTGGAGTGGAAGTCCATAGCCAGTGATGGGAGATGCTGGGAGTTGGAGTCCAAAGCTGTTGAGGCTTTCACTCCCAAACCCCCAGGCAACATGGCCCTTGGCAAGGCGTCTGAGGAGTTGGGGCACAAAAGGTGCATGAAAGTTTTGAGACCCCTCATCCTTGTCATCCAGCCTAAAGATCTGTTGCAGCCTTCCCCAACCTACCTTATAGTTGTCTCTACAAATTGTGGAGTGGGGATTTGGGGAAGATGGGGGTTGGAGTGCTACACCTCTGGAGGACACTGGCTGCAGAAAGCTGGATGAGGTGAAGGGGTGCTTGGCTGAACAGATGGGGAAGAGGGTGGGAGTGGGAGAGAAAGTAGATTTTGGATCAAGACTGAAGGGCAGCAAGATGGACAGACCTGTAGAAGCCTGCTAATGCCAAGAGTACTGTTAGGCAGCCCATGAAGAAAGTAAACAGTCTGAACCTCATCCCTTCGTCAACACAGTCTCCGAACCCACAGCATTTCACTGGACTCCTAGATTTTAAAGAAGAAGCCTAGCAAAAAAGAGGAAGGAAGGAGAATTGCCATGTACAAAGTGGAATGTTGTCACATACGTTTTATTGTAAAAGATAGTCTGCTGTAGGGGTATTTAAGATGCAAGCAAAATCTTTTGATGGATAACGACATCAGTATTCTTTGGGACATGAACTCTAAGAATTGTTAATCTACCCAGGAAGCTCCAATTCCCATTTCCTTTGGTAGCTTCTCCCATTAATCTGCTGCAACATCTAGCAGAATTTTAATTTTCAGGATCATCAGACTCACAGTCTATAAGCAGGAGTAGGAGCTTCCAGGAAAAAACAACAGCAGCAGCATAGGCCACCCAATGAGTTCCCTAAACCACTTAGTTTTTGAATATTGTTGCAGAGAGACACACCATATACCTTGTCTCTGCTGCTAATTGCAAAGGTCGGGGGAGCAAAATTGCCATTTCCCAGTTTCATATACTTCCACTTTGAAAAACAGGTTCAAAATCAGCAACCCCAGATGCTGGTTCCAGAGATACATAGTCTGGCTCAGAGCTAACCAAAGTGGAAGGGGCAATTGGAGCAATTTGATCTGAACAAGGGGCTTTTCTGCCTTTGGCTCTTGGAGCAACTGAGCTCAGATGCCACCCTGCAAACAAACACATACATTGATCCTTATAGAGGGCAAAGGCAAGGTTCCCAGTGTCTCATCTTTTCTAGGCCCCATAAACCTCTTGTCTTTTTTTCCTCACTCTCCAAATGATGACCACATCTGTTAAGTTTTAACATCATCCTGCCTTCTAACTATTCATTGATGTCTCCTGTATGATAAGGTTTGCAAGATCTTTGTGGACTATTCCAAGAGAAATTGTTGGCTGCCATCTTTGTGAACCAGCAAACCACCTTGTATCTCCAATTCAGTGCCCTCTGTCCTCCATAGTTCCTTGATCCTCAGTCAGGAGCAAGGCTAGATTAAGATGCCTGAAGCCAAGGATTAGTTCCAAAAACAGATCCTGTTTGTGCAGGTGTTGTGATCTTTCATGACCGGCTTTTCACTATGACAGACTTGGTGGGGATTCCAGACCAAGAGAAGCCCTTCCCAGGGCTCAAGCCAGCTTCTTTGAGGCCTGAGAAGGGTGGTTGGCTCTGGGCATCCCCCTTGTGTGTGTCTCAGCTGGCATGACTGAGGCTAAAGTCTTAGAGCTACCAACATCAGTACAGCCCTAGTGAGAATGGATGGTGCATAGGAAGCTACCTTATACCATGCATCCATCTGGCTTATCATTGCCACTTGACTGACAGTGGCTATTGAAGCAGAATTCTTTCCTAGTCCCTCTTATTCCCTGGTGGTCTCTCAACCAGGTACTAACTAGGCCCAACCCTGCTTAGGTTCCAAAATCAAATGAGACTATGGATCCAGCAAGGTTGTCAGGTTGGATATGGGAGGCAGCTGCTATCACTTTAATCCTGAACAAATTGTGGAGCAGGATAAAATATTGTAAGACTCTCCCAAGCAAGACAGAGATATCTGCCGTCTCTTACTTTCCAAATTCACCTTTCAGCTTCAACCTTCTCGTCCCAACATGGCCCTGATCTCCCTAGTGAAGAGCAGGAGGGAATGGGCATGGCATGGAGGAGTACCCCGCTCTCTTCTTTTGCTGGCATCTCCGCATCCTCTCTCCTCCTCTCCACTGGTGAAGCAAAAGGACAACTGTGGTTGGAAGCTGAGACTCTGGATGATAAGAGAGGACAGGTACCTTTGACAGAGTTTTATGGTACCTTGTCTTGTCTTGTTCAATATTAAAGTTACAGGAGCTTCCATCTTGTATCCAACCTGGTAACCCTAAGATTCAGGTTGGTATGTGTCAAGGTTGGTATGGTCAATTCTATCAATCCTGTTGAGGACAGAGGCAGAGATATTTATAGCTCACTCTGCAAGAATATTTCTCTCTCAAAAGCATCACAGTACAGTAAGCTTGTAAACTGGGGTATAGGGAATACAGCTCATGGGGGGAAGTGTAGTTCCCGGGTGGCATGCAAACCCAAAGACTATTTGGGGTCCCCAGGGCCTCCAAGTGTCCTCCCTCCCACCCAAAGTTGGACTGGATGCTAGCCATGGACATTTTCAGGACTTTTTAGTTGCATCCCAGATATGATATGATATTTTGGTAACCAGAGGGGAGGGGGCGTTGTAAAAGATGAAGAGCTTGTGACAAGGGGCTGAGAATCAGGGAGCCACAGAAAGTCATCAACTGGACATGAGTCAGCCCAGCAGTAATTCTACCAGAAAGCCAAATGCTGTTTGGAGGATATATTAGAAATAATAGTGTACTGGGGGCACAGGAAGCAATAGCACTGCTTTATAGCACTACTGCCCTCAACAAGAAAGGAGGGGGGCATCCAATGCTGACCATGGTAATACAAATAGGTATACAGAACACATTAGATTGAATTCAGGGGCAAAAAAGCAATGAGATGCAAGATACGGGGTACAGATGTAGACTGTTAGAATGAGCTTTAAAAGACATATAAGCCCTCCTCAAACAGAGAGAGTGTGTGACTGTGTTCCATTCTGACAGCAGAAAGGATAAGTGGTTTATGGGGCAGCAATATGGCTTTAGAGAATAAAATAGTAATAAAAGAATACTTCCAAGCAGTGAAATAAGTTGCCTAAGGGAGCCTGGGGAATCTCCTGCTGGGGAAGCGTTTAGAAGTGGCAATCAAGAAATGAGAGAGGTCTTGAAGTACCTGCGTGAGGGCCCTCAGACTAGGATTGTGTGTGTTCCATCGGAATCCCACAGAAACACAGAGAATGCCAAATGGCATCCTAAGCATAGAATTCAGCAGAGAACCTTGGCTTTCGTACCAAAAACCCCCACAAAGGTTTACCTACAGGCAAGCAAGTGTCTACACCTGATGGCTGCAGGGAGATGCTTAAAAAATATTTTAAAGGCATGTAGCCTGCTGCCAGACTGGGAGAGGTGGGCTGTATAAGACTAGAGAAGAGGACGTCGGAGTCCTGGGCACTTTCTTGCCTTTGACCCCACCAGGCACAGCAAAACCAGGACTAGTTGTGTAAAAGTCGTTGCAGTGCTCTGCAAAGCAAACGACACCAAAAATTGTTCAAATTGCATGATTTATATAGGTCACAGAATCTGGCTTTCTTTGGCTGAGAATCAGGTTAAGTTGGAAGTAGAAGGTTAACATTGTTGCATGTAATATGTACAGATTCCGCAGATTCTTAACAATGGGTCATTTAGGCACGTCCTGGGACCAATTTTCAACACTCCACCACATGCTGCCAAAATTTGACAATGAGTGTAAACACCCCCCACCCCTGATTGACATCACTTTTAGAACATGGCCATGCTGCCTAGGGTGGTGATAGAGATGGTGGTCTGTGAGATATTGTCTCAAAAGGAGGCTTTTCCAAGCTCTCAAAGTTGGTATCTTACCAAGTGCTTCTTCTGATATCCTGTTAAGTTCCTGTCATTAGCATGTGCAGCTGGTCTGAATGCTTTGCAGTAGAGAACCTGACTGCTTGCTCTCGTCCTGCATAGTTTTAACCATAACCTGGACAACTGTGACATCAGTGGGTAAAAAGCACCCTGATACTTTTAAAGGCTCTACCCCAAAGGTTGAAAAACTCCAGAGTCTGTTGAATGCATTCCTCATCATTGGCTACGCTGACCAGGGTTGGTGTGAGTTCCAGTCTAACAACATCTGGAGAGCTGCATGTATCTCACACGTGCTTCCCTTCTTCAAGCTTTCCTTCCATTCCTTTCCTATTCTTTTCTTCCTGTTTTCAGAGACTGTTGACTCACCTACTCAAACACGTATCTCTTGCTTGGAGGTGATAGGGGAAATTATTCTTCTGCGTTTGTGCTGCTACGATGGCTACTGTTGGGTGTAGTTTTGCCAAAATTTTTGCAGAAAGTGCCCTTTTTGGAAATTATCTAGGGCACAACTTACCCATATGTTGTTAAAGTGTGAGGTCTCTTTCAGGCTCTACAATTATAACATTTTGATACCACATTAAATACTGTGGCTGAATCCTACAGAATCCTGGGATTTGTATTTTCATGCAGCACTAGAGCTCTGGCAAAAAATTCTAAATGCCTCACAAAACTACAAACACCAGGATTTCATAGGATTGAGCCGTGGCACTTAAGGGGATATCAAAGTGCTATATTTGTGCAGTAAGAAAAAGACCTGGGGCAGCAGGGTAGACGGGAAAGAACAAGTGAATTTCACAATTTTTTGATGAATAAGCGAGGAGTACGGTATGCTGCCTTCAGCATGAACTGATCTCCACTAGAGTTGCCAGATCTCAGAGCCTTGCCCTGAGCCTCCAGTTTTCACAGAGCATCTCCAGACAAGAGATGAGGGGTGCAAATTCTCCAGTTTTGGTGGGGTCATCTCCAAGCAAGAGGAAAAGGCTGTGTGCAAATTTCCAGTTCAGCTGGTAGAGTAGCAGCTTGTTACAATTTTCAAAGCCTATCTGATTTGGTGATGTGACTTGGAACAGCTCCATGTATTTACTTAGTTAGATTCCTATTTGCCAATGTGATTCTGGGCTGCATCAATAGGAGTATAGTATCTAGGTCAAGGGAAGTGATAGTACCACTCTGTTCTGCTTTTGTCAGACCTCACGTGGAATACTGTGTGCAGTTCTGGCCACCACTGTTCAGGAATGATATTGACAACCTGGAATGTGTCCTGAGGAGGGTGACTAAAATGGTTGAAGCCTGGAAACCATGCCTTGTGAGGACCAGCTTAGGGAGCTGGGTGTGTTTAGCATGGAGAGGAGAAGGTTAAGAAGCAACATGATAGGTCTGTTTAAATATTTGAAGGGGTGTCATATGGAGGATAGAACAAGCCTGTTTTCTGCTGTCTTTTCCACACGACACTCTTATAGCGCGATGATTCCACTTTCAACCTCCTATGGAATCCTGGGGTTTGCAGTTCCAGGAGGGGCCATCCGGCCCCTCCCAGAACTGCAAACCCCAGGATTCCATAGGAGGTTGAAAGTGGAATCATCGCGCTATAAGAGTGTCGTGCGGAAATGTAAGACACAGCAATGGCTTCAAAGTTCAGAAAAAGAGATTTCCTATAAACATTAGGAAGAACTTCCTGACAATAAAGCAATTTAACAGTGGAATATGCTGCCTCAAAGTGTGGTGGTGTCTCCTTCTTTGGAGGTTTTTAAACAGAGGCGGGATAGCCTCTGTTGAATTCCTGCATGAGAGGAGTTGGACTTGATGGCCTTTGTGATCTCTTCCAGCTCTATGATTTGATGATTCTCTGCCAGTCATTATGGAACCAGGACTTACCCTCCATGCTGCTGTGCTTCTACCTTCTAACTAGAAGCAAATTGTTGCTGTCTGCCTTCAAGTCATTTCCAGTTTATGGTGATCCTCAGGCAAACATGGCACAAGGTTTTCTGAAGCTGTAAGTGTGTGATGTGGCCAAGGTCACTTAGTAGGTTTCCGTGGCCAATGCTCAAACCACCACTGAAATTACCTGTTCTGTATAACTATTGAAGGGAAAGGCACTCTGTTCTTTATTTTACCTGGCAGCCTTAAGCCACATCCACAACCCTTTAAAGGTAGGTGCTGTTATGCTAAAATTGCTACGAAAGGCATTAGGAACAGCCAGCCACTGCCGCTGCCATATTTAGAGGTAAGAGAGACCCACCAACCAAGTGTTCATTGACAAAGTAAGTAGCCAAGTGAGCTGAATCTCCATGAGTTGAGGAACAGAAAGAGGAGGTCAGAAACATAAATTACCTTCTCTACTCTCCATCATAGTAAGC
Source organism: Ctenosaura bakeri (assembly GCA_948474755.1). Classification (NCBI taxonomy): domain Eukaryota; kingdom Metazoa; phylum Chordata; class Lepidosauria; order Squamata; family Iguanidae; genus Ctenosaura; species Ctenosaura bakeri. Next base: position 559,262 of record CAOLHI010001270.1, read on the forward strand.
TTGAAAATAAAATATTAGTATACATCTCTAAAATATAAAGTGTTTTAAAGTATCCAATCTAGATTTAGGGCCCTTCCACTCTGCAAGTTATAGCATTATGATTCTGTTTTAACTACCATGGTTCCGTCCTGTTCTCAGACAAAGAATTCCAGTGTTTCATCATACTACAAATTCCAGGATTCCATAGGATGGAGCCATGGCTGTTAAAATGAACTCATAATGGCAAGGCAGGTTGTAGACTGTTCGTGGTGAAACACCCTTGGGCCTAGATGGTAAGCACCAAAGCGGTCTCTTGTGGAGATGATCAAAGAAGCAGTCACAGCAAAATGAGCCTTTCTGAAGCACTGTAGAAGGAATGAGGTGTTGATAGAAAGAGGGGGAAATAGGCTGATGTCCTGGTGATGGTGGAATGGTGAGGGAAGATGACTTAATTTTCATTTGCACTTAGGGAATATCGCTTCTGGAAACATCCTGGCAGTTGTGGCTTGGATCTTTAGGAACACAATGGGTCTGTGATCATATGATGGCTTTTATTGCCTGATGTAAAAACTGTAGTATCATGCATTTTGTAGATAGACTGATAGCATATGGGAAGACTCAGCTGTTGAGGCTCATGTTTGCCTCAGAGACATTTGGGAAATGGAGTTGGGAGGTCTTGGAAGGAAAACTTAGCCCCCTAGAAAGAAAGTTTAAGTCCACGACCTTCAGAGTAACTAGGGTTACCAGATTTCAGGGCCTGGTCCCTCTTCTCCAGTCCTCAGAGTAAAAGGGAGGAATCTCAAGGTGAGAATGCTGCCTTGAAAAGTGTATGTGTGTTTCTCACTTTGTGTTAAACTTGGTGATTTTTTTTACTTCAATGCCATACTCTGCAGCTGTTGTTAATGCTTAAGGTATCATGTGTAATGATATCATCTCAGCTTGCCCTTTGTAACATCACTTCCATAATAATATTACCAAAGCTCCCCAAACGTAAGAGGTCATTCCTAAGTCTTAGGTTTTGGCCCTGAAAATATCAGGACCTGGGATAGTCCTGACCTGGCAACCCTAAAAATAACATTGTTAAAATGTCTTTAGTTCCACACAAACAAGAGCCAATTAGACAAGGAGGTCTTTGTGACACAACTATACGTGTGAGAAAGGTTTGGACAATAGGGAAACACTTGGGATGAGCTTTCCCTGTAGAAAAGAAAGGTTCTACCTGAACAGCAGTGGAATCAGTCTGCTACTGTTTAACATTGAAATGATCACAGAGCAGCTTTTAAACAAATTTCTGGGGTAAGGCCAGTAGTTGATGGTGAGCACCAGATGTGGGACTGTTCATAATTCAGGAATGATTCTATGCAATTTATATTACAAATGTTTCCGTCCATCAAAGTTATAGTAGGTTAGAACTTGGCAATAAAGGAGGCAGGAGAGATGACAGGAATTTAAAGACATCAAGGGGTCACCTGAACATTTATTTCTCTCTCCAGACGTGCTTTTTGTCTACAGTATTTTAAGTATTTCTACACCTATGCTACAAGGCTTAAGGCAAGACGGGTAATCCAGAGGAGAAAATGTGATAATGGATAATGTTATCTATTGAGTTAATGCACTTTCAGGTCACAGCAAAGTAACACAGTATCTAGTCACAATAATAAAATAATTGCATGGTCCTTGAACATTTGTCCCCTTGGCCAGATACTGTAGACCTTTTCCTGCACAGGCAGATTTCCCTCTCATTGGAGGCAAAGAGAGAAAATAATTAATACACCAATGAAGGAAGGGCAGGAGAGCTACTCCTCTCTCTCTTCTACCCTAACAAGGCTTTGGATTTATCATTTCTTCTGCCATGGACTCTCCTTTCTCTGCCTATATAGGATCACTTTTTAACTAATCACAGGCACTGGAAAAATCAATCATGGAGCAAATAGGAGGGTAGTATCTTTGAAATTCATCCTGAATGGTCTCCAGGATTTGGTGTAAGATCAGAAAGATTGTGCACTATGCTGTCAAATTCAGTGTTTATATAAATGGAAAGATTTCCTGAAAATCCACTAGAGTAACATTAATTCTAAAAGAGGAAACTGCTGGGAAATGGAGAGAGAGCAGTGGCTTTCTCAAGCAGAGTAAACAAGTTGGCAAGGCAGAAGCTGAACAATGACTAGTTCCACACCACATACCTGCAGGGTATGGCATAGAAAAAAAAATAGGCATAAACTTTTTTGTAACACATAAAAAAGTAGCAATACTTACAAGCACTTTTGCATAATCAGATACATAAAAGGTGGAGAGAAAGGATTAGGAAAATGGCTCCAGGTTAGAGTGATGAAGGAAGATAGTGTAGGAAAACGAACAGCAAATAACTTTAAAGATATGCTGTGCATAAAAGCCTATAGAGTAATGTGCAAACCAGCAATTAGTGAGTATGGCATGCAGAGACTACTCACACTAACAGATGCCTCAGAAGACAAAGCACTGTAAGGGAGAGTCAAATCAGGATGCTTGGTGGTTGGTTACTTATAATTAACTATTTTCCAATAAGATAATTTTAATTAACATTCTAATTATTTCATACAATATTTTCTGTGGTGATTTTCTCCCTGGACATCCTCCAGCTACCATGAAGACTTTGTGTTCATTGATTCACACTATATAATTGTAGCACTATGATTCCATTTAACATGCCATCGCTACATCCTATAGAATCTTGGGGTTTATAGTTTGGTGAGGTACTAGAGCTCTCGGATGAAGAATTCTAAACATCTCTCCGTAAACTGAAAATTCCAGGATTCCATTAGATGCAACCATGGCAGTTAAAATAGAATCATAGTGCTCTAATTGTTTAGTGTAAAACAGCCCCACATCAGTAGCCTGAAACAAGTTAAAATAATAGCAGTAATAAGCAGCTATTGTTACATGTCTTCAAGTTGACACTAACTTACAGCAACCCTATCCTAGGGTTTTCTTGATAAGAATTGTTCAGAGGTGGTTCCCCTAATTTCACCCGGTTGGTTTCCATGGCTCAGCATGGTATCAAACCCTGGTCTCCTAGCATCCTAGTCCAGCCCTGAAATCACTATACCATGCTGGTTTAATAAGCATTCCAATTTATAAATAAGGATCCTAGTATTTTAAAAGATTTTTTAAAAGCATGAGGTGCAGCAGCAGTCAAGCATCTTCAGAATGTAAATCCAAGTAACATCTCATCATTGCTGGGTACTCTCCTTTATAGATGTCATGAGAGATAGTTTCAGTCCTTAAGTCTAGATCAAATGAATTCACCCTCTTACCGTCTTCTCAGCAAACAGAACAGTTATTAAGACTGTAGGAGGAAAAATAGACTTGAACCCTAAAATCATAATTTAGGTTCCAGGTCTCCATATATATTATCAGCCATAGTTCACTTCTACAAAAATCTCTTAAGGAGGAAAGGACAGAAGGTTGTTCAGTGGCCTGAATATCATTCTCAGTTCTTTCTAGAATATTGCCATTTGCATTAACTGAACTTACATTTACAAAGGTTAGATAACTTCTGTTACATAAGGGTTGACTCAATAAGTTTGTATTAATTCAATGGGGCTGCTCTAGTGGTCATTAACCACTGGAATTAACCCAGGCTCTTTAAGACTCATCCACCTGGAAGGACCAATGGACAGTATGAGATGTCCTTAGAGGCATTGACCACAAGAGGGCTCCCTTATTGCACATAAGGTACACAATCTGAGTTGGGAAGCCAGGAAGTTTGTCTCACTCAAAATGATTGTGTCACAAAAAAAGGAATCGAAGAATCATCAGAGCTGAAAGGGACCTCAAGGGCTTCTAGTCTGAGGTACCAGTGCAACCAGATTAGCTAATATTGTTTATAATGAAGTAAGCCCACATTTAAGTGTACAGTAAAAGTGGGTCATATGATTTTCTTAGTAGGTCTGAAATTGATAGAATCTAATATTCTTCAATACACTTCCTGAATTTTTTTCAAAGTGTGCTGGCTCACAGTTGTTGTATGCCTTAAAGTCATTTCTGACTTAAGGTGACCCTAAGGAGATCCTATCACAGAGGTTTATTGGCAAGATTTATTCAGAGAGATTTACCCTTGCTTTCCTTTGAAGGATGACAGAGTGTGATTTGCACAAGCTCACACAATAGGTTTCCTTGGCCAGGTGGGGATTTGAACCCTGGTTTCCTAGAGTCCCAGTCCAATGCTCAAACCACTGTAGGGTAGACAGGTAGGTCCATGAAGGCCCTGGCCAATATTTTGTTACTGATTCAGGAAACTGAAATTCAGAAAAGAGAAGACAGAGATACCACCAACCTACCATTATGCGTAAACTTTGTGTTTTTAAAAAACCATACATTTGAAGTTCACAGTTCATAGAGCTGCTTTGCTCAAGTGTAAGTTGCCCAATTTAATAAAATAATTACAATTATAGGAGAGATTCTTCCTTGTAGACATTTAAAAAGCAGCTTGCTAGATGTCTTTTTCATGTGACTATACTTCTTTTAAACTCTGGACTCTTTCATGATACAAGAAAATTCAAGATAATTTATGAGGGCCCACAAAGGGTTCTGATCCAGCAGGAACATTTCTGCTGGAGGAACATGGAAGGAGAGAATATTCACTGATTCCTCCCAACACATCCTAGTCCCCTAGCCCTCTACAATGAGGGTTTTGGGTACCCTGCATTCAGAACAGTGTGGGAGGTGGATCTGGGAGATGACAAGGCAAGGAGCAGCATCTGGAAATATCCCTTCTCTTTCCATTTCCTGACAAACAGGTGAGCAGACAGTCACTGCTAATGCTCTTCACGACCATTTACCACCTCTGAGCCAGAGGGTGAACACAGGAGCAGGTAACAAAAGAGGTGGCTGATGTACAACGTGTCCAGGAGGTGGGGGAGGGTTGATTCTACTCTGGATCTTAAAGTTCTTAGTCTTGTGTTTTAAAGGTGTTTTCCAAAATGTTGAACCTATTTCATTGTTAGGATTGAGGCGCTTGGATAGCTTATTTATCATTCGGACTAAAACCCAGAGCAGATTCACAATCACTGGGTAACAGTAGTGAAAACAGCAGACGCAGGACCAGGGGCTCTTGGTGGTAGGCCTACTGCAAGTGGTAAACCCTGACACTGGCCCATGGTCCATTACTTAACTGGAGATTTCTACAATGCCAATGCAACATCCTTTGAGGAATTAACTTGCTAAAAGTTAAAAGCAAGCTAAATAGAGTAGAGCTACCTTAATGCTAAAATACACACAGTGGCTGGAATCCTACATTTCTGTTTCCTGAGTTTAACCTGTTCTGCTTACCAGAAGTTCTTGCCAAGAGAATTGATGTGACTGTCACTGACTATCCTTTGCTGCTACATCTCCTTGTGACCTCTGAAAAATCTGCTGTAGATGGCTGGAGGACTCTTTGGACAGGGGAGTGTACTGCACAGGGATGTGGCAAAATGGCACAAGAAAAGGGCTGCCGTCCCCTACCATCTGTGGGATATTCCACTGGAGCTGGGATCTCCCTGTGGGAACACAGCCACTGTCTGAGCTATTTCCCCAATGCTATGTGGGCCAGGTTTTCAGAGGTCACTCAGAACAAGCTTTGCACAAATTCAGGTTTCTAGGTTGTACTTTGATTTTTTTGGGGGGGGGGCTCACTCATCAGAGCTAAGTGCATAACAATGGGAGGGGAGACAATAAGCTACAGCATTCTATGAGCATTCTCTTTCTCCCTCTCCACACACATGAATTCAATTTCTATAGACCAATGATTTTTTGATAAAATAAATATGCATCTGAGTTGCTATGGACCAATGATTCTAACAGAATAATGCAAACTCTGAAAGCGTTCAACAGAAGTACCCAAATATGTGGTGAATTATCTACTCATGACCTACTCAAAAGGTGTGGAACACTGTTATATCTATTACAATAGTGAGGTACTTGAAATCTCTGCCAGAGTGCTCTGGTACCTGTTGCCAAAACATGAATATTACGGCTCCCTAGCAAAGGATTCTTACTTGGCAAAGTATGTCACCAAAGTACAAATCCCAGGACTCCACAGGATGGAGCCACAACAGTTAAAGTAGTATCAAACTGGTGTAACTGTGTAGTATAGATACTCTTTGAGACTGATCAACACAAAGCCAGACAAGCCAGAGAAATTACTTTAAATTTTACTTTAAAAATAAAAAAACTATTGGGAGATGGAAAACCTTGCCATTCCATTGCCTTCCTGCCAATAGATTCTGATCTGCTCTTAAGTATTATTATATTTTCATGCTGCCTTTCTTTCAAGGAGTTCCAGAGATTAACTCTTATTAACCTCACAATAAAACTTTTAAGTTATGTTAGGCTGAACAAAGTGATTCAGTGCCCTCATAGCTTTCCAGATGTTGGACTCAAACTGACCAATGCTGAAGGATGATGGGAGTAGTTCGTCAACATCTGGGAGGCTGACAGGCTCTGCAGCCCTGATACAAAGTTTACTGTAGAACACTGTAGTGTGTCAAACTATGGTACTCAAGAGCCCATGCTGAATCAACACCAGAGTGACCAGAATTGACTCAGCCATGAGACCAACTGCGCATTTAAGCTATGAAGACTACTTTAGAGTAAGTAGCTTGTCACTAATGCATCCTATCTGAAGTTGGGCACATAGTCACTCATCCTTTGATCAAAGTCAGAAGAACCACTCTGGAGCAAGGGGCTAGCGTTCAAACTCCAAGCTTACTGTTCACTAGAGATTCAGCATATTTCCATTCTGCCTGCTGCACCAGAAGAACTTAGGGCTCTGCCAGCAATGTTGAGACTGCCTGTCCTTCTGCTGACGCTGCCTTGGGAAGAATACTGGATGATTGTTTTCGTCTATCTTCTCATTATTGAATAATAAGGCCAGGGAAGTATTCCCCACCTTTTATTATGAGTATCAGGGTCAGCTGTTCCTGATGAAAAGAAAAAATGGAAGAGTGTTCTGTGGGGCCTGCTGAAAAAACACTCTAACAGTGATCTTTGGTTTTATGTTGCCTCATGTTCTTTCCACAGTTACCAAATATCTGGAGGTGAGAAATAGGCAGACACAATGAAACATGGCATCTTAGAAAGTAAAGGACAGGAGAACCCTGAAGACAGCAGATAGTCAACAAGGAAGTGGCAACAATGAGCACTGATTGTGGGAATCCCATTCAGTATAGAATGCATCTTTCAGACCATACTTGAGGAAGGGAGAGGGTATCCTTCTGACATACAGTGTAACCCCGTTTGCCACTAAAACATTCCAAGGCCTTTCTACTCTAGTATGCATGAGGAACTGCCCACTGCAGGATTGGGAAGAAAAGACCCACAGTACAGTGAAAGCACAACTAGTGGCTAATGACTTGACAACTACGTGTGATCTGGCATTGTGAATTTTCTCACAGAGGCCATATCTCCCATCTTCTCTCACCTTAGGCCAAGTCTCTTTTTCCTTTTTTTAAGAAAACCATTATAAAAGAGGATTACAGTAATAAGGGCTGAATTGAGGCCCCTCATAAAATACAGGGGTAGGGACTCCACTGAGGTCCAGAGAAGGTTCAGGCATGCCAATGCCCCATCACTTGCCTTGACACCTGGTTGCCCAACTGCCAATTCCAGTCACTTGTAAAAATTTCTTCCCTGCAGGAGCTGGAGGCTTTGATGATTTAGAACTGTGCTTAGTGCTTGGGTGTGAATTGTGGCTCCCTGCCACCAACACAGAGTTACTGACAAAGAGGAGGGAGAGAGTTGTCCCTTCTGAACTCAGATGAAAAGATGAAAAGGGGTGGTGGTGGGAATGAGCAGGACAAGAGTCCACAAGATCATCTAGCCTTCCGTTTGGGATTTGCACTGCCTGTCAGTTCCCACTGTATGTACTTAACTAAGATTGTCATCCAAAGCAAGTGTGATGCAACATCTCACACAGCAAATAGTTCAAAACCCAGAAAATCCTTCCCAGTGACCATTCACATTAAAAATAATGGTGTGATGACCCACAACACAATTCAGTAGCCTCAACTGCCAGCAGGCTAACCTACAAAATTCAACTGTAAAAAGCTATGATGCTGAATTAGTACAATTACTACATAAAGGCTTTGGTTCTCCATCTCTTTGGTAGATCAAAGAGTCTCTTAGCTCCTCAATAACCTCTTCCCTGGGAAGAAAGGGGTTTTTTTACAACCAAATCAAGCCACTTTTGAGCCTATTTGCTAAGAGAATCAGGTGACATCCCTTAATTCTCTGGTCAAGCCTTCTTCTCAGGTTGTTCATGACACCTGCCTTTTCAAAAAAAATTCTAAAAACTGGCAGCATTACACAGCATTCAGACTGTACTATTTAGATTTAACATGTGTGCAGCTTTAAAATGTAATCCGTGTACTTTATCATAAAAGAAGAACTGAAAATATGTTAAGAGATTTTATTGCATGTTAGAAATCACAGGAATATTTGTTTCAAAAGGAACACAGGGCAGAAAGAACCTTTATTGCCTAGGTCCCGAAGTGATACATTGTGTGAGTATGGTAGAACATGTTTCTAACCCCTGTAGTTGTGAAGAAAAATTTGAAAGTATACAAGATGAAAGTACAGAAGTGGGTGTAGGAACCTGTCTAGCTGTGGTGATGCTGTAGCTTCATAGCTGGAAGTCTGAGATGCATTTCCACATTTTAATTTTTTAATGCTGTGAGGAGGGGTGGAAAAAGCATGGCTCTTAAGATGTTGCTGGACTGCAGCCCTCAGCATGCTTCACCATGAGATATGTTGGCTAGAGGGTTTATGGGAGTTGCAATCCAACATCTGGAGACTCATGCTTTCTCTAGCACTATTCTTTAAAATATTTCAGATTCTCTCTCTCTGTATATGTGTGTGTGCGCATGTGTATTTTGGTAGGGGGAACACATTGTCCAAATCACTGAAATAATCAGAAATAAGAGAGAGTGTATACTTCTCTACATGGCCATAGTTAATGTAGAAAAGAACAGGCTTTGGATCCAGCAGCACCCAAGTCTTCAGTTCCTGACCTCTCCAGTGAAAAGGATCATAGCTAGGGATGCAAAAGTTGCTATCTGTGCATAATCCTGGACAGTCACTGACAAACAGAGTAGGCAACACTGGCCCAGTTGGATATAATATTTGATTGGATATAATATTTGATTTGAGCTAAGAGAGGTTCTCCAACAGCAGCCAGTTTTCACACCCAAACCCCAGCACACTATGTTGTTGCTATGTGCCTAGTCATATTTGACCTACAGCAACCCTAAAGCAAACCTATCACAGGGTTTTCTTGGTAAGATTTGTTAAGAAGTGATTTGCCCTTGCCTTCCTCTAAGGTCGAGAGACGGTCACTTGCCCAAGGTCACCCAGTGGGTTTCCATGGCCAAATGAGGGATATGAACTCTGGTCTCCCAAATCATAATCCAACACTAAAATCACTCTACCACACTGGCTGTCACCATAATATGCACCCTCACAATAATGTTTGTTTTGTGTTTTTTTGCTTTTGTTTGAAAAACACACAAACAACTCCGCCCAACTGCAAATTTTTGGGAAAATAAGGGTACATGTCTTGCTTTAGATGAGAACTGCACTTCCTAGAGAGTTTCAGTGGTGCAGTTTTTCTTCTTGGCCCTCTTCTCCCAATTTTCCAGTGGTATTTGGTGCAGGTGTCTGGGGATCTCAAAAACAGGTAGGAGCTGTAGATACCAAGGAGTTCTCCAACCCTGTTCTGCATCATCATCCGATGCAAAGTGTGTTCTGCTATTTGAATAGCAGTTATACCACATATATGTACAATATGGTACTGGGCTAGAATTCAGCAACCAGGAACTGCAATACCTTTTTTAAAAAAAAGAAAGAAAGAAAGAACAAGTTTCTAACTCCTGTGGTTGTGAAGATAAATTGGAAAGTATACAAAGAATACCCTGAAGAATCTCATTAGTATATATGAATCTTTGCAGCATTTGGGGTGGGGTGAGGCTTAGTGCTCAGCTATTTCTATCCCATCCTATATCACAAGATCTCAGGGTGGCATACAAATAATTTTTAAAAAATTTTTAAATATAAAAACATAAAACACCAAACACAAACTAAACAAAGAAAACATTAAAAAACCTGTACAAAGACAACCAAAAATCCACTATACAAAATAATATAATAATCACAAAACAAAACAGCAAAACAGCATACAAGTAAAATTTGACATAGCTATAAATTATTAGTAAGAAACATGCTAACTTTGGCATAAAAATTTGATCTTTTCCTGCAAACTATCTATAAAACATTTTGGACAGGTGTTCATTCATTCTCTCCTTTTATTAAAGAAGATATTCCCCCAGCTAGTTCCATTATCAGATTCTTCTTAGTGCTAGGAAATTACTCTTTCTAACCCACCCTACTGCACTATGCTCCTTTCATACAGCAATCTGTCCAAAATGCTTTATGGAGTTTAAAGGCACCTTCTCTATTGTTATTTTCATCGAAGTATTGATAGGATGTTCCAAATCCTGAAGCTGTAGCAATCTGACTAGTAGCTATTCTGCAAACAAGTAAATCTATATAAGCGGAAACTTTTATTACCATTTAGAGAATTTTTTCTAGAAGAATACTGATCCTTTTGGAAAGTTTTTCATACCAGGGGAAAGAAAATACGGGCAACTGGGAAAAAGATTATTCCCCAAATGGAAATAAACAGCCCTCTTTTCCTTGCCAAAAGGGCCAGGGGTGGATGTGCAGGTCATCCTGCAGGGAATCAGGTCAGACCTCTGGCAAGAGTGGCCTGTTCTTCCAAGCAGCCTTCTGGGTACAGAGTTAAAGGGAGAAATAAGGCAGGAAGTGCAGAATGAAGAAGACAGGAATAAAGGGTCTGTTGTTGTTGTTGTTACTGTGTGCCTCCAAGTTGCTTCTGACTTACAGCAACTCTCAGACAACCCTGTCACTGGTTTTCTTGGAAAGATTTGTTCAGAAGGGGTTTGCCATTGCCTTCCTCTGAGGCCAAGAGACTGTAAGGTGCTCAAGGTCACCCAGTGGATTTCCACGATTGAGAGGGGATGCAACTCCCGGTTTCCTGGTGTCTTAGTCCAATACTCAAACCACTAAACCTCGCTAGCTTTCCTGAAATAAAGGGTGGTCCTGCCTGTTTCCTGGCTCTGGCCTTGATAAGCTATCTTTAAGTATCTGAAGGGCTGCCACAGAAGTGGTGCATGCAGTAAGCTTGTTTTCTGCTGCTCTAGCATCTAATCCAATGGATTCAAATTACAAGAAAGTAGACTAAAACTTCTGAAACTAAGGCCCTTTCCACACACGGAGGAAGAAACAGGCGAAAACACGCTAAAATGGAGCTTACCTGAAACCGGGTAAGTCCGTCGCCACGTGGAGCAGTGTGTTTTCGCTGTTCCACACTCATCTGCATCCCGCGGCATCCAAAATGGCGGCTCGTGGCTGGCGGAGGCTCTCCACCAACCGGAGAAGCTCGCCAGCCGGAAGCCTGCCCCCTGGCAGGTCTGCAGGCGGGGCTGCACGTGGCTGCACGCCCCGTGCCTTTTAAAAACCTAATGAAAAGTGGTTTCTAAAAAGCATGCGGCGCCGCCACTTCTGGTCGCCCTAGCGCAGATTGGGGTGTGGAACTACGCAAAAGTAGTCTGCCCCAATCCACTTTACGGTGTAGACGACCTCCATCAGAGGTCACTCTACAATGTTTTTTAACCTCCGTGTGGAAAGGGCCTAAGAGCTTTTCAATAATGGAACAGACTACCTCAGAAGATGATGGACTTTCTTTCATTGCAGTTTTAAACAGAGGTTAGATGGCTGTACTTTAATGGTGGATTCCTGAACTGGTGAAGGTTGCCCTTCAAGCCCCACCCAACTCTGTGATTCTGTATTTGTGATCTTCAGCTTCACCCAGCATTAAACTGCAGTCCTTGACAGGCTACCTGTGCTGTAGAGAGCCCTGAACAGAAAAAAAATACCTATCCTTGCAATAGACCTCAAGTTTGAAGAAAAAAAAAACTTTTCTGACTGGGAAATGGTAGCAGCTTTGACAACATCAAAAGGATGGTAGGTTTGAAAAAGTGCTTGAAAGCATTGTAAACTCATTCTTTAAAATCTGTGCATTCTCCACCTCCCTCTTATTAGATCTTTAAATGGGATTTTCAGTGTGCAAAAGGCTTCACAATAACTTTCTCATATATTTCTCCTAAACACTCACTGAGGTAGGTTTTTGATTCTTCACATTTTGATTCTTCATATTCCACCAAAACCCATGGATAATACACTCAGAAACTTGGGCTTATCCCAATCAAAGGAGTCAACATTCAGCAGCACAAATAAGAACAAGCCACTCACAGAACACCCTCCTTTAGGGAGTTGCCAAAGATACAATGGAGGACTTCAGGTCAGGCACCTACCGTGTTTCCCCGAAAATAAGACACTGTCTTATATTTATTTTTCCTCAAGAAGACACAGTATGGCTTATTTTCAGGGGATGACTTATTTTTATTAAGTATGGCAGATCTGCCGGGGACGGGCTTCCGGCTGGCGAGCTTCTCGGGTTGGTGGAGAGCCTCCACCAACCAGAAGCCGCCATTTGGGACGCCGCAGGACTGCAGAGCAGCAATCTCGCGCTGCTCCGCGTGGCGACAGACTTACCCGGCTGCCGGTAAGCTCCGTTTTAGGGTGGTGGCCCTTTCTGCATGTGGGGGGGAACGGGCGAAAACACCCTAAAACAGAGCTTACGGCAGCCGGGTAAGTCCGTCGCCACGCGGAGCAGCGTCCCATATTATGCCCTCCAGCTGGGACTCTGAAATAACAACTGTTCACTCTCCCCTTGCGATGATATGCAAATGGTACCTCTCCCTAGATGACTAAAACCATTTTTGTAATATTTTTCATGGCAAGGTAAAAGGGAGTGAGAGCTAGTGTGTTCTAGTGGGTTCCAGTTGCCAATCCCTCCCCTAAATTGTGGGAAGGGAGTGTTATCCAGCCCCATGGTTCCGATTATGACCACCTCAGTCGGGAAAGGAGCGATTCTTCTCCTCTGAAGAGAATCGAAACTTTTCGTTCCTTCCCCTCACAGCATTACAAGGCCTCCTCACGCGGCCTCCCGTGGCGCGCGCCAGGCGTTCTGCCCCGTTCTCCATTACCTCAGGCTAGGTTAGGCCTCAGCCTCGGCCTGACGCGGCTCCCCCTCCTCACCCGCCGTGGCTCCGCAGCAGGCTGCCTGTTGCCACCGTCGCACATGTGCCCGAAATCCTTGCTCGGTCGGTAGTGGCTGAGGGGGCGAAGACAACCGCGATGACGTCAACGGGGCCGCCTCCGTCTCCCATGGCACTCGGTGCTGGGCACACCACTCTGGGGCTGCGGCTGTAGCTGTAACAGTTGCCGCCAGACCGGCGCGGCCTGCTTGCCCCCTCTGCGGCCCGTGGTCTCCTCCGCCTTGTCCTCGCTGCGCGCCAACTCCCTCAGCCTCTCTGGCCGCCGCCGCCTCCTCTTACTCAGGGCAGCCATGCAGAGCCACAGCTCCGCCAGCTCTGCCGGGCCGGTGCCTGGCTTCGGCTCCTTCTTCGCTCCACCCCTCGCAGGGAGATGCTACAGTCAGGTAAGGCTCTTGGCTCGGCCTTCCCCTCCCCGCTCTTTGCCCTGAGGAGAGGGCTCGTCTCCCACATCCGGGAATATTTGGGGGCTCCTCTCTTGCCACTTCTCCTGATTCTGTTCCACCTCCCCCCTTTGGACCTCCCCTTACACTCCCGAGACCCTCTAAAATGAAGCCTGTGTGGGAACCCACAGAACGGGACCTGACCAGGACCTGTCTTATTTTCGGGGTATGGCTTATATTGCACAAATCCTTACAAATCCTGCTATGGCTTATTTTATGGGTATGTCTTATTTTCGGGGAAACACGGTAGTGAGTCATGTGCAAGCGCACTAATTACGAGGCATCTTGGGCTTGCTCCCTTCCTTTCTCTCACCAGTCTCTCTCATGTGGCTCTCGGTATGGTAGGCCCAGAAGCCTGAACACATCCTTCTCAGTGGGAGTGGACAGAGGAAGGCCTGGCACTATTTTGAGGCCGCCAGGTCGACGTACCACACCACTGCTGAGGGCATGCTCAGACAGACTCATGCCCTTGGTCTTGGCCAGAGCTCTCATGGAGCGATTGAAGTGGGCTGAACCAGTGAAGTAGAGCAGGGCACATGCAAACTCGTTATAGGGCACAACGATGATATCAAGACGGCGGTGGCGCCTGTCTGGGCCTGGCAGACAGCAGACTCCAAGGTACTTCTTCTGGTTTCCATTGTCTTCCTGACTCACTAAGTCATCTGTGAGAAAACCTGAGGAGAAAACACACATCTGTAACAGATAGGATCTGTTGGCTCGATTATTGCAAAGCACTGTAATCTTCTCCCTCCCCAGAGGAAAGCTTGAATGGGGGGGGCTCCCTGCCTCCTGTCCAGAAGTGCTGGGATCCTGCTTGGCCAGTATGACTGGCAAGCATTCTCACAAGGAACAGGACATTCATTCATTCCTTTTCTTTCTTCCTTTCTTTTCAGTGATCAGATCTGATAATTTAAATGATTACATTTATATCACTATGAAAGTTCATGGTGTTCAGTGCTGTGACCTGAATTAACCAGTCATGATCACCAGCATTCCAGGTCCTCAAGGAATATCTTTCCGAACAGCACATCAGACACCTAGCTAAGCCAGGATCTTGGAAAAGCGTCCACCAAACAACTGGACAGAGAGTTCAGTTGCCCATCACTCCATTGTTGAAACAGCTTCATTGGCTACCAATCCATTTCAAGGTAGAATTCGAAGTGCTGGTTATGACATTTGAATCCTACATGACTGTGTCTGAACTATCTGAAAGAGCTCACCTTCCTATATGACTCTGAATGAATTTTAAGCCCTTCAAAGGAGGGTTTTTCTTGGTGTCACCACCATCACAAGCATGTTTGTGGAGAACACAGGAAAGAGCCTTCTCAGAACTCCTTCCCACAGAAGCTTTGGTGGGCCTCTTCTCTGCTTTCTTTCTGCTGACACACAAAGATCTTTTTTTAAAAAAATTAGGCAGGCTTTTACTCTCAGTTCAGGTGGTAGAAGAGTCACGTGCTGTGCTTTTATCTTTTTAAAATATGTTTTAAATGAGTTTTATATTGTTTTTAATACAGTTGTTCATTTATTAAAACTTTTGCACTACAGTAGGACCCCTGTATCCGGGATTCATGATCCATGGATTCAGTTATCTGTGGTTGGCCAGGATCAGCCTGGGGTGGGCAGCAGGAGGTGGTGAGGAGTGCAATTCTGCACTGCTTGCTGTTTCCCCACTGGCTGCCACTGCAATCAGGCCCAGTGCTGGCTGCAGGAAAACGGCAGGGATCACGGGATCGTGCTTCTCATTGTTTTCCCACCTCCAGCCACCAGCCCTAGCTGGATCACAGCCCGGGGCCGGCAGGAAAACAGCAAGCAGCACAGGATCACACTCCTCACTGTTTTTTCACCTCCTGCTGCGGGCCCCAGGCCTGATCGCA
The DNA here is from genome assembly GCA_948474755.1 of Ctenosaura bakeri. Classification (NCBI taxonomy): domain Eukaryota; kingdom Metazoa; phylum Chordata; class Lepidosauria; order Squamata; family Iguanidae; genus Ctenosaura; species Ctenosaura bakeri. Next base: position 574,772 of record CAOLHI010001270.1, read on the forward strand.
GCAGCGGCTGACAGGAAAACAGCAGGCAGGGTGGGATCCTGCACTCTCCACTGTTTTCCCACCCGCCACCACCGCGATCAAACCCGGGTGGGTGGTGGGACAGAGTATTCGGTATTATCCACAGAGTTCAGTATCCGCAGGGTGGGGGGAAGAACCAATCCCCCATGGATATAGGGGTCCTACTGTAATAAAATTTCAGTAGCACTTTAAAAAAAAATATGTTGTAAACCACCCTGGATCTCATGTCAGCAGAAAGGCGGGATATAAATTAAATTAAAATCAGTCAAATCCTGATACAAATGGCAAAGAGATCAAAATGACACTGAGTGGCTAACAAAGTCATGTTCTGCTAGTTCACTAGTTGACTTCGTATTTGGAGGATATTAGAAGGTAAAAATAGGCAACATTGAGAGCTTTGCCATCTCTGTAGAAAAGAATGTCAAGAAACAGAAGAATTTGCACTGTTAAATTAGGGCAAAAAATACAATCTTCCTTACTCATGGTTTTTCATGAAGTAAGCCCACAATCTATTCCAGGTATGTCTAGGAAAGGAAGAAGGCTTCTTCTAATGAAACACCAGATACTGGAAATTTTCTAGTCAGGATGAATTGCCAAGACCAACTCTGCATGATAGTTCCATTCTGCATACTTATTCTTACTATTTCAAATTGTTCAAAGGTGCAAAAGTACCCAGAAATCTAGTCCTCTACCCCTCCACACCCCCTCTTCCCCACAGAGCTCAACTGACACTCCCATACCTTTCTTCCGAAGGCAGTCAAGTAACTTGCTGAATACTCCCTCATGGGAGTGTCCATCGGGATGAGTCACCAGCACATCCACATCCCCACAAGTAGATTTTCCCCGCCGGAATGAGCCACACGCTATGCACACTAGCCCAGGTTGGATAGACTGTGCTGCTTCTCTTACCTTGGAGAAAATGGGGAGCAGAGGAATGAACTGAGACACAGTTGTCAACTTCCATGTTGCTTTTATTAGCTACTCAGTGAGATTATTCAGTTACCCAGTACCAAATAGAAATGTGTGTTTAAATTCAAATAAATAAAAAAATAAAATACAAACAATGGGACCTCCATAATCCAAATTCTGTATCAACAAGAACGGATTCCATCATTTGCATTAATCATGTAAGCAAAGCAGTATTTAATTAAATTTATTCTCCTTCTCACATACACAAAGCAAAGAGCTAAGGCATTGCCTTTCCACACTGTAAGCTGCCCTTATGCTTGCAAGCCTACTTCAAATCTCCAAGTGAATGCAAAGATTCTTAGGACGCTAAACTGCAAAAGTCATAGAAAATGCAGAATACATCCCTGACCCACTTTAGCTGTCTTGGAACCCAGCTATCCTTTCAGTAACTTGCAGCATGATGGCAACAATCTTCCCAAACCATAGGATGTTATGATACCAGGTGGCTGGACAAAACCAAAATGTTCTATCCAAGTAGCAGAAGGAATTTTATTATGGGGGACAGCAGATCAGAGCTTGGGACAGTTACTTTTTTCAACTGCAACTCCCACAATCCCAGTGGCTGAGATATTTGGGAAAAATATTTCAAGGAAGCAATATTTGCAACTTCTGGAATAGGCATTTCTGATTATCCTTTAAAAAAGAAGAAATGAAGTAATAGATTAAATGTAATTGAAAAGTATAGAGTTAAGAATGAAATTATTATAATAATAATGAGTATAATGAGAATGAGATCTAGATATAGGTAACCAAAGTATATAAGCAGTATGATATAGAATATGTTGAATAAGTATATGATTGTAATGGAATTGGAGAGAAATAACAATGTAAGCTTGTTTTTGTTGAAATTCCTTTTTTCCCCAGTTATGTCTGTCACATGGTGTTTTTCTTTTTCTTTTTTTGTTCTGTTCTTTTCTTTATAATCAATAAAAAATAATAATAACGGGGAAAAAAGAAGAGACAAAAAGGGGCAGTAGCAGAACATTTGGCATAACAATACAGCATCAGTTTCCTGGTCAGTCAGGCTTCTCCAAGCTGATAAGTAAAGAGCCACTATTTTGGTCTTGCCTAAAGTTGGTGCTCTCCTGCATTTGAGAAGTTTATGGAAATGAACTCCTGCAGTGTGTCAGGGGGTTCCATCTTTTCTCATTGAAAAACAGGCCAAGAGCAGGAACTCATACCTCAATGAACTTAGGCCCAAAGATGAGCTCTTCATCAGGCAGAATCCCTAGACTAGTGTATCTCTGATGGCTTCATTAAAGCATCATTTGAAGGTGATTTTGGTATGCAGGATTATGGGTATCATGGTACCAATCACCCATTTTACTAAACAAAGATGTGATTGCTGCTTCAGAACATAAAGGGTGCTTGGGGGAGTGGAAGGCAGTTTGGAGGGTCAGTATGACCTGTCAGTTTCTAGGATCATCCTTCATTAGTGAGAGATAAACCCATTAACCTTTGCCCTGCAACATATAGGAACAGCTTTCATGGCTTTTCTAATGCAGATCTGGTTGTTTCGCATTTTAAATTAAGTTTTCTTGAAAGCAGCTAGCTCCACATAGCGCCTTGGATCTCAGAACAGTCAGCAGCTAATCCTTCCATTCTCTTGTCACTTTACCCGAGGTGGGCAAGAGATGAGTAATCCCATCAAACCCACAACAGGTCCACTCCCAATTGCAGAAGACTCCCCAAAGGACTTTAATCCTGTGTAAGGAGTGATGCCCTACCTGGCAACTGTGCATTCTTCCAGGGCAGGCACTGTGACTGACTGACAGTGTTACACTGCCCAGTGCTGCCATGGTAATTTCAGCCTACAGAAGAAGCAATGAAAACCTTCTTGTGGCTTAGGTCCATATGCCTGCCACTCAAACATTTTTATTAATCTAAGAGCCCAGGACACAATTCTGGCCAAGCCCAAAGAAAGGAAGAAAAAGACTTCCTTGAAAGGATAGCAATGCCATTTTTCCTCACCACAAGGAACACTATAGACTCAGAAGGTGTTTTGTACCATTAGCCTGCAATGAGGCAGTCTAAGACTGGCATAACAGACTGGGAGTTTCTGAAAACAGACCTGCCATCTTATAGCAGAAAATAGCCTGAACAGTCAGCTGTAGATATTTGGTTCATCCACCTGGAGATAAGGTCAAACAAATGGCAAATTTACTTTCATCTTTTTGCAGATGAGATCTTCCCTATGACCTGTCAGGAGACTCAACTATGAGGCCAATTAAGGTTTAATTAATAAACTTCTGTCAGTCAATTCACTAATAAGAAAAGAGTAAGGGAGCCCAAAATTAAATGGAAGATCTAGTGTCTGTGGGGTAGCTTTAGCTGTCAAAATGTGTCAGCACAGCACCAAATTCAGAGACAGGGGTATAAACAGCAAGCAGGAACGCCTCAGGTTGCTCATCCCTGTTCTAAGGCTTAAAGGTGCCTCATCCACAGTCCTCATTAGGGTACTTACTGTCTGTTCTATTTCAGCAGCTTCTTCCCTTGGCATGCGCTCCAAGAAGTCCTCATAGTGCTTCAAGCCAATGGCCTGCTGGCTGGTGAGAGAGGCCTTAGTGCGGATGTCTTCCAGAGTACGGAAACCCTGCCCAAAGAACCCAAGACATTTAGAAAGCAGAACTGCCTTTTCGGTAGTCTGTCCTAAGAGACATGATTTCCATCTGAATGGAATCCATTCTGACACTAGCACTGGGGGGCCTTGAATAAAGCAATTTAAAAAGGAACCCATCTTCAGCCCAGTAGATGGATCTAGATCTTCAGCCCTTCACTGGTAACTACTACTAGAGGGTGTAATTCCATCATCACTGGAACCAACCAGGTCAATCCTCCAAAAAACCCCAAAATGGACACTGGTTGCAGTGCTATGGCAAAAAGACACAAAAGGAACAACACGTTGACCCAATGCAACCTTTTGCAAGTAAACCAGATAGAGCCAAGGGTGGCACAACTAGCAATGACACAACATTGTCACTGATAATGGAAAAACAGAGCTGGTAACATAACAGACATGGTAACCCCAAATCACTGCGACACCAAAAATTACACGCTAGTCTCACTCAGACATAATGTATTTTATTAACATGTAGCCAATAGAAAAGAAGTCCTATTCAAAGAAACATCATATGTACCTAGAGGTTACAGTGCCTGACATCTCTTACTGTAGGATGAACTATAGTAAAGATGGCTACAGGAGAGATTTGTTGTTTAATGCTGAGTTTTCCTTCTCATGGAGTAAAGCATCTGGCATCATTAATGGACTGGATGAGGGAAAACAAATTTAAGCTCAATTTGGACAAGACATATATTCTCCTGATCTCTCTCTCTCAAAAAAAAAAAAAAAAAAAAGGGAGGAGGGATTTAATCTCACTGGATGGAACTATACTCTCTCTAAAGATACAGCTTCACAATTTGGAGTTGGCCTTGAATTGGAGTCCTATGTTTCTGTGGTGGCCAGGAGTGCTTTTCCACTCTTAAAGCTACTGTGCCAACTGCACCCACTGATGAAGACACCTGCTCTGACCACAGTGACACACCTCTTAGTTACACCCCATCTAGATTACTGTAATGTGCTCTATGTGGAGCTGCCTTTGAAGAGTGTTTGGAAACTAGGTGGTCCAAACAGCTGAAGCCAGAGTATTAATGGCGGCTGGGTTACAAAGACCATGCAGCTCCCCTACTGCAACAGCTCCACTGGCTGCCAACCTGTTTCTGGGTACAATTCAAAGTGCTGGTTATGTTATATAAATCCCTATATGGCTTATATTCAGGCTGACAGCCTTTATCTGCTTGTATGAGCCAGGCCATGCTTTGAGATCCTCAACAGAGGGCCTTCACTCAGTTCCATCAACCTGACATCTACAGCTGATGGGAACACAAGATAGGTCCTTCTCAGCGGTTGCCCCTAAACTCTGGAACTCCCTTCGTAGTGAGATTAAAATGGTCCACTTCTTGTTGCCCTTCCACTGGCATGCAAATACTTCTTTCGTAGCCTTTTAGAACTAAAGATTTTTAAGGAAGACCTTTCAAAAGAGTGCTGTATTATTTTAACTGTATTCTTTTAACTAGTTTTTATCATTTAAATATGTTTTCATTTGTTTAAATTCTGCTAACAGTTTGATTCTATTTTAATAGTGATCTTATATGTTTAACTATTTTGTACTCATTTTGGTTCATAAGCTGGCTTGAATGCCAGCTTTGAGGTAAAGGTGGGGAATAACTAAAGTTAACAACAACAACAAATACTTTCTGATCTTACTAGCAAGATAAGAATTCCAGCTGACCAAGTAATAATTCAGAGGTCATTTACAAAGTTCCCTTCTCTAATACATTTAGAGTTACTGGTCACCACAAGACTCAGGCCATTTCTGCACTATACAGTTACAGTGCTATTATTCCACTTTCAACATCCTGTGGAATTCTGGGTTTGTAGTTTACTGAGGTCCTCTAAAATGCCACCCCCCAACTGCAAACTCCAGGGTTCCATCAGATGTTGAAAGTGGAATAATAGCAACCAAGGCAATGTAAAGTGTAACCTCACATTCAGTGCCTTGTAGCAATGCCACAGTACAAACCATACTGCCAAAGTACTGCAGTGCTCATTACTTCAAATGGGAGAGGACATTACCTGCTGATACCACATCTGAGCAGTCTTTGCTCCTGCTCCCCAGATTTTGGAAAAGACTTCCAGTACTGACACACTCTCACTGATGTGGTCAAGCTTTCGAAGGTGCCCACTCTCCAGGATCTCCATAATCTTTTCTGCCATTTTCTTCCCAATTCCAGGGATCTTATAGGCTTCCTGCAAAAAGCCCAGAAAAAAATAGTTGGCCGGGGGAAAAAAAGCTGCAAGGCTGTGTTCTATAGACAGTTTATGTATTTCTACCCTTAGTTCAGAGCTTAGAAAAGTTACTCTCCCAGCTTGGCTGGGGATGCTAAGAGCTGTTTAGTTTTCCCAAACTTTCAACCAATTTATTTCAGGTATCCTAGAATAGGATTCTTTACTCCTGAGGTTCTGCAATAATAAATACCCCACCTAAAGACGACACCTTCCCAAAATGTCATTTTAATGGTTATAAGACCTCTATAAGTCTTTTTTATGTTGAACTCAAAATAATCTTGAGTTAGTGAGAACCAGCATGGTGTAGTGGTTTGAGCGTTGGACAACAACCCCGAACACCAAGGTAACTACTCAGCTATGGAAACCTTGGGCAAGTCACACTTTCTCAGCCTCATAGGAAGGCAGAGGCAACCCCCCCTGAACAAATCTTGCCAAGAAAATCATGTGATAGGTTAGTCTTATGGTCACCATAAGTCAGAGATGAGTTGAAGGCACACAGCAACATGACAATCTTAGACATTTTCTGTATCCTTTTTAAAGGACGAATTCAACACAAGTATTTGCTATTTCCATACTCAGAGGTTCTCCCTCTGAAAAGTAACCAAAATGGCAACAGAACAATAACTGTTCACTCAGCAGTTGCTTCCACGAATAGCCAGCTACAAATACTTTAGAGAAGATGAAAACAGAACAAGAAAGGAATTTGCTTGGGAAGAGATCTTTCCCACTTACCTCATAAGAGGTGACTGGCTTGTGGTAGCTCTTGAGTGCATTAATGGCTTTGGAGTAACCTAGAGCCCTCCACTTGTCCCCTTGGACAGAGTAGGCTTTTTCCAGCAACCCCAGCTTCTCTGTAATGCACTGATTATGATTCATTTTCTTGCTTTCAGAGGACTGAGCACAAACCCACTTGCCAGTGGGAAGCACTGCTGGAGAGCTCCCTGAGGAAGTGTTAGGGTGTTGGCCTGACTTCAGTGCTTCTAGTTCTTCTGGGGTGACAATACATTCCTCCCCTTCTGTTCCTTCATCATCTGAGATCATCTTTGGAGAGAGGCAGAATAAAAAGCCAAGAGGTCCCAAAAAGCCAAGAAATACAGCTATCACTTGTCCAAATCATTATGAAGCACAAGCACATTATGCACCAAGACAAAGAAAGAAACTTTAAAACAGCAGGCTCTTAACCTCTCTGATATCCACAGTAATATTTAGATAGGTCAAGAATCAAAAAAAAAAAAAAAACACCAGCTGGATGAACAGCAGTGTATCCATCTTTTCCTCCATCCAGTTACAGTAAATCTACGATAAGAGTGAGCAACTTATAGCCTCTAGGCCACATGCAGCCCTTCAGTGCTCTTGCCCTGCTCTCTTCTGGACCAAAGGCCAAAAGATGAAGAAGTTTAACCTCTCCTTGTTTCCATGCCACTAATAGTCATAGGGAAGCGGTGTTTTCAATTGTGGTTGTTTGGAAGGAGGGAAACTTGAGTCCCCTTCCTCTACCACACTCCTCTGTGCTCTTGAACATGATTGCTGGGATTAGGGGGAAGGGAGGCTTTAACTCTGCCCTCCTCCTAGTGGTCTTGAGCAGGATCTCTGGCAACCGGGTGATATTAAAGCTTCCCCTTATCCAGGGATCCTGTTAATCTGTGAGTGTACATGTGCATGTACCTGTCTATGTCTGTGGCTCCTGAGTCACCATTCAAGAACAAAAATGTTTAAGGAGCAGAAAAATAACTCAGACTTCTTACATTCTGTAGTCAAGATGCTACAGAAAACATGCTTTCAGACACTGATATATGATACTCATATTCAACCATGAGTGATTTTAATAATGCACCAAGGAGAAACAGAGGGAATGAAATCTGAAGCAACTAAGTGCTGGGGCAATCAAACCCTTAAAATTCTCTAGAAAGAAACAATAAATAATAAATTTTAGAACTACATAGTTTGAGATGACTGAACATAATACATAAACCTAAGAGCAATTAAGGAAGAGGTATGCTATGAATTCAGTTCTCAATGAGATATCTCAGGATTTTTTTTACTGGGAAGGTGGATAATATAGGATTTGAAAGAAAAACACCAGTCATACTTACAGATTTAATCAGCTCAGTTTGTTGTCAACAGCTTCAAATATCAAGAGTGTTTCTTAACTTTGGAGGGTACTAAAGATGTAAAGGTCTGTCCAATTTTTTTTCAAAGACATTTCCCCCCAGAAAAAAAATGGAAGCCATTTTTAAAAAAAAAGAAAGAAAAAAAATAGGATTTTGGAGTATTTTCTTTTAGAAGGGGGAATAAAATGTTTACAACAAAGGGTTCACACATTTACTCCGTAAAAATAATTTCTAAGGACTATATAACTGAACACTTTTGTGTAAGACAATGTACTGTATCTGATCATTACAATCCCTAACCTTATCTTTTTCTGTTATTTTTATGAGAATGAATGTTTCATGTCTGCCTGACATTATGGAAGACTAGAGAAGACAAAGTCTTTTTCTTCGATTTACTAATGTTGATGGGTTCTTCTGGTTTTTTTTTTTTTTTGACTGTTCTTAATAAAGTAGAAAAACCAAAGGGATTCCTTACACTTCACATAACTCCACCTGTAACAAAATTTACACATTTTACAAGGGGAATTCAGTTTTTAACTATAGTCTGAGTGAACTGTACTTTAATACACCAAATGATAATTTTATGCCAAACAAAATTGCATAATTGTATCATATTACGTACATAATACGTTTCATGTTCCTAAAGTAGCAAAGTAATTTTCAATTTGTAAAATAGTTAATATCACTTTTTTTTCAATTTTTCAGAAACTTTCCATTTGAAACTTTCACGGCTTCAAAAGTTCCAGAAATTTACATCTTTAGAAGGCTCTTGGCACAGGTTAATCTTCCTAGCCTAGCCTTACAAAAGTATTCAAAAGCCCCAAAGTGAAAAGCCATTACCAGACTCACTCCTTTGTCCTGCTGCTCTCCTGAAGAGCCTACAACACTGCAGAGAATATTGGTTTCTAACTGTGATTCAGCTTTTAGCTCCATGACTGCATCCTCCATTTGTGGGTGGGTCATCTCTTCATCCAGACATTGCGATTGTCTCTTTGAATGGTCTGCCACATCCAGATACCTGCCAAAAGTCAACGTACAGCAAAAGACAATTGCTGCATTTCATGGCATTAATTCTACCCCTAGTAATAAACTTAGGAAACCAGAAAAGGTGAGTGAGGAAAACACACATTAGCCCTCTGGCTGGATATCATTACAGCCATTTTTCAGAAGCTGTCTGGAGGAAACTCTCAAATGCCAAAGTCCTGATTTTCAAATGTTTACCATTCAACAATAAAGCAGAGAAACACCAGGATGCAAATATCAGCTGATAAGCTTACATTTTATAATTATTAGTATTACTTTTACAGGGTGAGGTAACCTACTCCAATTTCAGGATAAAACAAAAGTACAACAGTGAGATAATATAAAAGTACAATATTTACTTGTAGATTCTTGTCCTGGCAAGATAGCATCTGGTGGTACCTGCCATCTGTATGATTCTATGACCAAAAGACCCTCAAGGCAAGTGGCATATGATGCTATTACTGCTCAGGACTTCCATGTAAAGTACATGGACCTCTGGCTATGTTCTTATGCATAATGTTAGCCTTTGGCTCATTGTTTGCTAGATGCAGACATAAGGGATCCTTGCAGGGGGCAGTGGCAGGGCCTTCACCATCATACCTACTCCAGACACCACATATTCCCTGCAAATGGGGAAAAATATTTCTCTCTAGCCATTCAAACCACACCAACATGCCCTTTGTACTCTGCCTTCACATCTTAAAGATGTTCAGATCTCTGATTCTTATCAACATGGGGCAGGGGGCGGGAACCACTTTGATATAAGACGCTCGGTGAATCTTTTTTTCAGTGCTGAGAAATATTAACTTTTAGGATCAACTCTCAGAATTCCCAAATGGGAAATGGGACTCAAGGCAACTTACAATAAAGCTAAACCTCAAAAAGGGCTTTTTTTGCAGTGGCACCCCAGTTATGGGATGTCTTCCCATTGGTAGCTCAATTTATGCCAATGTTGCCATCATTCTGGTGCCAACTAAAAACACAGCTGTTTACTACCCACATATGTACATGGTTCTAAATCATTTTTAACCAGTCTGAATCTGGTTTTTTTTAAACTTGCCTAATTAGCTTTAGTCTATATTTTTACACTGTTTAAATTAGGCAACTTGGTTTTATTGTACACTACCCTAACATCTATAGCTAGAGGGCAAGACATAAATAGTTAAACAAATGAACATAACAAAACTAACTAAAGCTAAAAACTGGATTATAAAAAAACCCTGAAAAACAATTAAACAAGTTGTCATATTAAATGCCATTACCTTTCAAAAGTATAAAATCATTTAAAAATTATTTTAAATATGGAAAGTAGTCCATACAGCCCAACTATCTTACTTCATTTCTTTTCACCCATTTGGTCCCATAAATAATAGTGCTAGAAAGAGGTTGTGACAGAGATAACTAAAGAAAAGAATCAAGACGGGGCCAATTTTGCCTAGAAGAAGTAGGACAAGCAAGTACACTTGATTCAACTGAAAATGGCCATGGCCTTAAAACAGCAAAGCAAGAATAAGAATACAAATCTCTACTGTTATTGGGCATAAACCATAATTAAAGTGGCGGGTTGGGAGAGAAGCAGATAAGGAAACCAGAATTTTCTGGCTATAATGCTATAGACCTTGACTAAAAGCACTTTTCTCTCTGTGCCTTCCTAAGATTAAAAAAACAACCCATTGATATTTATTTGTTTTAACTGCTGTAAGTTGCCTTGGGTCCCAGATTGGGGAAAAGGTGGTATGTATGTATGTATGTCTATAAATAAATAAATAAATAAATAAATAAATAAAATCAATCCTGCCATACAAAATCAGATAAGTCCCTTACTTTTCTGGAATGAAGAGGCTATAGCCAGTAGTCTCCAAAAGCTGCTGTACTGAAATACAGGAACTCAGCCAGGAGGCTTTTACCAGTTGCAATCCCCTGGGTAGTTTTGTTAGTCTGAGGAGCCGGAAAGCCCTCTCACAATCCATGCCTTCATCCACTATAACATGGGTCACCTCCGGGGAGAGATGGTTGCAGATGCTTCCCCCATTCTGGAGGATCTGCTTCCGGAAGATCTCGGCCCTGGCCTGGCCAATTCCAGCTTGCAGAACATAGGCTGTGATTGGCTCCAACCACCCTGCTAATAAAAGCCACAAGGACAAAGGCTCAACAAAGTGAAGAGGGATTTCAAGTCTTATCTGAGTAAGAGAAGTCTGATAGCTTGAAGTCATAAGGAGTGTAAAGGAGGACAGCTTTTTTTGTAGTGCATATGACTAAGATATTAAAGCACAATAACTGTGCACAGTGTCTACTGGACTAGAATTTCCCAAGGTTAAGTTATTTCTCCCAAAATGATTTATGTGCAAAAAAAAATAGCTTCTAGTAATCTATGGCAGAACTGAACAGACTATCACATGACTTCCCCAGCTAAAGAATGAAACAGAAAACATACCTTGTTTGTTCCTGGATTCATATTTCAGTACCTTTGGAGGCATCACCTTCTGTGAATCATCTCTTAATTTCTTTCTCTTGGGGAAGGCTTTGACAATTCCTTGGGGCTCCATGGAACATAGTTAGCTCCTTTCTAGCTTTGCTGGAAATGAAAGTAAAGATGATAAAGAGTTTGTTTATACGCACACTTAATGGTACAGAAGTAGTTTACAAAATGTAATTTAAAACTTGAAAGATCTCAGTAAAACATTAAACATTAACAGAGAATACATAAATAAGTAGTTTCACTATCCAGCTTCACAGACAAATCAGTTTGGACCAGATATCGAAAAGACAAAAGTATGTGCAACTTTGTCTAAAATACTGTAGTCTGAACACCCAGTTCCTAGACATAAGAACCACCTATCCATATTGTCTCCATCTTGCTAGGATTTGTTAATTGACTTTTAAATGGCCTTTGTAATGGATCAATCTGACTTTTACCAGAAACTAATCAGATCATGGCATTACAGAGGAAGATCCATTTTTATTCCAGACCTCTCACACTCAGACAAAAACACTAAGTTATTGTGCTGATGACATGGTAAGACAGATGTATAGTTTCATGGCAGCCATGAAGTCCCAATATGGTCTCCCTCATCACTCTTCAGTTTGGATATTTAAATTTAAATATTTGGATATTTGGGTATTTAAATCTTCCAGGACCAAAATCCTAAGGCTTTCAAACATCACCCCAAAAATGATTTCAGTTAGCTTGGATGCACAGGATGAGGTGTTATACCAAAAGAATCCCTTTTTTCTAGCCCAGTGCACAGTACAAACATTCCAACACAATACAATACACTCAGCATACTAGTCTCATGGGGCAGAAGAAAGACTGTGTGTAGATGACAGCAGTCCTCCTCTTCCTCCTCCTCACTACTCTACCTTTGATGGTGCTGCAGCTTTTAGGTGGACAAAGCTAGGACAGACGCATTCTGCACAGTTCATCCATCCAGATCTCCAAGTTGCATTCCAAACTAGCCACTTCACCCTCAATTAAAATACGGATGAGAGGTGCTAGACTCATCTAACATTAACATATGCTACAGGTTCTGTTGGTCAAGGGGAAGGACAATCGAGAATGTAACTCTGAGATGTCTTACGATCCCTTCCACTGGATAGCCCATAATGAAACAATCTCACCTTCTAGAGCAGTGAATTGAAAACACAGATTAAAATGCAATTGATCTTACTGTTTACTGTTAGATTAAATTAATTAAGTGAAGTGCAATGAATCACACTGAAGTGCCAACAAATGAAGTTTAAATTTCAGATATCAGTTTTCAAAAGGAAAGCTTTTTTAGTCCATCACAGCAAAACATCAGTTCTTGGACATCTTAAAAGACTAGATAGATAGACAGACAGACAGACAGACTGCATAAGCTTTTGTGGATCCAGTCCACTTCACCACTGAAGGCGTAGTGATCCATGGCAACAAATGAAACAGATGTCTACATGCTACTCTGATAATATTTGGGTTTCTTAGCATATCAGTGACTGATAACCCTGATAATACTTGGGTTTCTTAGTGCATCAGTCACTGAAACCCCTTGCTACTTATTTTCCTCAGTAGGTGAGGGGCCCTGACAGATCATCTGCTTAATCAATGATGGGATGTTATCTTCTTCATCTACAAATCTGGTATACCCAACGTCTTGGTACTTCATGGTTCATTTTCGCAATAACACACCTTCCAATATCACACAGATGAAAACTGGGACACATCTGACCAAACAGCATCAGTCTATGGTCAAGATGATAATATTAATGAGGCAGGACATACAAGCTAGAAGAGGCTCTAGCAATTTACTTTAGCCCGAGTCTATTGGCAAAGGCAAGATCCATCCCCTTCTCTCCTTTCCCTCTTGCTCAGTTGAGTATAAACTACTTTTGAGTTTTGAACTCAATTTGCAGCAATTGCAGTAGACTGAGAACAAAGGGGGAAGTGAGAGGAGGAGAGAACAACTGGGACATTTTAAAAGCAACTAAAAAGCAGGACAACAAACGATTGATCAGGACTGTCCCTGCTAAATTGGGATAATTAGTGGATATGCAATAATAATATAACACCAAATACTTCCAGGAATTCTTGAATGCACATTTGGGTAGACAGCACTTTATTATTTTTGCTGCTGCTGCTTTTAGGAAGGGTACGAAGATGAATCATTTTAAACTGCCATTTCAAACAGATGTACTGATTACAGTACTGTATTGTGAAGAATGTAATTGTTTGGATTTATTGGGATTTTCATTATTCTACTGTTAAATCTGCTTTTGTTTTTAATCTGTTTTGATGGTGTTTGTTAGCAGCCATGAGCACCGTCTTTAGTGGAAAGGTAGACTTTAAATGAAATGGCAAAATAAATACATTTATGAAGCACCATCAACATCAATGGTGTTTTGCAAATACAAGAGGAAAGGTCCCTGCTGGTGAACTTGCCATCTAAAACTCAACAAAGGAGGACAGATTCAGCTGGGGTGTGTGTGTTAAAGTAACTGCTCTAGGTGGCCCTCCCTAGATCCAACCAAGACCCCTGCCACCATCTGCTGCCACTTGCTCTCATTCTAGCAGTGGTAATTCTGCAGCCAACTCCTTACACTCATGTGCTTCTTTGGTGGTGGAAGTGATGTAACAGGCCAGGAGCAAATCAACTGATTGATTCCTAGCCCTTTATAGAGATACTGGCACCATACAGTGACTGAACATAGGAATGAGCTGGAGCAGGGCGGCAGAAACCAGCTCATATTCATATAGCAACAACTCTGAAATGGGCCAGGTACTAAACTCTCATCCAGTGCCTATCCCATTACAACACTTGCTACTGGGCGAGCCTGCAAGTAAGCCCACAAACACAAGGGGCATTGGGAAGCTGGTGGCTATAGGAGGATGGTGTCCAGCATGAATGGTGGCAGATGTTAGGTAATGTGTAGGCAAAGCATCAGCTATACTGGGCCATGCCAGGACATACAGGCCTTAGCAAATGCCCTGCCTGCCAAGTGCTGGTACCTGCAAAGAGAAGCAGAAAAAACAATATGCAGTTATCTGAGTTATACCAACTTAGGTTTGGTAACAGGAATGGGAACTCGAACTGAGCCGAAAGCCTCACACAAAAGGTAGATCTCGAATAAGGGTATCAGCTAAGTAAGAGAGATGACATTACACAGGCACTACTAAAAGCAATTTAAAGCAAATGGAACAGCAAGGGAGAAATGATAGTCTTTTGAGAGAGCGGAGGATCCCTGGATGGCTGACAGTGGTGGAGGTGGAGGAACAAAGGCCCCTGGCAGGCATGTTGCAGAGAGTACCAAAACAAAAGAAGCAAAACCACAAACAGCTTTGAAGATTACAACAAGGACCTCATGCTGCACCTAGGATCAGCCACAAGGCCCGTGCAGGGATTTAAACAGTGTAATATAAACAGAGTGACAGGAGACAACGTCAGAAGCAGAGCTGCTGGACAGATGTGACAGGTCCAAGCTAGGAGAACAAAGGGGAGATTTGAGTAGTCTACACGAGGGAATACACACTTCGTTATTTACTAGCGTATGTGCCTGGCATTGCCCAGGATTTTATTTTCTCATAGGTAATATTTGTTAGAAAGATTTGAGATCCTGTGTCTCTAATTCTCCAAACTGTCTTGTCTAGTACTTCTAACTTTTCCCCATATTCCCCAATCCAATCTGTATTCAGAGTTATTAACCTACACGGGTTGGGTTCCTGAGGGAATACACTGCCCTCCTCCTTGCTGCTAGGCCTCATCTCCATAGCAACCGGCCTATTCAAGACAGACCCAGTTGACTGAGGCTGAGAATTCTAAAGGTCCCCCCCCACTGAACTGCAAACCTCAGGATTCCACAGAATCTCCACAAGCAGCTGATCGTACGAGGTCTTTGCCTGACACAGACAAACAAACTTTGATTTTTATATGTTAGATTTATTTGTGGCTTCCTCCGCACGTGGGGTTGGGTTACGGCAGACATTTGAAATGAAGGACAGGGCTCCTCTCCTTTGCAGGGCTGTGCAGAAGGGGAAATTTCCGCATGTGTGACGTGCATGACCAGGCTAAGAACTCCAGTGACAAACAACTTCTCCACAAGCACTGAAGGGATAGGAGCCCTTATTCCACCTGGCAACTTTAGACTGGGTCCACTGCGGAGCAAAGGAGGCTGCAGGCGACGAGAGCTGCCCTGACTGCCCTCACCAGGGGTTGACGCGGGAGGCGGAAGGAGAACGAAAGGGTACCAACTGCCGTTATTTGATTTTCATTACTTACCGGGGGAGGGGGAAAGGTGAGCGCAACAGCCGAGGAAAAGGGACGGCTGCAGGAGGAGGCGAACAGCGTTTTCCTTCCGGTCAGGTCAGAAGAGCCGGAAGTGCGGGGTGGTTGCTGTGGAAATGAGCGCCGCGGCAACATGGCCGGGCCGAGCTGGTTGGAGCAGCTGCGTGGGGCGCGCAAGACCGCCCTGCTCAGCGATGGTAAGGGGCGGCGGGCGAAAAGTCGGGCTTCGGGGTCGCCTCTCCCCGGGGAATGGGCGTGGGTGGCTCCCCTCCGGAGAGGAAGCGGGCGGGGAGAGCCTGGCGAATTAGAGGAGGCTGCCGAGCCGAGGAGAGGGATGAGCTCCACGGTTCCGGCCGGGTGGGAAGCGAGAACTAGTCGGGGAAAGGTGGACCCGTTCGGATAATGCGGGCCCTCGATCCCTTAGGCCATTTCTGCACTAGGCCGTTGTAGTGCTATCATTCCACTTTCAACGTCCTATGGAATCCTGGGACTTGCAGTTCAGGGAGGTGAATTTAGAATTCTGAGCCAGGGAGCTCCTTGCCCTCAGGAAACTACAAACCCCAGAATTCCATAGGATATTGAAAGTGGAATAATAGCTCTATAACAGTGTAGGGCAGAAATGGCCCTGGTCAAAATAGGATCAACTCCCCCCTCCAATTGCTGGGGGGAGGAAGACTCCGTGAAATGCAATTTCAAGTAAATTTACATAGAACGGAGTGGATCCCTCTGCAGTCTTGTGTACATTTGGGAGTGAGAGCCACTGCAACTGCTTCCTACAAAACTGGAGGAGGATCCGGTGGCATGGTTTGGGGTAGAAGATGGAGGTGGCAGTAGAAAAGCAATCACAGTTGTCAGATTGGATTTTTGTAGTTTTCTGCCAAGTATAATAGTACAAAAATGGGCCAGTGGAGATGTTGTGGAGTGGGACCTTTTTCCTGTGCTACTTTTTTTTTTTTTTAACCTTGTGCTCTACTTAGGCAAGCGAAAAATCCATTACTTGTTTGACAGTGGGAAAGAGATGGCCGAAGAATATGACATGAAGACAAACCAACTGCTTTGTAAGCCTTTCTTTGTTTAAAACTGGCAATGGGAATTTCATTTGTTAATGGCACAGTGTGCATTGATGAGTGGCATCTTAGTGTTAAGTAAGTGCTGCAAATATTATAGATTTTAGGAAATTTGTGCTGACCATAGCAAATGGGAGTCAAACCCAAATACTTTTAACTGCAGTGTGGCTTCAGATGAAGTTGCTTGAGACTTGTTTTATTTAACATGGCAATATTTCCACTAGGAGGAAGGCCCACTTGACCGAATAGGGGAAGAGAAGCTGTCCAAGAATGTCTTTGTGTGCAGTCAGGTGGCAGGAAAATTTCCCACTGTAGTATATATCCACTGAAAAACTTCCTCTTCCTCAAAATGCACTGACCAGAATCATCTATGCACTCTATTGCTACATATCCATGGTAGTTACATAACAATGCAGTGAATCAGGTCCTAATTCCCCCCATCCCCACTTACTGATCAGCCACTGTGATCAGCAGGGATCTGTGTCTTCCCCTGTTGCTCAAGAAGTTGGCTGGCTAATATGCTCACCTCCTCACTTGAGCAATCACTGTTGCAACAGGCAGAACAAGGATCTCTGTCACAATCCCCCTCTTGCAGCAGAGACTGCTCACATAAGAGGGAGTAAGAACATCCGTCAGCCACTTCTGAAGCAACAGAGGAGCAGAACCCACTGATCGCAGTGGCTGCTGACCGGTCTGTGAGGACTGGGTGACTTTCACAGCTCCTGTGTATCCCCTAAACAAGGAGATATGTAGGGATCATAACTGCAAAGCAGTCATTATTGGTAGTTCTTAGTTGTGCATTCGTAAGCACGCAATAGGATTCTGGCCATTGTTTCATAAAATTAATTAGTAACACCATGAATGGATAGGACACCAGTCAAATTGTACAGTCTTAAAGCTGTACTTAACTATTTGCAACACTACTAAGCTTTCTTCATATATTAATTGCATAAGGTGGATCCACATATTGAAACGGGCAGTGAGGCCATATATCTGCTGCTGCTTCTGTGTTGCTCAGTTCTCTGGTTTCCACTGTAATATCTGCACTTTGAGGCATGGATATCTCAGTTAGGAAAGCCTGTAAGCAGTTTGGCTGGTGTTTTATCTATTCATGGTGAGAGGGCCAGCAGTGCAGTGCAGGCCCTCCCACATGTGATGAATGCATGAAGAAGGCTTAGAATCAATCTGTTGTTTTGCAAATATTGGAAAGTACATAGTTATGATGTATCAGAGTAAATTTCAACCATAAGCGCATGCAATTTAAACTTGTTTAATCAGATATTAGTTGGTTTGGAACACTGAAAACTTTCCAGTGTTAGTATTTTAAAGAAAATTAACTTCACTGTCTTATCAGTTTTTTAATCAGTTTCTCACTAATATGACCCATATGTGAAAATATTTTAGCTGTACAGCATGTGATGTTACTCCTTGAAGTATCATGAAAATCTCCTTCCTACACATTCAGCCACTGTTGTGATGTTACCCTCAAGGAACAGATTAAGGAGGCACTGCTCTTTTCCTTTTCCTTTCTCTGCAGTGAGGAAATGGAGAGAGAAGAACACCCTGGGTACTTTTGGCAACTGGCAGATTGAAGTGGGAGAGCCAAACTTGTTTGTGCCAGCTGCACTGGATCGCGAGCTCATAAAAGAGAGCAGTACCAATGTAAGTAAGGTTTAGATCACTCACAACTATAGTTTGAACGGGACTCATTTTTGGAGTACCATGTTGGGAATTCTGTGACTGATGAGTTCAGACACTTGATTGACATCATGTAACTCATCCAGATGCTGGGATATCATTTTTCTGAAGATATTCCTCAGGTGAGAAATCTCACACAGAACTCTGTTAGATGACTAGAAGACTGAAGAATATGTGGGATGACTTGAATGCTAATATAAATATATGAAGTTTTCTTACACTAAATTGAAATGATTGTTCCATCTATCCCAATATTGCCTTCTTATTTATTTATATTTAAATTTTACATCTTTCCCTTCCAATGCCTATGCACCATTCAAAGGAACTCTCAACGTACAATATTAAACTGTATATTCAATTAAAAGTATAGTAATAGTACAAAGGCAACATAAATACAAAGTCAGATTTTAGGAAAAACAAACTCTTGGAACAAAACAAACACGGTAGGAAAAAGTTCCCAGGGTAAAATGTCTTCCTTAAGTCTGAAAAGATGAAGAGTGGAGCCGCCCCATACTCTGTGGAGCTAGGTGCTTCACAATAATTGGACTAGCAGTAGCTCACTGAGGGTGGAGTGTCTCAGCACTGCTATTCAATACTATCTAATTGCAGGAACTGGAGCTTCCTGCATATAAGGCTTGTGCTCTAATACTCAGCTCTGGCCTTTCCTTAAAACCTACAGCTCTTGTCTGTGAGGTTGGCCTAGCAAGATCTGCTTGAACTTTATTCTGGCCGTGTCTGGGACTAGGAATCAACATATTGATTGCCATCTTTTGTGGAATGGACTGTTTTCATCTCTATGAGAGGACAGTTTTGTTTCTCCTCCACGACATCTCTTTTACTTTGCCTCTTTTTCTCCCTTTCCAGCTTTCTTCTTCCCCATTCAGCACCAGAGTTTCATTTGGGTAACGTGGTTTGAACTCTGGCTGCCTTCAAATGATGCCAGTGTGCAGAAATATAAACACAGAAAAATACCAACATCATGTGTAGGGGGAGCTAAAGCCAAAGAAACTCCTGCATTACATCATGAGACTAAATGCAGATTCTGTGGTTTACGTACAAGTCATTCACACCCCTTCTCTCTCTCTCTCTCTCTCTCTCTTTTTTTTGGTGTTGTTTGCCACCTTGCTTGATGAAGAGTTCTGTAAAACTCAAAAGGTTGTATGCTGTTTTTTGATCTTGAGTTCATCCAATAAAGATACAGTCCTACTTTGGATTTTGGAATTTAGCTTCAATACCATAAACGAAGTCTATGTAATATGGCCAAGCACCGATGTGGGGAAACCCAGGAATCCTCATTTATCTGTTTTAAGAACACTTATATACACTTACTGTCTACTCCACCAGAACAGAATGAGTGTGACTGAATGTGTATTATTTTCTTTAGCCTGTCTTTATGAGAAAAGACACTAAGAGCAGTTTCCAGTGGCGGATACGAAACCTACCATATCCTAAAGATGTATACAGTGTTTCAGTGGAGAAGGATCAACGCTGCTGTGTAGTGCGGACGACAAATAAGAAGTCAGTAAGCATGATTCACTGAGGGTGGGATGAGGGTGATGCACTTTGGAGACTTAGATAAATTCCAGAACCTGGAGACAACAGCATGTACACTATTTATTTCAAAAATTCTACAACTTGTCGCCTTCCTGGTTAACAATATTGAGTTACAAACTGAAACAATGTTTTATTCCCTACTTGCAATTGTTGATGGTACAGTTGGGAAAAATATACTGATATGATATTTCACTTTCATTTGCGGCTCCTAACCTATTTTTGTGTTATCCCTGGTGATTGCCTAGAGGTGGTGCTGTTGGCAAAGATCTGTTTTTCTTCTGTTTGGCTATTTAAGTTATGGCTTGCTAAAGTTCTTCTGAGGGCAAAGAGTACTATTAATCAGTGACAGTAAAGAACCAGGGATGTAATCAGGACTTGTCAAACACTTCACAATGAAGGCCAGACTACATTAACCCTGTGGGCCCTTCCACTTAGCATCTTTCCTTCAGACTGCTATTGGCAGGTGCAAGATCAGGTTCCTGCTGCTCTTGGCCCCTTCTTCATCAGTATGGAGATGCTTAAGTACTTGTTGATTTGAGCAGCCCTTGAATATCCCTGCTTTTTACAGAATCTCATAGTGAGTCCCGTAACACTAGAATTCAGGATCAGTCACCCAATGAAATTGATTAGTAGTAGATTTCAGAACACACAAAAAGAAAGTACTTCTTTGCACAACACATAAATAACTTGTGGAATTTGCTGCCACAAAATGAGCTGATGGGCGCTGGCTTAGGTAGCTTTCAAAGGGGATTAGACACATTCATGGAGGATAGTTCTATCAATAGTTATTAGACATGATAGGCAAATGGAATCTCTGTGTTCAAAAGCAGTCTCCCTTTGAGTACTAGGCAAAGAATGAGAGAGCTCTTTTCTTCGGTGTCTTGCTTGTGGGCTGCTGGCTGACGCTGGAAACAAGATGTTGGTCTTGCTTTGGACAGATCCAGTAGAGCTCCTTCTTATGACACAACTCAGTCTTGTGGAGACTTCAGCATGGTGATATCCATTTTAACCATTGGGCTTAAGATAACATAACTCTTCACAGAACTTGAAAATTTGTCACCTGTTTGGAAGGTGGTCCTAAAAAGTTCAGCAAAGAATAAGGGAGGAGAAGAGCTGAGTATCAGTAATCTTACCTTACAAGTAAGGGTAGGATAGTTCCTTGAACCAGTTCTTTATCCAGAGAATGTGGGCAAACTTTTCAGAGATACTTAACTTTATATCTAGCTGCAAAGGAAATATAGGAAAGCTTAGATCATGTGGAAGCATAGTTTTGCCATGCTTTGTCACTTGCTATCATTATCTCCTATGGATGCCAATTTCAGCTGTTTATTTTAAAACTTATGGGGTGTGCATTAAAAATCCCAAATGTAGTCAAACAGGTCTTGTAAAGGAGATATTACTCATTTGTTTCATAAATGAGAGGAAATGAAGTTGAGCTTCTGCAAAAACTAAAGAGCCTATACTAGTTGGCTACTGTTTTAGATGAGTTGTTGCTCTGAGCTGCTCCTAATGTTCTCAAAATAGGATTTGTGATGTGAAAAGCAGTTCTAAGCTTAAACAACAGTAGTCTGGCACATGATATTCCACAAAATATTCCAATTTTCATGGTTTCTGCAGGGAAATCATTGTAGCTTTTGCATTGGTGGTTCCATCAAGAATAGAAAGATGAGGCAACAAACAGTGGGAGTATCCAAAATAAGCTTTCTGTTATTGTGTGCATGGATAATTGCTCTCAAGAGATGTAAAATTTCTAGAAATTTTGAAGCCATGGGGGAAAAATCTATGGGCCACGAGTCAATATCACATTTGTAGTTACAGATGAGCTAAAGAATTGACCCTTGACGCTCAAGTTAAACTCCAGGGAGCCATTCTGAGTGACAAAGTCATGGGTGTAGTTGAGTGGGGTGCTTAAGGATGACGCAGCCAGCCCCCTGCTGCTCCTGAACTGTGGTGCGATGATCAGCTTATGGGTGGGAGGCCTAACCACGTCATCTTGAAGTGCCCAATTCAACTGTACTGTAGACCTTCATCATTTAGAACAGCTCCCTGGTGTTTAAGATGGGTTAAACATCAGGGGGCATTTATGATTGTGGCAAACGTACCACCATCATGAACATGCAGCATAGCTGAATACAAAGAATATAATGCAGGATGCAAGCCAAGGTGTTTGAGGGGGGGTATTTGGGGGGGAAGGGAAATGTCATGAAAAATTGAAAAAAGATGACATTGATATCCTTTACAGATTGAAAATCCCTGTTACTTTAGAAACATTATACAATTTTATCTGGCATAAAATTACATTGTTTAGTATATTGAAACTACATTTCACTCAAACAATGGTTAAAAACTTTATTATTTTTTATTATTTTTAAATGTTTTGTTTTGTTACAAATGAAGTTAAAAGGCCCTAGAGTGTAAGGAGCCTTTCGTTTTTTCACTTTCACAAGGAGCAAGCAAAAAAAAAAAAGCAGAAGAAACCATCAACATTAATAAAACAATTAATAAAATAGAACAAATTGTTTCCTCTAATCATCCATAGTGTCAAGCAGACAAAAAGCGTTTTTTCTCATAAAAAGAACTGAGAAAGGGATACCAAGATCAGTAGTTGGAAGACCAGTAATTGTAATAATCAGATACTGTATATCATCTTTCATAAAAGTCCTCCTGTTATATGGTTTTTAGAAATAATTTTGGGGGAGTAAAACATGAACACATTGCCTTGAACAATTTATTGCTCATTCTAAAAATATTGCATAATCTGTTTTTAAATTTTATTTCAATTTTCATTTTTTTCATTTTTTGAGGTGAGTGGGTGAATAGTATCACACCTCTACTTCATTTTAATATGCAATGCGTTAATAGAAGTATAAAAGAAGCACCCGCATCTTGAACTGAAAAGGTTGCATCCTTGCCTCTCTGTAGCTTGAAATCTCTTAACAGAGCACCTGCTCTAAAAACAGCTATTTTCAAAAGTGAGATTGACTAGCCTCTCTTTTGAGGCACCTTACTTATGGAATTTCATCTCCAGTAAATCCTACCGGGCCATAACATCTTCTCTGATTTTTTTAGAGTGCTGGAAAAGTTTTTCATTTTTCCAAAGTTTCTAGAATTGCAGATGGGTGCCATTGTGGCCTTTTGCCATTCTCTTTAACTTATAATTTTGATTTTTCTACTTTTGTCATATGGTATGGCATTATCGCAACTCTTTGTTGGTAATACTGAGAGACTTTCTTAAGTAGCCAGAAAGGGATAGGATGAAGTTACTTGTGTTTAGATTTTCTTGAATATTTTGTAACTCTTAGAGCCAGAAGAGAGATGCTACAAGTGTCTATGTGGCCTTGTGTACAATTGTTCTGTCCTTTTAACAAAACCACACCTTTGTTTAGGCTAGGTATAACCACTCTTACAGCTCATGCCAGTTCTTGTTTGTAGCCATAGTAATGGTTCCTTGCCTGCATTTAAGCAGAGCCCTGTGGGAATATAGTTAACACTTTTGGGGCAAAGAGGGGATGCCCTAATGCCTTTAACAGCTGTATGGCAGGCAGCAACTCAACAGATGAAGCGTCCCCCTCTTTGAGATGTTATGACAGATAGATTTGAACCTACTGAATGTCTGAGATGTGTCTGTTCAAACTACAGGAGCCCTGCTAGAACAGAGCTGCCTGAAGGGACCTTAAAAAAAAAATATTGCTGCCCACTCCAACTCTTTCATTGTTGACCCCACCAGTCAGAGCAAAAGGCTGCTCAAGTGGGATTTGCTCCAGCCCTCTTGCTGTAAAACAAATCCATTAAGGCAAACTTTCCAAACAAACAGGCAAAGCCTCTGTGGCCACAGCAGATTCAATTATTGTAGGGTGAGGTAGCAGTTAACATTACACTGGGAGGGGGCAAAGCGGCAGATCTGTTTTCCTTTGATCTTTCACAGATTTTAGTTGGAGACTAGACCAGGTATTTTCCCACTGTTCCAGCCCTGGGGAAGGGTTGGGGGCAAAGTTGGTGTTCCCAGTGAGGGCTCCCTAGGCTCTTTGAAACACTGGGCTTTGGTGGGGGGGACCTGCTTTTTTATTGTCTCAATCAGTAAGAAGTTAACACTTCCTTAACATGTCTTTGTGTTCATCTAATCTTTGCTGTTTAACCTTTGACACCCCCATTATTATCCATGTCTGCCACCTTTCCCAAATACACGCAGAAAGCTCCAAGCCCTGCGGTAACATTCCTCCCTAGCAAGCAAGACAGCCAGGACTGGATGGCCTTTGTATGCATTTTCGTTAAGGCTTAGAAAATAAAGGGTTCATGTTTTGTGCAAGAGTAGTTCATGCAGTCATCCTCTCAGCAAAACCAGCTTAATGGAGAAGGATTGCTCATGGGTCTGACACCAGGAAATAAATTCTCCTGCTCACTTTGTAGCACCAGAAACATGTCAGTGGTGGAGGAAATTTCACAAGAGAAGAGTTCAAAGTAACAAAGCTGGGGGTGGGGGTGCTAAATGACAGCAGTACTAGAGGGAGAAATAAGAATAATGTTTTTCCATCATGGTTAAATTGCAGCTGGAAGAAGATAAGACAGTTCAAACAACTGACTGGTGAATAAAACAACTGTGTGTGTGTGTGTGTGTGTGAGAGAGAGAGGAAAACGAGGAAGATGAGGGAGGGTCCAGATTCAAGGTGACCTAAAATAAGAGGGTCTTCAAGTTGTTGGAGGTGCCTTGCTACCTTTGTGCACCAAGAGACTGAATCATTTACCAAGCATCTTAAAATCAAGCTTGGAAAACGCAGCTATCACCTGACTAAGAAACTGAATGTCTAAAGACAGTATAAACTTTAGCTGATTGATCAGAATAAAACAATCAAACATGCATATGAGAACTATACTTTTCTCATTTTCAGATGATGAACACTTGTTGCAGCAGGCATCATCTCTTAAAAGGAGCCCCCCTTGTGCTACACAGCAGGAAATACTTCTGTGGTTTTTACGTGCAGTTATATAAAATCTGTTGCCCAGTTGACCAGGGGCATCTTTTAATTCAGGAAAATGTGCCACATGCACCTTTGACTCTTTTTCTGTACCCCTCCCAGTACCAGGATTTGTTGATGTTATTTGCGGTCAAGGTTGGCTTCAACTTATGATGACCCTATAACCACCTGAAAATTTTAAAAGAAAATTTTAGGTGATTTTTTTTTCTAAATTA